>CM024543.1:32582448-33182448 GCA_014182365.1 Eucalyptus tenuipes | reverse complement strand
AAGCATAGGTTGCATTAGAAAGGTACAAGAAAATGAAAGGCAATGCGCCTGAAAGATTGGTCTCTGGATCTGATGATTTTACCATGTTTTTGTGGGAACCTTCTGTCAGCAAGCACCCAAAAACTCGAATGACTGGTCATCAACAGGTATGTGCGTTTCTGTGTGTGTGTGTGTGTGTGTGTGTGTGTGTGTGTGTGTGTGTGTGAGAGAGAGAGAGAGAGAGAGAGAGAGAGGGTTGGAGATTGATTTCACAGCTGCCTGCTTTCATCTTCCATGATATACTATCAATTGCCATAATGATGCTGGACGTACACTGGTTCAATAAATGAGACATCCTCTTAATATTTTCTTGAGGCTTGTACAATAGATCCTCGTTGAACTGTCTTAGGTGTAATTTGACATAATAAATGCGGGAAATTATGCTTTTTGTTTGCAGCTTGTGAATCATGTCTACTTTTCACCTGATGGGCAATGGGTGGCTAGTGCTTCGTTTGATAAATCTGTGAAGTTGTGGAATGGTATTACTGGGAAGTTTGTTGCTGCATTCAGGGGACATGTCGGGCCTGTATATCAAATAAGGTTTGAGATATTTTCAAACTCTGCTTGCCTTATCCATTCACGAATGATCTCTAATCATGATTTACATAATGGACAGTTGGTCTGCAGATAGTAGACTTCTTTTAAGTGGGAGCAAAGACTCTACTCTGAAGGTTAGTTGCACAAAGCATATAGCTTTTGAAGAATTTCCATAAAGTAGTTAGAAATATATTTAGTATCCAACTAAACTTGTGTCTGTGCTGGCACTTAAGAGAGATCAAGGTTGGTCACTTAGTATTGTAACAGGAGAGCTGTAATATTATCTGTGAAAATAATATCAATGTGTTCTGGAAGAAATTGGTTTATTTTTTATGCATGCAATAAGGAATCCCCCCCCCGCGCCGGGGTGGGCGCGGCGGGGGTTTTTTGCTATCATGGGATGGTTCCTGCTCAAATCCTTGATCACTCTTATATTGGTCAACTTTTGGACCATGTTAGGATTACTTCTTTTGCAAGATATGGTGATGAGGACATCGTAAACCAGAGTACGATCCTTATAAGATTAGAAATGATCTATAGTATGTATGGAAGTTTGAATGTTGTGCTCTTGCTTGTTATTTTAATTCTGATTGAACTATTTGTAAATGTCAATAGCATGTGGAGTCTATTCTTTTCACTGTTTATGATTCTACCCTTTTTACCGTTTATGATTATTATGAATTTTTGCCTGATTTGAATGCTTGAATGTTCACCCGATGTTTGGCTTACTTTTAGATCTGGGATATTCGCACAAAGAAGTTGAAACAAGATCTTCCAGGTCATGCGGATGAGGTTTGTTCACTTAATATTGTTATCATACAAGTTTTAAGTTTGTATGTCCATCATGGACTACCACTTGCTTATTTTAGTATGTGTTCTCATGATAAGGTTTTTGCGGTCGATTGGAGTCCGGATGGCGAGAAAGTAGCTTCTGGTGGTAAAGATAAGGTGTTGAAGCTATGGATGGGTTAATGCATTGGGAGTTATACAAGGCTTATCAGACCATTACATATGCAAATGAAATGAGATGGCAGTTCAAATGCTTTCATCCGAAGTGAAGAATTGATTGTTTGATAGCCCATATTACAGCTGAAGACACAAAGTGCACACTCAACTATCACGTACTGCAAGTTCGGATGCAATCAGCCACAAAGTGCACACTCAATTATCAGGTACTGGAAGTTAGGATGCAATTTGGTTGCGTAAAGCTCTCTTGCATCAGGATGGTAGTCGCAGCCGATATGCATTGTCTACTTATGATACAACTGATATTCTCAAAGGTTTTGTTAATCTAAGAAACACTGTTCAATGCTGTGTTAATTGAGAGTATTATGAGTCACCGATATTTTGTTCATGTAAGTAATTGGCAGAATCAGTCTTTGATATTCATATCCTGGCAGTCAGGTATGTTGGCCAGAGAGGAGCCTTCTTGGATTAACCCCTAGCTTGAGTCATTAACTCAATATATCACACAAGTTTTCCACATTGCTTACAAAGTCTTCAAGATTATTTCTGATGTTCTATATGATGAGTCATTTTGGCAGGCAAATTGCACAGAGAAACCAACCATTAATAAATTTAAGATTAGCTGGGAAAAACTGGCAGAGTAATCTCTGAAAATGGGTAATGATACATTATTCAGAACAATTGTATGATTTAGGAGCTAAAAGGCTGAGGACAGACCACAGGTCCACAAGTCACGTTATTAGCAAGCTTGTGATATGCTGTTCTAAGCAACTGCCTAGACAGAGATGAATCCCTTCTCCCTGAGGCATTTGACGGTATCTCTCAGACTCACCTCCAATGGAGTGAAGTCGACACCCAGAGCTTCTGCCTTCTTTGTTGATATCTCATTCTTCGAAGAGAAAGGCTTCTCATCTTCGCATCTGCACCATTAGGAAAACAACCGAAAATCTCTTGGACGCACAGTAGTGTGACAGAAGATGAGTTTAGAATTAAGGCAGGATGATAACTTACTTCTTAGGGAGGTGCAAAGTGGGGTAGAGATTGCGCAGAATCTGCAAAGCATCATGGCAGTGCACAGTTTTGGCTACTAGTCAATATCTTCCGTGAGCTGAATGATTTTCAAAAGCTAGAATGTGTGCGTGTGCGACGTCTCTGACATCGACAAATCTATAGCATGTATTTGGAAATGTTTGAGCTCCTGCAGGATAAGCCTCAATTACTCCCATGCCAACGTCAAGACAACTTTTACTTTATACTAGATGCTTCTGCCAGTAGTTGAAAACTATGTCGCATGTGGAAATCTACCAGAAATGATTATAATAGTGTGTCTGTGCAGCCAATCAAGCAGACCCTTCAATAAAGAAGCCAGATCCAATAAATAAAATGTAAGGGTCTCAGGACCTCATGTTGCCAAATTCAGTTAACTAGCAAAGAAGGATAGCCATTCCATGGAGCAATGCAGAATGACATTCTGAGACACGTGGCCATAACTCGTAAGTATGATTAAGGGCATACAATCGGATAGATAGTTCTACAGTTATTCCTTGAGATTGTCTTTTGGGTAATGAGAACAAGTATGCACAAATGTTTGACGAGCTGCTCTGAAATAAAATGGCAAAGATTTAATAACAAAAATAATTTATGGCTAGATGATAGTGATACCATTAATGCGGTTCAGTATTATCTCCACGGAGAAATTAACAGTGGGCTGCAAGATGGGACCGATCACATATCCTGGGTTTATCGTCACAAGGTCAATTCCATTCTCTTTGGCAAATTCCCAAGCTGCCTTCTCTGCTAAGGTTTTTGAAAGCATATACCAGAGCTGAAGAAGATAAACCAAAGAGACTGTTAGAATGTTTTGCCTCATTCAACACATATAATAACCATTGCCATGACATGGACTTCATTCGATGTCATCCAAGGGGCATTCGGAGATTACCACTTAAAAGAAACGACAGATAAGTAGTTCCCCAGGAATCGAAGTATATAGAAAATGTTGTTTTCAATAAGCATACGTAGCATCTAACATGGTGCTAGACTAAATTGCAAGAGTAACACAAACAACCGTAAGTGATAAGATAGGCACTCCTCGGTTCGAGCATCCGTAAAATGTGTCCAGTGAAAGCTATGTGATTTAAGAGATAATGTTCCCTGATGTCGCGACTTACCTCAGAATCAACATTTTACCAGTTTCATTGTATAACAATAACTCTGAATGTTATTCGATAGTTAAGATCAACATTTTACCAGTTTCATTGTATAACAATAACTCTGAATGTTATACGATAGTTAAATTTTACAAGTGAAAGAAATGAACAGCAACATTGTTAGGAAATATCGATACACAAACCTTGGATTTCTGGCAAAAATCTGGATCTGAATACCAAGTCTCATCAATGACAATGCCCGAAGTCACAGGTTTTGCACTGAATGCAACTGCGGCCATAGAGGACGTCACAACCACTCTCTTGATAGAAGAGGCTTTGGCGCATGATCTTAGAACATTAAGGGTGCCCTTTAGGGCAGGATCAATTATTTCAGCCTGAGTCATGTAATAGAAGAAATCATTAGGTAAAATTCTCATAAAAAGTATCAGAAAACCGAAACTGAACTCGTTGTGGCAGAAGAAACGCAAATCCCCATCCACATGGACCTATCTACTCATTTAGGAAAACAAGGACAACGTTGGAATTTAAGCACGTAACAAACCATGAAAGATGATTGACATGGCAAGATTCAAGCACCTGGGGGTCAGCAGCTGAGGGCAGACAGGGGGATGCAGTGTGAAAAACACATTCGCATCCGTCGACTACGGAGTCAAAGGACTCTTCTTGCAGCAATTCCGCTTTGAATAAATGCAGCCTCTCCTTAGCCCCCTCCAGTGCCAGGAGGTGTTCTGTCTTCTTTGGGTCGGCTGTTGCACATGCACAAGAATGAGAAATCTCAACTGACTGAAATTTAAAAAGTTGTAGGGACCCTCACCGACACACTAGTAGCATCTATAGTCAGAAAGGGCATAGGCGGAACGAGAAGAGTCGTATTGTTTATGGACGAACTTGTGCAAAACTGATGCAAGAATAAATAAATCAAGAATCCGGAATTAAGCGATGGTTTGAGCGTGCTACTTCTTTAACAAAGTCGAACAGGATGCAAAAGATCGGAACTTTATCAGATGGATATATAGACAAAACTAATGAAGCTAGCAAAATTCTTCTCTCTCACAAAAAATTAGCTCGATGGTTTCACTCTAATAAAGGGTTTCCACATAACTTCATGTGGATTATCAGATTTCAACAGTTCTTTTTTTTCATCTTCCAACAGCTTGACAATGCCCAAGAAGCGTAGAAGAGCATAGAGAGAGAGAGAGAGAGGGAGAGAGAGGGAGAGGGAACTTTTTTCTCACTTGGGTCTCGGATAGTGGCTCGAACAGTGTAGCCACGGTGGAGCAAGAGCTTGACCAGCCAAGAAGCTATATAACCCGACCCTCCGGTCACACCCACCACCTTCCCTGCTCCGCTCATCTTCTCCGTTCTTGGCACCTGAACCGCGGAGTTCACACACGCTGGTCTCGTCTCCTGTGACTCGGGGGAGAGAGTGAACGAGTACTGGCCTCGGTGCCGGAGCAGATGGACTTATAAAGAGCTCGATGCTCGGCCGAATCTTTAAAGAACCGAGTAGTAGATCACCAACCTTAGAGGTGGGGCTAATGCCTATGTATAATGTCACTCTCACACGTTGAATGAAGTTTTCAAGCTCTAATAGAGGAACAATCATGCGTGCTGGGTTTATCACGACAGGCCAATTTGTGCCCTTTAGCAATTTCCAGCGGGCTCCTCTGCTAAGGTTTTTGAAAGGACATGCCAAAACCCAAAATAGAAATATCATAAATCAATGCAATGAACACATTAACTTGACAACGCTGCCTCATTTAGTATTCTAGAATCACCACTTCAAGAGTAAGTAATGAGAAGCTTCTCACTAACGCGCCTAAATCAGAAAAATACATGAGAGCATATTCGTATGTGAGAACGTTGAGAATCCAATAGGTGAACAACAAATCCTTAGGGCAAGGAAGACACAATTGCTTGGCACTACAATAATTCAATATCATGCCAGAAGTGACTATTTTTTGTAGAGACCCGACCCTCCGATCGCACCCACCGCCTTCTCTGCTCCGCTCATCTCCTCCATTCTTGGCACCTGAACCGTGTGGAGTTCGCGCGCACTGGTCTCGTCTCTTGTGGTTCGGGGGAGAGAGTGAACGAGTCCTGGAGACTCGGTGGCGGAGCAGATGGACTTGTACAGAGTCCGATGTCCGGCCCAATCTTTAAAGATAATCCAAACCCATTTTTGTCGCTTCTGGCCGGCAACAGACGGCTTCTTTGGACGCGTTTGATAACGATTCTATTTCCGGGAACAAATTTTGATAAAAAATGATTCTTTTTAATTCTGTTCCCACAAAAAATTTCTAAGCATTTTAAGTCGTTTAATAATTGTCCAATATTTCGATTTTGGAATAAATTGCGTTTGCATCCGTCTTCATTGATTACATTCCGAGATCAATTTCTTTTAATTTTAAATAGTTTTTTTAAAACTTTTTCTTTACTTTTTTTCCTTTTACCTTTTTTTTTTTTTTTTCTTTTTTTCTTTTCATTTTTCTCCTATTCTTCTTCTTCTTCTTGTGGCCTGTCGCTAGCAGTTGGGCAAGGCAGAGCCTTGCCGGGGCTAGGCGAGGCCCGCCTAGCCATCGGCGGCGCTGGGCATCGCGAGGCTTGGCCAGCCTCGGCGAGGCTTGCCTCCGGCGAGCTTGCCGGACCTCACCTTGGCCGGCGAGCCTCGGCGAGCTCGTCGGACCGGTTGCGGCCCGGTGGCGGCAGACGGTGCGGGATGGCGGTCAATGAAGAAGAAGAAAAGAGAAGAAGAAGAAGAGAAAATGGAAGAAGAAGAATTGGTTTTGATTCTTAGATTTGTTTTTGGAACAAGAATCAACTTTTTTTTTTATTCCAAATCTAATTCCGAGAACAAAAAAAAAAGAAATTTGTTCAGGAACGAAAATTTTATCAAATGCGATTTTGTTCTTAAACTACTCTTGGGAAAAAAAAATCAAAATTAGACATTGTTTGGATGGTTATCAAACAGTGCATTTACAACTCAACATAGATTTTTCTTGTTTTGTTCAGAATTAATGTAGAATTTGGCATTGATGGATGTCCAACATCCTGGAGAAGTACTTATCTACATGTGAAAGAAACTAATCACGCTGAGGCTATAATAGAGGAGCGGCAGGATGTCCTTATCTACTTGTGAAAGGACAAATCCGTGAAAGAAACTAATAATTCTGAGGCTATGATAGGGGAGCGGCCTTAGACGTGCGGCTAGTGCCTACCTGAGGTTGTAATGTCACTATCACATGTTGAATGAAGTTTTCCGACTTTAATAGAGGATCAATCATGTGTGCTGAGTTTATCATGACAGGCTAATCTTGTGGTCTTTAACAATTTCCAGCTAAAGTTTTTGAAAGCATATATCAAAGCTCAAACTAGAAAGACTATAAATCAATCCAATAGAAAGAATATATGAGCCTGTCACAAATATACTTGAAGTTAACCTGACAACGCTGCCTCATTTTGCATTCCATAACTACTACTTCAAGAGACATAAGTTACCAAATTCTCATGATAATACAGAGGTCTTAAATAATAATACGATTTGGTTGGGCGAAATTTAGTAGTGAATTTAAAATTGAGGATGCAAACATGCAATATGAAAATACAAGTGGTAAAGTGGGTAATTTTCCTTTTATCATCATTAGCATAATTCGTTTTGCTAGAAATTGAAATTTTGATGATACTGAGATGAACTCTTGACTAACCATCCTGATTAAATGTCACCCCTTCCTAACTAAACACGGGCTTAACAAAATTTTAATGAACGAGCTGACTAATTCAAATTTCGAACCCGCGTTTTGTTGCTCAATCATATACCAGCACGCAAGCAAGCGGACTGTACGTCTCCCCGTCATTTAATTCTGCTGCTCCCTGACGACTTCTGCCGACTCTCTCTGTGAATTTCTGGCTTTTTTTTTTTTTCTTTGGCGCTAAATAGTTTTGGCTTGATCGTTCAAGTCTCTCTGTTGGTGCCTAAAATGAGATGGCAAATTTGTCGTGTATCTTGGTAGTTGGTTTAGTCTTAAGTACTTTCGTTACCTTTAGCAGCCCATGTCTCATCCATGTTCAAGTGCGGATAGTTTGGGTTTTGTGCCTGGGGACAATTGCAATATATTCAAGTAACTGAAGCTTGAATTTGCTTTCTTTCTTCATTACTTTCGCAGTAGTTTCATGGAACTAGTGTTTAGATAACAGCCATTTCATTTTTTTAACTTCCATTACCAGTTTAGCTTTAAAGCAAAGCAAAACAAAGCGTGGTTTTCTTTTTCTGTGAGGACTTTAGGACAATGTGTAAATTGTCACAAGGTTTTTTGGTGGTTGGATGAAACTGAAAGTACCTGTAGCTGTGACATAACCATGTTTCTTTTATTTTACAGAAAGTTTGAAGAAATTGGTTTGCATTAAACCAACAATTGGATGCTTTCTACAGGATCTAGTTGAAATACGGGAGAAGATGGATAACTGTGCCGCTGCGTTCAAGTTCCCGTATTAATGGTAGCAATTCAGGAGAAATTTGGCAGGTATACAAAAATGTGAATGCTGAATGCAACTGTATTCCTTTGATTTGCGGATATCAGCTTGTTGGCAAGGTTTCACTCAGGATCCAGCTGTCAGATGTGAAATGCAAAATCAAGACCAGGCTTTGTTATCTTTTTTCGTTGTGCAAATTCCCATAGATTTCATTCTAGAAAATTTTGCTAAAGTATACAAATGCACCGGTGATCATCTTAGTGGGAAACAAAAATTGTTTGAATTAGGCATTGCTCTTTGAATGTTTTGTTTTCAAACTGAGAAGTAAATTTCCACAATTAAACTAGCTTTCGTGGGGTTTTTGAGAAGTATTAGTGTGGGTCTATTGATACATTTCAAATAATTTGTGAATTTAGAGTTGAACGTTGATGAATTTGTCAATTTCCTTTTCTTGTTTCAGTTCTATGACATGGCAGCCTGTCACTTGTTACCAATTGACACGTAAATGCTTGAATAAGTAATGATCTCACGTGATATTTTTCTCATAGCATCCGTGCGATATCAATCATACAAAGACCATGCAACTGAGGCCTTTTACAATTTTAGTTATCCGAGGAAGTTGATTCAGGATTACACGATCTACCATAGTGTGTGCCAAATAAATTATATCAGCATAAATATAGTATTGAAATATATTTGTACATTTACATGTGCATGCGTAAGTAACATATTTTAAGCAATATGATTACAGTTATCGGAGTTTACATTGCAAGACGAAACTTAGATCAATTTATTGAGCTAGAACATTTTTATGCTTTTGTTGTACGGAGACTCACATGGATTGTCTATACAAACTTCATTTTTGATTTTATTATGAGTGATAAACTGAAGTGGATTTTGCAACGTGTGCTTGGATTGTGGAAGCTGTAATTGTGGGCATAAAATCGGATAAGCATATTGAGAAAGTTATGATGGAAATAACCATGAATTTAGACTTGGTGCTAAGTGCCACATGTAAAAGTATATTTTGATTTGCATTATGTGAGCTTATCACAAGTTTTGTTTATGTTTTGGACTGTGGGTTGCACTAAAGAGCAAGCTTGCAAATGAGACTTAGGGCAGCACGCTGGCATCAAAGCGTTTTGGACATGGCATATTTAAAGTTGCTGGCTCTGAGCGTCGTTGCAAGCTTTCTATTTATTGGGTCCAAAACAAAAACAAAATTTTCAGTAAACTCAAAATATACTTTTTACATTTGACACTTAGCACCAAACAAAGTCTAAATTCATGGTTAACAGCACTAGTTTCCATTATGGTTTCCATTATGGCTTTCTCAATATGCTTATCCGGTGTTATGTCCATAATTACGGCTTCTACAGTGACATATCCACAGCCAAGTACAGAGAACTCCTTTATCAATCATAATAATATCAAGAATGAAGTTTGTGTGGACAACCGTATGAGTCTCTCTACAACAAATGCGGAAAAATGTTCTAGTGATGCAAGTTTTTTCTTACAATATAAGCTCCAATGGTTGTAATGATTGTAACAATAAAATTAGAGAATGCAATAGTTGTTGCTTGCACATGTAAATGTACAAATTTGTTCCAATATTATATCTGTACCGATATAATTTATTTGACATATACCATAGATTGTGTAACCCAAGTCAACTTCCTCAGATTGCTAAAATTGTAAAAGGCCTCAGTTACATGGTTGGGCTTGATAACGCACCGATGTAATAACATCTACAATTCATTGTCCTGTGAGAAGAATATCATGAGGTCATAAGTATTTATATGTCAATTAATTGAGAAGCTGCCATATCACATAACTGAAAACAAGAAAAGATAAACTTTGCAAGGCAAACCTAGGTCTTGATTTTGCATTTCACTTTCAACTGCTGGATTGTGAGTGAAAGCTTGGCAACGAGTTGATATCCACAAATCAGGAATACAATGGTATCCAGATTTTTGGCGTCAAATTTCATTGATTTGAGAGTTTTAACGCAGTAGCACAGGTTACGCATCTTAAACTGTTCAGTGCCAACATCATAAGTAAGTAAATTTTATGGAGACCATCAATACACTAGAGCAAGTTGTACCTTCCTCAGGACATTGGCCCTCAGGAGATGGTCAATAAGCTCCTCAATAACGTAAGATTTGAATTTGATCTTCAAGTTTGCTTGTGCTGATGTACCATTGCAAATTTATGGGTAAGCAATGTACCATTGCAAATTTATGGGTGAGCATAGACCTAGAATTTTAAGTGGGACTGGGCGTGGAAGTTTGGTTTCACGGTCTCATGCGGTTCTTGTTGAGAAGTGTCCACCTTTTTCTTAATTTACTTTGTTTGCTCCTTATGTGAACATGTCTCTAACTGAAACACTGACTACCCAACTTATGCATGGTTGTTTTGTTGCCAAGTTGCCAACGCCCTCTGGTTGTCAATGCTTAACTTTTTTGGAAAAATTTCCTGTCCATTGATTTAGATATTTTCACTCTTGTTTACAAAAATTTGTTGATGGCCGAGATAGTTTTTCATTTTCTCCCTCCTCTAATGGATTTACTTTTGGGATAATTAGGAGGACAGATTTCCGTGTACTTTTTATATATCGGACCAGGAGCTCGTCGTCTCTTTGAATTTTTATTGCAGAAAAACAAAGGTCAGTGAAGAAGCAGATGCGTCGTTCTTTTAAGGAGCTTCCTCAGGTCTCTAACTGCATATCTGTCATTCATTTTTAATATCGGTTTACATTGCGGTTTCCGTGGAGAAGATCTTCTCCACAGTCTGTCAGCCACAAGCCATTTTCCGAATTCGTCCTGTAAATCGCTGTTCAGCAACAATTGCTGGTATGAGGCTGAGCTTTCTTATCCATCAGAGTTCTTAGCTCTGGTAGCTGCTGGATACTATCCATCGTTCATAGTATACCCCGATTCAGTTAGACTGATCTTAGACATAACATAACATACTATCTGTTTTTTTTTTCCCTTTTTCGTGTGTAGGGGGTGGGGGTGGGGTGCCCTTGTATCAAGGAGAGCAATGTTGTTAGAAGGATGTTGATTATGGAGATTACAGTTTCGATCCTTATGGAGTGCTGGAGGACCTTTGTTTGACATGTTGTAATTAATTTGGGCTTAATAAGTAATATGTCTATATTATTCCTAATAGTCTGATATATACAGATAAAATCCCCTTTTAAAGGTTCATTTCTCTGCCATTGCAGGTCACTCAGAAGCTGTTCTCTCTGTGGCCTTTAGACCTGACGGGAAGCAACTGGCTAGTGGTTCAGGAGATATCACAGTCCGATTGTGGGACCTAAATACTCGGACCCCGATGTTTGCATGCAAAGGTTGAATATTTGAATCTCTTAGTTCCTTATGTCCTTCAAGTTTCTAATTGTATGCTCCCTTCCCCATCACAGGAGCATCTAAATATACGCATGCCTGCTTGCTGTATAGTTGGTTTCTTTTTGCTTAGCTGGAGAACAGTTGAGTTTTCCTTTTTATATTTTTATTTATTTACTTTCTTTTGTTTTTTTTTTTTTTTTGGGGGGGGTGGGGGTGGTGGAAGGAGGGAGGGATTGTGGGTGGAAAAAATGTTAGTAAGCGGTTTGTTGGCAGTATAAATTACTTGGTTTCCTTTTTGTCTGTTTGATTAATGAAAGTTTCTTCTTACTCAGGGCACAAGAATTGGGTCCTCTGTATTACATGGTAACCTGATGGTAAGCATCTTGTTAGTGGAAGCAAGGCTGGAGAACTCCAATGTTGGGATCCGTTGACTGCGCAACCATCAGGCAATCCACTTGTCGTATGATCCTTATTGCATTATAAGACTAGAAAGTATCTTATTCAGTTGATTGTATTTTGCTGCTTTTACCGACTTCATTTAACTTTGACCTAAATTTATTTTATGGAAAGTTGTTCGGACCAAATAGTTTTGGACCTTTGGTGTTACACGAATCCTTCCTTAAAGGATTCCATGGAACTCCATTTCCTATTAATATTTCTTGGTTTGTAACTCCATATTGAAGAGGAAATGGTGGATAAAATTGCCAATTTGTTGCTTCTAATTTGATACTTGTGGCAAAATAAGTGGGAGCAGTGTTGGCGTTAATTTGGATGATATCCATAAGTTTAGTGTAGCGAGTACAGTTTATTGTGTAGCTTTGCCTCCATAGGATGAGATCATGGTGTACCCTTTTTGTTGAGGAAAGCTTTCTGACACCCTTTACCATTTTTTGACGATAACTTGTGAGGTGTTGAAGTGTCTAACTTGATTTTGTGGCTGATGCATAGCAAGAATAGTCTCTGTGCTACTAAGACAATTGAATCTGCTTTATGTCAGGGCCACAAGAAATGGATCACAGGTTTATCTTGGGAACCATTACATCTGAGTTCCCCATGCCGTCGCTTTGTGAGTTCTAGTGAAGACGGTGATGCATGCATACGGGATGTAACACTACGAAGATGTGTAATATGTCTAAGCAGTCATACTCTAGCTATTACATGCATAAATTGGGGAGGAGACGTTGTAATGTATACTGGGTATGCAACTTCCTTAATTTTGGCAATTGTTGGTGAAACTGCCTTTCACTTAATGGTATCAAATTTTTGGCATGAATTCTCTCTCCCAATCCTTAATAGCTGTCCCACTGACAAGTTGGAACAAGAGAGGCAATTCAACACTGAGATAAATATTTAATCACTTTGTGATGTATTAATGCCCATATGCTAGTGCCGTGCTACATGAACAACAAAAGAATAACATGAAGTTTTCTTGACTAATTCATACTTCTAATGGGCCTAAGATTAAGCGAGGACTTGTAAATTCTGCTTTCAAGCTACTGAGTATCCTTGGACTTTGCCAAACTGCTGCTGCTTCTACTACTTGTTACCTGGTGAAGTAATTATTTCAAATTTCTTGCAGCTCCCAGGACTGTACAATTAACGTCTGAGAAACTCCCCGGGGGAAGCTGATAAGGGAATTGAAGGTAACATCTTTTTTGAAGTTTGTTATATAGATTGCAAGGTCATTGCATGCCTGTCTTCTTCTTCGCCACAAGAGCTTTATATTTATTTGCGCCTTTGGAGTAGCTGCATTCACTCAATCTCTTTGGTGCCAGGAGGCAGTTTGGCACCTAGTGACCTACCCCATACTAATTGGGCATATTATTTAGCCCAGCTATTGGCGATATCATGTCCTTGAATGTTTTCGTTGTATAGTTCTTGGGAGATATTGACGTTAAGAATGAAATAAAACCATTTTTTGATGTCTCTGAGATATGAATTGCATATTTAGGTTAGAGTTTAGTTTTCATGGCTCGCGTGGTTATGTCTTTTCTTAGTTTCTACTGCCAAGTCCGCATTCTTAATCTAAGTTGCTTCTAGATCCCTCTCTTCTTTTTTTCACGATCATCCTTATTTCTGTAAAATTTTTGTTGTAGGATCATGGACACTGGGTTAACTCCCTGCTCTGAGCACTGAGTATGTTCTTCGAACTGTAGCTTTTGATCACACTGGAAAACAGTATTCATCTTCTGAAGAAATGAAGCAAGTAGGTAACTGTTATTATGTGGAATCATCTTTATATCATGAGGCAATAAATCACACATTTATTTCTCTCTGCACATTGATTTGCTCATGCAACTTAGTATGCATTGGTTATTTCTCTCTGGACATTATTTTCTTACAACCTAGTATGCATTAGTCAGCACGTGTCTTTTGGCTCTGTGCATGTTCTGCCCCCTTGTGGTGATTCTCTGCCTTTGGGTCTATGCACATTTGTAGTTCTACTTTCTGGTAACTGTTATATGTACTTCTGTATTTTGTTGATGAACATAGGTTGCATTAGAAAGTTACAAGAAAATGAAAGGCAATGCTCCCAAAAAATTGGTCTCTGGATCTGATGATTTTACTATGTTTTTGCGGGAACCTTCTGTCAGTAAGCATCCAAAAACACAAATGACTGGTCATCAACAGGTATGTGTGCGCGCGTGTGAGGGGAGAGGAGGGAGGAGGGAGGGAGGTAGGGAGATTGATCTGACAGCTGCCTGCTTTTGCTGTGTGATTGATTCCCTAAGTCTTTACTGTATTTAGAAGACTGTTTGTGTTCCATTATATACTATCAATTGCCATAATGATGCTAAATAAGGACGTACTCCACATTGTGGTCCTGGTGGCACTGGTTCAATGGATGAGACATCCTCCTAATATTTTCTTGAGGCTAGTAATTTAGATACTCGTTGAACTGTCTTAGGTGTAAATGCGGGAAATTATGCTTTTTGTTTGCAGCTTGTGAATTGTGTCTACTTTTCACCGGATGGGCAATGGGTGGCTAGTGCTTCGTTTGATAGATCTGTGAAGTTGTGGAATGGTATTATTGGGAAGTTTGTTGCTGCATTCAGTGGACATATCGGGCCTGTATATCAGATAAGGTTTGAGATATTTTCAAAATTTGCTCGTCTTATCCATTCAAGAATGATTTCTAATCATGATTTACATAATGCACAGTTGGTCTGCGGATAGTAGACTTCTTTTAAGTGGGAGCAAAGACTGTCCTGAAGGTCAGTTGCACAAAGCATATAGCGTTTGAATGATTTCCATAAAGTACTTACGTGTGTCATGGGCCAGCTTTAAGAGAGATCGAGTGTGGTCACTTAGAATTGTAACAGGAGAGCTTGTAATATTATCTGTGAAAAAAATATCAATGTGTTACAGGAAATTAGTTTATTTATGATGCAAGCAATAAGGATTTTCCCCCTGGTTGTTGCTGAGTTCTAGTGCAACTTGTTTTCATTGAGATCTCAATGGCCTATTTAAAGTTATTTTTTGAACCATTGGACCATGTTAGGTCTGCTTATTTTGCGAAATATGGTGATGAGGATATTGTAAAGCAGAGTACGTATGGAAGCTTGAGTGATGTACTCTTGCTTGTTGATTTAATTCTGTTTGAACTATTTGTAAATAATGCTTAAATGTTTGCTCAATATTTGGCTTACTTTTAGATCTGGGATATTCGCATGAAGAAGTTGAAACAAGATCTTCAAGGTCATGCGGATGAGGTTTGTTCCCTTAACATGGTCATCAGACAAGTTTTAAGTTTGTATGTCTATCATGGACTACCACTTGCTTACTTTAGCACGTGTTCTCGTGAGAAGGTTTTTGCGGTCGATTGGAATCCAGATGGTGAGAATGTTGCTTCTGGTGGTAAAGATAAGGTGTTGAAGCTATGGATGGGATAATGCATTGGGAGTTATACAAAGGCCTGTCAGACCATTGCATATGCAAATGAAATGAGATGGCAGTTCAGATGCTTTCATCAGAAGTGAAGAATTGATTGTTCGATAACACATATTACGTCTGAAGACAGAAAGTGCACGCTCAACTATTAGGTGCTGCAAGTTCAGATGCAATTTGGTCGTGTAAAGCTCTCTTGCGTCGGGATGGCAATCGCAGCCAGTACGCATTGTCTACTTATGATCCAGCTATTATTATCAAGGTTTTGTTAAGCTCAGAAACACTGTTCAATGCTCTGTTGATTGAGAGTATCATGAGTCACCAATATTTTGGTCATATAAGTTATCGGCAGAATCAGTCTTTGATATTCATATCCAATTATAGTGAGTCCTTCATTTTTCTATTGGCTTTATACATAATGGCAGTCAAGTGTGTTGGCCAGAAAGGAGCCTTCTTGGATTAACCGCTAGCTTGAGTCATTAACACAATTTATCACACAAATTTTCGTCATCGCTAACAAAGTCTTCAAGATTATTTCTGATGTTCTATATGATGAGACGTTTCAGCAGGCAAATTGGACAGAGAAACTAAACATCAATAACTTAAGATTAGCTGGGAAAAACTGGCAGAGTTATCTCTAAAAGTGGGTAATGATACATTATTCAGAACAATTGTATGATTTAGGAGCTGAAAGGCTGAGGACAGACCACAGGTCCACAAGTCATTATTAGCAAGCTTGTGACATGCTGTTCTAAGCAAGTGCCTAGATAGAGATGAATCCCTTTTCCTTGAGGCATTCGACGGTATCTCTCAGACTCACCTCCAATGGAGTGAAGTTGACACCCAGAGCTTCTGCCTTCTTTCTTGATATCTCATACCTCGACGAGAAAGGCTTCTCATCCTCGCATCTACACCATTACGAAAACAACGGTAATCTCTTGGACACACGGTAGTCTGACAGAAGAGAAGAATTAAGGAAAAATGATAACTTACTTCTCGGGGAGGTGCAAAGTGGGGTAGAGATTGCGGAGAATCTTCAAAGCATCATGACAGTGTACGACTCCGCCTACTAGGCAATATCTTCCGTGAGCTGAATGATTTTCAAAAGCTAGGATATGTGCGAGTGTGACGTCTCTGACATCAACAAATCTATAGCATGTATTTGGAAATGTTTGAGCTCCTGCAGGATAAGCCTCAATTACTCCCATGCAAACGTCAAGACAACTTTGTACCGAATGTTGCTACTGCCAGTAGTTGAAAAACATGTCGCGCGTGGAAATCTACCATAAATGATTATAATATTGTGTCTGTGCAGCCAATTAAGCAAACCCTTTAATACATAAGGCAGATTCAATAGATAGAATGAAAGGGCCTCGGGACCTCATGTTGCCAAATTCAGTTAACTAGCAAAGAAGGATAGCTATTCCATGGACCAATGCAGAAAGACATTCTGAGACACATGCGCCCATAACTCGTAAGTATGGTTAAGGGCATACGACTTCACTGAGATTGTCTTCAATCAGAAACATAGTTCTACAGTTACTCCTTGAGATTGTCTTTTGGGTAATGAGAAAAAGCATGCACAAATGTTTGATGAAGACGCTCTGAAATAAAATGGCAAAGATTTAATAACAAACATAATTTATGGCTAGATGATAGTGATACCATTAATTAAGTTCAGTATTGTCTGCACAGTGAGATTAACAGTGGGCTGCAAGATAGGGCCGATCACATATCCTGGGTTTATCGTGACAAGGTCAATTCCATTCTCTTTGGCAAATTCCCAAGCTGCCTTCTCTGCTAAGGTTTTTGAAAGCATATACCAGAGCTGAAGATAGATAAGCCAAAGAGACTGTTAGAATGTTTTGCCTCATTCAACACATATAATAACCATTGCCATGACATGGACTTCATTCGATGTCATCCAAGGCATTCGGAGATTACCGGTTAAAAGAAATGAAAGATAAGTAGTTCTCCTTCAGGAAGTAAAGTATATAGAAACTGTTGTATCCAATAAGCATATGTAGCATCTAACATGGTGCCAGGCTAAATTGCAAGAGTAACACAAACAACTGTAAGTGATGAGACAGGCACTCCTTGGTTCGGGTATCCGTAAAAAGTGTCTAGCGACAGCTATGTGATTTAAGAGAGAAATGTTCCCTGATGTCCCAACTCCTCTCAGAATCAGCATTTTACCAGTTTCACCATGTAACAGGAACTCTGAATGTAATTCAACAGTAAAATTTCACAATTGAAAGAAATGAACAGCAAAATTGTCAGGAAATTTTGATATACAAACCTTGGATTTCTCGCAAAATTCTGGATCTGAATGCCAAGTCTCATCAATGACAACGCCCGAAGTCAGAGGTTTTGCACTGAATGCAACTGCAGCCATAGAGGACGTCACAACTACTCTCTTGATAGAAGAGGCTTTGGCGCATGATCTTAGAACATTAAGGGTGCCTTTTACGGCAGGATCAATTAATTCAGCCTGAGTCATGCAATCGAAGAAATCATTCGGTAAAATTCTCATAAAAAGTATCAGAAAACCGAAACTGAACTCATTGTGGCAGAAGTAAAGCAAATTCCCTTCCACATGGAATGGAATGGCTTGTCCATGAGCTATCTACTTATTTAGGAAAACAAGGACAACGTTGGATGATTAACATGGCAAGATTCAAGCACCTGGGGGTCAGCAGCTGAGAGCAAAACAGGCGATGCAGTGTGAAAAACACATTCGCATCCATCGACTACCGAGTCAAAGGACCCTTCTTCCAGCAATTCCGCTTTGAATAAATGCAGCCTCTCCTTTGCCCCCTCCAGTGCCAGAAGGTGTCCTGTCTTCTTTGGGTCGGCTGTTTGCACATGCACAAGAACGAGAAAAATCTCCATTCAACTGATTGAAATTCAAAAACTTGCAAGCACCCTCACCGACACATCAGTAGCATCTACAGCCAGAAAGGGCATAGGCGGGACAAGAAGAGCCGTATTGTTCCCGGAGAAACTTGCGGAAAACTGATACTGAAAATAAATAAATCAAGAATCCGGAATCTAGACGATGGTTTGAGCGTGCCACTTCTTCAACAAACTCGAACAGGATGCAAAAGATTTGAACTTTATTGGAAAGATAGATAGATTAGAGGGCAATCTACAACACAAAACTAATGAAGCTACCAAAATCCTTCTATCTCTCAGAGAAAAAACTAGCTTTGATGGTTTCACTCTAATAAAGGGTTTGGACACAACTTCATGTGGGTTATCAGATTTCAACCGCTCTGTTTTTTATTTCCAACAGCTTGACAACGCCCAAGAAGGTCAAAAGAGCAGAGCGCAGAGAGAGAGAGAGAGAGAGAGAGTATAAAGAAAGGGAACTTTTTTCTTACATGGGTCTCGGACAGTGGCTCGAACAGTGTAGCCACGGAGGAGCAAGAGCTTGACCAGCCAAGAAGCTATGTAACCCGACCCTCCGATCACGCCCACCACCTTCTCTGTTCCGCTCATCTCCTCCGTTCTTGGCACCTGAACCGTGTGGAGTTCGCGCGCGCTGGTCTCCTCTCTTGTGGCTCGGGGGGAGAGAGTGAACGAGTGCTGGAGTGGGTGGCGGAGCAGCAGATGGACCTTATTATAAAGAGCCCGATGTTCGGCCGAAACCTTAAAGATAATCCAAACCCATTTTTTGTCGCTCCTGCAACTCGTAAGCCATTACGTACGTGACATTTACTGGGTAATAATTACATTTCGTTTCGACTTTTCTTTGAGCCAAAAGGTTCGTGTTGCTTTCCAGTGTCCTGGGGCGGCGCCCAAGTTCAAGAGGAACTCTTCCAACTCCTCATGAGTAGCTTTACTTTAAGCTTTGAGATATTAATTTAAAATTTTCTTTTATATTTATAGGAAGTATCAAGTACTTGTACTTATCTAATTCTTGATTTGGGATAAACCATATTTGATCCCTTAATTTATTATTTTTTCTTTTTTGTTGGACTTTTTCTTGGATATATTGAGCCCTTCAACTCTCTTGATTTTTCCAATAAAATATTTTCAATATTATCACACTCAATTATTTTGATATTGTTATTGAATAATAAAACAAATTCGCATACAATGACTATAGGATAGACATTCAGCATTGTATCATCTTTCAAGTTTACAGATGGAAAGCTCTATTCAACAAGAGTACAAGAGACCATACATGGTCCGACCACGATAGCTAGATGAAATATACAATACATTATCAGCAACCTTTTAAGTATGACTATGAGGTCAGCGTCGTCGATCGAGAAAAGCTAGCTCAAACAGAGAGATTCTGCCTTCGCCCTTGACGCTCCCAATGATGTCGCTTAGGCCGACCTTCGAAGAAAAAGCTCAAAAAGAGAGGAAACCTTTCTCCTTGAGGCTTTCGACAGTTTCTTTTATGCTAACCTCCAGAGGTATGAAATTCACACCCAAACCTTCTACTTTTTCCTTTGATATCCGATGAGCCGCCACAGCAGGCTTGTCGTCTTCACATCTGTGTTCAAAACGCATGATTCGTGCAGCATTGGTTAACGTTAGTGTATATGCTCGACATAAGACCATTTCTCGACTTGCTCTTAAAAGAAAAAAAGTTACCATTTAATCTATGGAGTTAAACAAAAACGATAACTTACTTTTCTGGGAGGCGCAATGTGGGATAGAGATGGTGCAAGATCTTCAACATGTCAGGACGGTGCATTACTCCTTCAACTATGCAATATCTGCCGCTGGCTGAAGGGTTTTCAAGAGCTTGAATATGTGCTCGTGCGACGTCTCGGACATCAACAAATCCGTAGGACGCATTGGGAAATTCTTCAGTTCCTACATCATACATGTCTCGATTAGTCCCACTGCTGGCACCATTTTTAATGGAAAATCAATTTCCTTGAGCAACCGTGTTTCTTCTTGCACATGGAAATGGATTGCATCTAATTATGCAATTATGACATTGAATCAATCCTCCCCTGGTCAATCTCAGAATTTAAAAGAGATGCCAAAGGCTGACATGATGTGTAGAAGAAAGAATCATTTCATGGAAAATAGTACGTGTGACATAGAAACCATCAAGTAATACCGTTGACAAAGTTCAATATCAATTCCACCGAGAGATTGACTGTAGGCTGCAAAAGAGGGCCAATCACATGTCCTGGGTTCATCACGACCAGGTCGATCCTCTTCTCTTTAGCAAATTCCCAAGCAGCCTTCTCCGCCAAGGTTTTGGAGAGCACATACCAAAGCTGAAAAAAGCAGAGCCGCAACAATGCGATGAACGAACTCACAGACAACGGACCAAGCAAAAGAGACCAACAGTATCAAGAAAAAGCATCTTACTACCTTTGATTCCTCGCAGAAAACCGGATCAGAGAACCATGTTTCATCAACCACCACACCAGAGGTCAGAGGTTTTCCATTGAACACTACTGCAGCCATGGAGGAGGTCACAACCACTCGCTTGATAGAAGGGACTTTTGCACATGATTTGAGAACGTTTAAGGTGCCTCTGACTGCTGGATCCACTATTTCAGCCTGCAACATGAAGGAGGTCATCAGTACGATTTTGCCAAATCACCCGAGTAATATCAGATCATCTATCATATGAATCTACAGTACAAAGCGGAAGGAACTGATATGTGCGGACACCTGGGGATCCGAAGCTGAGAAAACCACAGGTGATGCTGTATGAAAAACAGCTCCGCACCCTTCGACTATCGAGTCAAAGGACCCTTCTTCTAGCAAATCTGCTTTAAACAAATGGAGCCTCTCCTTGGCCCCTCCAAGTGCCAGAAGATGTTGTGTCTTCCGTGAATCATCTGCTTATATGCACATACCAGAATGCAGAATTAGATCTGATAGATCACAATCTAAGTTCCTTCATATAGAATGACATCAAGTTATGAATCATGAAACATGCTAGTACTTGATCTTGACTTGAGTTGCAACATATCCACATCTATATTAAGAAATAATGGATTCGAATATTGCAAGGGATTAACTCTTTAGGCAGCGAACTCGAACATGTTACATTGCTAGAGCTCCAAAAGCACATAGACAAATCAGTATATGCGTGCACGTGCAGTTATGCACTTCCAAATACATACACGCATATGCGAGTGAATCCAAATGGGAAGAGACGATTAGAAAATCACACTTTCTGATAAAAACGGAATTTGGTAGAAAGTCCATGCATCAGAATGATTCGACTAAGAAACTGTGAATTATTCTCTAAGAATAGAGTGCACCACCCAAGAATCCAAAAAAAAAAAAAATAAAAATTATTAAGAACAAAACATGAAGATGAAACGATGAACTTACTGGTGTCACGGATGGTCGCTTTGACTGTATAGCCCCTATGAAGCAGCAAGTTGATGAGCCATGATGCTATGTAACCAGACCCTCCGGTTACACAAACCACCTTCTCTGTTGTGCTCATTTTCCCTCTCTTCTCTCCTATCCTTGGAGCTGAATCTTCTACTGGTCCTTTGGATGGTATATAACATTTGCATTCTATATATAAGGAAAAAAAATCATCTATGATTGCCTTCAGATAATGTTCAACTTGAATAATTTTCAACATTCACATGTCTCACCAACTTAAATCCTTCAATCAGAGAAGACAGATGGAGAAACTTTGAATGATCACCTATTCTAGACCACAAGGGTTGGGCATCGACCAAAATATCCGATCACTTGTGTCATGCCTGACTCAAAGGCAACTTACTTGTCTAAACCGGCTACGGCTCAAGGAAATGTCTTCGGATGCCATGCCTACAGGAAAGATTCGTTTCAATTTAGCCCCATGTAATTTTTTCCATTAATTTTGCGTAAACTACTATTAGTCAAAGTCACAAAAATAAGCTAAAGATTGAATTTAACCTCTTCATGGGACTTGTAGTGTATTTAATAGATTTTCAAATAGTTGAGCTCTATGCTTGTGCTTGGATTATCAATATTAATGCATATCACAATGAGTCTATCTAATCTTTATTTTGTATTTTATTCATCATGGCCACGGATGTGGAGAGTACTTTGTTACTAGAATCTGTCATTCACTCGTAATGTAACTGAAGATGACGGTGTTCCGTTAACAAATTTATCTTTTCAATGATTGGTATATTTCTAAGAGGCGGTAGCTATCCATGGAAGAAAGTCAAACTCTACTTTTCGTTCATGTACTTGCACAATTCTTTGATCAAGTCCATGTACATTTAATATGTCTTATCACATCCTTCTACTTTCACAATTTATCTAATCAATTCCCAATGACACCAAATTTTGGAAAATCTAGCTAGTGTGGCCGTCGGATGATGCTGTTGTGGGACATGGATAAAATTTTTTCCCATGTTACATCACATCCATCACGCTACAGAGTAATTACATTGGCTAAATATTTCCAAACACGTTCATGGTAGGCATCCACATATTTGGAATTTTCCCTGATGATTTTACCACACTCACATCCGGTAGTAGATTACTATTTTTTTAAGAAAAAATCTACAAGACGATTTCGTCAGTGAACTAGTAACTTGTCAATGAAACAATGGTTTTATCATTTTCAAATCGCGTACCAGTAGTTGATCAAACAAATGCTGTCAACTTTTTACGTTTGTGACCCAATAGTTAGTGACTTACTGGTGAAATAATGATTTTATCTCCACATATCGAGGAGTAGATTATCAAGTACTTCAAAATTTTACAAGTGGCCCAATTAATTAGTTAGAAACTTACCACCATAATTAAGATTTTACCGTTCTCAAACATAATATATAGTAATAGATCAACGGCGCTTTAAATTGAACACATCAAATAGTTAATAACTCACTGATAAAATAATGATGTCATTACCTCGTATCAACTAATGAATTATCAAATGCTTTCAAATTTTACAAGCGGATCCATCTACTAAGCGGAGCGGAAAATTTCTAAGATGATAACTGACTATGCTAAAAGCGGGCTAAGTTTTACATTTGTGGCCCAATAGTTAGTGACTTAGGGGCTGTTTGGTAACGTCCAAACAGACTGACGATTCGATTTTTTGTTCCTGCAGTCGTTTGAGACGAGAATCGCGTTTGGTAAAATTTTTGTTCCCGGGAACAAATTTGTTCCTGGGAACAGATTGGGATGAGAATTGAGAATAAAAAAAAATATGATTCTCCGTCCGAGAATCAAAACAAGAATCAAAATAGTAAAAGTCTCCTTCTTCCCTTTCGACATCGCGCGATTGCCATCCACCACCACCCGCCGCCGCCGCCGCAGCCCGCCGCGCCGCCGCCGGTCACCGGTCGCCGTCCGCCGGTCCGGCGAGCTCGCCGGAGGCTGGCCGAGCCGTGGCGAGGTCCGGCGAGCTCGCCGGAGGCAAGCCCGGCCCACCGGCGAGGCCGGCCCGGCCACCGGCGGGGCGGGCGAGCCTCGCCGGTGGCCGGCGAGCCTCGCCCGGCACGGGCGAGCCCCACCCAGCCCCGCCGAGGCTCGGCTCGCAGATCGGGCGAGGCCGAGCCTTGCGGTGGCAGCCGGCCTCGCCTAGCCGGCGAGGCTCGCGCCACCGGCGAGGCTCGCCCAGCCCGCCGGTGGCTAGGCCGGCTCGCCTCGCCGGGCCGGGCGAGGCCGGCTCGGCCACGACAAGGCTCGGCCTCGCGCCAGATCCGGGCGAGGCCGAGCCTCGGCGGGCCGGGCGAGCCTCGCCCAGCCGCCGGCGAGGCTTGGCCGACGAGGGCCGACCTCGCCGAGGGCCGGTGAGCGTCGCGGCCCTCGCTCGGCTCGGCCGGTCGCCGGTCCGGCGACCGGCCAAATGAAGAAGAAGAAGAATAGGAGAAAAGGGCAAAAAGAAAAAAAAAAAAAAGGAAAAAAAAAGGAAAAAGTAAACAAAATTATTTAAAAATTATTTAAAAATTAAAAGAAATTAATTTGAAACAGAATCAATTAGCACGGTATCAAACACAATTCTATTCCGGAATCAAAAATTTTGGACGGAGTTACCAAACGCGCTTTTTTTTACTTAGAATCGGTTCCGGGGAAGAATCAAAAATAATCATTTCTAGTCGAATCGCCTCCCAGGGAACAGTAATCGTTACCAAACGCGCCCTTAGGCACTATTTGGTAACCATCCAAACAAAGGCCTAATTCTAATTTTTTGTTCCTGAGAATCAGTTTGGGACGAGAATCGCGTTTGGTAAAATTTTTGTTCTCGGAACCAAATTTGTTCCCGAGAATAGATTGGGGAGAGAATCAAGAATAAAAAAAAAAAGTTGATTCTTAACAAAATTGAGAATCAAAACTACTCCTCTTCTCTTTTCTTCCTCTTCATCGACTGCCATCATGCAACCGCCACCCGCGACCGACTGCCGCCGCAGGTCGCCACCGCCGTCCGTCGCCGCTGTCCGCCACCTCCGATCGCCGGCAACTGGTCCGGTGAGCTCGTCGGAGGCTCGCCGGAGCCGGGCGAGGTCCAAGCAAGCTCGCCCGGCCACCGGCGAGGCTCGGCCTTGTGACACCCAGCCCCGTCGGTGGCCAGGCGGGCCTCGCCCAGCCAAGGGCCGGCAACGCTCTGGTGAGGTCGCCGGCCCTCGTCTGGCCGATCGCTGAAGAAGAAGAAGAATAGGGAGAAAAAAGAAAAAAAAAAAAAAAAAAAAAAAAAAAAAAAAAAAGAAAAAAAAAAAGGAAAAAAAGAAAAAAATTAAAAAAATTATTTAAAATTTAAAATAAATTGATTTGGAACGAAGTAATCAATCAACACGTTACCAAACGCAATTTATTCCAGAATCGAAATATTGTACGATTTACCAAACACGTTTTTTTTACTTAGAATCGGTTAAAAACAGAATAAAAAATAATCATTTCTTTGTCGAATTTTTTTAACGTAATCATTATCAAATACGCCCTTACTGGCGAAATAATGATAACTTGCATTTCATTTAAAGTCAATAAATTCTTCACTCTACTGGGAACTTACTACCTTGCAATTTCACTGGGAAGTCACTAATTTTGCATTTGAATTTTTTGTTTAGAGTGATAACCTAGTGAAAAAAGAAAAAAAAAGAGAAGGTTGATAAAGTATTACTGTGTTTATCATTGGTAAACTGTCAACATTTTGGTAAATCACCGTCAGCGCATTTGATCAACAAACTTTCGGTTACACTACTTTACAATAAGATATAAAGTTTACTAATTATATAATAAAATCACCATGCATGGAAAGTTGTTTGTTATTTGGCAACGAAATATTAGAATTCTGCGCGACAAGTTTTATATGATCACACTAATGAAACACATAAAAGGTTATGTACTAAATAAGGAAACAACTCAAAGTTTTCAAAAGGAAGGCAAGCAAAAGAAATACTACTTTCAGCGTTGCCATGCGCGTTTCTCGGCAAGCTTCATAATAAGGACGAGGCAAACGTGGAGCGAGTGGTACGGAATCTCTCTTTGTCCTTGGCCAATGGTCTCTTCAATTTTTTCTCGTCTTCCCTTATGCCTTTCTCCTGGAAAAGAAATACTTCACTTCCTTTGAAATCCTTGGTTTCTGAGTATCTGATCTGGTTTTAAATGGTATGTACGTAGTCATCTGGTTTTAGAGATTTCTGCAGATATTCTACACTTCTAGTTGTAAGTCATAACGGACTACAAATCACGTGGAGAAACTTCAACCGGTAAAATTTGTTTCGTAAAGTGGATGCGCGTAGGTTATTCTGCACATATGAGTATGAGGGATGTGACGGAGGACAGAAAGCAAGGAACCTCGAACTATCAGCTAGTGTCGTGCTGTTTTTAAGCAGGTGCCTAGCCCGAGATGAACCCCTTCTCCCGTAAAGATTCAATGGTGTCTCTTAGACTGATCTCTAAAGGAGTGAAGTCGACACCCAGAGCTTCTGCCTTTTCTCTTGAGTATTCATACTTTGATGCAAAAGGTTTGTCATCTTCGCATCTGCATCATTAGACAAACAAAGTGTGATTATCCTAGACATCTTGAGAAGATCAGTCACATGGAATCCAGTGGCTGTCTCAGACGGGCTTTTGTTACTAAACAAACAAGATGGCATTTACACCCCCTATTAGTAATTGATCAAGAATGTTACGATCAAGGCCTTGTGATATAAATGGGCGTTGAATGTTCACTTAGTTAAACTGGTGATACTCCAAGTTTGACCTTGTCGCACATTTTTCTATTGAACAGACTAATAAACGAACACGACAATTCCTTCTGATGCTTCAAATCACTATGTAGTCCATGTTACATTTAATTACCTTGTATGGAATGTCCTGAAGCTGCAAATTTTTCTTGTCAGTCCTGAACTGATATTCAATGACCTCAGCAAGTTTATTGCTATTAAATCTCCAATTTCATCATAATCAGTGCAGTCCCTCTACTTCGTTCCAACCAACAAGGCCCATCATGTATTTTCTCAGAGGAAAAAAGCGTGCTAATCCTTCACAGGCTGTTTTGAATGGCCCACAGTCAAGCAGCAGACGAGTTGGAAATAAGGAAGAGTAATTACAGAAAAAAGAACTTACTTATCAGGAAGGTGCAATGTTGGGTACAGATTCTGCAAAATCTTCAAGGCGTCATGACAATGTATGACTTCTCCTACTACACAGTATCTTCCGCAAACTGAGGGATTTTCAAAAGCTAGAACATGTGCATTCGCTACATCTCTGACATCGGCAAAACAATAACATTCATTTGGAAATGTTTGAGCTCCTGCACCATAAGCGTTTATTTTCGACATCAACATACAATTTGTAGCGGATACTTATCAGATTTTTCATTTCTCTGTTCCAGACTTGGAAACTTACAATCAAAATGCGTGGGAAAAGGTCTCATCAATGAATGCCATTAGTTTATATGTAAGAAGACACATGCACCATGTGTAATATGTAAAGCACAACTGCCCTCATACTTTAATTGCAAACCGGACGTACCTAACATGGATCAGACTATTTGCCAGAGTCATAAGAATTTGAATATAGGATCATCAGACTAACTTTTCAAGAACCAAAAAGGAGTAAGTCCACGCGGAATAGCAAAGTAGTCATACATCCATACCATTAACAAAGTTCAGTATCACCTCCACACTGAGATTAACAGTGGGCTGCAGCAAAGGGCCAATGACAATTCCTGGGTTAATTGTGACCAAGTCAATCTCATTCTCCTTTGCCGATTCCCAGGCTGCCTTCTCTGCCAAGATTTTTGAGAGAACATACCAAAGCTGAACAAGGAAAAACCAAACTTATAATGTAAGTATCTTTTGCCTCAGCTCAATTACCTTTGACACGACATGGACTGGGTTCAACATAATCAAAGGAATTCCAAGATTACCAGTATTGTGAAGAAATTACAGACAACCAACCTTAGATTTCTCACAAAAGTCTGGATCTGAAAACCAAGTCTCATCAACTAGATCACCAGACGTCAGAGGTTTTGCAATATATGAGACCGTAGCAATAGAAGATGTCACCACCACTCTCTTGATAGAAGAGACTTTGGCACATGACCGCAAAACATTAAGGGTGCCTTTTAGGGCAGGATCAATTAATTCAGCCTAAATTATGCAAGAGAAAACAAAATCATTCAGAACAGAACCTATCGGAACTATCAGAAAAAATTGAAACTCCTTGTGTCGGATCACTAGAAACTGATTGCTGGAGCACAAGCAAGATCATTAGAGAAGTCCCCTATACATGGATAATGGAATGGAGTGAAATGTAAACAAGTTATGTATCCAAGTTATGTAAAAACCAAGGACAACATTGCAACAGAGACAAGTATGAGGCACGGAGGATGGCTGAACTGACCAAGATACAAGTACCTGGGGGTCAGCAACTGAGAGCAAGACAGGTGATGCAGTATGAAAAACGCCTATGCACCCATTGACTACTGAGTCAAAGGACCCTTCTTCCAGCAAGTCCGCTTTAAATAATTGCAGCCTCTCCTTAGCCCCTTCAAGTGCCAGAAGGTGTTCTGTCTTCTTTGGGTCATCTGTAACACACAAACAAGAATGAAAATTACTCATTTAAGGGGTTGGAATCCCGAATTCTCGTGGTCACCCTCATCGTCATCTATGGCCAAATGGGCAGAAAAAGATAAGTTACATCGTTCTTGGATGAACTTGCTCTGGCTCAAGAGGTAATTAATGACTTTACTTGCATCATTTAGTTGATTCGCGGAGATCTAATGGTAGATTTTAGCTGCTAGATTGTGTTTTCGTAGTGCTGAAATGAAGAGCTTTAGACTCTAAAATTTCATTAAGGCGCCCCCGCATACTTGGTGAAATCTACAGGGTGTCCCAATAGATGAAACATGGCCTAGTATCTGGTAGAAAACATTAAATAGAATTACCAAGAAAAGAAATGTAACTGAAAAAAAATAATGGGTCCCGATAACATTTATTTCATCGAAGACGATTCTCGTCGTTTCCACCGCATGGTTTTATCCGTTATTTGAAGGGCGCAGGAGCACGAAAACACTGATAGAGAAGATATCGAGAGAATAGAGATGGCAAGTTTACTTGGGTCTCGCATGGTGGCTTTAACAGTGTAGCCACGCTGAAGCAAGAGCTTGACCACCCAAGAAGCTATGTAACCTGCCCCTCCAGTCACACACACCACTTTCTGCTTCTCCTCTCTCGTGCTCATCTTCTTCTTCTTCTTCTCTAATTAGCAGCTAAATTTTGCAATTCGCACTGATCTTCTGTGGGTGATGGGTGAGAGATAAGCTGCTTACCCCTATCCTGGTGTCCGTGTCTTCTATAAAGATGGTGACCCTGTAAAGATCAGGTCTGATCAAAGGAGGCCAGGATAAGGAGCGGCAGTCAAGTTTACCGGGGTCTCGCACGGGCAGAAATGAACAGAACTGTAAATCGAATTAGAGGGACTTTTCCTAAATGAGAACGTTTAGCATTGAAACTCACATTATTAACAGTGCTTAAGTGAGAGCACTACCAAGATAACTGACTTACATAAAAATGTAGACCTATAAAGCAGAAAACAAAACCGTGAATGCCAATCACTTGTAGGCTGTTGTAGAGGATAAATCTTAGTAGTGCATATATACTTATAATGTCACAGTCACGTATTGCATGAAGTTATCCAGTTCTAATTGAGGACCAATCACGTGTCCTGACTTTGTCATGACGGGTCAATCTTTGTGCTCTTTAGCAATTTCAAGCTGGCACCTTGGAAAGCACATACCAAAGCTGAAAATAGAAAGACCATAGTAATACAATGAAAGAACTCATGCACTTGTCACAAAAATAACCGACGTCAACTTACGCTGCCTCATTTGGCATTCCAGAATCACCACTTAAAGAGATATAGGTAACTAAATTCTTATGGTAATACAGAGGTCTTAAATAATGAGAGGCTTTTTAGTTATGTGCCTATATCAGAAAAATATGTGGGAGCACATTCATATGTGAGAAGGTTGAGGATTTAATCAAATAGGTAAACAACACACCCTTAAGGCAAGGGAGAAGCATTTCCCGACCGCTTTGCACTACAATGATTCAATATCAAGCCGCAAGTGAATATGTTCGGCATCGGTATTTCATAGCATCAGCTCGTGTTCCAAATCATGTAAAAATCAATATGTTGGCAATTTTCCAACTAGAAAAAAAAATGTTGAAGATCGTGTAGGGTATGACAGACCAAGCAAAAGAGACCAACAATGTCGGAAAGAACAGTCTACTTACAGACCTTGGGTTCCTCACATAAAACCGGATCGGAGACCCTGTCTCATCAATTACCACAGAGGTCAGGAATTTTCGACTGCACAGCGAGGCCATGGAGAATGTCACAACCACTCCCTTGATTGAAGGGACTTTTGCACATGATTTGAGAACATTTAGGGTCCCTCTGGCTGCAGTATCTACTATTTCAGTCGGTAATAAGATTAGAAGCCCATCACATAAATTTATGTTGAATTACCTAAGAAATATTATATAATTTGCCATTTGATTGACTGCACATACAAGGACAAGTTGAAACGAACTAGTATTTTGAAGATACAATACTGAAGATGTAGAGAAATGACAGATAACAGCAAGATACGGACGCCTGGGGGTCAGCCGCTGAGAAAGTCACTGGTGATGCTGTGTATAAAACAGCTTCGCACCCATCAACTATCAAGTCGAATTACCCTTCTTCCAGCAATACTGCTTTAAATAAATGAACTCTCTCCTTAGCCCCTTTGAGGGCTAGAAGGTATCATGTCTTCTTTGAATCATAAGTTTAATTGCACATGCAAGAACAAGATTTAATTTGGCTGATCAAAATTGCTGTAACTCTCAGTCACTAGACTGCAATTATCAAGTTATGATGTTGGCTCTGTATTTGATTCGCTCAAGTGGTCACATATGATCGTACTGCAAGAGATCTAATTTTCAGGCAATTAAATCTGGACAACTTAATGTAATAGGCAACCTGAAAGCCCAAAGGCAAGTAGGCATATGCATATGCATACGCGTGCACACAACTGCCCACAAATAACACTTGGATATTACATGTCTGAGTTTATCCAAAAGGTAAGAGATGATTAGGAAAGAACAGATTCATGTTATGACAGATTTTGTTACACATTTTGTATCGTCTAAAATGTTTCAACTAAGAAATTGCAAACCATACTAATACTAAAATGAACAGACCGAAAATTCAAAAGGTTCAAGATTCTGAAGATTAGAGCATGAACATAAAGTTGCATAAACTTATTGGGATTGCAAACAGTTGCTTTCACCGTATAGTCAAGGTGGAGCAACAACTTGACAAGCCAGGATGCTATGGAACCAGACACTTCAGTTACGCATCCCACCTTTGTTGTGGTACTCATCCATCCTCTACTCTTCTCTTTTTGGAATTGAATCTTGAACAGGGCTTGGAAGAGAGAAAGCTGAGAGCAATTCATATTTAAGGCAAAAAAGATTCTCTTTACTAAGTTTAGAAAATATTTAGTTCTGCAGGTGTTTCAGATTTGTTTGTCTAACCATCTTGTATGAGGCATTGGCAAATTCTTTTATTTTTCCACGAAAGCTAGATGAGGAAACTTTGATGGACCCGCAACTCTTATTCATATGTCAAGCCTTGCATGGCTCAATGCAAGTCAATTTCATTAAGAGGTTTTCTTCTTTTACCAAAGGAAAAGATAAGCTACATAAGATTGGGCACAAAAAAAAAGAAGAGAAAAGAAAAGAAAGCTAAGTCCTGCATCACGTTGATATTTAATTCACAATCATAGGAGCTGTTTCATCTTGAATGGCAATGATCAACTTTACCCAATTAAAAGCCAACAGATTTGATCTGGTTTGCACTGGTCTTCTGTTTGCGTTTGGTGAGAGTGAGGATCAGTATGTATGTGTTGCGTAAAGTTCTATATGGAAAGTTTTGTTCATCTCAATTCAAGGAATGGGAAGGTGAGTATGGTAACTTCAGAAAGATGGAAAGAGACGATGAGTTGCGAATCAGTATAGCCTTCTGCACTGGGATGCCCTTTATATTAAAATTTTGATATTAAAGCAAATTACCCGAATCCTGGTGTCAGTGCCTTCAATAGAATTAAATTTGATCATTGTGCACAACGCAAGAAACTAAAGTGCAGCTTTACTGTGATCGATTATGGTGGAGCACCGGCCAGAAATTAGTATAGAGATTAGTGGCCCTATTATTAGTCATTCATCATTTGATCCGTTGTAGGAGTTGATTAATGAGAATCCTTTCCAAAAGAATATGGGAATAATCAACAATTCATTTTCCCAGCCATTCTTTTGGATTTTTGTCTAACTATGAATGGTTCTTAGGATTCCTCATTATCCATGTTAGAGGTTGCCTTTTCTGTCCCAGAACAAACACTGGGCATTGCTTCACCTCAACTTACATACAAAACCTCAGGTTGTTAAAAGTAGTCGCACATGAAGCCAGGAATAGAAGTCAGTGGCAAAAGCAGAAAGCTACTCCAATAAACAACGTTCATCATCAGCTTTCAACTTTAAATTTGCACTGAGCAAGTGACTAAGACATTATGCATGCTTCAATGGAGTCTAATAAAAGGGAAGCATTAAATTTATGCAGGAACCCTTTATGACTATAAGTTCGTGGAAACCATATATATGCCTTTGAAGTATAGGGTTTTCCTTGTCACTTGTCAGGAAACTCAAACAGAGAGGAAGCCTTTCTCCTTGAGGCTTTCCACAGTGTCTCTTAGACTGACCTCCAAAGGAATGAACTTTACACCCAGACCTTCAATCTGCTCCCTTGACACCCGAGGAGCCGACTCATATGGTTTGTCATTTTCACATCTGCATCAACAATGATTCATGCACCTTTAATAATGTCAATGTTCAGTAGATAGGATTCCTTCTAGGGATGCTCATAAAATGTAACTCCTCTTTAGAAATTGAAGAAATATGGGGGCTTACTTTTCAGGGAGGTGCAGTGTAGGATATAAGTTGTGCAGGATCTTCAAAACGCCATGACAATGTATTGCTTCTCCTGCCATACAATATCTGCCGCTAGCTGAAGGATTTTCAAGAGCTAGAATATGTGCATGGGCCACATCTCTGACATCAACAAATTTGTAAGAGATGTTGGGAAATGTTTGAGCTCCTGCATTGTATAAGCCTCAAATTATTCTCTTTGTAATCACAGGAGCAGAGTGCACTTTGGCAGGAAAATAAGTTTCCATGTGCAGTTGCATCTCTATCTTGCAGAGAAATTTGGCGACAGGTCCTTAGTCATTTGCAGAATATCAATGGTCAATATCAGAACAAAAATGAGATCCAAAATGCTGACACAATGATAATAGACATGTCAAGCATTGACTTTTAAGTAATACCATTGACGAGGTTCAGTATCATCTCCATAGAGAGATTGATGGTAGGCTGCAAGAGAGGGCCAATCACATGTCCAGGGTTTATCACGACCAGGTCCATCCTATTCTCTCTTGCAAAATCCCAAGCTGCCTTCTCTGCTAAGGTTTTAGATAGCACATACCAAAGCTGAAAATAATGTAAACCAAAGTTAGGCGACGAAAGAACTCGCACCACTGATGGATGTGATCATCATCAACATGACACTGAATTTGCTCTGCCTTGTTTGACTTTTCAAAGCAATGGATGACGAGCACTAGAGAAGAAATTCTTTAAAAGTTGTCCATCACAAAAATCTAATTGTCATATAGAGGTATTCAACGAGGCAAAGCACCCAACTTGTGTATCTTACATTGGCCAATTAAGGGCAAACAAATGAACATGCTTGAAGGTTGAGGGCTTAACCAGATAGGTGGATGGAAAAACCATTAAGGCAAGGAAGATGATACCTTTTGACTGCTTGGCCACTAAGATTAAGCTAGGACTGAACATGTTCAGCCTCAAGTATTCAATTAAATTAACATGAATCAAGCTTGAATACTAGCCAAAATCAAATCTATTGAGGATTTTTTATTGGAAAAATTTGTCTAGTTGATGGGGCATAACAGACCAAGCAAAAGAGATTCTACTGTCAAAAGCCAGCTTACTTACATACCTTTGATTCCTTACAGAATGCTGGATCAGAGAACCATGTCTCATCAACTACCACATCAGAGGTCAAAGGCTTCCCATTGCACACAACCGCAGCCATGGAGGACGTCAAAACCACTCTCTTGATAGAAGGGACCTTTGCACATGATCTGAGAATATTTAGGGTACCTTCAACTGCAGGATTGACTATTTCAGCCTGCGGCATGTAAGGAAAGGAATCTGATTAGAATGGTTTTGTCGAACCATCCAAGAAATGTTAGATCATTTGCCATCTGATAAACTGCATCAGACGACACGGGAAAAAGAACTAGAAGTTGAAAGATATGACGGTTTACATTTAACAAATTTATGAAATCATGATGTACAACTGCAATATGCAGATACCTCAGGGTTAGAAGCTGAGAAAAAAACCGGCGATGCTGTATGAAAGACAGCCTCGCACCCATCGACTATTGAGTCAAAAGATCCTTCTTCCTGCAATTCTCCTTTGAAGATATGTAGTCTCTCCTTAGCCCCTCCAAGTTCCAGAAGGTGCTGTGTCTTCTTTGGATCACCTACTTATGCATTCAAAAAAGGAGAATTTGATTTGATGGAATGAAACTCTGGGAGCTTTCAGTCACATAACACGAAATGTTATCAATAGATAAGAAGACCACAAATATAAATTTATGCATCGGATCTAACTATAGAGGTAGCATAAGATTGTGTGCAAACTTGAATAGTTAAGCCAATGGAATCAGATATTACAAGAGCTTCATATCTTCAGCTAGTGGACTTGGATGCTATTGAATCAAATGCACCCTGAGCATAACGTATATGTATAGGCATGCGCACGAACCCTTACAAACAAGTACACACATGCATGTATGAGTTAATTGCAAAGGTAAGAGATATTACAAGAGAATAGTTTTGATGTTTGAGTTGATTGCAAAGGTAAGACATACTACAAGAGAATAGTTTTCTCATCATAACCGAGTAACAGATTTTGGTACCACTTCCACATTATCTAGAACGTTCCAAGTTTCCAACTAAGAAAGAGTAAACTGTTCGACTACTAAATTGGACAAACCAAAGATTCAGAAATCCAATATTGTGAACAACGGAGCATGAGCAAAGATACAAACTTACTGGGATTGCGTACAGTTGCTTTGACCGTGTAACCACGCTGAAGCAACAATTTGACAAGCCAGGAGGCTATGTAACCGGCTGCTCCAGTTACACACACCGCCTTCTCTGCTGTACTCATCTCCGCTCCTCTCTTCTCCTTGGAACAGGGGATGAGAGGGATGCTGATTGCAATACATTTATAAGTGGGAATTCTCTTTTATGAATTCGGGATATATTCAACCTTGACACTTTGTCAAGATCATTTATTTGACCGGCTTGTGCGAGGGACTTACGTTCACTCTTTGTTTTATATATGTTCCTAGAAAAAATTGAATGGGACAAATGACCACCTACTCTTCTTGACCGTGAGTGATTAGTTTTCTAATTAGACACATAGATCGTCTGTCATGCATTACTCAAGGAAAGTCTCGAGCAAGTGTTGAATGGTCGCATAACACCACTTCATGGGCTGATGTGGTGCCAAGCATGTGTGCTAAAATCCAATCGCGCATCGACACATGTCCATGACGTGGGCCTCCCCTTTTCTCTCTTCTTCCTCCTCCATCGACGGTGGTTGCGGTCAGGCTCATTTGTGCGGAGGTCCATGAGTCGAGCCACCCCTTCATCATTGCTCGCGGCCATACCTGTCCGTCGCCAGATCAGTAGCCGTGGTCCATGGCCAAGCCACCGCAAGATCATCTTCTTCTTCGTCCACCGCCAGATCTGGGGGCTCCCAAACTCGAAAATAACAGATCTGGCGACCCCCCAGATCCACAGAAGTGAGCCTTCAAATTAACAGGTCCACCGTTGACCGAATGGACGGGCTGCAACGAAGTGGATGGCTCGCCCGTGGACGGCAACGATTGTAAGCCGCCGCCAACGAAGGAGGGGTGGCTCGGCCATGGATGCACCGCAGTGGTCGGCCTGGAAGCAGCACCAGCGAGTCCACCGGCGACTGCGGATGGAGGAGACGGGTGAAGAGACCAAAAAATTCCAGCTAGATTTTTACTTTTTCTATGTTTGTCCAGGTCATGAACACGGTCAATTTGTGGTTGGGGTTCAGAAAAAAAAAAAAAATATATATATATATATATATATATATATATATGTGTGTGTGTGTGTGTGTGTGCCACGTCATCCTGGTACTACACAGTATGTTCTTCTCTCTTTCCCTGCTTGTCTCGTATAGGCCGACTAAGTTTCCAAGCGGTAAATCTACTATGGAGGTTTTAGGTGATAATATTTTATTTCATTGGTAATTTGCAGATAGTTAAACTCCTCTTCTAAAATTTGAAATTACATGGTAATCTTTTAACGGGTTTGTGATTGGTGCCATGGTGGAACTATAATTTTTTGGATGATTTATAATAGTTGTGCCGACTTAAAAATCTAAAAATAAGTGGTAATCTGCTATTGGGTTTGGGAAAGACATGCGGTGAAATGGGATAGCTTGTGGAAGTTGAGCACTTATGCCGTAGCAATTTCCTCACCGAGAGAGGTGATGGAAATTTAAAAAGTTAAGCATCTCTTCCTTTGATCCAGGGAAACATGCTTTTGTTTTTCTTTGACTTGCAGATATGTGCGCGAAACTTGCCTTGTTTACCGCCACCGCACTCTTAGCCATTTCATTTCGTATCGCTGTAATGTTGCCCAATTGAGAGAGGCTATGAGCCTATGGAGAGACATGAGAAGATCTCCCTGCTCCACTGTGTTCTTGAAAGAGGGGGGTAAGGTGAATGCTGTGGTGCCGGTTGCTCAATTGGATTGGCATTTTGCCCTGGGAAAGCAGGCCAGTACATTTCCTGTTTACTGCAATTGACTGCATCACTTGCACCTTTACTACACGTAATTTTGGCTGTTAAACTCATTGGCTTTATTGCCATTTTGTCTTTTTTTCCCTTTGTCACAGGAGGCTGGAGTTTCACTACCATGCAAACGTGAACTCCTGGATTTCAAGTTACTCAATACGGAAAACAGCCAAACATTTGTCTGACAATGCAAATGGCTGCATCAGTAAGCTTCAGGTGGCATTGTACATATTCTGTGAGAAATTAGAAAACTTCGGATCACCTGAAGAAAACTCTGTCATAAGTGTATTACAGCAGAAAATGCCCATCTGATTGACTTTGGCATGGTTTTTATTCTTTTAGTTGCCTGTTGCAGCATCTCTTTCAAGCTCTCCACAGTGTCCTTAAAACTCACCTCCAGAGTGAAGCCGATGCCTAGACTTCTGGCTTTGTCATTTGATATTTTATTCGTTGGCACAGAAGGCTTTTCATCTTCACATCTGCTATATTAGCAAAGCCAAATGTGAGTTGTCTTGTTATAGTCTTTTGCACCAAATATAGGAGACATGAAATGCTTTTGAGACTATCACTTGGTATTCTGTTCTTCAGACATTACTCCTTGAACTTTTATACTTGATGTTGCAAAAATTTGGGAGTGCTGAAATTGGATTTGTTGACATCATTCAAATCATGAGGGATATGGATCAATGATTAGGCAGATAGCCTGGAATTTTTTAGCAGACAAGTTTAGTTCACTATAAGAATGTCATAACTGGACATTTAATGAGCAAATCTTACTTTTCAGCAAGGTGTAGAGCAGGATAGAGCTCTCGCAAAATCTTGAAAGCATTGTCTGAGTGCACGACTTTGTGAACAAGACAATATCTGCCTTTAGCGGAAGGGGACTCAAAAGCATGAAAGTGTGCACGTGCAAGGTATCTTACATCAACAAATCTATAGTTTGTGTCAGGAAAAGTGTTGAGTTCCCGCAGCAAATATCTCAGCATCAGATGGGAAGAACTTCACTAGTAAGTCTCCTCTTGTTATACAGATGGTTCCATTAAATTTGTGTATTTCATTGAATCAAGTTCCATCACATGTATAGCCGTTTGTATCAGTTTAATAAGTTCCATCACGCGTATCTTTTGTCCATTATAAAATGAATCAACATATATATCCTCTTGACATTCGCCTTTTAAGTTGTGGACAAATTACTGAGGACAAATCGTGTAAGAAGTACTATTTACGGGAATTACTTTTCTTAAACAAATTCTAATCTCATCAGAATAAACAATATAATAAATTTATCAGTTACTTGTGACTACCATTTATGAGGTTGAGAAACATTTCTGCACTCAGATTAAAAGAAGACTATAGTAGGGGACCAATGACAAACCCAGGATGCATCGTGACCAAATCGATCCCCTTCTCTCTTTTAAATCTCCATGCTGCCTCTTCGGCTAAGGTTTTTGAAACAGGGTACCAAAGCTGAAACAGAAAAGCAAAAAGTGCACAATGAAATCAATTTGAGTAGTTGATGCATGCTAGCTCCTCTGTGATGGTTTAAAGTTACTGGGAAGAACTTGGAACAGATCCAAGGTATATCTCTGAGTAGAATTTTTTTATGTAGTTCATGCAAGGACAAACAAAAATGGAAAACGTTCTGCATTTCTGACATTTTCTAAGATTTACTTGATGATGCAAGAAAGGTGAAAAACAGCATGTTCTGATGACTTAGTTTAATTTAGAATATCATGTATATTACCTCTGATTTCTCACAGAATACTGGATCAGAAAACCAAGCCTCATCTACTGTCACATCAGGAGTCAAAGACTTTCCATCGAATGCAGCTGAAGCCATAGAAGATGTTATCACCACTCTCTTAATTTTAGGGACTTTGGCACAAGAAGAAAGAACATTAATTGCTCACTGCAGGATCTATCAGCTCCATCTGAGACATGGAAAGACTAGTATGAACTACTGAACTTATTGAAGTCGAGCAGATACATAGAGATGGAGAAACCGCAATATGGATAAATGCATTGTGCTGAAGAGTTAGATTTGCTGCCTTGGGAGAAACCTTGAGTTGAAGCTTTCTATGTTATTTTTTGCAATTGAATTCTTGCTGCCCTGGGAGAAACCTTGAGTTGAAGCTTTCTATGTTCTTTTTTGCCATTGAATTCTTGCTTATAGTTTGAAATTGCTATGGCCAAAACGACATACAATTTACAAAACCACTGGTTTGGCAACAGAATTCTTAAGTGCAAATTTCTACTTCGTGTTTCCAAAGAAACAAAGGAAAAAAGAACATTTGAGAGACCATGACACGAGCCTTTGAGAGAGCAAAAGAACCTTGGGTTTTTTGGGGGTGAGAAACACAGGTGTTGCAGTGTGGAAGACACCATCACATCCATTGACAACGGACTCGAAAGATCCTTCTTCTAGTAAGTCGGCCTTGTAAAGATGAAGTCTCTCCTTGGCTCCATCTAGAGCTAGCAGATGTCCAGTCTTCTTTGTATCACCTGTTACATGTAAATTGGAGCAACTTCTTGCGATGATTTGGAATGGTGAAGCCATAAACGATGGCATGCATGAATATAATCAAGGGTCTTGAGCTGACTCAGGTCACGAACAGTTGCTTTGACGGTGTAGCCACTTTGGAGCAGGAGTTTCACAAACCATGACGCTATATAGCCTTATGCTCCTGTCACACACACCACCTTCATCTCTCTCTCTCTCTCTCTCTGAGTTATGGCACTGGTCTCTGACCTCTCCAGGAAAGCTTCACAGAATGGTGCACTTAAGCAGAGTTTCTTGGTGGTTGGATTGTTATGTAGATGCACCAGAGAAGCTAAATAACTTATTGCTTCTGTCTTTCCCAGATGACAAGTCTTGGCTAGACTTGGAGCATCTTTTGCTGAAGAAAGCCGTCCATGATATTTTCTAGTGTCTGGTTCTGGACGTTAGACGTTGGAATCATATGAGCATTTTCATGCGGTTCTCCATCTGCCCTCCACTGTGAAGACCCTCAAAACCACAAGCCCAAGAAGGGCCACGTAAATAAGACCCAACGACCAAGATTTTTAGCGTTCTGAGTATGAAAATTCGGAATATTATTCCGTGTCGATAATTCATGTTAAGCTTTGTTAAATTTCAAACATATTATTAACTAAACTTTGACTGGCAACTGTAACATGTTAATAAATTACCCACTGTTTTATGGAAGTACAATAGTAATTTAGCTTTTAGTGAGTTAGTAGAAATTTTGGGAATGCAACGTCGGTTATTTGGCTGTTTTAAATTACAAACTATTCGCGTAAGTTACCAATGTTATTTACATGTCTGACCAATGTATTAAAGTTACTAATTTTATATAAAAAAATTACCGACTTTCATTTATCAACTTTTTAATGGTTCTAAGAACTTAACAATAATTTTTTATTAGAGTTAACATTGAAATAAGATTACTTTCCCAATAGCAAATTACCACTATTAATGCAAATGATTTACCCCATTTCATGGATGAGATTACCATCTACTTTTAGTTTTACTAACACTTATATAATTGAACTATCAAAGCTTATATAATAATAAAGCCTATTGGTATGTCCATGTGGCAAAAAATTATGCCACGTGTCTTGCAAAGTGAAGCGCCACATGGAAAATACCAGAGGGATCATTCTCTAAGCTCCAATTATATATAATAGATATGTTGGTTGAAAATTTTTCATAATATTTCATCTGCATCTATTTTTTCGATTTTCAAATAAAAAAGATAGAAATTTTCGAATTAGTTTTACCACCACGATTTTTTTTAAGTTAACATATAATTTATAAAAAGTATTTCAAAATTTGTTTGCAAATTAATGAAAAATTCGTTAGACTGAAGTTGGTGAATGACAAATCAAAAAGTCAAAATTTATGTCTAAATGGCATGGCAAAAAAAAAAAAAAAAACACCATGTGTTTTGAGTCGAGTAGATATATATTCTTAAACACATCTTCACCTGTCGATGCACAAATAAAATTCTAATCTATGATTTCGATCATATGGTGTGTATCGAATTATTTTAATTTCAACAACTAGAGTACAATATCTCACTATAATAACTAATAATAAAAATCCTCCGATTTTTTTTTTTTCTCTCTAACCTGATTCAAGTCTTTAAAGGCTATGTCAAGATATTTTCTTCACGTTTTGTAAGTTCACCTTTTCGTTTTTTGCAGATATATGCCAATTGTGTCATAAATGATACTAAAGTTCGTAAAATTACTTTCTGCATGTGTAAAATAGATTTCATTTTCGTAACCACCTTTGGTTCCCAGCCTTTGATAAATGCAAAAGAAAATTTCTAAAATGTCGTGGCTCGTTTTTTTTTTTTTTTAATTGTAAATTTTATTTAGCTATCATAAGTTATGGCAACCTGCTTTTAGTGCCAAACCCTGTATGTTTGGATCGTACCCAACCAGCTTTTTGGATTGTAACCTTCCATGCATATTGAAATTGAACTAAAGAAGGTTTTGAACTTTGAAGCGACAGGGGTTCGTGGGTACGCCATTGCAGACCCTGCTTTCAGTACCAAACCAACTGAAGTTGCAACCATTTTAGGTCGTCTCCCTCAACTTAATTCCTTTCCATGGTCAACGATCAAAGCTTCTTACCCAACATTTGATTTTCTATTCAGAACATTCCACTTTCAAATGTTGAAAAAGAAAGAAAGAAAGAAAGAAATAAGGTTTATCATATCTCCTCTATTTCTTAGCCTTTCTTTTGAAGACATATTCTTAGCCAATTGTCCAAACGCCTCGTACGGGCACCAGTTGACTCCCGCCTATGCTCAACGAGCATGGTGATAGAGAGGTCTTTTGGCCTTTTGCCGCTACATTCCCTTTTCTGTTCCTTAAAGAACATATAAAAACCTGTCCTAGCTTTCATAACTGATCATGTGTAACCAACTTATCCGATGCTGATGGAGAGATTTTCATGTCTTCTTGCTTTTGCTCTCTGTGCAGTAGCGCAAGTATCTTCCCCCTCCAATGCCAACACTCGCTTCACAGGTTGTTCTGAATCCCATAGAGAGGTCCTGATTGACTTCAAGAATGCCATCAAAGATCCTGGTGGTCTCCTATCGTCATGAAGCAACTGTTGCGAATGGCGAGGGATCGGCTGCAACTGGACTTCAGGAGCAGTAATAAGCATCGGCCTTGGAAACCCCTATCCTGGACACTCTGGTTCGCTTCAATGGTATGGTTATTGGAATTTGAGCAGAGAAATTAGGCCTTCATTGATGAGGCTCAAGTCCTTAAAGCATTTAGATTTAAGCTTTTATACATTTGACGGTATTGTGATTCCTGAATTGCTTGGATAGATGGAGAATTTAGAGTACCTGAACCTAGCTTGCTGGTTTCAGGGGTGCAATTCCTCAGAGTCTAGGAAATTTATCAAGCTCGCAGTATCTTAATCTTTCACGTCCATTTCCTTCATTAAATGCTGATAATATTGGGTGGATATCGGGACTCGATTCTTTGAATTATCTAGCTCTAGATGGTGTAGACCTCTCAAAGGTCGGTTCTGATTGGATTCAAGTACTAAACGGGCTGTTGCTTTTGTCTGAGTTGCATCTCAGAGATTGCCACCTACCTAGTCCAACTCCATCCCTAAATTCCTTGAACTTCACTTGCAGTTCTAGATCTCAGCTCCAACCCTTTTTATTCGGTCTTTCCACAGTGGATTGTGAATATTAGCAGCCTTACAAGTGTTGACATGAGCAATAGTTGTTTGATTGGAAGAGTTCCGCTTGGTCTCAGTGAAACACTAAATTTGCTGTCCCTGGTTCTTAATGGGAACAATAATCTCTCTGCCAGTTGCAGAGAATTATTCGAGGGAACCTGGAGAAAGATAAGATCCGTGGATTTGGCCCACAATAATATACACGGAAGGTTACCTGCTTCCATTGGAAATATGATACTCTCAAACTGATTTTGATATTTCAGCCAATAATGTTCAGGGAGCAATACCGAGCTCCAGTTGCTTACTTTGCAGATTGGTAGATTTCCGTGTATCTGATAACAATCTGACAGGATGTTTGCCGGAGGTTGTCCATGCAGGATCTGAGACCTGTGCTTGCAACAACACTTTGCCTGACTTGATGCCCTTGGTACTGAACAACAATCGGTTGACTGGCCATACTCCAAACTGGTTGGGCCAGCTCAGAAATCTCACAACACTGAATCTTGAGAATAAATTTTTGCTAGGTCCGATCTCTAATCTTGGGAATTTGAAGAAACTGATTCTTCTAGCAGTCCAAGGGAACCAGTTGAATGGGACTCTCCCGTTGTTTAGGACAGGTTTTTCGGCTCTACTACTTGGATGTGTCCTCCAATCATTTATCAGGTAACCTATCCGAAGAGCATTTTGCAAAGTTAAGCAACTTAAAGATCTTACTACTGTCCTCCAACTCTTTCATTTTGAACGTCAGTGCCGACTGGATCCCCCCCTTCCAGGCCCATAATATTGCTATGGGATCATGCGAGATCGGCCCTGCTTATCCTGCTTGGCTTAAATCTCGAAGTCACATCAGATATCTTGATTTTTCGAATGCTAGCATTTCGGATGTAATACCTAGCTGGTTTTGGAATATTTCCTGTGATCTGTCGGCTCTAGACATGTCCCTCAATCGACTTACTGGTGGGTTGCTAAATCCACTCAGCGCAGCTCCTCTTGCATATGTTGACCTCAGTTCCAATCACTTTCGAGGCCCAATTCCCCTTCCAACAGCTGAGATTAGCTCTTTCGACCTCTCAAATAATCAATTGTCAGGTCCATTTCCCAAATATATAAGTAGAACACGTCATCTTTGATCTTCCTCTCTCTTTCATCGAACCAAATTACAGGCAAATTCCCAGAAGCTATAGCAGAAACGCAGTTGGTTCGGGTCATTGACTTATTGAGCAACAACTTAAAGGGCAGCATTCCATCAAGAATAGGGAACTTTTCGCTCTTAGAGGTGCTTGACCTCCAAAACAATGCTTTGTCAGGATCGATCCCCGCATCATTGGGCCACTTAGCGCGATTTCAGTCTCTTCACTAGAGCAACAATGAGCTTTCAGGAAATCTCAGGTTATCTTCAAGAACTTATCGAGCTTGGAAACGCTTGATCTTGGAAGTAACCAAATGACTGGCGAAGTTCCAGCTTGGATTGGTGACAATTTCGCTGAACTCAGAATTCTATGCTTGATGTCAAATGCATTTCTTGGAGAAATCCCTCCTCTCCTGTCAAACTTAAGTTCGCTGCAAGTCCTCATTCTTGCAGAGAACAGTCTGACAGGTAAAATTCCTGCTAGTCTTGGTGATCTTAAGGGAATGGTACGAGAGCAAGGCAGAAACCAATATTTGTTCTATGCAAATAATGGATTCCTCGACTATTAAGAGAGCTTTGTCCTAAACATAAACAGTCAATCTCGACGGTACACAAAAACTCTTTCTCTTGTAACTAGCATTGACCTCTCTGGAAATTATCTCAGTGGAGGAATTCCCAAGGAAATAACGAAATTGATGGGATTACTAGTCTTGAACTTATCGAGAAACAGCATTGCTGGTCAGATTCCTGAAAGCATCTCTGATATGCATGTATTGGCATCACTTGACCTTTCGAGCAACAGGCATTCTGGTGTGATTGCTCCAAGCATGCCTTTAATGTCATTTTTGGGATATTTAAACTTATCTAACAATAACTTGCCGGGCAAGATTCCATATGCACAACATATGACAACATTTGAGCCCTGTTCATTCTATGGAATGGGTGGGTATATGGTGCTCATCTTAATGTTATGTGTCCATGTGACAAACCGGAGGACGGAGGGATAATTGAAGGTAGCGATGCCAGCGATGATGATGGGCCCACTCATAAGTGGTTTCACTTGAGTGTTGGTCTGGGATTTGCTGTTGTTGGTTCCAGCCATTGTTCTGCACATCAGAAGATCTTGGGCCGAGGTACACCTCAATTTCATAGACTGAATTGTCGAAAGGTGGCTTCTCCCTGGAAAAAGAAGGGCGAGTCTTCAGAGAGGGAAATCGAGGCTGAAGATAAATGATTTACCCCTCGTTGGTGCAAAGCTTGCGCTGTCAAGCTCTTGCAGAGAAGTAACGAACTACTTTACAATGCATTTGTTCCAGAAGTATTCTTGTATTCATACACTATATTCTTTCCTAAGTATTTGAAATTGTTCCCACAGTTAAGACTCAATTAAAGACACCGAAAAGCAAATTAAGTGCATCCACTGACTCAAAAGCGAAGGATGTCTCGAAATGTTCTGTTAGCTGCTTCAATTGCAAATCATTGATCCATTGGAGCTTGTCCCGATTGACTAAAGCTGCTTGACAAATTAAATTGGCAAGTTGAGTTCCTAGACGGATTCACAGTAGGAATTTTCCTTCAAATCAACTGGAATGGCAAACCCCGAGTGGGCCATTCGGCCACCAGGAAAGAGTAAAGTTTCAATGCCAGAGGAAGCAACAGCGCGGACAATTTCTTCAAAGTGAAGCTTTGTGACCATAGCTTTGTGAAGAAAAGTTTTTTTAGCACCACCATGTCCGTAAACGAAGAAGACAACCCATTTCCTATCTAAAGAAGCGTCAACAACATCACCATAAAGCTTCAGCGTATTCATTATCTTCATCTAGACGACCCAGGGCAAAACATACCGACTTAAAATTTGGATGTCACTTTCCATTGACTGTTCATAAGTCGTCAAAGCTCCTTGCTCCTTTCACAGTGTCAATGCTAAGCAACATACTCAAGTAAGTTTTTTCACCTGAACTGGGTTGGGCATAAACAGTTCGGCCAACATAATTGATTGGGTTGCCAAACCCATTTTGTCGGATCTCCGCATTTGTAAGTTCTCTTGCCTCTTCATAGAGTTCATTAGCTTTCATCCATTCTGTATCCATTGTTTCTCGATTCCCTACCTTGCTGCTTTCCATATCTATAAAATGTGATAAGCAGCCCATCTGGCCAATGAAACGTCAATCTTTAGACTGAAGGTGATCTAAATGTACATCGAACTGAAGTATTTCCCATGATGCTTCACATGCTGCGACAGATGTATAGTCAAAATACGCTTTGATTTCATCTATTTCTTCTGCCTGTTCTTCTCCAGTCGTTTTGCTTAGTGAAACATTTTCATGGACAATAACTTGTCTATAAGTGACGATTAAACGTGTCAAGACCTCATAAGTCTACCCTTGAGCACCGTTTTGTACCTATTATATAGGTTCTGATCTCATAAAATAGGTTGCGGGCAACCAAAAACTAAGACTTGTGAAATGTTTTATTATGCTTGGAAGATGATTGAGAGATAGAGAAAGATAGGAAGTTAGCGGGACAACATCATCCTGCGTTGGCCGTCAGCTAAATTGGAAGCGAATGAAAAGGTGAGAAAAATTCGAAAGGTGGGACTAAATTCGAAAATTGGATCAAACTCAGTTTTTTCTCCACGCTAGGCCTTCTGATATTGGTCTAACAAATGAAGTGGTAAAGACTTGTTGGGACTCAGTAAGGTCAAGAAATCAGTTCGTAAATTATAGATCCATGGGCAAGAAAATTGCAAATCGGACTCCCACCATTCACTCATGTTTGCCATCAAGAAGACAACTGGATTCAAGATGAACTTTTTTTCTTACGGGAAGTGTGCCCATCAAGAAATTCTTTTTGAAATGCAATTTCAAAAGCTGACTTAATGCAATAGTTGAGAAACGAGACTAGCGTATGAGATGGCATAATACCATAAATAAGATTTGATGTTGATATGGGAATGGGATGACCAGTTGATGTGAATGATTCCATGAATGCCGTCTCTTTGACTCCAAAATCAAACAATGAATTAAATACAATAGATGCTATTAGTTTTACAACTCATTGGACCTTTTTATACTCCACACTTGAATGTTTTACTCACAAAGATTCAGTCAGTTCACCTAAAATCTCAAATTGGTACACCTTTAACAATTTTATCTCAAACCGATATACTTGTGACGAATTTACTCTTTGTTAATTTCTGTTAAATTTTACTGTTAAATTATTGAATTGGATGATACGTAACAATTAATTAATGTACCGGTTTGGGATTTACTTTCTTTTATTACAATTGTATCATTTTTGTGATTTTTATGGTATTAATCCAATTTAACAAAGGATATATTTGTTACCAATGTACCGATTTGGAGATTATTGGCAATCGAACAAATTAGTTAGGGGTAAATTTATCACAAGTGTATTAGTTTAGGTTTTTTGTGGTTATTTGAGGTAAATTTATTAAAAGTGTACCGGTTTGGGTTTTTTCATGGTTAAAAATTTAATTTGGGTAACTTTATCATTAATGTATTAGTTTAGAGTTTTTCAAGATATTAACACTTAGTTTTTGAAGTCATTGAACCTTTTTACACTCCACGCTAGAACATTTTACTCGCAAAGGTTCAGTTAGTCCACATCTCTTTAACTTTTTTTGGACATCTCATGATTATCTCGCTAATCCCGCTTGACTTGTCAAGCAATACTTGAAACAAACTAGTCCCAGGATACTAGTCCTTGTAATGCTGCCTACAATTTTACATCTTCTAATCAAGATGGCGAGAGATTCAAACCGATATACTTATGACAAATTTACTTTTTATTAGTTTCTGTTAAATTTTACTATCAAATTACTAAGTTGGATGATACGTAACGGTTAATTAGTGTACCCGTTTAGAATTTACTTTTGGTTTATCACAATTGTATCATTTTTGTGGTTTTTATGGTATTAATCCAATTTAACGATGGTATATTTGTCACATTTGTACTAATTTGGGGGTTTTTGGTGATCAAACAAATTAGTTAGAGGTAAATTTATCACAAGTATACTAATTTAAATTTTTTTTGTGATCACTTGAAAATTTATTACAAGTGTATCAGTTTGGGGTTTTTCGTGATCAAAAAATTAATTTAGGGTAATTTTGTTATAAGTATATCAGTTTGGAGTTTTTCAGGGTATTGACCCTTAGTTTTTCAAGTCATTGAACCTTTTACGCTCCACGCTAGAATATTTTACTCGCAAAGACTCGGCCAATTCACATCTCTTTAACTTTCTTCGGACATCTCGTGATTATCCCGCTGATCCCACTTGACTTTTCAAGCAATATTTGAAACAAACTAGTCCCAGGTTACCAGTCCTTGTAATGCTACCTTCAGTTTTACATCTTCTGATCAAGATGGCGAGAGATTCATCCCTTTGCATGATACTAGTCTCTATCTCCATTTTAGCATGGCTATCGGCTTGTGATGGCAGTATCCCTACTGGGAATTGCTCAGAGTCTGATAGAGAAGCTCTAATTGACTTCAAAAATGGCCTTCAAGATCCTTACAATCACCTGTCCTCATGGCAAGGAAGCAATTGTTGCCGGTGGCGAGGAATAGGCTGTGATGAGAGGACTGGAGGGGTAATAAGCATTGATCTTCATGGCGACTATGGTACGTACGGTTATTTGCCGAGTGGAGAAATTAGACCTTCATTAGTGCGACTCAAGTCTTTGAGATTCTTGGACTTGAGTTCAAATAAATTTGATGGCATTCTACTTCCTGAATTTGTTGGTTCCTTGGAGAACCTGCAGTTCTTGAACCTGTCAAATGCCCGGTTTAGTGGTGCAATTCCTCCAAATCTAGGAAATTTGTCAAACTTGCGTTATCTTGATCTTTCTTTTGGCTTTGATGGCCTAAGTACTAACAATCTTGGGTGGATTTCTGGTCTTGGTTCTCTGAAATATCCTGCGCTTGATGGAGTGGACCTCTCAATGGCCGATTCCATGTGGATCAGTGTGCTAAACGGGTTTCCGTCATTGTCCGAGTTGCATCTGTTCCATTGTGGCCTATCTGGTTCAATATCATCACCTGGTTTGGTGAACTTTACTTCACTCGCTGTTCTGGACCTCAGCTCCAACAATTTCGATTCAGAGTTCCCTTGATGGCTTGTGAATATAAGCAGCCTTGTTAGTGTTGACATGAGTGAAAGTGGTCTATATGGAAGGATCCCTCTTGGTCTAGGTGAGCTACCACATTTGCAAATCCTAAATTTATTTGCAAACATTAATCTCTCAGCCAATTGCGCTCAGTTGTTCCAAGGATCGTGGAAAAGGATTGAAGTTATGGATTTGACTGGTAATAGAATACACGGAAGACTTCCCTCTTCCATTGGTTCACTTTGCAGTTTAGTTTATTTTGATTTATCCTACAATAATTTGACAGGTAGTTTGCCGGAAATTTTGCAGAGGGGATCTGAAACTTGTGATTCCCAGAGTTCTCTGCCTAATTTGAGGTACCTGAGATTGCGGTATAGTGGGCTGAGGGGTTGTCTACCAAGTTGGATGGGTCAACTTAAAAACCTTGAGAAACTTATCCTTGATCATAACTTTCTCGAAGGGCCGATTCCTTCTTCTCTTGGGAATCTAAAGAACCTCACCTATCTAGACCTTAGTGGGAACCAATTGAATGGGTCTCTTCCCGTTGATGTCGGACAGCTTTCTGAGTTGGGCGTTTTCGACGTGTCTTTCAATTATTTGCCGGGCACACTATCTGAAGAACATTTTGCGAATCTACGCAAAATCAAGGACTTAGATCTCTCATCCAACTCTTTCACTTTAAATGTCAGTGCCGATTGGACGCCTCCGTTCCAAGTCCAACATCTTGGCATGGGATCGTGCCAAATTGGTCCGTCTTTCCCTGCCTGGCTTAGATATCAAAATGGGATCAACTATCTTGATTTTTCAAATGCCAGCATTTCGGGGGCTGTGCCAAGCTGGTTTTGGGACATTTCTTCCCATTTGTTCGTCGTAAACATGTCTCTAAATCTATTGCAGGGCCAATTACCTAATTTATTGCCAGCGGCTCCTCTTGCACTTGTTGATCTCAGCTCTAACCTTTTTCAGGGACCGTTACCTCTTGCCATTTCTGAGATTGAATTGTTAGACCTCTCTAACAACCAATTTTCAGGTGGCATTTCACAAAATTTAAGCAAAAACATAGCGGGTTTGAGCTTCCTCTCCCTTTCATCCAACAAAATAACAGGTGGGCTCCCAGAATTTAAAGGAGAAATGCAATGGCTTCAGGTCATCAACTTAGCAAACAACAATTTGAGTGGAAGCATTCCTCCTAGCATTGGGAACTGCTCAAGCCTAAAGGTACTCGACCTGCAAAACAATTCTTTATCTGGGTTGATACCCACGTCTTTGGGCCAATTACAAAGGCTTCAGTCTCTGCACCTGGGCAACAATAAGCTTTCGGGGAACCTTCCCTCTTCATTCAAATATCTATGGAGCTTGGAAACACTAGATATTGGCAACAACCAATTGAACGGCACCATACCTGCATGGATGGCGGAGGCTTTCATCAAGTTAAGAATTTTAAGTTTGAGGTCCAATGCATTTTCTGGAGAAATTCCTCATGAGCTCTCAAGTTTAAGCTCATTGCAAGTGTTGGATCTCGCAGAAAACAATTTGACAGGTAGCATTCCTTCAAGCTTCGGAGATCTTAAAGCAATGGTGGAAGGGCAAGCTAGAAATGAGTACCTACTTTATTGGAGCAATGGAGGGGTGTACTATGAAGAGAACTTCCTAGTGAACATGAAAAGCCAGTCCCAATTGTACACCAAGACTCTTTTCCTTGTCACTTGCATAGACATCTCTGGAAATAATTTAGATGGAGAATTTCCAGAAGAAATTACTAAATTGGTTGAATTGCTCATTCTGAACATATCAAGGAACGGCATTGGTGGTCAGATTCCTGAAAGCATTTCGGGAATGAGCCAACTGGCATCCCTTGATCTTTCAAGCAACAGGCTTTCTGGTGCAATCCCTCAAAGCATGCCATCGTTGTCGTTTTTGAGTTATCTGAACTTATCCGATAATAACTTCTCGGGCAAGATTCCTTACACACAACAGATGACGACATTTGACCCTTCTTCATATTATGGAAACCCGGGACTCTGTGGTGCTCCCCTTAATGTCACGTGTCCAGCCGATGAACCTGACAAACCAGGGACAATTGAGGACGGTTGCAGTGATGATGAGTTCATCGATCAGTGGTTTTACTTGAGCGTCGGCCTAGGATATGCTGTCGGTATCCTAGTTCCGGCCGTGGTCTTGCACATGAAAAGTTCTTGGGCAGATGCATACTTTGATTTTATAGATAGAATTGTCGGAAGGTGGTTGCCGTTAGGAAACAAGAGAATTCAGAGAAATAGGCGACGAGGCCGAAGGTAAATGGCTTTCGATCCTTGTGTTGGAAAACTTGAACCCTTGATTAGGTCAAGCATCCACTTTCAGGGTCATGCCAAGAAATAATGAACTCGATCATGGGCTGTATTATTATATTTTCTTTATTTGTCTAAAGAACTGCATCCGAAGCAACAACGGTGTATATGTCAAATATCAACAAAAAATGTCTATTTACTTACCCAATCACGCGTTACTAACTTAATAACAAGTTTTGACAAGTATTGAGATTTGTTTGTATGTGATAAATTATCGCTTATTTTAATTATCTACAAACATTTATATCTATAGCTTGTCAACGCCACGGAAGTCACTAATCTATATAAGAAATTATTAACTTTGATATGATCGGTGCACCGTCACATTAGGATTCCAATTAATTCCAGTCATTTACTGACTTTTTTATATACTTTCAAGATTACCAAATAGTTTGATGATGTATGTGACTCTTGTTTAGTTATGATTCACTAAAGCCTTTGAAGTTAGTGACTTTTGTTCAAAATTTACTAATCTTAATATGGCCGACTTGCCGGCTTTCATCCCATTAGACACCGATTGATTTTATTTACTCACCAACTTTTGATATAGGTCCAGAAAAGTATCAAACATTTCTTTACACTTCCGAGCAATTTATATGTAAGTTCATACAGGGAGCAAGCAGTAAATTAATTGACGATCGGATGACAAATATCTGCAGTTGTACTTGTACATTTTGCCGGTGAAAAGCGCAGTGCGCGTCCGGATGCGATCTCCAGCGTTGAGTAATTAACGGTTACCAGGCACGATAACTAAAAAATATCTCCTGTCTCTCTGTCTCTGTGTCTGATAGTGCGTCTGTGTCCGATGGCTCTCTTCTCCTCTGCATCACCCGTGTCTCTGTCCGTACGACTGCAAACTCATGGCCAACCGCCATGGAAACGACGTGGCCTTCTCCATCCCGTCGCCTCCAGCACGCCCTCGGCGTCTCCCGAGTCGTCGCCGTCGACGGCCACGAACCCGATCGGGACCGTCTTGTCTTCAGCCAGAGCGCCGGACAAGAGCTTCAAGTACGCACCCGCTAGTCCCAACAGCAGTCCTCTCGTCCGTTTCGTTCAGGCCGCCGAATCGAACATCGAAAAAGTGAGCCGAACCGACCCGGTTCTCTAGCTTGTCCGTTCACTTTCTTTGATCAATTGTTGCTCCTTGGTCGTGGGAAGTTTGTTTATTGCTCAGCTACAGAGAGTTAGAAAGAGCTTCGGCGATTTGGGTTTGGTGGTATTGGATGTTTGAGAGCCTGTTTTACGTACTGAGTATATATGATCAAATTGCTGGAGGGTCTTGATGAATTGAAGGATGTATTTTCAACTGCAAAAGCTAATGGACTTGTAATGAGCTGTACTTGATCGTAATTCTTTCCTGGATGTGTCTCTTTATTTCTGATTTCTTGACCAGTGTATTCTTTCCTATTGGTTGCCTTTATTAGTGCATCTCTGTTCAAAGAGTGGTCCTCTATTGCTGAGCAGGTGATCTTTGATTTCCGCTTCTTGGCGCTTTTGGCTGTTGGAGGTTCGTTGGCTGGTTCGGTTTTGTGCTTCCTAAATGTAAGCCCTCCTGATACTTTTAATGCCCATGTTGGTTAAACATTTTGAACCTTAAAATCACGAATTACCCAATCCTAATACATGTTTTCAGCTATAGTTTTCATATTATGCGGAAATGACTATCACTGAGGCTGCAGGTTAGATAGTTAACAGAGGAACTTGATCTGTCAACCCAATAAAAGGGGTGAAGGGAGTCATGCATTTCTTGATTTGCTGATCCGTACCCCAAGGGATAACCAAGTTCTTGACCGACAGATATATAGCGACTTGCAGCTCATGCTATATTCTACAAAATTTCTATTGTTTTTTTCTTTTTCCTGGGGATTTGGAACAAATTAATTTGACGCTTAACTGTTAGCACTGCGTCTCTAAATAAATCCATTTCGTACCCTCTTCCGACTTAGATATATTTGATTCACTTCCTAACTTGAGTTTTGCTGATTGAAAAGGGGTCTTATTGAGCCCCTTTCTACACAATCTCTTGCTGTCTTAACCCAGAGGACGGGTTTTGATCCTTTTCTAGCAGAGATCTTTTTTTTTTTTTTTTTTTTCAAACCAAGATACTGTTCTTCTCAATGCCATGCAGAATATGACTGCTTCTGATCTGTATAGGGTAGTGTTTACATTGTTGATGCGTATAAAGTGTACTGGTCAAGCTGCGTGAAAGGAATTCACACTGGACAGATGGTTCTTCGACTGGTTGAAGCCATTGGTAAGGGCCTGATAGATACTTTGCACTGGGATTATCTCCTGCATTGGACAAGCATCATTAAAAGAAGCTAGCTCATTGAACTTTTAGCATTTCTATCATTGATATTTTCCACACATTCATCTCGACAGCAGAAATTCTCATTCATCATCTACAACGAATGGTGTATAATATAGGGTAGTTGATCTTGATTGACTTAGTTTCTGAGGATATTAAGTAGTTAATTCCCATGCACTGTATCTTTAGAGAGGCCGCATGATGGTTAGCTTCCTTTTAAGTGAGCCATTACAACAAGTACTGTAAATAAACCTCATTCCACACGGTGGGCTTGGCTATATGAAATCCTTTTACTCCATTTTGCTCAATCTTGTATCAAATCTTTTGTATACTTGCAGTGCTCCATATCGTTCCTTTGAGTGAGCCATTGACATCGCGGAAATAATTCATCTAAGTCCTTTTATAATTCTCTAATTTTTTTAGGTCCTCAATCTTTAGGTCCATTCTTGGAGTTTACATTTCAGTATCTTTTATAATCTGGTTTGGTCATCAAGCTGAAGAGTCATACTTGTCAGTAGCCAAAAAGTTGTTTCATCTCTTCGTATGTCCAATTCTGTTTAGCTGAATTACTCCATATTAAATATATCCTCAGTTGGGATAAAGCTACTAAATTTGATATTTGCAATTTATCTTGGGTACTGTGTCCCAATCATCACGGCCTTGTACATCAAGTTCCATTGAGCAAGTAGAGTATGAAAAAAACTGGTTCTCACAATCATGCTGCAATGTTTTGAGAAATTAAGTTTCAAATACCAACATCGTATTCTTGTGTCATCCTTGTAAAGCATGCGTTCTATTTCTTGAACTGATTATTATTCCGTCTCTTCCATGTATCTTTTCCTGCCATGTCAAGCTGATGCCAATAATCCATATGTCTGATACAGATGTTTATCTAGCTGGAACTGTCATGCTGATATTCGGCATGGGCTTGTATGGATTATTTATCAGTAATGTATCTCCTGATGCACCACCTTCTGTTGATCGTGCCCTCAAGGGCTCTTCTTTGTTTGGGATGTTTGCTCTAAAGGTAAGCTTCGAACTCATGTATTGCGGGGATATCATTCAGCTATATTAGCATTTGCTTGTATCGGACACCACTAAGAAAATGTCCTGTTATAGTCATGAGCTGCTGCTGCCACTATGACACTTTACATGCCCTTGCCGAGAGCATTAAATACGGAGAAAAATTGTTCGTCTAAGAGGTTTCAACAGATCCACTTGTGGCAGGTGGTGCAGCTGTGGACGATCTTCCCTTGATTTAGATAGCCTTGCTTAATGACAAATTTCTTAACTTGGCTTAATGTTTTCCTATCTATGACTCCAGCTTTTTTGGAGGTTATATCTAATAGTATCTTTGATTCGTCTTTCGTTTGGCATGAAGGAGCGGCCTAAGTGGATGAAAATCAGTTCGCTAGACGAACTGAAGACAAAAGTGGGACATGTTATAGTCATGATCCTTCTAGTGAAGATGTTTGAGAGGAGCAAGATGGTGACAATAGCGACCGGCTTGGATCTGCTAAGCTATTCTGTCTGCATTTTCCTGTCGTCCGCTTCGTTGTATATCCTCCATAATCTACACAAATCAGAGTGACGATGGCTCCATTGATTCCACCACCGGGAGAATGTAATCTTAATTGTATATACATCTGAGAAAGGTGCACATGTTGAACCAGCACCTTTTATTAGTTTATGGAGGACATACTATCCGGCAGCGCTTGGACAGAAGCAGCCCTTTCTTCAGTTTCTCCTCTATTTCATCTACTTGCTACAGTTATTTCCTCACCCATAATGGCTACAGACACAGTCTAATAATTGTTCAGCTAGAACATTCAATCTTCCTTAAATTTTGCAAAGGACATCCTATTGATCACAAGGTTGATTGTCTCCCAGGCTATTTTGGCTGTGGAAACATACCCTTCCTAGAAAATTCACGTGATCAACTGGATTTAATCTTGTTTTTACAAATTAACTGTAAGATCACCTATAAGCATGCATTATGTTTGCAAAGAGAGACTTCAGAGGAGGAGAAGATGCCACTAATTACATATCATCAGAAGCCTATCAGTTTAGAAGATTTTCCTTTGAATTGAAAAAGGCAAACAAAATCAAAATTAAACCGACAAGATGTGCTAATTATTGTGGAATGTAAATAACTATTGAATAGCATTAAGTGTAATTATATACATTATCAGAGCTTTTTCCAAATGGCTGTTTACAGCCTATTACTTCATTTTATATATTAATTCATTGAATAATTAGTGAATTTTTTGTGCTGAAAGAGTATAGAAACATTGGATAACAAGAGGCTTTCTTTGGGGAAATTATAAAACTCGTGCTGGTACTATTTAGTTTGGATCCTAGATCTATATTTCTCACATATTTAGTTCCCCATTTATCTATGGCAACAATTCAAGGGCGAAATTCAACTTCTAGTCTATATATGGATGAAATATACCGAGCCATTATTAGTATTTAATTTGCGGCGCCTACGTATAAAAGTTTCTGAAAAAAGTTAAAATAAAATGTTACTATTCTTATATCAATAAGTGTGCACAATCAGATTGTGCACCCTTATAAATCGAACCTGGTCTTTTTATATGTAGCCGGATACGAGCTGGGGACTAAATTACAAAAAAATAGTATTTATCCGGGCCAAAAACTGAATTCGTCCAATAGTACAGGGACGATTTTGTAATTTCCTCTTTCTCCTCTCATTGGCCGAGCCCCGTCACATCACACTCCTTGCAAAGATGTGGGGAACAAGACATCTCCCTCCTTTCGCGCCAATTCCCGCTGCTCTTTCTCTCCGACCCCGCTGCGTATGCGCTCCGCGAAACCCTAGAGCTCCGCTCGTCGCCATGGCTTGATCCGCAATCGCATCCTCTCTCAAAGCTCCGAGCTTTTTGCTTCGACGCCGGCGGAGCGACCAATGGCGGAGCCTCCCGCGAAGCGCCCCAAGATCGTCAGGTCCGCATTCTCATCCCCTCGCTCCTCTCTCCCTGGAGCTTTCTGTGTGTTCATTCCATCTTCCTACTAGACCCCGTCCTTCAAGAATTGCCCGCCGCGAGAACCAGGACTGGAGCCTTTCTTTCTTTTCCCCTTTCTTTATTGGCGATAGCAGGATCAGCCGAAGAAATTGATGCTAATTTCACGTCACTTGAAGATGATTTTCTACGAAATCAATATCGCATTAGTGTTTTCAAGAAGGAAGTCGAAAGCGGTCGACTGATGTTTTCTAACTGACGAAATTATGTTTGTTGTGATGTCCTCGGCTGGATATATAGTCCGAAAGCAGAGAGTTTGAAAGTGAGGAGTGTAGATGATTCGATCGGTTAATTGGGTGGACGAGTAGGCGGTTCTATTGAAGATTAAGCTGGTGGATTGAATGGGTGACTTGACCTGAAGTAAAGAAACGAAATGGATGGTAAAGCTCGGATGCACATCCTCTTGTGTAGAGAACAATTAACATCGGCCAAGTGGGACGTAGGCATATCTTGAGGGATGTCTGGTGTGTAGACCGAACCCATGCAAGCTTCTTGTCATACAGCCAGGCCAAATTTCTTAGATAGAGCTAAGCTTTGTCTACTGACCAGATGCATGATTGGAATTGATCATGGGAATTAAGACTTTCTACTAATCTTCGTCCTCTTTCACACACCAAAGAACGCCTTTATTCGCTATCTAATATTTTCCAAATTGATGTCACATTCTATAGTTCCGGAGAGTTAATCGTGTTCTTGAACTTTTCTTTCAGGGGAGAAGATGATTACTTGCCCGGGAATATAGTTGAGATTGAACTTCATAATTTTATGACTTTTGATTACTTGAAATGCAAACCATGCTCGAGATTGAACCTTGTGATTGGTCCAAACGGTTCTGGGAAGAGTTCTATTGTATGTGCCATTGCTCTAGGTCTTGGTGGCGACCCCTCGGTTAGTTATCTTTGGAACTTGTTCACTTTTTAGCTTGTTAAATATTGTGTGTGTCTATGCGTGTGACTGTCTGTGTGTGTGCGTGAGTGCGCGTGTGCAGGTGCACCATGCTCAAGTGTATCTATAATCTGTATAGAATTATGTTACTTGCAGCTACTTGGAAGAGCAACAAGCGTTGGAGCATATGTGAAGCGCGGGGAGGAAAATGGATACATTAAAATTTCCTTGAGAGGGGACACGGAGGAGGAGCATATAATCATCACACGAAAAATAAGTACTCAGAAAAATTCCGAATGGTTGTTTAATGGTAAGACATCTAATGCTTAACACCACATTCAACATTTAGCACTTTGTTTCCCAATGATAGTGCTTAATTGAGATATGGAGGCCTGTGACAAGTAGACAGCAACTAGAATTCCCAATGCTAATTATCTTTTGAAATATATGTTTTCTAGGTTTATTGGCGTAGGAAATTGGCATTAGGAGACTGACTGTTGTCACCTATTTTGGTTGTTATCAGACAATTTTTGTTGGCAATGCTTAGTAGATATACTGTCGCTGGTTCGCAGCACTTTCTCTAGTACTGTTGCTTCAAATGTAATTCTCTTTTCAATTACAGTAGAATTTGCATTTGAAGTTTTATAATTTGATTGCAATTGAGTTTCTAGAAAGGAGATTTTTGGCTCTCTCTCCCAGGATGCAAAAGCAATGTTTCAAATTTTTCTATTGAGTTTCCCTTTTCTTTGAGTTGGGTGGAGGGGCGTGAGAGACGCTACTTACTGATACATGCCTGTGTTTCAGGCAAAGTGGTGCCCAAGAAAGAGATACTCGCCATTACTCAAAGATTCAACATTCAAGTCAACAATTTAACTCAAGTAAGTTTGGTTTCAGCATTGAGGGTGCTCTATGTACGGACTAATATTTTTTATTTTTATTTTTATTTTATTTTATATATATATATATATATATATATAGATAGATAGATATGTAATTAGATTGTTTTGTGGAATGGAGATAGAAAAAACCAAGTAAACATGGTGTATGCATGATGAATTACAAGATGAAGGGAAATTATAAAAAGGGAGACAAGTTATCTTTCCTAACTTGACAGTAGTCTCACATCTAAGAATAAAATGCTTAAGCATCTTAGTTTTTAATCTGAGCTTTCAAAGGTCCTAGTCTTTGAAGCCAGTTGTGCCACAATATAGGTGATGAAAGAGAAGTGTTTCAGGTTTGCCCTTAAAATATTGTTACATAGCAAGCGGTCTTTTCACCTCTGTTGGCACAAAAAATCAAACTCACTATCTTGAAAACGAATTTTGATGCTTTCTACAAATTTGTTGAAGAGAAACTTGCAGTCTAGCTTGATTCTTCATAAATGTCCTTGAAGCCAAATTGATTTTAGTCTTAAGATATCATAATGTGGCTATCATATTTCTAACTCTTCTCATTTTTTGGCATGCTGAATGAAATTCTTATATTGAACAATGTTAAGAAAGTCCAACTCAAAAGATCAAGCTGATTGGTGGAGGGTTCCATAGAAATATAGGGATTATTGAAACTCCATAGATAAGCGATGTGAGACGCTTTGACACTCCTTGCCACGTGCAAACCAGACTGTGAACTGCATGTAAAATTGACGAACAGAGAGCCTCGCACACAAATAAATGTGGGGCGAACTTGGCTTGTATACCATGTTAGGAAGTTTAGCCCCCAAGCTTAAGTTGATAGGTGGAGGGAGGCTATGTGAATAGAAGGCCTATTGAAATCCCATGGACAAGCAATGTGAGAGTATGATGCTTAGTATAAGTTCTTTGAACTAGATTTACCAATCTTGCTCGTCTTTTTGTGTAAACATCCTTGAAGCCAACCTGCTTGTCCTTTTAGACATTGTGATCGTTTGGCTATCTCTTCGCATTCTTTGTACGATGAAGAAAATCCTTTCTTGAATATAAATTCTGATGATTATTATAATTTCTTTGAAGCTAGAATTATGAGTATCGCTTTTTTTTTTTTGGTGTAACTATCCTCGCGGCCAACCTGCCCTTCCTTCATGATATCACCATTTTCTGGCTGTTATATTTTCGGGAAGACTGCTGCTTATGTGCTCCTGTAAAACTTGCACAGCAGATATTGTTAAAAATGCAAATTTATGTCTATTTTTATTGAGGGACCATAATTTTATTGTTCTCTAATTTGATGCATGCAGTTCTTCTTCTACATCTAAATTAGTTAATTGTTTGTTCGAGTAATTTGAAATGTTGGCTTGTGCTTTGTTCTTTTAACGTCCTCCTTTTTATGTTCTTTTTCGTTATGTTGCTCTTTTTATTGTCTTTTGTTGGTGAATTGGATATAGCTTATTTATACATAATACAAGATCAAATTATGAAGCATGTTCTCATATGGTCAATCTCTGACTTGCGACTTTCATAATCAACTCATCTCTTTTCTTGGATGGTTTACTCCATCCTTTTTGCTTTGGTGCATGGCTGTTGGTTGTGTAGTTTCTGCCGCAAGACAGGGTCTGTGAATTTGCCAAGTTGACTCCTGTGCAACTTCTGAAAGAGACGGAGAAGGCTGTTGGCGATCCTCAGCTTCCTATCCAGCATGACGCTCTTATTCAGAAGAGTCATGACTTGAAGATTATCGAGCGGGTCCGTTTTATACCTAGTCTCTTTCTCCCTCCTGTCAATGATGTGAGAAGTTTCAGAAATAACCAAACTTCCCCAAATTCTTCCACTTGTTTTAGTCTGTTGAGAGAAATGGAGAAACACTGGATCAGTTGAAGGCCCTTAATGCTGAACAAGAGAAAGATGTTAAGCGTGTACGAAGAAGGGAAGCACTGCTAGAAAAGGTTTGTCTCCATTTGTTGTTGATGTTGTTCGCATTTGCTATATTTACATACTTTTGTTGATCATTTGCAGGCTGAGGTGATGAAGAAGAAGTTGCCATGGCTTAAGTATGACATGAAAAAAGCTGAATATATGAAGGCTAAAGAGCTGGAAAATGATGCAAAGAGCAAATTAAATGAAGCTGCAAAGACTTTAAATGATTTCAAAGAGCCCATTGAGTATGTAACTTGATCTGTGAGGGTGCTAATGCCTAATTGATGTAGCGGATGTTATATTGTACTATTATTTTATCTGTATATATGTCTGTTTTTGCTGAATGGAAGGTTGTGCAATGAAATAGAGGATCCAAGTAACTAGTCCTACTTAGGTTGGAAAAGCCTTGGTTGATGTTACATGTGTGTAGGAAGTTGCGTATACTTGTAACAACAAGCAACAGAAGCATTATGTCATTAGTTGGAGTCGGTTATGTGAATCCTTTTGCGCCAATTAACTCAACTCTGTGTATAGTCTGCTGAAAGATCCAAGTGCTCTATATATATTTACTTATTGTCGAATTCCACGTATATTTTTTGTTATTTTACTCCAAGCTCCATCCGATAATCATATCGTCTGTGGAACATTGGGAGGTCTTCATTTCATGGGACTGAACCATCTAAAACGAGCTTCTCTTATCTTATTATTAGTAGGTTGACACCAACTTTTCCTTGAAAAGATTCATTTCTAATCCAGTCTTTTCTCTTTTCTCGAAATCCAGTACATCTAAGTAGTCATTCTCATGGTTGCTACTCATTTTGTGCACCTGTTGGTGTTTCACCTCCCAATCATATCAAGTATCAATAGTTTTATTGCTGTCCTGTATTATTTTCCCTTAAGCTTACATAATGTCCTAGTATTAGTATATATTTCCAGGTTGGACATTACCATGGAGCCACTTTGCTTATGTACTAGGCAATTGTAGTAGTTGATTGTGTGCTTTGAGATGTCACTGGGCTTCTGCAACATCATCCTCGTTATTTCTGGATATCTTTAGTAGTTGGTCATCTATGAGATCTTTTCTCCAAAATGTTTGCCTGCAAGAGATGATCTGTGTCTCCTTCACAGCCCGGGATCTATTTTCTTCAAAAATTCTAGATCATTATAATGGAGAACTATGGGTCACAAAAATATGCAAATTGTAGTGCTGATGACATTTCGTAATGTTAGTATGCTAAAGTCACACTACAGAAATCAGAATAAGATATGCTATGGTTAGCTGTTGTAGATGTGTTATATGATGGTAGGGTCTTGTGGTTGTATGCCTTCAAGCATTTTTTTCTTCCTTTATAGTATTTCTGATGTTATGTGAATCGGACTGATTTTTCTAGTTACTGTGCTTGATCTTACCAAGTGCAAGTTTGATTAAAATATAATCAAGTTAGAAGATACTGGCGTATGTATGCATGTCACTTTCATTCTCTTTTTGTACTTTCGTGGCTCATGTTGATTGCAAACTTTTGCATGAGATGACTTGGGATTTTATCGAACAGTATATATTTAGTCTTTCCACTGATATTCTCAGCTGTTTTCAGCTGAGGAAGATTGACTTCCATTATGTGATTGCTCCATTTATTTTGTCAATGATTGATTTTGATGTTTGAAGTGAGAGTATGGGCCAAAGAATCTTTTTGTCTTTCTTTTTAGGATAATGAAGAATTTAATTTAAGAAAGATATCAAGGGGGTACCACCCTTCTAGAAAAGTAACATAGAGAGAGTCTACAAAGTCTAACAAACTACTCAAAATGTGTAACCATCTTTCCTTTACATCAAAGAAATGAGGTTCTAGACTGGAAAATAACCTGAAGTTTCTCTCCCTCCAAATAATTTTTTTTTGGAGGGATAGCAGCTCGATGTCTTCTCTTTGCCGGCAGTTAGAGTTAAGTTCAATTATTCTTTGGTTGAGCATTTAAGTTTAAACTGAACTCCTGCTTTGTTGGCTTGTTTCCCCTGTTTTGGAATCTTAATTGGTGGCTGATGTATGAACTGGTTGCAGGAAGCAGAAGAAGGATAAAGTGGCACTGGAAGCTAAATGTAAAAAGGTTGGCAGTCTCATAAGTGACAACGCCAAGAGACGCATGGAAATTATGGAGAAGGAAACACAGTTGGTATAGTGGCTATATTTGTATTCCTTACTCTGAGGAATTTGTAGTGATTGACACTTTTTTAGTTGAAAATTCTCAATTATTGCTGACTTTGTATTAATGCTTTTAGGAGGTGCAAGCACAGGGAAAGTACAAGGAAATCCAGGATTTGAGGAAGCAAGAAGCGTCCCGGCAGCAAAGAATCTTAAGAGCAAAAGAGGAACTCACTGCTGCTGAATCAGAACTTGAAAATTTGAGTTCCTATGAGCCACCAACAGCTGAAATTGTATGCCATAACTTATTACTTAAATCGTATGCTGTAACTTATTATTTAAGTCTTGATACTTTGTTTGTCTCTCGTCAGAGCAAGTTACGTGCTTCTATCCTAGAAATGGAAGATTCTGAGAGGAACATGAGGCAACGAAAGTCAGAGCAAGAAAGAAGCTTGGTTCAGCTTAAAATGTCATTGCAGCAGTGTACAGACAGGTGTAATGGTCATGCACTTAATTTGTCAAAGATTGCTATTTTACCCCCTATTTAAATTGGGAAAAATGTTGGTATTTCACTTGCGTCTTTTGTAGGTTAAAGGATATGGAGAGTACAAAGAGCAAACTTCTATATGCTCTAAAAAATTCTGGAACTGAGAAGATATATGAAGCTTATAAATGGTTGCAAGAACATCGATCTGCATTGAATAAGGAGGTGTATGGTCCTGTGCTACTTGAGGTGCTCAAGTAATTCTGTTAATTCAATCTTGGCTTCTAACGAATATTGCCTTCAATTCACTGTTAACTCTATTGCACTGTAAAATCAGGTCACTGTTTCGGACAGGGACCATGCTAGTTACCTAGAAGGCCACATCCCTTATTACATGTGGAAGGTAAATGTGATGAATGTATCATTTGAAGTTATTTTGGGACATTTTGTTCTTTTCCTTTTCTGGGTAGTCTTGATTATATTCTTGTCTAGTAGGTTTTCATTTCTAGGTCATCATTCCTAGTAACAGTTTTTGCTTAGCAGAGTTTAGCAAGTTCGGGAGATTTATTGACTAGCTTCTGTTGCTAAAGTAAATGCCTTCTGTTATCAAATATTCATGGTGTCTCAAACCATTGCAAAGTTTGGCCCTTGTGTTCCAGTGTCTACTTGCATAGTACCTGGTAGATGTTACCTTTTCTTTGGCTGATTTACATGGTCCTCCTTTACTGTGGTACAGTCTAAATGTCTGGCCTCTGAATAGTGGCCTATCTGAAGAATGTGACGGTGAGGCACTTGAAAGGGCTGGTGACTTGCCTTTCTCAAGAACCAAGCTGGCTTGATAATGAAATCCAGGCTTTTTCAGTGGAATGCTTATTTCTAGTTGAATTGTGGAGATGTATTTGGTGGGCCTGAGGTCTCTAGTTATCAGATGATATACTTGTGATGTGAAAAATATTATGAGCCAGATTATGTCATTAGCACATGAAAGAAACCTGCTATTAAGTTCCACTTGAAGCTTTGATGAACATAACTGACACCTGGTAAATTGAGGTAGTAGCATAGCTGTCTTGTTGCTAGGCCATGGAAATGTTATATTTTTAAGTCGTTGAGAGAGCTCAACTTCCAAAGTCTGGTTGTTTTATCCGCTAAATGGACATGTGATCCTCATTTCTAACTTATTATCTCCAAATTTTGGCCTTCTTTGATCCTTTTATTCAACTAGAAAGTAATATTTTAATCTTGTGGTCCATAAACTCCTATTATACACAGTAGTTGCTTGGATAGTTTGAAAATCTGCATGAGAAAAGTAGTCAATTGTTATTTGCACCATTTGATTGCATATGCTTGCCATGAGCCTGTTGGCATCAGGAAGCCTTTATTGAAGCTATTGCTTCATATCAAGGATGGATTTCTATTTTGATTGCAAATCCAGCTGTTAGGTTGATGCATTCTCTCTATTTAGGGGGTAGTGTAGAATCAGCAAGGGACAGGAATAAGGAGATGCTAAGTTGTGCCCTTGGGTGGCTAGAGTATATTTTTATACTCCATCAATATGGAAATCCTAGACTTTTTCATTTAGGAGTGAAGATATGCACAAGTCCGCGTGGATTGTCTTGACAATTATGCCCCAGGTTACGCAATAGGTAATGAGTTATGTATTTCCTTGCAAGTTTTGAGCTGGAGGCATATTAGCAGGTCCAAGAATTCGACAATTGTATCCTTTTCTCAGATAACAAATTTGGAGTATTGCTGCTATAGAATGGCACACAGTATAGCTTTCCTAGGATAATAAGTGTGAATTGGTAATTGGGGCATGGATTTGAGACTTTTGTTTATTTAATTTAACAACGTTTTAATTGCAGTTGGTTACTTTTTGCAATGTTAGATATACTGCAGTGTTGTTCCTTCAGAACACATTCTTTTCTATAGTAATTCTTCTGCACCCAATTTATAATATTATTATTTCTTCTGCACAAATGCATTTATTGCTGTCCCTGCATTTCCATATGGTTATTACTTAATTATATATCATGTTATTCATCACTACATTGGGTAATTTCTCTTCAATCAGTGATAATTTCTCACCCCATTGGATAATGTACTTACTTGATTTCAGTCTTTCATAACTCAAGATTCTGGGGATCGAGACTTCCTTGTAAAAAATCTCCGGCCATTTGATGTTCCTGTATTGAATTATGTGGGTAAAAGTGGTCGTCAAAAAAAACCACTTCACATTTCAGAGAAGGTACTAACTGACAGGCCAGTTTAATGTTGAGAAATCCTAGATTCCTTTCTTTCTGGATCTTTTTTTTTCCCCTTTTCCTTTTCTGGTTTTCTCTTTTTTTGAAAAAAGGGAGGGGGGGTTTGAGGTCATTGAAATTCCTTTCATTCATGGTAGTTGTGAATGTTTGGCAGTTGCGTGCACTTGGCATCTATTCCAGGCTTGACCAAGTCTTTGATGCTCCCGATGCTGTCAAGGAGGTTATGATCAACCAATTTGGTCTGGAATACTCGGTATGCTTAAGCCTTCCACAGCAGTCAGTTTTGGAATATGAAGAAAAGAAACTCAATAGCAGGGAGTTAGTTAATTTTTAGTATTGGACAGAACCCTTTTATTTGGCCTAACTGCTGTGTTCTTGGTTCATCAGTACATTGGAACAGCAGAAACTGATCAGAAGGCAGATGACGTTTCAAAGTTGGGAGTTCTAGATTTTTGGACTCCAGATAATCACTATAGATGGTCTAGGTCTAGATATGGTAATCATGTTTCAGGGAGTATGGAGCCAGTTGATCGCTCGCGTCTTCTCTTGTGTAGTATGTATCTTGGAGACCTTCATAGATCAGTATCTTATCTTAGTTGGATTGTGTTGGCTAAATTTTGTCTCCATACCATTTGCTTAGGTTCTGATGCTGGGGAAATAGAAAGGCTGCGATCCAGAAAAAAGGACCTGGAAGATCGAATTAGTGATTTAGAGGAGAGTCTGAGACCACTCCAGTCTGACATAAGACAGATAGAGGATGAAGCTTCGAAGCTTCACAAGCAACGGGTATGCAGAAATATAAGATATGGAACTTCCATTATATGTTTTTTTTTTTTGTCATTGACATGTTATTTTTACAAAAAGTGCCACTGTTTCCTTAATTGGAGTGGTTTTTGATATATGGGTGCCAATTTCAGATAGAGTTGATGGTGGACATTATTTGTGACCCATTAATGACAGACTATCTACTGCTAATATCTTGTAGGAGGAGATAGTCGATACTATCAATCATCACAATAGAAAGAAGCAAGAAATGGTAAATCGTGTTGGTAAGTTCAAATTGACAAATCCTTATTTAAGAGGATATCTCGTCATTATCTGTTTGGCTCATGATCTTGATGGTTGTTCATTAACTAATTTCAGATCAAAGGAAAAAGAAGTTGGCTTCTCTGCAGGAGGAGGATGACCTGGATACTATTGTGAAAAAGCTTGCTGAGCAGGCTGCTGGATTTAATGCTGAGCGATACAGATGCGCACTTCGTGTGAAGGTCTAGTGTGGTCTTTAGGCTCCAGCTCCGTGCTTCTTTTGCCTTTTGAACATTACCTGCGATATATATTTTGTTGCTGTTTTGTGCCAGGATTTCCTCAAAACATTGATATGTAGCCTGTTCTCAGGATTGTCAGATTCTTAATTTGCTGTTTGCACTTTGCAGGAATTACTTGGTGAGGCTTTTTCTTACAAAAGAAGTTTCGCCCATAAACATATGGCTTCTATTGAGTTTGATGCAAAGGTACTTACAATGCACTAGCTATATGATGCATCGTTTCTTTTGTTTACCTATGAAAAATCCATAATATTCTTTCACATTCTGTGAATGACGGGGAATAAAAATGGAAATGAAGCTAGAGAGACCGCAGTATAGTCCTGTATGATGATTTAAGAATAGTAATGCTGATGCATTTATCTGGAGCTTCACATCAATGACCTTATTGCCATTCCTTTCTGTTTTCTACTACTTTATCCGTTGAATTTTGTTTCCTTGCTGCCAAAGAAAATGTCAATAGTCTGTCATCTGGCATGTTGCATTAGTTATTTTGAACGAGCTTAAGTGTATCCCACTTATCTTGATCATGAGCTATTTTTTGTTTCGTTTCTTTCTGTGATCTATTTGCTTTTTAGCAGAGTTGTTCTTCATGGTGTATTAGAAGTTACTAGGTATTGATCTTTATCAGTTGCAGGGTTTGTCTTATTAACCATTTGAAGATATATCAAGTTGGAGGATATATATTTCACTTCAATCTCATACGACTTATTATAACCTATGGCCATATTTATCTGAGAATATTTCATCATTTTTCTGATATGTTAGACTAGCATCCTTCTCAAATTATCTCTAAGGTAGCTCTAGCAGTCAAAGATTATGAATTTTCGTTTTTTCTCTTTTTTGGGTTGGGTTTGCTGTCTTTTGTATGCAGCTTCATTCTACATTCCTACCTTCATTCCTCTTCTGCATCTAAGTTCATTGAGGATTCTGAAAGTGTCTTGCTGGTCTGGTCTTGGCATATGGACACACATTGGAAAAGGCCGGGATACTTTAATCCATCAATTTGATGTTGGTAATGGTTATAGAGTAAAATGCTCAATGATATTTCTCGTGTTGATACCCCTCATGATTCTTGTTTCCCTTCTCGTTTCACCCTCTGTTAATTGGTGTCCTGTCTTTATCATTGGGAACATGATTCTGTTTGTTCTTTCTTTTTGTCCTTTTCTAATGCTATGATTAGAGGCTGTGGGGAAGATAAGCTGAATCTCTCTAAAGAGTGAAGTTTTTCCCGTTAATTCTTAGTGACTAGCTATTGGAAACTTCTCTGCTACCCCTAGAGCCTCTTTGCTGCTTAGGCTGTTTGGCTTTCGAATGTGCCACTTGAGATCTCCTTCTGCTGGAAGGGCTTGGGATAAAATCTCCTCATTATCTCAGGAAGTGGAAGCTTATCTCAGTAGACTAGTGTTGTTTGTACAAAGCATCTGGTGAATCCACTCATAAATTATTTTTCCAATGTGATTTATCTCAACTATACCAGAGGTTTTTTCTCAACTTAGGCAATTTTTCTTGGGTATGCTGAGAACCATAATTCAATTGTTTCAGTGTTGAAATTCTTCCATTGTGTCTCATCTTCCCAAGAATTCTTGGAGTGTGGGTTGTTGGAGACACGACAGAGCAATAAAAGATAGCTTGAAGGATCAGAGTTTCAACCTTAATCTCTATCACCTTTAAACGATTCTTGAGTTCTTCCACTGATTTTCCATCTCATAGTGTTGCATCCGCTGATACTTTTAACAAAAAAAAAGGAAGTGTTGTGCCAATCGATGTTTTTTCACTTTTGTTTTCATTGAGTATTGCTCTGGAATATTTCTCATGTAATTGTAATAAACAAGTTCCATGAAGGGAAACATTTTTGTTTATAAATTAAAAGAGAGGATTGCCATTGCATGGATCTGTTTAAATTCTTGTAGCAAAAACTTAGCAGGTTACTAGTCAAGTTTTTAGTTTTTCGTGTGCATTTTCACAGCAGTCATTTTGCATGCTCAAGGGAGGAATAAAGGATGACCGTAAATGAAGTGATTCAATAGTGTTGGTTTTGCTTTTCATCTTTAGAAGACTCCTTGTATATTTCAAGCTCCCGTAACTACTGTGTCTCTTCCATCTTTGGCTTTCAAGTTTCACCTCTCAAGGAGTTTCTTTTCTATATCTTTTCGGCTTGTATACCATGGATCATTTTTTTGCTAATATTATCTTTAATTTGTTATGGATAGCTTTTTTGGGCTAATGTTATCTTAGATCTTACTTCTTGGTATTTCCTGTTCTATTTGTTTAGATTAGAGAAATGGAAATCAGTCTCAAGGAGCATGAGAAGTTTGTGCTGCAAGCATCATTGCACCTTGAGTATTGTGAGTGTTCTGTGATTTTATTCCTTTTAATTGAAGTGCTTTTTCATATATTTTCCTCATCATACTAGTAGTAGACCTGCACATTACATGGGAGTTAAGCATGAAAGGGTATTAACGACATGTAGTGATGCTATCTTGAGATGATGTTAGAAACTAATTTAACGGATTATATACAACATATACAAGACAAACTTGTAAAATTTTAAAGAGATCATGGAAGGTTTCATTCTATCTTAATATCTTGGGGGATGTAAGTGAAAGATAGATATTTAAGGTATTCTGTTAATGTATCTTAAATAAATAACTGGAATTCTTGAGAAAGAATTTTTTAACCTCATGTAGATATGGATCAACACTAACGCAAGATGGTGACCATGTTTTACAAGTGGCTCTGTTTACCTTGACCAATCATTCTAATCCAGGCTTCCAGGATTTTAGCAGAAACTTTCATTTGCAAGGATTCTGTTGTTGGATGAGAATTTCAATTGCAGTTTAAATGTGCTTACCTCTGACAAACTTGCAATTTGCTTTATCATCAGGTAGGAAGGAGGTAGAAGATCATAGGCGGCAGCTAGCTGCTGCCAAGCAGCAGGCAGAATCAATCACAACGATTACTCCAGAACTTGAAAAGGCATTCCTTGAGGTTGGTGCTTGCTTCATTTATATTTTTTTTATAATTTCACCCAAATGCTTTAGCTGTCATTTTAGGTTCGGATATACTATGCAGTTCACTTCGCAATGTTGGTGTATTTGCCTGAGAGGGTACACGGATTTGTGTGCAGATGCCAACTACTGTTGAGGAACTGGAGGCTGCTATACAAGATAATATTTCTCAAGCGAATTCAATTCTCTTTCTAAACCCCAATATATTGGCAGAGTACGAGGATCGTCGGCGCCAGGCAACTGTTGCTCTTACTTGCTGTTTCATTACTATCAAACATATGCTTCTTTTGCCTTAACTTCACTTAATTCACAGATCGAGGCAATTGCAAGGAAACATGAAGCTGATAAAAGGGAACTGACGAGGTGTTTAACAGAAATAAATGCCCTCAAGGTGAGGGCTTTAGTTGTCGCTTGAAGTTGTTTCTGGATGGGTTAACTACTAGTCTCAAAGCTGAAATTCTTACTATGTAGCACGCCTGTATACACATTTATCTTCACTACGTATGAATGGGCCTCTACAATTTTATCTGAACATACAAGTTGACATATATGATGAGTAGATTTGTTTGCCAAATATGAGCATGATCTTGCTAGAAATTGTTGTTTTGCATTCAGTTATGCGTCTAGGAGGTTTCATGCAAAATAAGGTCCTGGTACTGTATTGGGACATTTACTACTAAGGCAACGTGGCTCAATTGCAATGATCTCTTTCTCATTAGTGCTAAAACTTGACCCAGTTGTCGTGTATATCACTATAGGATTTGCTGTCTTAAGTTTTTGCAGTTACTCGCTTTGTTGGGTGCATTAACAAATGAAAGGAAAATTTTCGGCCATAATAAGTCATTTGATAGGGTAAATTGAAAGCCTGAACCGATTGACTTTGTTATATATAATGGATAATATTATATTTTGATGATGCCTATGCTTTTGGGGATGTCTCTGTAAATTGTGCAATTACTGTTTACAGTCTCCAATTAATGTAGTTTTGGGTGAAAACCTAGTTTACTTGGAAAGAGAAGCAATGGTGGGTCAAGTCTTTTTTAGTTTCATGATCCAAAGTAGAAATCATATTGAAAACAGTTTGTTTGATTTGATAGATTTTCCTTCAGGGAATGGAATTTCAGTGAGGAGCTATTCACTGTTTGGTTCCAGTGATGCTGGCGAAGAAAATTATGGGTACAAAAAAATGGATTAGAATATTAGTGTGGATCCTTCAGGCTCTTCTGGATTATACAATGAAAATAAAGAAAGGAGAGAGAGAGAGAGAGCTCCATTTTCCCCGTGAAGTTTGTCTCCTGGTATTTTGTATGTTTATGTAATATATTGCCAATAGCAAACTGAAAGTGCTACTACTAGGTGGAGGGCTCAAGCTTTTGGCATTTTGCCATATAAGCCTATGATAAATTTTTGGGAATGGTCACAAGTGTTGAGAGCATTTAGTCATCAAGACTAGAGACAAGTGCAACGTTGTTTCGTGCATTTAACTGTTACTTGTTATGATAATTTTTTCAATTGTATTGGTGTTGTTTTTCTTTCCTTTTCTTTTGTCATTACGTGTGACTGTTGTTTGGTTATTCTAATTTTGTTTTCTGGTTTGCGCCATTATCATTTGGTTTTGTCCAAGATGCACGTGTACAGGATTGCTCCTACCAGCATCCTCATGAGTTCATTTTCTTTGTAGAAGTTCTGATGTGAAACTATCTGCAGGAATATTGGCTGCCTACCTTGAGGAATATTGTGAGTCAGATTAATGAAACTTTTAGTCGTAATTTCCAAGAGATGGCTGTTGCAGGGGAGGTTTCATTGGGTGTGTATAGTGTATATGATTCTAATGAATTTTTTTTTTTTTTTTTTTTCTGGACTGAATACATACTCACTTAGTCAATGGTATTGTCCAGATGAGCATGGCTCGGACTTTGATCAATATGGAATACTTATAAAAGTGAAATTCAGGTAATTTCTATTAAGTTTGTTCAACTTCGCTTCATGTTTAACTGACTTTTGAATGAACTTATTGCCTATGTACAAGAGGATTCTTTATCGAGGCAATTATCAAGATCAATGTGAAGCAGCATGTGCCTGACTTGAAAACCATTTTGGCACAAGTTGCTTTTATGATCCATTGACGGCTTATAGTTTATTTCACTATTTCACATTGTTTCTCTACAGGATTTATATGAGCATTATATGTGCACGTACTTTCCCTCCATTTAATAGTTTATGGTTTTGGATTGGACTTTCTAACATGTTGACGGAGTCAAGTTCTGCCTCAGGTCTTGCTTGTGTGTATTTTTCAGTTGCATGTGTTGGTCGCAGTCTTGTATGCATGTAAGAAGAGGTGTTAAAGTATCCCATGTTGCTTGTCTTTCGAGTTTAATAAGCTTTTTATGCATGTAATCTACCTTTATTTAATAGTTTAAGCTTTTTGGACTATCGAACTTATCCGAAATCATTCCTATTCAGTTAACTACCTATTACAGGTTCGGGGTTATATCAAGAAAAGGAATTGATATAACTATTAATGTGCGTATTGTCAACTTGATCAGTCTATGCTACCATTGTCAAATCTCTCTATGAAGACCTTTGGGATGATTGTGATAACCATTTTAATGAATTTGGTAGTTTAAAGGATGTTAGGTGTTCTGGCCATCAATTGGTCAACAAATGAGAGCTAATTGCTTTCTTTGCTTTAAGTGGGATTCTTGAAACAGAGTAGATTTTATGAGATCGATAGAATGTGGAAGCAGAATTACCATATTTTTCTTCATGGGTTATTTGTCGGGTTTTCGCAGAAGGTTTATGGAGTCAAAGTTCAGAAGGATACGATTTAACTCATAAATAAAGCATTGGTCACTCTTACATGATTTTTTGGCTATATTTTAGTCTTTCCATACTGTGAAATATGTTACAATCATGGGTTACCGAAGAAGAAACTGTTTCAGCTTAAGCACTTGTCTTGCAATTTCTATATGCAACGCACTATTATTCAGTCTTGCCATAGAGCGGCTGTATCCCTCTGCCTTACATGGAGTGCTTTTCTAAGTCACTGTTTGTTGGTATCATTATGTACCGGTTCCATTGCTTATTCTTATCTTAATCCTCGTGTGGTAAATCAGGCAAGCTGGACAACTTCAAGTTCTTAGCGCTCACCACCAATCTGGAGGGGTACTTGGTTGTCTAAAGATTTAACTTTTAATTGCTTAAAGGATGACAGGAGGGGGTAACATATTTTTGATTTACAGGAACGCTCCGTATCAACTATTCTTTATCTTGTTTCCCTTCAAGACCTGACTAACTGCCCATTTAGGGTGGTTGATGAGATAAATCAAGGTTTTGCTGCCACTTGGTACTTTTGAGCTGTCAACTTGAATAATACCTGGAAACCTTTTCTCTGATTTCTTTTGGTTCTTCCAGGAATGGATCCTATCAATGAAAGAAAGATGTTTCAGCAATTAGTCAGATCTGCCAGCCAACCCAATACACCCCAGTAAGCAAACCTACAAGTGATGCAGATAACTTCCACTTCTATTTATTAGGAAAAGCCTAGATGGACAGTGTCGATTCCGTTCTTCCCCAATATAGAGAATGTGTAGGTCCCAATTTTGAGCATGTATCCAGCATAGTAAGAATGCTTGAAATTTTTAATATTCAGATTTTTTCTGTTCAAGATTAAACAGACAATGCTATTTGGTTTGATAGCCAGCACTTATGAAAGATTAGTTAATTTCCTTGCCAGGAAAGAAAACAATTCTATTTGGTTTTGTCACAGAGGGAGAGGAATAAAATAAATTGTTCTAAATATATGGTGCAGGTGTTTTCTTCTTACTCCGAAGTTGCTACCGGATTTGGAATACAGTGAAGCATGTAGCATCCTGAATATAATGAATGGGCCTTGGATAGAGCAGCCTTCAAAAGGTCATACACTACCATTTGTTTATCAAAATGTTTAGTTTGCCTTTTGTTTAATAGTTGTGCACTCTTGTTCTCATTTTTACCTATAAAGTCACGTTTAAGCTCTTCTTATTATATTGTGTTGATGCAGTGTGGAGCAGCGGTGAGTCTTGGCGTTCAGTCACAGGCTTGGTTGGCAAAAGTCGATGCTGATATTGATCTCTCTACAATATTTTTTGCACGGATGCAAAAACATTTGGTAGTGTGATGCGAAACATTGTCCTGCCTCCATTTTGGTTTTGTGTCGAATATGCCTAAGTTTTGGTGCTGGGCATTAGAGTTTTCTGAGTTCTTGTATATTAAAAATAAGGTCGCATCTGGATTTAGGAGCACCATATTATTTAAAATGTCAGTAATGGCCCTGGTGCTCATGGGATGCTGTTGATGACAAATTGCTGCGCTCTGTTCTTTGTATAAATTGTATTTGAATGACATGGCATCGTTAACTAATCTGAATAGTAAATGATTTTGGTTTGTCCTTCGCATTGAGCTCCGGTTGATGATCGTATCAAATTTAAGGTTTAATGGGAGAACATTGCAATATTTCCTTCAAATTGTGCCGTGTTTTTATCCATCGCTGATCAGCACCTTTTTGTGAAGTGGTTACTGCTCGTGTTACGGTCCAAGCTGAAACATCTGATTCGGCACTATCATCAAAGATGAAAGCATTGTAATTTTGTACAGCTAAGTCAAGATGATGTCAAAGTTCTCCCCATGCTGCTTTGGCCTGTACCATGGCTCCATCATGTAGTCCAGACCGGATGGAAGTCTACAAGAATTACCAAGTTCCTATTTGGTTCGGCTTTTGCAAGGGATTTTGGGGAAAATACAAAGCATTTGGCAAGTGTTTTTGAGACTCCTTTGGCCAAATGCTGGCATTTTTTAATGCTAAATGTTGAAAGTCCAATATAGATAAGGACCTATTTTAGACTTTTAGCATTTTGAAAATGTAAGTCTACTGTTCATCCATCACTATTTATCTTTTTCCTTATTCATCACGACTGCTCGTTTTCTCCAATCAGTTGCTTAAGAGTCGGGCTTCTCCAATAATGGCCCCGTTGTCTAGGGTTTGCGTGTCCCCAATAACTACTACCTAAGGTAGCATGGGCACCGCCTGAGGTAGCGACCGTAGGCGACGTTGTCTGGTTCGCATGACCCAAGCGGCACTGCTAGTGGCCTGAGGTTCATGCGACCTCAAATTGCCATATCTAGCTGGTGGTGGTTGGTACACTGGATTTAATTTCTAAACTTAAAGAAAAAAATAGCAAAAGCACTTAATAAATGTGGATTTTACTAAACGGCATTTATGTCAATAGTATTTCGGACGGTGTAACATTTCGAAAAATTCATTTTATCCAAAGGTATTTGCATTTTCCCACAACTGAACGGGCCCTAACAACTGTAAGGGTAACTACTTTCCTTCAAGAGGGTGTAACAGTTATATTTTCAGTAGTTCATCTATGTACATTACGGAGATAGGCTATCTTTCTCTGCACTTCTATTCCATGAAGTAGTTAATAATCTGAAGAGAAAATATTGGGTATTTTGGTAGTGTCACGTCATTTTTATAAAATTCGATTCATCAAGGCTATGAACCTAAGAGATGTTATAACACCTCAAAATGTCTACCGCCTCTCTCTCTCTCTCTCTCTCTCCGTCTTCATTCATTGTGCCATGAGAATGTCCCACCTAACCGCAAAAAACGAAGCACTCTGTCTTGCTGTTTGATGACTGCCACAAAATAGAACACTTTAACCATGAAAAAGCACATTCTGCAACATGCTGGTATATCACCTTAATTTAAGGTGCAAGCGCTGAGAATAAGGTCCCAATTCATGTGTATTCCGCTCATACCCACAGCCATCTATAGAAGCAAATAGATTTTTTTACGCTATCAATGAAATGTACTTTGCGACATGCAATCCCTCATATGATTTCTCTCACCATCCCATCCCTCTATGAACAATGTCATTCCTCAATACGAGAGGTAAGAACACGAACCAGGCAAGACAATTTACAGCCTTACTATTTAGACAATTGATGGGGGCTTGTAATCAAGCATCTCCCTTATGTTTAACCGGATAGATGGCCCCATCGAGGAGCATATGTGTGCACTTTTCCAATACACTCCTTTTGCACCGGATGGCTTGTTGGCTTCTATAGATTTCTGTAGAAGAAACAACAACAGGTATTTAGTATACCATCAGCACGACGATGAAACAACTCATCTTACAGGAGTAGGAGCATGAGAACATACTACTGCAGCAAGAAAATTCACGAGGAGGTCTTCTTCGGAAAAACCAACTTTTCCAAAAGGTATGTGAACAATCCCAGTCTTGTCCGCCCTATATTCAACTTTCCCCTGCTTAAATTCTGCAATGGCCTGAAATGACAATTCGGCGAAGTCATTCCTCCTACCTTACCTACCACGAAGCCTGTATACTTATGTTTCAGCTAATTAAAAGAACCAACAATGCCACATATACTAGCCTTGCGGCTACTCTCTCAACTGCCATCCATAGATCATAGGACGCACACAACTTTTACTTTCTATATCTCATCAATAAATCAAGCAATTACGTGTTTTACGGACTTCCTCTTGACAGAGTTTACAAAATAACAAATGAAATAGTTAGTACATCTGATGCGTTCACTGAAGAAGAAAAAAGCATGGAAATTTGCCTGTTCGACTATACCTGAGGTATGTTAGTCGTCACTGTGCCAGCTTTTGGATTTGGCATGAGTCCCCGTGGTCCCAGCAGCTTTCCTAAACTGGCAACCTGACACACAGCAAACAATTTATGAAAATACGAACCAGAAATCTCATAGCTCAGACACGTGCACAGATAGCAAGTTCCTGACATAAGTTCAACAAGAAGCCCATGCACAAAAATCACCAGTTAAAGATCAGCTAGATTAACCTTCAGTTTCCTTCTCTACTAAATGCACACGAATATTTTGCAGGCATATCAAATAAGGCTGGCTAAAACACTATCAGAGAAAGGCAATTTCTTCTTCAGCTTTCAACTGAAGCTACCAAATCCTGAGAAATGTTTAAAACACACACCCAGACACCCCTTAAAAGTTGAATTCCCTCTGAACCATCATCATCACATATAACATGAGATAAGCCGCCAGTATCAACACAAAATTTCATGCTTATCAAAGATTTGCAGGTTGTCAGAACAACTTATCGTAGGGAGAAGACATGTTTCTTCAGAGCCTTTCCTCAGACGAGATTTAGAAATTTCTTCAAGCACATGGAAGCAGAACTTCAGATAAACGAATAATCAGTCGAATAAACAGCAGAAAAAGCACCTTGGGCATCATATCTGGGGAAGCAATTAATTTGTCAAAATCCATGAATCCTCCCTTGATCTGTTCTATCAAGTCCTCTCCTCCAACCAAATCTGCTCCTGCATTCTTCGCCTCATCGAACTTTTCACCTACAGATGATCAGCACCTCCATGATGAGTCAAACCAATGATAACTATGTTGCTGTCCAATGAAAATTCATCAAGTGTGTTTACTTCCAAGCCAATGCTTGATACGCGGTTCAGATGACGAGATAATATAATGACAGTTCTGAGTTCACCATCATTCATTAAAGCATGAGTCGGCTTAATAAGCAAAATGATACTGAGGATTGAGCTACCACCTTGAGTAAGCACGGCCACTTTGACAGTCTGTCCAGTTCCTTTGGGTAAGTTCACCTAGAGAGAGAGAGAGATTATTGGACTGTGAGGAATATCTATTTCACAGAAACATGAGTTCAAGGTATGAAGCAAGCAAGAGAAACTCACAGTCGCCCTCAGCTGCTGATCATTGTACTTAGGGTCAATGTTCAGCCGGAAATGGGCTTCAGCAGTTTCGACAAACTTGCTATTAGCCGTCTCTTTCAGCAAGGAAATTGCAGTATTCAGGTCATATTCCTTTTTGTTTTCTCTGAGTTTCTGAATTTCCAAGAATCTCTTGGACCTAGTCTGCCATTTAAAAATAAGTAGATTAACCAGGGCAAGCCAGATGAAGTTACAATGACAAAATGCTTGTGAAAACTTTGAGAAGAGCAACTATATGAACATGACTTGAGCTCTGCAATTTGGACGTATAACAGGTGCCAAGGTATCGGCTGGTTGATCTTATTGTAAATTATAAGAAAGAGCTCTGAGAATTTCAGAAAGAGAAAATTAAAAACCAAACTCAGCAGTCCTAATTCTCATAAGAATCTTTACTTGATTTTTCCAACTATCCAACAACAAAAAGCAGGGATTAAAAAGGAAAAAAAAGAAGCAAGACAAACGATGAAAACATCATAAAAATCATAAGCTCATCAAGGGAGAACAAAACCAACAAACCATGAAATGAGTTAAAGAGGCTCTTTCTTCTAATCCTTCCACAACTAAATTTCAAGTGGGCACTTTTGTAATGACTAGCAGGATAATTCTGCTAGGCTCAAATCACTTGTTTTGTTATATGACAATTTCGCAGCCATGGAAGCCAACTTAGCCGTCCCTCTAATCAAGAACCATCTTTCTTCCTCGTAGGCAAAGCACTCGAATTCAACAGTTGAGCCAAAGAACTAGTGCCAACACAAGAAACCGAGTAATCAAGCCAGTAACAAGAACGCAACCGCAAGTGGCGACACTCATGACAACGTACTCTGTCCCTCTTGAGCGGCAAAGCGGCTTTTCCTTTCTTGGGCTTGGGCGGGGCGACGGTGGCCACGGCGGCGGCGCCTTCCTTGGGTTCCTCCGCGCCTTCCGCGCCCTCCTCGGCCACCTCCGCCTCGGCGGCGGCGGCGACGGCGGCGGCGACCACGAGGCCGAGGGAGGAGCCGCCGTGCTGCCTGGTCCTGGGATCATCCGCGCAGCAGAAGTTGAGGGAGTTGAGGATCAAGGGGAGAGGAAGGAAGGGCGGTGGTGGTGGTGGTTCTTGAAGGACAGGAGGGAGGGGGCGGCCTCCTGAGCCGCGGACAGGGCGGAGGACGGCGACCGGCGCCCTAGGGCTACCGGCGACGGCGCGGCACAAGACGCCATTTTTTGGCTTAGAGAGAGAGTGAAGAGGAGGAGTGTCGATGGGCAGGGGAAGATGATGGGATAAGAGAGAGGAGCTGTTATCCTGTTTCTCTCTCTGTATACACTGAAATTCACTTCCTTTGTTCCTTCCTTTTTATTTTTTCCTTTTATGGGGCCTTTTTATTCAGTATTTTTTTTTTTGTTAGAAGAAGAATATTATTATTTCGAGTGAATTTTAAATTATCAGTTATGTTCATTCGAATTCATGTGAAAGAAATGGGATATCGAAACGCTTCTTGCCTAAAAATGTTAGTCGTGTCGCTCATCCTTGTATGTGATCATTTTATAAAACATGATGGAATTAGTGGTTTAGAACTTGAAATTCTATTAAGGAGAACCAAAATTCTACACGGGAAATCTGTTTATATAAAATGGTAGACAAATTTCATAGCTCACCAATTCGCATTGCCTGCTTCTTCTTATGTCAACGTCTGATTAACTTCCGGCTCGAAATGGTCAAGAACTCTGCTAGTTTTGAATCGAAATGTGAAAATGGAGGAAGCAATGAGTACGCAGTGAGAAAGAATTCGTGCACGATCGAAAGAGACAACATGAAATTCACGTTCATAACTAACAACTGACGACACCCGCGCGTCTGCTGAGAAGTTGCTCTGTTTCACGCAGGCTCTTGATTTTCACTTGAAGAATGTGAATCTCTCAAACCAAGTTGCACTTTACACTCCTCCTTTCTTTCAGAAGTTGGGAATGGAGGTCAAAGTAGTAGCAGCAGACCTGGGATTGAATCAATGCTCTCGACTCTCAAACTACTCCGACAGAATCTCCTCCTTCGATGTCATACACTCATCTTCATATTGTCGATCTCTCTTCCGTCAAGTTTCGCCACTGCCGAGTGCGTCGCTCCTTCCACCTTGCTCGCCTTGATTTCATCTTCCACTGTGCAGTTGATGTGAAGCCAAATGGCGGTTGGCGAGCTTTGCCTCGGCGTGTTCCTCCGGGCATTGTTCGATAGATTGGGCCTTTTGGGAGCTGCTCAGCCTCCTACAGCGGCGAGACAGGCTAGGGATCGAACCGGAGCTGGGCAAGTGGAGGAAGATCATGGTTCTCATTCGGCAAGAAGTGGTTCACGAACAAGTAATTGGCTAAACTCCTTTTAAGTCCTAGCAAATAGCATCAACCCCGGCTCCAGCAAGGAAGAATGAGCAGCGGCTAAAGACTAGTGGAAGCTAGAAACATCGTTGTAGATTTCGATAAGTTCAGAAATATTGAAAGTTAGTGTTTTTGTAACAGTTTTATGATCATCCATATGTAACAGTTTTTGTCTGCCATTAATCTATAACGGTTTTTAGTAACGGCCTAGTAACAGTTTCGTTTATTAATTTGCAATGAATTCGTAACGTTTTTTCAAATAAATGAAAAAATTGATTATGGAAAGCGGTTTGTTTTCTTTTACTTACAAATTGTTTTTCCGAATGTAAGTGAAAAGAAATATATATTTCAAAACAAAAATATTCTTTTTTGTTTTTACATATATTTTATTTCTTATTTGGGTTATACACATGATGTTGTTCATCTTCGTTGTATTATTTTGTGAGGATTAAAGAAGAAGGTACCTATTTCACCAAGTTTTTATACTTCAGGGGAGAAATAATCCTTAACGTCAGTACTTGCCCGCTTAACATATTTTGATATTTTTTTTCATCATTTTCAACATATTTCCAACAATTCTTATTTTTCATATTATTTAATATTTTTTTCCAACAGATATGTGGCAGCAAAGAGCTGATCTCTTTGTCAAGAGGAGGTAGGTTCAACACAAAATCTCACTTCCCTAGGTCGTTTAGATATTAAACTGTCCTCAGCTGGCTGAACCTGAGTTCCATACCCGGGGGCGTGCTTGACCTCAACAGTTTTTAAAAAAGGTTAGGATTAGCTGTGTCCCAAGCTTACTTACTCTGTCGAAGGAGGATTTCCTACCTCCAGCCTTAGGGAGCTATGGATATATGACTGCAATAAACTCATTATGCTGCCGAATCACATGTACAACCTCACTTCTCTTCGACAATAATGGATGATTAAATGTGCAGGGTTGTCAACTTTTCCATTGAAGGGCCTCCCACGAACTTAACCTTACTCTGGAGAAAGAATGTCACAATATTCGAGCACATTTTCGATGAGTTTGCACAATTTAAAGTCAGCTGGTGAGAAAGGTGTGGCCTCCGCTGCTTCCTGCCTCTTTGACAAGCATAACAGTTGGAGATCTTCCGACCCTGAAATATCTATCTTCCAGAGGTTTTCAAAAGTTCTTGAATTTCTAAATAACTGAAGGATTACATGCACGCCCTTATTAATTAGTAAAGAAAGAGAGAGAAAATGGGGGAGAAAAGTGAGTCCTGGGCGCTAATCCATCATCTTCAAGCACTTGAGGGTCTATTTATGTGGGAGTAGAGAACCAGCAAGGAAGTGAGAGATGAGAGAGAGAGCTCTCCCGGGCTGAGAGCTCGGCACCATATGCCCCGCTCCTCGCACCGTCGCAAACGTCAAGTCTCCCTCGTACACTTGTACATACCCTCCGACCTATATACATAAAAGACGGTGTGGATTACTTTTCGTTCAACAAATCAAAGCCGATTGATCCCTCTGGGACGAGGGGGATCAAAGACAAGAATAATTAAAGAAGGGGTCGATGTCGTGAAAACTAATAAGCCGCCTCACCTCGCCACCCAGGAACCAAGCACGCCATGGACTCTTCGTTGGGAGGCCCATCTTGCTAAGAGACCTCTGGGTCGAAGTCACCGGCACTCTTCCGTCGGTGTCCCCACTGCATTTTCAGTCATTCGTTGGTCACACCCCCACTTCAATCAACCACAAAGGATTGAAGCCAATTCCCTTAAAAACCTCAAACTTCATGTCTAGTCCCAAATTTACCTTGAACTTAATTTTTTTTGTTTCGAAAAAACTTTAAACTTTAGGTTCAATTCTAAATTTGCCCTGAACTTTTCTTTTGTCTTTAAATAAATAAATAAATAAACTTTATGTCCAGTCTCAACTATGCCCCAAATTTTGCTTTATCCAAAAAAAATCATCAATTTTTAATCTATTATCAAATCTTCCCCGTGGTGACATGGCATTTCCACATCGGCAATATATACACATTGGCAAGGCAACATGGAAAATTATCTTCAAAATAAAACCATTCTAGGATATAAAAATTAGAGATAACTAACAACAACTTTTGGACTTTTTGGTCTATTGGATAGAGGGTTAATGGGGACAAATTTAGCGCTAGATTAAAAATTGATGATTTTCTTTTTAACAAAAAAATGGAATATATTTGGGATTTCAACCTAAAGTTTGAGGTTTTTTTCTAAGACAATAGAAAAGTATGGAGCAAATTTGGGACTAAACTTAAATTTGGGGTTTTTCTAAGATAAAAAAAAGTTTGAGGCAGATTTGGAACTAGATGTAAAGTTTGAGGTTTTTCCTCCAATAAAAAAGAAGAAGCTTAAATTAGAATTGGGACTAAATTTAAAATTTGGAATTTTTTAGGGAATTAGCTCGAAAGGATTGCCAAAAGTCCTCAATCACCCAACCGTAACTAGTTTCTACCTGATTTTATTCTCATCACAGATCCTTCACTTCTAACATGAACGGTGCGCAACAAAATCATTGTTTTTTCATTTCTATTTACCTGTACACCCAAACACGGAGCCCACTGGACATGAATTCTTGGAGGAGAGGCAGGACGGTGGGAGGGCTATCTCCCCACGGATGGATAATTTCGCTGCACCCTTCCCAGTCATGATCGAGCTTCGTAACGTTGGCATGAAGTGCCTCTTGCACATCTTCTCTGTTCAGGTACGCATGCACGTAGTAGTCTCCACACGGGTCTAATTCCATGATCTGCAAAATGGATGACCCATGTAAATTTGAGTTAAGGTGGTTGAAATCGTCGTAGAAATAGTGCAAAAGTATTTTGGGTGGGGGGGGTGGGAAGAAAGCGAATGGATTTGAGCTTACGTTGGTCTTCTTGGGACGAGAAGTCAGGTTGAAAGATAAGCACCGAGGGGCGTAGATGTCGTAAATGTCAATATTAGGAAAAACTTCATTCTCCGCATCCAACTTCGCCGATTTGCATTGGCTTACTTGAGTGACATTTGGCAAAAAGTCGCAATACTTTTGAATTGCATACCATGTTTCTTGGGATATCAATGCGTGCGTAGCGAAGTATTCATACATCCCTCTTTCATCCGTCTCAGAGTTGATTGCTGCGTTCCCAATCTACATGCATCCATATACATCCACAATTAAGACCATTTTTTTTAATTAATCTAACTATGTCCAATGATTTAATATATATCGTGAGTCATAAGGATTTTGGCTTCTCTAAGGCCTAATGGCCCCACTTGGCCACGGAATTATCCTTCATAATGAAGGATCAGAGTTCCTTCTTTAGATGCACCAGATCGATGCTAATCATTAATGGTTATATAATAACAAGAATAGTACCTACTAATGTCTGATTCATTGAATCCCAATTTGATTCCCCAAAAAGGAAGAAAAAGGCATCACATATGGCATGCAGCATCCATATTATTTATTCATTAAGAGATGCAGCAATTGTACCAAACGTTCCCCTGTGAAGTTGACAACAATAGTAAGCACACGCTTAGTTAAAATCCATTACAGCAAATGGAACAATTGAGTAGCAGCTAGTAACTCCAATCATGAATTCAACAACCAAAAGCACTTGTTCTACTCATTATAAAGCTATAAAAGATTTGTCAACATGTCGATGAGGTTCAATACGGGAGCAAATTACTTGGCAAAACCAATGGCAAAAACACGAAAACACACAAAAACACACACAAAGCTTGAATCATTTCCAACGATCGGACGCTTAAGGTTCAAAATGTAACATAGATAAGGACCATGCGATTTATGAAAACAACTTACTATAATCCCTTTGAGGTTGATAATGGTCTTGTTTGCCTTCTTGTTGTTGAATAGGATGTTGTGTGCGAGCTGAGGTACGTAATGGCCTGCGTAGCTCTCGCCTGAAATGTAAAAATCCCGGTTCTTGTACTCGGGAAACCTCTCCAGCCAATTTAGCAAGAACACATAATTGTCCTCGGCTGTTTTGCTGTCACCGTTCGTTCTATAGTCTGCCGTTGTGTTAGAATAAGAAAAACCGACACCAGCCGGAGACTCTAGAAACAAGACGTTCGCAGCTGCCCTCGTAAAACAAATAATTGATCCACCCTATCAGCATAAAGAAAGGGTGAAATACTTTCGAAAGCACTAAACTGTATTTTTCAAATACTTCACCAATATTCCATGCAAATTTATTTCTAAAGAGAGTCTTCCCGTCGCTACGAACTCGGAACGGTCCGAGTTCCTGCATTGCTCCATTGCCGAAGGCTGAGCATCCAGGACCTAAAAAACCGACATAAATAGCTGACTTTTACTCAATAAAACGCACCAGAAAACAATATAAATATGATTCACCGTATATGTATAGTAGAAAATTAAGGGAAGGACGGATTGGACCAATTCAACTCTGCGATTTTCTATATCACTGATAATCCATTCAGATGTTGGAATTGACAAATCATGATGATAACTTATGCTCATATACTTTTACTATACACTGCACCTAAATATGAAAGACAAATAGCAATGCTTGGGCGCAAAGCACCGGCTTCATTAAGTTATCAATGTGACAGCCCGAAGTGTTTCAGAATCAATAAACTGCAACAATTAGAAAAATGCTTAGTTGTCGGGACAAAGTTATATTAATTATTTTATGGTAGCATTGAATACTAATATTGTTTGATAAAGTTTAAATTGAGTTTATTACAATGCCATAACTACGATGCAATTGTATTTCTTGACTATAAAAGCCGTGATAAATTCCCAAGTGAAGAGAATAATATACTCGCATTGAAGATCAAGCGAAATTCTGAAAACTAAAAGCATTCACCTCCGTTAAGCCATAGAAGAAGCGGCACCGAGTCCTTATTTCGCCCTGCTTCGGCAAAATAATAATAAAATGCTCGACCAGCCGATTCATCAATGGTGACATAACCACCATAGTGATTGAATTCAACCGGCGGTTGTCCAGGCAACCTTTTGATCAAATCTTTCTCCTCCAGTCCTTCTTGACGATAAACCCTGGAATTGAGAATTCCATGGTAATTGCTCACCTGAAAAGGGCTCGTGTCTATCCCAGACTTCTCCCACTTCGCTTTGTATAGGGAATGGAGAACATCCCCTTGCTTCTTTCCATGGATTGGAACCAGGGAAGACAAGACACATAAAGATAAAAGAAGAAGAAAAGAGCGTCCTTTGGGGTTTCTCCCCATTCTCTCTGCTCTCAGCTTCTTCAACTGCCCTGTCCTTGCTTCCTTTCCAAAGCCGGCCTGTTTCCCTCGCTTCAGCAGCTGCACATCTCTAGTTGTCCTCTGTTGCAATGGTGATACGGGAAGAAGAAAGAATGAGAGCTCAGTAAGATGGACCTTGCTCCCTATGACAATCAGTATCTCATAGGTCAGCAGCTACTCTGTTCATCATTAATATCCCAAGCTCCGTTTTTCTTGATAATAAGGATATTTCTTTTTTGGCAGCAGAAATATATCAACATAGTTCATCGGACCACGTCTGTAAATAACCTTAACCTTTTCTTCCAGATTTGCTTACTAGTTCCCGACTTTCTGAGGTTTTTTATTTTTTATTTTATATATATATGGGTTGGGGGTGGGGATCGTCTGATTAAAAAGACCAGAATTTGCAGCCACTAGTTCACCATCCGAAGAAGGGGAGTGACAAAAATCTGTGGATCCTCTTCTTTCTTGAAAAGTCATACTGAGGTGGGACCACTACCCAGAAACAAATGGCCACCAATTTTTGCTTCCCCTCCCATTGTCATGCCTCACACCACTGCAGTACAGAGACAGAGCTCTCATCACTACTGTACAGCTCGCTCTCTCTCTCTCTGTCTGGGGAGGTGTTCGCTGTTGTTTTGGGTTTGTGTGATTCTCTCCCTCCGTCTCACGCAAACCCAGACTCATCAAGAAACATGGCTTTCGCTATTTTCTCGTCAAGCCTCTCTCCGCAGTCTCCCTCTTTCTCGTTAACGGCTCATAACCACCACCATCCCCACTCTCCCTCTCACAGCTTCATGATCGTGACACGCCGTGTGAGCTCTGGGCAGTTGGTCTCCACTTCCCCCGCACGTCATTCCTCTGCCATCCCCCGCAGCCGCCGCCTCTCACCCATTCTCTACTCTGGCGACGGGGGTGGCCCTGGTGGAAGTGGCGTAGGTGGAAAAGGAGGTGGCGGTGGCGGTGGCGGTGGCGGTGGCGATGGCTCCCGCAACAGAATTGAGGCTCTTCTTGCTTTAGCTGAGGTAGCCCCCTACAAACTGCATCCATGAATAAAGGCAGTAATACCGTGTGTACATGTTCACGCCGAAACGTTACATCGATAATGCTAGAGATGCTAAGATTAGTGACACTCCTGTTAGATGCTTCAATATAATCCATCTAGCTTAATAAAGAGTTACATTTGGTCATATCTTAAACTGTTAGCATAATACTTGTTGATTTGCATGTACCCTTGCGCATGCACTCGACTACATTTTGGTGCATGCTCCAAATAAAAATGTACACTTTGCTCAGTTTGATTTTCTTGCAATGGGTAGAGCAACTGCACTCCTTTAATCCTAGGACTTATTTTTTCCTCTTGCAGTTAAATTTGAACGGACATGGATGTCATTGTGGTCAATTCATATTATATGTTACATGGATGTGATTGTGGTCAATCAGGTTTCGAGGACAATGGACAGCATACCCAAGGACTTGGGTGCAGCAATACAGGCGGGGAAGGTGCCAGCAGCAGTGGTGGAGAGGTACTTGGAGCTTGAGAAGTCGGCGGTGTTCCGGTGGTTGCTTCAGTTTGGAGGATTTAGGGAGAGGCTACTTGCCGATGATTTGTTCTTGGCCAAGGTTGCCATGGAGTGTGGTGTTGGCATCTTCACCAAGGTTGCTCTCCCTATGATTGTAGCACTGCTTATACTGCACTTATGCGCATGCTTTGTTGGGTCACGCTGGACTATGACTCGTTTTTCCAGAAGTGACTAGTGAGACTATTCTCAACTTAAAATTCTTTCAGGGTATCCATTGAACCATCAAGATTAGTGAAGTTTGAAACGAAACTTTTAAGTCAATGTAATGGAAGACACTCTAAAAATCTGAAAGGCACTGCACAAATCACTGAACAAGTACTTGAAATTACGGTCTGTTCATGATCTGTTTCTGTTCTTTTCTTTCTTTTGGTAGAACGTAATTCTTTGGATTTCTTAATTGTTGTTCCTATTCATCGTTAATGTTAAGTGAAGTCTGAAATCACCATAAAGATGTGGAAGTATGCAACATACAACAATGAGTTCATGTACTGTTTGGCTATTTCTACAGAGCGCTGCAGAGTTGGAGCGGCGAAGAGAAAGGTTTACAAAGGAGCTGGATTTTGTTTTTGCTGATGTGGTATGGATGTTTCTCTTGAAGATTATGTGGTTATCATCTTAGAATTTACTAACTATTTTGTCTAGATGACCCCATGCTTTGTTTCAATATACACTTGTCATGTTGCAAACAATGAGCGAGTCCAATGGCATTGATTTGACGAGAAATCTAGCTCGGCCGCTAAGTAATGGGAAAAGCGTCTGGTTAAAATGGAGATTTTGGTGTCACACCTAACTCATTTTGGTCTTCATTTGAACAAATTGCAAGATACAATTCTTAATCTCATTCTGGGCATCCTTGTAATTCTCGTTCTATTAAGTGACAGGTGATGGCCATTATAGCAGATTTTATGCTGGTCTGGCTTCCTGCTCCCACTGTTTCTCTCAGACCTCCCCTCGCTATCAACGCGGGAGCACTTTCTACATTCTTCTATGGCTGTCCTGATAATGCTTTTCAGGTCATTAACTTTGGCATTAGATAGTTCTTTTAACTACAATGGTTGGTATATAACAATTCATTTCCTTTGACAATCTACCCGCAGGTCGCTCTGGCTGGTAACTCTTACTCATTGTTGCAGAGAATAGGTGCAATAGTGGTATGTGTGTGCACTTAGTTCAACTTGACAAAATGGTTTCACTATAGATCAGAACTTATAATGGCTTGTTCTGTAGTACAGCGTAATGGGGCCAAGCTTTTCGTAGTTGGGACTGGTGCATCTCTGGTATGTCACCTTAAATCAGCAATACTTCAAATTCTGGCAGCTGTCATTGCATCAGATGTGTAATCAATGCTTGTTCTGAGTCCTATATGGTTGTTCCTAGCCCTTCACTCACTTTAGGGACAGAAGAATGTTGTACTGGTATTTTTCTGTATAATTAACTATTGTTGCTTGCCATACCATTAACAAGGCCCTGGCTGGATGTTTACATGAATAGAACCTCTTAGAAGGTCGAACCTTTTGGTTTGGGTCCTTCAGGGTTTAGATTGAACGAATTTCTATGTAATCTTTGTGGTCTTCCCCTGGATGTTGAACTTGAGGAAGAAATGCTGTTGAAGCTTGTTACTTTTAATTTCCCTGTAGATGCTAAACAGAAACAGTATTTTGGATGTAACACTATTACTGTCTTCTTGGGCACTATCCTGAAAATTGTACTTCAGATTGGTACAGGTTTGACAAATGTGTTGATAAATACACGAAAGCTTTTTGATAAGACCTTTGCGGTTGAGGCAGAGGATGTGCCTGTTCTCTCCACCAGCGTCGCTTACGGAGCATACATGGCAGTTTCTAGCAATCTAAGGTTTGTGGCTGTGTTATCGCTTTTCTTAGCCTATGCTTATATCTGAGTAGTTGTTTTGGAAATATACATTTTGCAAGGGACTGGTCTAGACGCAGATAGTTTTCTAAGCCGGTCTGCATTCAGTCTTAACTTTACCAATTTGCTTGAAGGATTGTCTTTTTTTGGAGGACACTTGTGTCATTCACTCCGCTTTCTTATTATTGTATCTTATGTATCATAAGATAGTCTGCTATTATTTTTGGTGAACAGATATCAGGTCCTGGCTGGAGTTATTGAACAAAGAATCCTGGAGCCCTTGCTACACCAGCAAAAGATCATACTCAGTGCAATCTGCTTCGCTGTTCGAACTGGCAATACATTCTTGGGTTCACTAATGTAAGAGTTTTGGCGCAGACTGTCATTTCAATAACATAATTTTCTTTGATGCTCTCAGAAGTACAACATGTTTGTTTCTCTCTCTTCTAACAGGTGGGTGGATTATGCGCGATGGGTAGGAATTCAAAAGATTCGAGATTAATACATTGTTAGACATCTAGACCTTTCGCCAGCAAATTGTAATTCTGGAATGTGCATATGTAAGATTGCCTGTGCAAGAATAAACCTATCAGAGTATGGGACATTCATGAGAAGAAGAATATATTGGGAAGTGGTTTTATTTGTGCTTCTGTTGCTTTTTCTATATATAGAAGTGAATGCACAAAGTGTTGATAGTTCTTCTTTCGATCCAGAATCCGACGTACCATTTATTTTTTGGCTAAAGTTGTCAAGCTATGTTTCATGAAGTCTGCAAGGGAATGGAGAAAGTTCTATGTGAAGATATGAATCTGTAACATGTTTAATTTAGGTTTCCATGATTGGCCAAAAGAATAAGGTCATGACGGGAAGTTATATGCAACCGGTATAGATACACATCGTGCATATATGTTTCTTCATATACCTTTTACTATTTATATATACCACTGGCTAACTCCATTAGTTTTACACTATACCGGTGTTTATTTCTGTTTCTTAAGAATTTTAATGAGCTAGGGGGTCATATCAAGTTCTAGTTCAACACACGTAGAATCGAATGCAATTCTGTCCTTTTCCTTACGTTAGTTTCACATTATTATTACTTTGCACTATGAGTGGACATTATGAATTTATAACTAAGATATGAAATTATACTATCATGATTTGCTCAACGACGATATATCTTCATTCATCTCAACTAGTGTTCCAATATATTAAGGTCCAGAAATGATTCCGTGAGCTGGCTTTCGATTTGCCTTGGGATTGATTTGTGCCTGCAAAGTATGAATTCATGATTCGATCATTGCCAGGGTTTCGTATCTTGCAATTGCTAGTACCCGTAATCAGTGGAGATAATATACCTATCAACTATGGAAGTTTTATCACGGTTAGGTATTTTCTTTTTCTTTATTTAAAAGAACTTAATACGAAAACACTTATTGAAAATTGACGTATCCAATGGCTCTGACAACATTTTCTAAAACATGAGTATTGGCATATTAAATGAATCAAAATAGCCTATTATCAAATAAAAGTTGTCATTCAAAAACATAATAATCATGTCACCAAAGCTCGGATAAACTTTGCATTAAATTAAAACAAATTTCCTCATTCACCCACCGGTTTAGATTGATATCCTAAAATGATCCAAATTTCTTCCATCTTATTCATATTTCGTTATATATACTTACATTTTACGAGCAATTTTGGCTAATACATATTAAGTGACATCAGTAACCTATCTTATGGAGAGTGAGATTAGCTAGAAAGGAGCTCCAAAAGCTAAGGACGGTAAGGTTCAAGCTTTGATCGTATCTACTCCAAAAACTAAACTAGTGTTCCAATAAGTAGTGTTCTTTTATCTCATGATAGACATAGGTGTATTTTCTTATTTTAGTGCTTCTTTTTGTTAAAGTTCATGTTTAATTTCTCCTTCTTAAAGTTAAGCGCATTTACATCTAATGCATGGCCTACGGGATCCTATCTGGCATTGTATTAATTTTGTTCAATACAGATCGAATTATTTTTATATCTATTTCCCTTTTTAGCTTTAATTATAAGTTTACAATCACCGAGAAATATATCGCTTATGCACTTAACCAAGGCCCTATAGATTATTAGGTATAGGAGTAAAATTAGAAAAGATTGCATGAAATATATTTTTTTTTTTTTTGCTAAAAGTGAAAGATACCAAAGACCCGACATTAGGTAAAATTAGTATAACTAAGCTCCCAAACCCAAAATCTCTAATTTACAAAATTAGGTGATCTCTCGTTCCTTCCTAGGCTATTATCGGCCTAGAATAGATTAGTACAGACTCTAGCCTTGTACATTAATAATAAACTAGATGCCTAGTTGTGGTCTGTGGGGCTCGAAAGAGTCATGCGAAACGTAAGAAACACATGGTGAGAAGACTGCACGTGTCTGCCTAGCAATCTGTTAAACCCCCTCAAGTTTCATGCCAGGGAGTTGCGACAACTTCCCTAGGGCTTGAAAGAGCCCTCACAAAGCATGAACGCTACCTCCTGAGAGGGCTACATGCGCGCGGATAGCTATCCGTTACATCAACTCGAGTTTCATCTAGGGGATGTTACGACAATATTATCTATAAGGAAGTATTACGGGGAGAGGGTATCACGGCCACCACCACCTGTCTCTACATATGTAGAATTGTAAATAATGGTGCCAATGTAGGCTTGAATAATTATTTACAGTTCAATAAAGTAAAATTGGATATTACAAAGTTATGCAAGTTCAAAATCTTAATATTAATGTTTAAGTGCTCGAAGATATAAGTGCAAGACTAATATTGACTTTCATGAAGTACATTAGAGGTATTCAGATTTATTTTCTTGATTACTCATCGCGTCGTTTATTCTAGTCCGCAAAATTATTTTATTTGCATGCAGGCCATGGAATGAAGAATCCGAGGCTTTGTGAGATAACATAGTTCATGACGAGATTTGACCATGCAAATGGCAAGTTTACTGGGATAACTGATATTATATCACCCGCTCGTGTCATATGGTATGATGAGGAATATGAAGGGGAAAAAAAGTGATAAGTTGACGTTTCAAGCCCGTTTCACCATTTGAAAGTATCAAGATCAATGTGGCAAAAGAAAGTAAGAGTATCGAGATCAAATTGAAACATGATAAATTTCCCATTTCTTTGTCGTCCCCGCATCACGGACTCTTGGATTCAGGCTTCCGAGCCACGAAGGCCCCGTTTGGTTCGGCAAAGATTCCCAAGGGGCTTTCGGGCCGAAAGCCCCTTGGGAAAAAAATTTAGGTGTTTGGTTCAAAGATTTGGAGGTTTCCTGGCCAAACTTTGGCATTTGAAAATCTTGAAAGCCCAAAGCAGTGAGGACTGCTTTGGGCTTTCAAGATTTTAAATGCAAGTCAACCTCTACTTGTTCATCCGTTGACTTCTTTTTTTTTTTTTTTTTTTTTTAAACCGATCATCTTCCCCACACTCCAATCGCCGTTGATTGGCGACGGAGTTTCAAAGAATTTTATTTTTTTTTTTTTTTTAAAATAATAAAAACCCTTTGCAAATGTGGGTTCAGCTTTTTTTTTTTTTTGTCATTTTTATCTTTTGATAATCAATAGTCCAACTTTTTATCAATACACTAGAATGATAATTAATTAACGAAGATGATTAATACTACAATAATTAAAAAAATTATTCAAAGTTGAAAATAAACCTAAAAGAACCTTAGAGCAAAAGTTGAGCTTTGCATCTAATTTATAATCAAATTCTTTTAATATAATTTTTAAATAAATTTACTAATATATATCTTTTACATTACTCTCAACATGAAAATGTAAAAGGTTTAGTCATTGTTTCTTTTTTGCAATTTTAAAAATAATAAAACTAAAAACTTAATTTTTTGAGCTTTGCATCTAATCTATAATCAAATTATTTTAATATAATTTTTAAATAAATTCACTAATATATATCTTTTACATTACTCTCAACATGAAAATTTAAAAGGTTATATAGTCATTGTTTCTTTTTTGCAATTTTAAAAATAATAAAACTAAAAAACTTAATTTTTGAGCTTTGCATCTAATCTATAATCAAATTATTTTAATATAATTTTTAAATAAATTCACTAATATATATCTTTTACATTACTCTCAACATGAAAATTTAAAAGGTTATATAGTCATTGTTTCTTTTTGCAATTTTAAAAATAATAAAACTAAAAAACTTAATTTTTTGAGCTTTGCATCTAATCTATAATCAAATTCTTTTAATATAATTTTTAAATAAATTTACTAATATATATCTTTTACATTACTTTCAACATGAAAATGTAAAATGTTATATAGTCATTGTTTCTATTTTGCAATTTTAAAAATACTAAAAAAACTTAATTTTTTGAGCTTTGCATCTAATCTATAATCAAATTCTTTTAATATAATTTTTAAATAAATTTACTAATATATATCTTTTACATTACTTTCAACATGAAAATGTCAAAGGTTATATAGTCATTGTTTCTTTTTGCAATTTTAAAAATACTAAAACTAAAAAATTTAATTTGGTTATACTAAAGGGCTTTTCAAATATATGTTTACCAAACAGTTTTGCATTTCCCTAAAGCACTTTTCAGTTATAGTTTACCAAACAGTCTAGCATTTCGGAAAACCCATTTACCTCAAAGGTATTTGCATTCTCCCAAAGGCATTTCCCCAAAGCTGAACCAAACGGGCCCGAAGAAGTACATGGGCGTTAAGATTTCTCTCCTGAAGTACATGATTAGCATTTGACTAAGCACTCCGCTTAGACGGTAAGCATATCTAAGGGAGAAGTGAAAAGATCGATCTAGGACAACGAACGAGATCGAGAAACGGATTGCTCACCTTCCGCCTTCATATAAGCCCTCGGCAGCTTGTTCCAGGAATTTTTTAACCCTGAGGCTTCCTTCCGGGGCTAGCCCCACACCCTCGAGTGCCTTGACCTACAAACATGAATGCAAAAATCTCTACTCATATTGCACTCATGATCCTATAGACGGTACGCTGATCTGATCTCAAGCACCTTAAAGCATACCAAGTCAGGAATCGCACTGTGACGCTTACCATGATTGTAGCAATCCAACGCCCAACAGCCGTCGTGCGGAAGTTACTCAGCGAGAGACGGTTTTTATCCATAGGTGCATACCAAGGGATATAAGAGTCAGGACTTAGATCTTTCTCCCATATGACCTTCGCACAAACGAACATCCGGTCATTGGTCCAAATAATCTAAGAGCAGTCGCATTTCCACTTTAAGGTAGGTAACTTCGGAAAACAACTTTACCTCGAAACCTGCTCGCTCTAGAGCTTCAATGATCTGCCTGGTCAGCCTGATGTCCGGAAGACCATTTCCAATCTCGATTTCGGCCTGCAACGATTTCGGGTGCACTCATTCATTTTGCATTGGAAAATACTCAAACGTGTGAACTTAACAAACGGGATCATACCAACCTTAATCTTTTGGTGCTCTTCGTTGTTTGGATCAAAGGAATCGGTCATCCACCACTCATATGCGGCAAAATACTGACCAGGCTTCAGTACTCTGTAGATCTCCTTGTAACATTCACACTATACAGATCGAGGGAAACGAAAAGCGAGACCGACTAGTTAAATCATCTGACAATCCAGGTGCTAATAACCAACAGCAGTGCGTTCATCTGAAATAACATACAGCATCGGGTGCATGGCATGTAGCGTCTATAGCAAAAGCTGCATCGAAAGTATCGCTGGAGAATGGCATACGCATGAAATCAGCCTGCATCACCAAGAAACAATGATTCGCAAGGTGTTCCTCCACCCCTAGCAATATCTTCAAGTGTGTAAACAAAAAATCCAGATAGCAGCATGACCGCAAAATGGGGAAAAAGAAAAAAGTAAAAGGAGGATGCGAAGGTGGTTAAAACCTCCAATGACAAAAGTGCTCCCGGGGAAAATAGGGATTGACCAATCTTGACAGAGTTGGGGATGAAGGAAGTAACAAGACAATTACAGCATAAGAGAAATATAACGGTTGAAGCCTCCCAATCATAGAGAGCTTCACGTGAAAATCGGACATCTGACTCCACAAACCTTAACAAAGTTGCATGTCTTGTCAACGCCGGCGATGCGGTTCAGTTCCTATGGAGCAAAGCAAACTTGCCACAGTCAATAGTGCAAGCTATGCAGTAAATTTAGTAGTATATCTTTCAAAAGGAGGGGGAAATGAAACGCACCTCTCCCCTTTTAATGTGGTACTCGTTGTTGGTTAATCCCGTAATGGATGTGGAGCTGCAAAATGCAAGAGAGAATATATCAGCCTACAAGAACCAGGTGAAGGCAAATACTCTCATTGTCGGTTAATCCCATTTAAAGAAATTGTAAGTGGTAACCTGAATCGTGCTATCTCCCTGAGTGGTCCACCAATGCCGCAACCTACATCCAGCACCTTCAATGGAATAGGGAGAAGATAAGGAAATAAATTCACAATTTGAATCCCATAGATTGTATAAAAATCTTGAGACCACTAACTATCCGCATGGAGAGGAATAAACCTTCATTCCTGGTCTTAAGGCTAGCTGTGACGCGATGAAGTGTTCGTGTCTCTTCATGCCCTCTCGTAGAGACTCCCCTTTCCATCTGCAGGTTCAGACATAATCAGCACTGCGGATGAGGTAGTCATAGAGCACAAGACGGGGCATGAAATTAATGGAGAGCGGATGGGAACTACGACCTGCGTGCGAAATGGAAGGACTCTCCCCAGCCATACTCATAAAAGCTGGTAACAAGATCATAATATTTGTTGGCCTGCACTTGCATTTGTAGATATGTTTTCTCGGCCGTTAGAAATTCAAATCGACCTTGATTTCAGTCATCCAAAAGCAAATTTTTACCAAGTCCAGGCCATTTTCTTACCATGTCACTGTACTCAGCTTTCCTTTCTTCCTCTTTGCCTCCGTAGCTGGCATGATACTACTCGTACCTAAACCCAGCAAAAACAGAGTGCATCAATTGAGGTCGACCCTAAGTGTAGTAAAAGGAAGAAGCATGCTGTTGCGCACGTACTTGTCAACGGCGGAGAGGACTTGGCTTTTACCAATGGTTCCGCCAAGACCGGCCGCCAGATCCAGTGCTCCAATTTTTGCCATTATAAGCCACCGGCAACAAACTCACTCCCTATATATATCTACCTAAAGCAACTGGAGAGACGTAAAGAGAGAAGTTAGAGCATTTCGAGCTTCCCATTTTACGAGCATCAGAGAATGCGATACGCATCACACAGATTCTTGAACAATTACAAGAAAAACAATGCAGGACTAAGTAGGATCAAAAGCAGAAAGAAACCTCCTTTCAGGGACAGAACAATGGGTGTGCTAACACAAGCATGCTATTGCTTATCTTATACACAGCACAACGTGATGGAGAAGATGAAAATGGATCCTCGACCGAGAAAAAAATATTCCTCGTGCTTGTTGCCCACCAAAAATAAATACACATGTGACATGCTGAGCTTGCTTGCCAGATAGATTCGTTCAGGACAGCTAACCCGTTTACTTCCCCACTAAAACTTTATCTTTCTCAGACAAAAGGGGAAAAAAAAAGGAAACAAGAAAGTTCACCCAATGCAACAGTAAATAACAGAAAACGTAACTATCGTACAAAAAAACATCCCGCGAGAAGAAAATGAAAAGGAGAATTTCAACCGACCCGTTTATCCTCGAAAGCTAACAACCCGAGGTCAATCGTGCCAGAAAGTTTCGTGGGGATTCAGATGCAGAGATGGATGAATCCTTTTACCAGGCCGATGTCATGTTGACTTTCTGCTCCTTAAAGTACGTGCCATTTGAATGAAACCCGTATGCGATTTCATGTTTCCCATTTGACCCAGACAAACACCATATCTCATTTCTATGCCAAAATACTAAAACAAAGCAGCTGCGTCTCTCGAGTAATGACGAAATGATGTAGCCCAGGTGCTGTAATCGAAGTAGGCTATCCTGCTTTGATTAGATCTTCTTTAAAAGATAGGGTCAAACAAAAGTAGGCTCTCCTGCTTTAATTGGATCTTCTTTAAAAGATAGGGTCAAACAATGTTCCGATCCAAGTGCAAGGCCGTGCTGTCGCATGGAATGAGCGAGCTGAGTATGCGCCGCTGGACGAGCAATTAGGGGGCTTAATTTAACTACCTGTCACTGCAGAGTCAGCTATTTTTAAAACTTGTTGAAAAAGGAGAGGAGGACTGAGGGGGAGGGGAGGGGAGTATGATATTTGTATGGGGAAAGGAAAGGATGGGGGGCTGCTAGCATGACCATGGGCCGAAGAATGACTAACCATGAAACCCTTGCCACAGATCCTTCTTTGAGGAAACTGGAAGACTTCTTCAACCGGCTTCAACTTTTGATTTTTTTTTTTTTTTTGTCTTCTATATTTTCTTATTGCCAGCTGAAATTTAGAGAAAATCAGAGGTGGGCTCACCAAATCAATTTTCTTGGATATGAAAAAGGAAAAAAATAAATTAAATACCAAAATACAAATAATTGCAAATAGAAAAATATTATTACTTAATAAAGAAAAATCGTCAATGTCATTATAAAGATCTATTAATTTGAAAAATGGAAGAACACTCGAAACATTGATTTTGCAACTAATTACGAAATCATTGTGGATATTGTTCATCTCGTCTTCATCATAAACATTATTTTCATTAATGAAGTTGCTTTTAATATAAAATCCATGCTTCTAATTGAGATTAGAAGAAATAATTTGGCATTGTATGTCTAAAATTTATAGATACAAACTAAAATTCAACAACAATGAACACCTCTTATTTTCTTGCAATCAAAGAAACAAAGACTAATTAATATTTCTCCACGGTCATGACTTAATTACAAAATCTTACAATAATTAGAAGTTCAAAGTCTACAAGAGATTTACAAAATCTTTATTGCAGAACAATATCCACTTAATCTTTTCTTTGGTGGAGAATAATATCAATTATTTTAAAAGTTGTAACTGAGTTCTTCATATATTTTTTGTTATTTGAATATTATTATTTTAATTTGTTTCTTTAAATAAGACAAGAAATTCTTCTCTTTTTATGTAATAAAAACATAAAACCCGCTAAGTGAGTGTCCCTTCTCCATCTTTAAAACTTTATGGCTGAGTTTTGACCATCTGCTTTCTACTCTAATGGCACGGTTAAGCATGCATTTTCCTTGTATATTTGTTCTCTCTTTACAGAAAAAAAATTATGAGTAAGATTTTTGTATTTCATCACAAAACACTCGAAAGGGTGATGATAGTGTTGAAGATGGAGGCAATGTTGAGCAAAGAAGGAGCCTAAGGAAGACGAAGAAAGAAAAACAAAACAAAACAAAAAGAAAAAGAGAGAAGAAAGAAGGAAAGAAAATATGTTTGAAGAAAATGCCGTAGGTCATGAATAAGATTTGATCGGCCGTGAGTTTGGACTCCTATTCGAAATTAAGTTTGTCACTCTAAATCTTTATATAAGATGGTATCTACTTTGAGTCATCGTTTTAGAAAATAGTATCAGGCTCCAACTTAAAATTATTCATTTTTTTTCAGCCACTATTCATGGTGATCATTTCACTTTCTAAAATTAGTATGTCTAAGATGGTAGGTCACAACCGACCAAAAAAAAAAAAAAGATGGTAGGTCACAGCCATAGCAGATTTCAATGTAATTCTACTATCGATTTAATTAAGGGGTAATGTCAATGCAGATTGTTTTTCAATAAAATACCTGAACCCCACTTTTCGAGAAAATATTAAGTGCTTATCAAGCACCACGTCAATTAAGGTGATGTGTACTTTTTATTCTTGTCCAATAATTAATTAACATGTGTTTGCCGAGTTGAATTAACAAAAAAAAAAAATCTAATTTTTCTGTTCTTTCTCATCCACCCACTATTTTCGTCAGATCTGCCATCGACGAGATCTGGCCGAACGTGGCTCCAAATCTGGAAGTTGCGGCCATGAGTTCTACATCCGGAGCCATAGCCGCGTGCAGGGTCTCTTGACCTAAAAGTTTGACTGTTACCCAAATTCGAAGGCTATTCTTGAAGTTGCGTGGGGCGTGCTCCAGACAACGCAACTTGAAAACAAAAAACAGAAAAAAGGAAAAAGGGAGGGTGGATCGTGAAGCTTTTCTTCGTCTTTCTCTTCTCCGAGCACAGGAAAGGCTCGTCCATGGCGGCGGCTTAGCAATGGCCAATATAATAAGAAGAGGAAAAAGATGTTTTGTTTACTTAATTTTAATTGAGTTGGCATAACTTTTCTTGAGTAAATCGAGGCATGTCAATAGTTATTAAGTTTAAAAACCTGATTGCTATTTCACGTGTCATTACTACTTTATTTTTCTTTTTTTTTATTGAAAAAAAATACCATTCATATATTAAAATAAGCAGCTTTCAAATCTATAACTAGATCTAGTTTGAGAGTGTAAAATTCTTAGAAAGAAGCGGAACTACAAGAAAGCTTGATGATAAGTATTTGGCAAACTAGCACTTTCATTGGAAGAATCTGATGACTGAGACAAGTTTGGGTTGGTTGATGGGGAAATAAGAGAGGCCTAATCTAGGAGAGGTTGTTAATTTACATTATGAACATTCTCCTCAATGGTTGTGGACCGGATGAATGGCTAAATTGATCTTCACATTTACCCAAAATTAGTTGTAGAAACTTATTTACTCATAAATTCCTAGAACATATTGAGAGAGAAAAGAAAGATCAAAAGCTTCAAAAGTGGGAAGATGGAGATAGAGAGGGAGAGGGGGAGCTGCCCCTCAGACACGGCACTGCAGAGAGGGGACAGCTTCAAAGGAAAGAAAAGGAAACCTAATCTTTCATTAATTAAAGAAATTATCCTCTCTCAACAGCATTGGTATATGTATAACATCAAATCAAAAGCCAAAACCATCTTTCTCTCCCTCGCAACCTATTTTCTCAAGTGACTCTCTTTCTTCTCGTCATCCCGAAAATCCAGGATAAATAAAGCAATCTGAAGGTATCCTCTTTATCCCAGTTTTTTTAACTAAAGTTTCCAATTTTTTAAATCAAAAGGTCGGATCAGGATCGTGGGATTGTGAGCCAGCCTCGTGTGTCTCTTCTCGATCAAATCGGAAGTGATTTGGTGCGTTGAAACTCTCTTTGTCGTGTATGTGTGTTTTTTTTTTTTTTTTTTTTGGGGGGTTGAAACTCCTAGACTTGTTTGTCGCTCGTGAAAGCGACACCAAAATACAGTCATTTTGGCAATGACACGTCGAATAAGGAGAAAAATTTTTCACGCTTTCTCGCGAATGGTTATAAACATGGAGGGAGGATTGGGGGGCCAAAAAATCATCCGTCGACATTTTAATTGTGCCTATACAATAAGATTACCGAAGATATAAATTTAAGACGTACATACTGTCTTACATCATTATTCATCGATCTCAATCTTAGTCATTTAAAGAGCCATTAATATATCATCTATGTGCATACACCATCGTCAGGTTTCCATCAACTATTCATTAAATATCCAAAAAATAATAATAATTCTTTGTCTCTGTCTCTCAAAAAATCACTCATCAACATTTAAATTTCGAAAATTTCTAAATCAAAGACCATGATATAGAAAAGTAATTGACTTCTACGATACAATTATCAAGCTCTTACTCTTGAAGCTTGCCTCTATGTTCTACCCTTATAACACGAGATGTGTCCTCATTTATTGGTTAATTGTGGTCAAGAAGAAATAGAAATATGGGATTTGTTCTTCTTTGGCTTTATCCTCTCTCTCTCTCTCCAATAACTGTCAACATGAACTGTAGAGATGCATGTCTAAAATGTGCCAGAGAAAGTCCTATATCGAAGAATTGATGTTGTACGAAATAATTAATAAATTCTAATTGGCTAATAGCTCCATGTCTTTAGTTTTTTAGTGAATGTGATTCAAGTTGATATGTCGATGGGGTTGGTTTTAGACTTGGCGATCTTCTCAGGTAAAGGTATTTCTTAGCCCGCTCCTAACAAATGATATCATATTACTCTTGATGTGTATTGATATTTGGCAAGATCGACGTGATTTTATGGCGATGATAAAGGTGGCCCACTCCCAATATGTCTTAATATTTGGTGAATAGCTCAATAAAGAAATCTCATGACCAATGATTACATGGCTTTCATGGTTCGATCAAGCGGAATCTTGATGAATATCTTAATCTCCCAAAATGTATTGATATTTGGTGAATAGCTCAATAAACAAATCTCATGACCAATGATTACATGGCTTTCATGGTTCGATGTGGCGGATTTTTGGCAAATATCTTAATAAAAAATCTTGTGACTAATGATTTAATGACCTTCATGGTTTGATATGACGGAAGAGATGGGCATTTAAGTTGAGATTTGTTGTGCAAATGGATATGAATTAAGGGGGAATATACCAAATATTGAGCATTCAAGTTGAGATTAAGAAACAGTAAACCAACCAATACTGAGATCACAAGTGAAGGGATTAAGATACATGCATGAGTTGGGTGGCATAAAGTAGTCTACAAAAAAAAAAAAAAAATTCTCCTTATTCAACGTGTCATTGCCAAAGATGATTGTATTTCAGTGTCTATTTCACGGGCGACAAACAAGTCTAGGGTGACGTTGGGTTCACTTTCATGCACCAAATCACTTCCGATTTGATCAAGAAGAGACGCACGAGGCTGACTCACAATCCCGTGACCATTAAGCTTATCGTAGAAAGACCTTAAGTGGTTTACGAACTCATCGTAAGTTAGGATAACTACCATGGATTGTTGATTAAATTAATCCATATATGTTAGTGACCGAAATTTTGCGACCAAGTTTCATCTTTGGTCTCTAAAGGATGACCTCCACTCGTGACCAAACTATGTAGTTTGGTCCCCAGAGATGGACATCTCGCAACGAAACCATTTTGGTCGCAATAACTCCTCCCTTGGCAACCCAAAAATGTGACTTCTCGACCAAAGAAATTGGGTCGCTGGAAGTCATATAAAGTATCCCACAGGAGCTCTATCTCACATTTGCAAAATCTCGCTCTGGAGTAGATGATGATCTCTCTTTGAAATTGCTCGTGAGAAAGCTTTACTCTGTCATTCCACTAGAAGGAAAATGAGGAAGCGCTTTGCAACCATCGCTGAGATTATCGAGGAGCTAAGATAATATGATCATTTGAAGGCGATTATCTTGCAGTCTTTCATTACCAGTCGATGATACCCTCCTTAGTCCTTACAACTTAGGACTGGGACTAAAAATGTAACTATTGACTATATATTGCCTAGAAATATCTAGGAGGTAGGACTTATGGGATATTATGTTTTTATATAATTTGAATGTATTTTATTGGTTAAATGAGTCACCGATGGTACAATGTTCACCAAGTGATAGAAAAAACTATAAACGATGCTTGACAAGTGTGCATGGTGATGGGACACTCTGTCTTGTGCCCATTCATTATGCTACTTGAGACAGATTCCCTGAAAATTGCATAGACAACCCACCTCTTCCATTAGGCTTTTAGTGTTCATAGTCTGGACCTGCGAAGTCCAAGCGAGACTGGCCTTTGGAATATCGTACCCCCCTTGGATTGATTCAAATTAACTTATAACTTTTTGAAATGTAGCTCAAATCGCAATTTGACCCATAAATCTTACCCCCCTTGAATTGATTCAAGTTAACATATAGTTCAATCCAATGTAGTTAAATCGTAATATGGCTCGTAAAACCATAAATTTTTACGAGCCAAATCATGGAAATCGAGTTAACTCTCTGCAAAACTGCGGATGGAGCGAGCTCGAAAGTGAAATTGCGAGTTGACTTGGTAAAATCGCAAGTTGACCTAGTCAGAATCGTTGGGCTGGCTTATATTCGTCCAGGGGCTTGTCATGTGGAATTTACAGGCTCTTTTTAGGCCCAAAAGCAAATGAGACGAAGCAGCCCATGTTAAGGTGTAATGAAACGGTTCGTTTCATCATTATCGGTGCAACTAAAAATCGAAAAACAAATTCTAAACCATCAGGGGGCAACATGGCAATCTCTTCAATGAAGCTGCAATTGAAAGCCTCATATGCCACCAAACTATAACAAAAATCTTTGTCGTTAATCTCCTTCTTCACCCCATTTGGATTACTACAGCAACAATTTTCCGAAAGACATCTATATTGGCTAAAATTTTATCCATATCACACTCTCACGTTATTTATAAAGCCAAAATTTTTCTAAACACATCCATGTAAGCATTTGTGTACTTTATGCCCCTCATACTTTACCCACATGAGCTAAACTTGGTCAAATGTTGCATCAAAGGGACTCCATTAGAAAATTTGTGACAATAAAATGAATTGATTAGACAAATTAGAGGTATAAAAACTCGATTAGAAGATGCGCAAAAGTAGAGGAGGAAAAGTGGAATGTTTCCATCGATATAGCCTACTTCCTATTTTGATGTCGAAGGTAAGAAGACTGACCGAAAGCCACAGCTTGCCTCAGGAGGGAATGGAAATGACTCTACTGCGATAGAGAATCCAAGCTCTTGCTTTGTCCATGGCCCCATTGCCACCACCTGTGTCCTCTCCGAACAATTGAAAAGCAACATAAGAGAGCCTTACCCCAAACATGGTGCTTGTCACCTCACCCTATACTCACCTCCATTTTCATTATAGCTTACCTACTAGTTAAATAGGTATCGTATCATTTTTTTACAGTGCTCTAACGATAAAACTGAGTCTAGTATAGTAATAGAGGCCAATAACGTGATATACCTACGAGTTAACATGTTATTACTCGAGCAAATACTTATCTTCTTTTGTTAAGAAGAAGAAAAGAAGAAACTGTCATACCAAGCCAGGGAGGAGAAACCAGGGACAGGCATAATCACTGGGCCAATGGCCATCCTCAGCTTGGAGAGTTCAATAAAACTTGATGGCCCTCTTCAATGTGTTCACCACTGCCTTCTCACTTGAGTCTTGTTCATCCACCCTCACCTTCTCTGTCTCTTCCACTCTTTGACTTCTCTTTGGCAAACTGGAACTAACAACAGCACCATCCATCAAAAGATTCACAACCATTCTTTTTCTTTAGTTTGCAATCAGGAACATTTGGTGGGGATGAGGAAGACTTGAATGAATAAGAAGAATGTAAGGAAGCATCCATATTTCAGGAGGGAGACACTTGTTGTCCTGCCCGTCATATGCTCCCAGCACCTACACATACGAATGAAGACAAAACTAGTAGAGAAACTATTCACCAGAGAAAGGTTTTCCTGATAAATATCTTTCGCTGAAGGGGTAAAGTTTTGGCTTTATTATTTGAAAAGGGTTATGTATTGTTCCAGAAAGGAAGCGACTTGTCTAAGTCACAATCAAATGAAAATACAAGAAAATAGGAGAAAAAGTAAATGTGCAATTGAATGTAAAAGTGCAATAAAGGTTAAAATGAAAAGGTGGGGTAAACCAATTCTACAAAATTGAAATCAAGAATTGAATTTATTGAAAAGATAACTAGCAAAATTTGTGTTCAATTGTCAATTTTGGCAAAAGATCCTTTACACGAACATCTCCTCGGCTATTTATAGTTATGTTCTATGAGGAACTGCTCTTTGGTGTTTACCATTTCAATTTCAAATCATTCCAAAAGCCTCGACTCCATGTTGATAACTATTTTGCCTTATCCGTATCCTTGATGATGCCGATTCCCCATAACTGCCATTGTTCCTATCTCGTCCCTCTCGATAGGTTTTTGATATTGTGCCCCACAACATCTTTGCTGCTGATTGCTATCCTTTCGGCTTATTGTTTATGGGTTGTCGCACGCTAGGCCTGCTTTACTCTTGTTTACTTCTAAAGCTCAATAGGCCAATTTTGGCGCCAACAGAAACTTGTTCATTTTTCTATTTCTGGGTTGAAATAATTTAAGACAGAATATGTATGTATGTATGTATGTATGTATGTATGTATGTATGTATATTAATCTTCTGTGACAACTTTAAAATATCTGGGTTGAGTTGAATTGATTCAAGACAAAAGAGTAAGGGAATGGAAGTGACTTCGCCACGATTGAGTATCCAAGCTCTTGCTCTGTCCATGGCGGCGCCGTTGCCACCGTTGGCATCCTCCCCGAGCAATCTGAGAGCGACAGAAGACAGCCATGTCCTGAACATGGTGCTTTTCCCTTCAATGCGTATGTCCCACCCTCCATCCTTATTCTGCAACTCTCAATCGTCATCATCAGTTCATCAATTCATCTGTCATCATTCGCGTTCTTGAACCTCAGTGCAATTTTTCAGATTCTCAGCACACATGACGACATATATATACGCTATTTATAAGTAATGCCATCACAGATCTCAGTTCTCATGATTCTGAGCATATCTATGAATATATGCATATCCGCCAAACCTCTAAACTGGCTTCCACGGATCTTAATTTATATAGTCAAAATAATTAGAGATCACCTTTTAAAGCGGTGGCCCTTGGCGGTGCGAACAAATTTCTGCCCTCTGCAAACCGCTTAATTGATTGGAAATGAACAATCACAATCATAATGAAGGCAGCAAAATAAAAAATAACTGTTTTGTGTTTTCAAGTTGCAGTGTCTGGAGCACGCCCCATGCAACTTCAAGATTAGCCTTCGAATTTAGGCTCGGTCCAACGTTTAGATCTAGAGACCATGCATGCGGCCATGGCTCCGAATGGAGAACTCATGGCCGCAAGCTCCAGATTTGGAGCCATGTTGGGCGCCGACGGCCAGCTCTCAAGAGCTGACCAAAAAGACGTTTGAAAATGGCATCGATGGCGAGATCTGGAGAAAAAGTGGGTGGATGAGAAAGAAGAGAAAAATTAGATTTTTTTTTTTAATTCAACTCGGCAATCACGAGTCAATTAATTATTGGGCAAGAATAAAAAAAAGCACATCACCTTAGCGATTGACATGGCGCTTGACAAATGCTTAATATTTTCTCGAGGAGGGAGTTCTGATACTTTATTGAAAAGATAAATTGCAGTGCCATTATCCCTTAATTAAATTGATAGTAGAGATAAATTGAAGGCTGCTATGGTCGTGACCTACCATTTTAGACATACTAATTTTAGAAAGTCACAATGAATAGTGGCTAAAAATAAATGGGAAAATTTTAAGTGAAAGTCTTATACCATTTTCTAAAAACATGACTCAAAGCAGATGTCATTTATGTAAAGGTCTAAAGTAGCAAACTTAGTTTCAAATAGGAATCCAAACTCACAGCCAATCAAATCTTATTTATGACCTTGGCATTTTCTCCAAAGATATTTTATTTCTTTCTTTCTTTCTTCTCTCTTACTTTTTGTTTTGTTTTCTTTTTCTTTCTTCATCTTCCTTAGGCTCCTTCTTTGCTGAACATCACCTCCATCTTCAACACTATCATCAGCCTTTCGGCTGTTTTGTGATGAAATACAAAAATTTTACTCATAATCTTCTTCTATAAAGAAAGGACAAATGCACAAGGAAAATGCATGCTTAACCGTGCCATTAGAGTAGAAAGCAGACGGTCAAAACTTAGCCACGGAATTTTAAAGATGGAGAAGGGACACTCACTTAGCGGGTTTTATATTTTTATTATATAAAAAAGCCATAAAAAGAGAAGATTTTCTTGTCTTATTTAAAGAAACAAATTAAACATATTCAAACAATAAAAAAATATATGAAGCCTTAGTTCCAACTTTTAGAATTCTCCGGCCAAAGAAAAGATTTAGTGGATATTGTTCCCCAATAAAGATGTTGTAAATATCTTGTATATTTCGAAATTCTGATTATTGTATTTTGTAATAAAGTCATAATTGTGGAGAATTGTTCATTAGTCTTTGCTTCTTTGATTGCAAGAAAATAAGAGGTGTTCATTGTCGTCGAATTTTAGTTTGTATCTATAAGTTTTAGACATAAAATGATAAATTATTTCTTCAAATCTCAATCGGAAGGATGGAATTTATATTAAAGCAATTTCACTATTAAAATAATGATTATGATGAAGACGAGATGAACAATATCCACAATGATTTTGTTATTAGCTAACAAAGCCAGTGTTTCAACTGTTTTTTCATTTTTAAAATTTAATAAATCTTTATAAGGACATTAACTATTTTTCTTTATTAAGTGATAACATTTTTATTTACAATCATTTATAATTTGATATTTAATTTTTTTCTTTCTTCATATTAAAAAAAAAAATTGATTCGGTGAGCCCACCTCTGATTTTGTCTCTAAATATGGGCTCACAATAAGAAAATATAGAAGATGAAAAAAAAAAAAAAAAAAAAACGTAGAATTCAAAAGTTGAAACCGGTTGAAGAGGTCTTCCGGTTTCCTCACAGAAAGATTTGCGGCTGGGGTTTCATGGTAATTCTAGCAGCCCCCTCCTCCTTTCCTTTCCTTGTACAAAAAAATCAGTCCCCTCCCCTCCTCTCCTTTATTCAGTAAGGCTACGTTTGGCAGTCGGGATAAAATTTAAAATATAATATAATTTATCCTATCCTACGTTTGGTGCTCACTCAGGATAGGATAAAATCGGATATAAAGGGGATATAGGCGGGATATAATTATCTCATTGGGGAGGTGGGATAAATGTGGATAAGATTTTTAATATTCACAATAGAAAAGTTATTTTTCTCGAATAGCAAACTTAGTAAATTAAATTAACAAAATTGAAATTATATTTCAATATAAATAATATTTGAATTATAATTTAAGAAAATAAAATAAAAAAATATAAATTTATTTTAAATTAATCTTATTTTAATTTATATATTTAACTTTAATTCTATCTTATAATAAACATTCAATCTATAAATTAAATATTTATATTTATTAGATATTTTACGTATTTTTGTATTTTAGGTATGTTAGTACAGTTTACTATTTGATAAAATTTATTAAAGAATGATGAAAGGGGAAAAAAATAATAAAGAAAATAATATAAAAAAGAGGAAAAATAAAATAAAATAAGGAAAAATGTTGAGAGATATTTTCACCATCTTCGTTTATGAACATAAAGGTTTATTTATAATGATATGCCATTTATATCAAAAAAATATATATGATATGATGTGAATATATCCGACTTTAATACTGCGATTTATAAACAATTGACAGGATATAAAAAAATCCAGAATTTCATATCTTATCCTATCCAATCTTATCTCGATTAAAAATCCGAACGACCGAACGTAGCCTAAGTTTTAAAAGGCGCATATTGTGCAGTGACAAGCGATTAAATTAAGCCCCCTAATTAGTCGCCCAGCGGCGCACTCTCAGCTCGCTGGTTCAAAGCCAGCTGGTGTATTTAGTTTTTGGTGGGGCCCCGCCGCACCGGTGTATTTATTTTTTGGTGGGTACCATATGATTGGCTCACTGCCCCACCATCGTTTGAGAGACCTAGCCAAAACATATGGACCATTTTCCATCTTCAACTTAGTGAGATGTCGGTCGTAACTATTTCTAGTCCCGACTTAGCCAAGGAAGTTTTCAAGACCCACGAACTCGTCTTTGCTCAACGCCCATTATTCTCATATGTAGAGATGAGCATTTTCCCTAGCCCGACCTTTCTCCCATATGGAGAAGAATGGAGACAGTTGCGTAAGATTTTCGTCATGGAACTCTTAGGTGGTCAGCGTGTTCGATCTTTTAAATCGATTAGAGAAGAGGAAACCAGGAATCTCATCAGCAACATACGTTCGTTGTCGGGATCGCCTTTCAATCTCAGCAAAAAGATGGATGCTTTCACAAACAGCATAGTCTCCAAGGCAGCTGTTGGCCATAAGAACAAACAAGAGGAATTCATTTCTGCGGTCCGAGAGATGGTAACGTTTACCGGAGGCTTTAGTGTGGCGGACGTTTTCCCTTCACTCAAATTTCTTGCCAACATAGTTGGGCTTTATTCGAAGTTCAAGATGCTGCACAAAAAGAACGATAAGATTCTTGATAGCATTCTCAATGACCATCAGACCAGAAGAGATCAGGCCTCAAGGAAAATACATTTGGAAGACAAGACATACTCGATGCGCTTTTGGGACTTCGCACGACCAATGAGTTCGGCTTGAATCTGACAGACAGGGAGATCAAAGGCATTATTGTGGTACGTGTGCTTTAAGCGTCGCTCTTCTTTAGTGAACTAATTAATGTTAGCTAGTCTTTCTAATGTCTCCAGGATCAATGTTGATTTTGAATGGCACATCATTGTCGCAGGACTTGTTTGTGGCCGGGAGCATCACTACGTCAACGCTTCTCGAATGGAATGGCTGAATTAATCCGAAATCCCAAAGTGATGGCCAGGGCACAAGCTGAGGTGAGAGAAGTCCTAAAAAGGAAAGGGTCACGTAGAAGAATCAGACCTCAATAAACTCAACTACTTGAAGGCAATCATTAAAGAATCCTTTAGGCTGCACCCTCCTGTTCCATTAATTCCCAGAGAAGCCACTAAAGAATGTAAGATCAGTGGATACAAAATACCAGTAAATTCCAGAATCTTCATTAATGTAATGGCGATTGGAAGAGATCCAAATTATTGGGCAGATCCGGAGAAATTTGAACCAGAGACGTTTCTTGAATCTCCAGTAGATTTTCCGGGGACAAATTTCGAGCTTCTTTCGTTTGGATCTGGTAAGCGGTCGTGTCCTGGCATTGCATTTGCCAGTGCAAGCATTGAATTCATATTAGTTGCATTGCTATATCATTTTGATTGGCAATTGCCAGAGGGAGAAGCCATGGAAGAACTTGACATGACCGAAGCTTTTGCCGCAACAGTCACGAGGATGCACAATTTAAATGTGATTGCCTTTCCCTTTACCCCCATGGTCGCAGCATGACAAGAATACGTTGTGTTAAAACAAGCTAGGTGCCAACGTAAACTTCATGTAAAGCCATGCGAATTTGCTTCTGGTTATTTCTCCGTGTATCTGTTCATGCCGTGTTACAAATAAAACCAAGTTTCAAATAATCTTTGGTGTCCACCTCTAAGTTGCTATCCCACTCTCAAATCTAAATCATGTCTAACTCAATGAAGTAGTCGAAGGGGTACAGGTGACGTTTGCATTTCGATTACAGCCATTATTTTCAGTACATTTCTCCGGGGAGATTGGCAATAATAACGTAATAGGGAAGAATTGTCAAGTACAATCTATCTTTTGTTTCCAATAATTTACGTATCTGGATTCTTTGAGCATCAAATCAATCCCCAATGTATGTGTCTACCCATCCAAACCATGATGTAGAATAACAAGCAAATGCTTATATGGAAATCTTTGAGCATCATAAGAGCGGATGGTCCCACAAATCGAAAAAGATTGTGAGATTTTTGAAGTTGCAATGTTCGATATCATATTCACTCGTTTTCCTTGATTTCCGAACTGTTAATGATTTCAGACGTGTTTTGCAGATTTTCAGGATGTGTTTTGAAGACTTTTCCCTCTATCAATATTTTTTTCTTAATTCTGTTATTTGATTATTTTTTAAAGGGCAACCTTCCTATAAATAGTTACTTAAGATAATGTAAACCGCACTTAATTATTCAAATAAAACATTATCTTTTGGAATCCCTTTCTAAGCATTTCTTCTAAGTCAAACCATCACACTGGATTATTATCGGAGAGATTAGGTTTACACTCTGGAGGTGGCCCCAAGAGAAGAGAACAAAAATTTGATAGTTCAAACTCTTTTAAGTCTTGAACAGATTGCTCACGAGCAACCCGGTGGGATTATCTACCCAGTGCTATTATTAAAGAAAGGCTCGATCGTCTCAAGACTGCTCAATTTAGCAAGACCCTCAACTTTGACTTTGACATTCGCCCCAATATCAAGTGCGAGTAGTTGATAGTCTTTTTGTTTTCATCGATTCAACGGTCCAGATTTTAGACGGGACTGGCCTTGGAAAACAGCCTATTGGACCTTAGAATTTCCCTTCAAATTTACTGTCACTTACTTAAATTTACCATGCGTGGAATAAATTCCCATTTTTGGCGCACGGAATTTTGAATATCTGCCTTAGTCAGAATTCTCTTTAGTTTGTCAAACCATGCCTTTGAACATGGAGAATTATTAGCTTATATTAACTCGAGTTATTCTGCTGATGTGAGGATTGAGTTCAATTTTGCTGAGACCATTTTTAAATTCGATGTTGGTATGCATATGATTTGAAATAGTTGTTTTGACACCTAAATTTTGGCGACCCAATTATTTATTCATTGCATAGAAAAATTAGGGATTAATTTTTAAGCCTAAAAAAAATAAAAATAAAAATTGCATAGTATATAATTTTAGGCACATCATTATTTTCTAATAAGGAAAGAAGATTTGATATATTCAATAAATCTTTCATATATTCAAGCAATATACACACCGAGAGATATATTTCGCAGAAAATTGGAAGATTTCGAGGGAATATTTCAAATGGGATATATATTTGGTGTTAATCTTTGGGTAATATACATTTTGACATAATAAAAGAAACACCACATCTTTCTGTCGTTGATGGGCATGAGCAAATAAAAGGAAAATAAGGGAGGATCAATTTGATTGATTATGAATGGAATGTGGGAATGCTGACTAGGCTTTGGCAAATATTCAAATCTTAGTAAATATGGAAGCAAATTCCCGGTCAAGGATCGAGAGCCAAGAAATCAGGTAAATAAGAAAATAAGAAATTTGATAAAAGGAAGGAATCAAAGCGTTCTAGGAGAGATTAAGCTGGCCGCGAAATCACTTACAAATTTGCAGATCATGAATTAAAGCAACAAGAAAAGGAAACTCGAAAATTGCCATGAAAGGGCTACTCAGAACCACTATAAAAGGAGGGGAGAGGAGCATAGTAAAAGGGGGTCACAATTCGTAAAAAAAAAAAGAAAAAAGGAAACACCTCTCTCTCGTCCAAAAGGTGGTCACTTCTTCCTGGCAAAGCGCAGAGAAAAGAAGAATAAGTCAGCAAAGTAGAGAGTGGACGTGGAGGACAAAAAAAAAAAAGAAAAGAACCTCCTCTCTCGTCCATTCATAGTCAACAGAAGTGGTCATATCTTTTCTTCTCTGACAAAGTCAAGAGGAAAAGAATTTCTCATGGGAGAAACAGAGCAAGCTTGTCATATTTATAGAGCGAGCTATACAGTAAATTCAATACGTCCCATTTCAAAAGGAGGGCAAAGTTAAAAGCACCTCTTCCCTTTTGATGTGGTACTCGTTGTTGGTTAATCCCGTAATTGATGTGGATCTGTGAAATGGAAGAGAGAACGTATCAGTCCACAAGAGCCAGATGAAAGGTAAATATTATCTCATTGTCGTTCAATCCCCTCTGAAGGAGCTCCAAGTTGTAACCTGAATCGAGCTATCATGAACTCCTCAAATTTCAAGCTTCTCAATAATCTTAAAAAAAAAAAAAAAATACACTTTTGAAAGAAAAGGATCGATTGGTGTTAGACGGAATATCTCTCTATTTATAAGCATTTGCCACCAACCTTGCTTTAAGTTTGTAGCGTATCATCGGGGTTATACTTTTCTACATTCCCATTTACATCCTATTGGTTTTGATCTAGGAAGCAAACCAACTAATGCCCATGTATTGGTAGTAACAATTGAATCTAGTTTATCATTAATTGTTTCTTTCTAAAATGATGCATCTTCATTGCCTCACTGAACGTACTTGGATCTTCATCCAAGTGAAATAACACGAGTAAATTATTAATGACATTTTCCCTATCTCCTTCTTCCAAAATAGTTACAAAATCATAAACGAAATATCTTGGTTTTTCACTCTGACTCCTCCTTGGCTTTCTTATTATAGGATCAAATAGTTTTCTTTTACTCAATAAAGGATTGCTTCCATCAATTGATGTTAGTAAATATGCTAGGTATCACTTGAATCTTTAAGAATTTGTGTTCAAGAAATTTGATATCTCTTGATTTCACAATAATATTAGATTGAATAACTAATGATCAATAAGTTTTAGAGATTGAGCATATCCAACAAAAGCACTTTTTTATACCCTTTGTCCAAATATGATCCCTTAGGATCATAAATTCTGTAGTGTGCAAGGCATCCCTATACTTTAAAGTATTAGATATTATGTATTCTTTTTATAATTCATATGGAGATATATAAAATTTCTTTGAAGGAATTCTTGTTGTGAACATGACATGTACTAAGAAGTGCTCCATATCTACCAAACTTTGATTTTTTTTTCCTTTTCTGCTAATCCTTTGTCATGGTGTGAAAGGTCCAGTTGTTCAATGCACTGTACCATTTTCTTTACATCAAAAGTCATTGATTTTTGCATTCTTTGATTTTCAACAATGGCCTTATATACTTTGGACATATCAAAAGCTTGATCTTATGATTTTATAAGGTAAACATAAGTATATTTATAGCAGTAAACAACAATTTCCACCTCTAGTTACTATAGTACATTTAATTCACAAAATATTAGAATGCACCAATTCAAGTACTATAGTAGATCTTTCTACCCTTTAAGAATGATTTCTTAGTCATCTATGTTGAGGTTAACAAGACAATTTAGAGAGGGGTGAATAGGTTATTTGAAAACTATAAAGAACTTTTGCAAAATATAACAAGTTAAACTTCAAACAATAGCAAAAATAGATTATAAAAATCAGGCGCATGTACAGTTAATGAGCAAATAATGATGATACTGAACAAATAATGTGATAGTGAAGAAATCCAAGATTTTTCAAGCAGATGTATAGTGGTTTGACTTTACATCTATATCCACTCCTAACATTAACAACCATAGTAAGGCTGGAATCCACTAGTAATTTTTAAGAGAAACTATAATCAGCAAGCACTGCATTTTCAATAGATCACCTATCAAGACTCACGTATTGCTTTCACATTTGTAAACTTCTTCTTATAACTGATTAACAGTAGCACCACACAAACATTGACATTAGGAATACACAACTATCATCGACAAAATAAAGCAAAGAAGAACATTCAAAGCACTAGACTAGGCTTGCTCATTTCCACCAAACCCAACTACTTCTCTTAGACTCAACATATAACCATTCATCCTTAGATGACTGTTTTCCATTGAAATCCTCAAGTAACTATTGGTTCTACAATTGCCAGTAGCAGAACGGCACTCATCATTATTAGAATGGCTCTTTAACCTTGGAAACGTCTCTATGATAGTGGCACTTTCCCAAAATAGCGCTAGTGTACTTTTGTCAGAGTCTCTCTATTGCTCAAACTTGCTAGAACTACTCTTGATTAACTTTGGTGCTCTTTTTCGAATTACAAACTTTGAAGGTAATCGCTAGACAACATATTGATATTGGAAAGAGGACGTCACATGTCTTCCATCTCTCTGATATCGTTAGCTACTCTTGCCAACAATATGCTGCTCCCGGAAAAGAATTGTCGCCCTTGATAACCATCAGATAATCTAGTCATTCCAAATATATTAGCAATTGCAACTCTACCAAGTTGTTCATCTTCATGGTCTTTCCAAACTTTACCGAGTAGCCTCATTTTAGGCTAGTTCATCATTGTGGTCTTTCCGAGCTTCACCGAACATCCTTGTTATAGACTTGTTTACCATTGTCAAGGTCCATCCAATTGTTCACTAGATCTTGGTCTCAAAACGACACAAATGATTCATGAAATCTGGTCCAACATGAAATGTCATTCCTAAACTTTCAATTTATTTAATATGGTTTCTAAAATATTGGTAAATACTCAATCTAATCCCTAGACTAGATGAAAATGGTCAATGATGTCATTCAGTTGGCATGAGTTAAATGGAATCTGTCGATGTGGCTCTAATACTTTTACTCGGAATGGTGAACAAAAAAAAAAGTACAAGTGGATTATCCACATAAGGTATTCATCTTAATTCAAGATATAATAATCCATGTCATTAAGGCTGCGTTAATTTAATGAAAAACTTAAGATTTAAAATACATATTCCAAGAAATAATAGGTTTTATTGCCTAGAAAAATTATTTAACGAAAAATATTTTAATTATCAACCATAATTTATGCCTAATGGATTATGAAAATATTTTTCATTTTGTCACTTTTTGTAAATGATACAATTAACGAAAAATATTTTAATTATCGACCATAATTTATGCCAAATAAAAATGGTCCAATAAATTTCGATTTTTTACTATTTCTTAAGTGAAGAGTACGTTCAATCTTGCGAGAACTTGAGGATATTCATTATCAGTGAGAGTGGATTATTAACTATCTTTTACATGGATTTAGTTGGAATATACGATTATTGAGGTGAACTCCTGATTATAGATTATAAATTGCTCACATACTTTACTAGTAGCATTGGTTAAACACTCGTAACTTACTCACAAAGACAAAGTAATTATTGTACCATTATAAATTCCAGATACATTATTTATGTAATCTCGGTTTCGCAGGTAGCAAAGCTTATTTGTAAGTAACTAATAAAATAATCGACTTTCAGATTGAAACACCCTGACAGATTACGAATAGTCATTTTGCTTTTACAGGTGGATGCGTATTCCACTAGTAGATTAAGAGTTGCTTTCATATATCTTTATTAGTAGTCTTATTTATAACTTACGAAAAATATAACTATTTTACCACTATAGATTCTTAATAGATTATTAACATTATTTCCCTTTCACGAGTAGCTACGTGTATTTGTCTATAATATACCAATGAACTAATCAATTAGCTAGGTTTAAATACCCCGTTGATTACGTACAATCATTTGTTTTCACAAGTAGGCCTGTTTTGCCGCTGGTAAATCACAAGTTGCTAAGACATTTTGCTAGCAGTATCGCTTAACAATTGTAACTATGTTTTTGTTTTCAACAGTAAACTTCGAAAAACGACCAAAAAAAAAAACGAAAAAGAGACAGTAAACTTCTTCAATAAATAGATAAGTTACATTCTACTTGAAGTCCGTACATTATATGACTTACTATCTGTTAAGGGACCGATGGTAGTAACATATTAATTAAAATCATACCGTTGAGTTTTTGTTTTGAGTGATAAATTACTAAAAGAAATATCAACAACTTAACGCATCGAGTGATGTTCAAACATTGCTAACATTGTTAGTATATTTATCATTGACGTACCTGTCGAACAAGCTGCCACATACAGCATTTTATTAACAAAATTTCAGATCTACTAACGGTATTACGGAATTACTATCACGAAAGATTGTACTGCTTTGCTCAAATGAAGATCTCTTCAAGATCTCGCATCGATCACTTCTCTTTGAAAAAGAAGGAACGACATAAGGGTAATTAAAATATTTCTCTCTTTTTTTTTTTTTTTTGGGTCTGTGATTAAGATATTGCTTGAGTGGTCCCAAGATGCACACATAAAGATAAGGATGTGCAAGTCTTCCTAGCTGGAAGGGATCATGTGAAGAAGCTTTTAAAGTAATATATGGAAATTCTAAAGCAAGTTGGGAAGAGTTGTATAACAAGGATTGAAATGTATTGGAATCTTAGGATAAGCTTGTTTATCTAAAAAATTCATAATAAAAAGAAATTTATTAACAAGATTTCAGATCTCAAAAATTTATTAACAAGATTTCAGATCTACTAACGGTATCACGGAATTAACATCACGGAAGATTGTACCGCTTTGCTCAAATGAATAGATCTCTTCAATATCTTGCATCGATCACTTCTCTTTGAAAAAGAAGGAACGCCATAAGGGTAATTATAATTATAATTTTTTTTTGGGTCTATGGTTAAGATATTGCTTGAGTGGTCCCAAGATGCACACATAAAGATAAGGACGCGCAAGTCTTCCCAGCTGGAAGGGATCATGTGAAGAGGCTTTCAAAGTAATATATGGAAATTCTAAAGCAAGCTGGGAAGAGTTGTATAACAAGGATTGAAATGTATTGCAATCTTAGGATAAGCTTGTTTATCTAAAAAAATTCATAATAAAAAGAAATATCTTTTATGAAAATTATTTTCAAGGAAAATTATTAGTTTTTATTTATTTGGTGGTTTAGGAAAAGTGATTTCCTTCTTGTTAGAAGGGGAAGTCGTTTTCCCCTAATTTAAACTTGTTGTTCTCAGTTCATGAATAACGTTTTTTATAATATTATTAATCTTTTGTCATCCAAATATTTGGAAAGTCAGAAAATAATTTTTCAGAAACAATTTTCCTTCAAACAAACGTACTTTTACTTTTAAAAGACAAATCCCTAGGACTAGTTGAAAATCCGTGTGTTGCAGTGATTCAAAAAGTTAGCATACGAATTAACTAAGAGATTGGCCTCAAAAGGGTTTCCAGTCCAATAAATTTAACAAGATGGATCCAAAGATCATTTCGATTGGCTAGAATCCATTACTTAAATGAAACTAGATCTTGTTGAATCATATTGAATATTTGACGATACATTTCATACCTTGCTAAAAAAAATGATCCTTGTTTACCAACCACACATTGTCTAACCAAATCCAATTCTCTCTCGATACGTTCCTAAAAAATCTGATTCGAGTGGATTCTTCCCCCAACTAACGAAGAGATCTTGGCTGAATTGCCACAAAGGAAATTGAGCACAATTTTGCAAAGAAATAGCCCACTTCTTTCTCTAGAAGAGATGGGGAAATAGGCTCAATATCATTGAATAGTTGATCTAGCTCCTTGTTGTTTGAAGAAACCCTCTACTTCAATTGGTATTTTTTCACGAAAAGAAAACATGAGATAACAAATCCACTCTTTAACTAAGATTTCGAATAGCTGTCACGAATTCAAGTTAATTATGTTTCATCTCTTACTTGGAGAAAGACGATCCAAAAATTCCCAATCATGGTCCTTGCAGATCGAATCATCCATATAACATACAAAAATAGATCAGATCATCCATATAATATACAAAAATAGATTGGATCATCCATATAACATACAAAAATAGATTGGATCATCCATGTAATATACAAAAATAGATCGGACATCCATATAATATAAAAAAAAAAACTCTAGATATTTGATATCTTTCTCTTTGAATGAGATCTCAATTCCAGCGACAGTTTCATTAGACATCTTACAACTAGAATCCCTCTTTTTTCCAATCCAGTTCCTCCACCACCGTGAACCCCAGTTAGTCTGGATACAGCAAAATAATTCTATTCGATCGAATAAGTGCATTCAATCGAATAAGAACCTTGTGTCAAAATTGAGAAATTCTATGGCTTGAATCTTTAGTATTCTCTTATTTATTACCTGTGTTTACAATTTAGGCAGAATACCGTCACCCATTGTTACTAAAAAATTCAAAGAAACCTCAGAAACGGAAGAAATGGGGGAAGGCGAGGAAGAAATAGATGTAGAAATTGAAACAACTTTTGAAACGAAGGGGACTAAACAGGAATAAGAGGGATCCACCGAAGAAGATCCTTCTCCTTCCCTTTTTTCGGAAGAAAAGGAGGATCCAAACAAAATCAATGAAATGGAAGAGATCTGAGTGAATGGAAAGGAAAAAACAAGGGACGAATTCAACTTTCAAGAGACATTCTATAAAGATAGCGAAGTTTATAAAACTTCTTATACGGATGGGAATAAAAATAAGGTTGGACTGTAAAAAGATCGGTTGAACGATAATTTCTCTGAAAAGGATTTTAAAGACACCAGTTGTTGACTTATCCTTCCAACAAAAGTATTTGGAATAGAAACTAAATATGGTTTTGATTAGCGTCAAATGGGACTGCGGAATGTAATGCGGGTTTCATGGGATTTCTTTAAGGAGCAAAAATTAGCACGACATCGGCCCTATAAAATGATTTATCCATCTCTGCCTCTAATTGCCCACAAAACATTCAGGTTCGATTAGAGTCTAGTGATCAGCTTCAGTTCGATCCTCAGAGACAGGTTAGTTAAAGTTCTCCTCTTTCATTTTCTCGTCGCGGGATTTATTTTTGCACTTTGAATATGCTTTCTGTTATTTATAATCCCCCTGGGGGGGGTTGTTGGTGTGGTTGTGGTTGGGTTGGGCGGGGCGGGCAGGAAATCAAAGTACTAATACCCTCAAAATCACATTGTAACAGCCTAAACTTTTGGGATAAATGATTATGTGTATTACTTCAAGTTGGTAACAGGGTTCGAAGGTCCTGAGTCCAACTCCACAAAATCCTTAAAAAGGCCCTTCCCCCAAGTAATTAATCATGAATCTGCGCCACACAAGTGTGCATGTTTGCATATGATGAGCCTATACAAGCCAAAGTTAGTTAATGACCTTCTTATGTGAAAGTTCACTTCGCTTTTTGCTTGAGAATAATAGAGCTTGGAGGGAAATGTGGAAGCTCAAGTTGTCAAAAGGAGATGATATGGAGGTGAGAAGCATGTATGACAACCTTGGAAGACAGTACTGGGAGTTTGAGTCAAACTCAGGAACACCAGATGAGTTGGCCATGATCGAAAGGATGCGCCAAGTATTCACTCAAAACCGGCATCGTGTGAAGCAAAGTTCTGATCTCCTTATGAGGCTTCAGGTAAGATGGGCAACCAATGACTTCACCGTTTATTTTCGGCTCTCCCCCCTCTCCATTTCATGGAGAAACTCATTGATTTCCTGATGAAAATAGAAGTCGATTCAACACGGGGAAAAAGCCGAAGATAAATGGGGTGTTTGCGTGAACTATTGCACCTAATTGTAAGCTCACACTTCAATTTAGTTTATCATGTAATATTGCTGACTCACGCTTCTGAGTATGCTTGACCCGACCCAAATATCATCTAATCCAAGAGAATGGGTCGAGTCGGGTCAAGCCGGCACCAATTAGCTGGGCTCAAATCTAGGGTTTCGTCTTTGTTGCACACATGCAAAGAGAGAGAAGGAGAGAGAGAGGGAGATTGGGTTGTGCTCTGAGTGTGTCAAGAAGCCCACGTCAGCCAACTCAAACCCAACCCCGACCCAACTCCAACCCTAAAAATACCAACATCTAAAAATCCCTACCTGAAGAAGATTAGGGCCAAGCCCCAAAATACCCTAATTTTAGGGTTGGGCCAAGTTGGGTCGGGCTGGGTAGGCTTTTTCGATATCTCTAATTCCAATAACATGTTGATATTTTTTTATATTTGATTCACAAGACTTAGATCGTAAGAAAATTGGGTATGCGTTTTATCTACTTGACAATTTGGTTTGGAGTGAGAAGTCACATGCATATGATGGACCAATAAATCCTGTCCTTATGAAGATCTAAATTACTACAAAATGATTGTTGTGAGGGATAGTGCTAATGCTAATGGCAAATTACAGTTTGCAAAAGAGAAGTCGAGAGCGGAAGAGGTAGAAAAGGTGAGGGTGGGTGAAGAAGAAGATATAAGTGAGGAAGCAGTGGTGAATACATTGAAGAGGACCATCAGGTTTTATTCGACTCTCCAAGCTGAGGATGGCCATTGGCCCGGTGATTATGGCGGTCCATTGTTTCTCCTCCCAGGCTTGGTCTGCCAATTTGTTCTTTTGTTCTCTTTAGCAAAAAGAAACAAAACAAGTATTTGCTTGAGTACTAAAATGTTAAATCATATGCATACCAGGTTATTGGCCTCTATATTACGGGAGATCTACACTCGGTTCTATCTTTAGAACACCGTAAAGAGATGATACGTTACCTATATAACCATCAGGTAAGCTTTGACCCAACATTGAAGTGTTGTGACTTCTCAATGCCTACCGTCTACAATTAATATATCTAGATTGATCTTTACTCATTGTCTTTTACTTTAGCATTTACCAATACAATTTGGAATTATGTGCCTTTTATTTAACCGTTGAAGAAAAAGACTTGCCAAATTTTAAAGTCACCAACCTGTATCAATTTAGCAATCGTGATTAAGTGTCTTACCAACTTTTCTCTAAATAGGCTACCAACTCTTTTTCACTCACTAACTATTGATCATTTGATTGTCTCTAAATTACCGACTTTTATAAGAATTTACCGACTTTTATTTATGTAACTTATCAACGTATTTCAAAGTTTTCAACTCTTATGTCATATTATCAACCTTAACTTACATTACTTACCAATCTTTATTGATTGTTCCCACACTTACCAACTTTTATATCTGTAGCTTACCACTATAAGATTGGGTTACTTTAAAATAGCGGGTCAATTATGCAAATAAATTTTGGCAAGTTACATGCATAAAATTTGATAAAATTATTACAAAGTTGGCAATTCTAAACACTAAAATAAGAGTTAGTAAGTAGTTTAATTAAGAGCAGGAAACCTAACAATAAGTGATATAACTTACTCGAATAAATGTTAGGGCCTAAGTCACTCAAATCAATGCCAGTTGGTAACCTTAGAAAGATGGGTAAAGATACGTAAGTGGTAAGCTACACAAAGTTGGTAAATTATCGCAAAAAATGGTAATTTAAGGATAACTGTATAAATATTACCGTGATATTTGTTAGCAACTTAATCAGATGAATTATGAACGTTGGTAATTCATTCAAATGAGAATTGGTAAATTGATATAAGAGTTTTTTTTTTTTTTTGCAATTTGATATATGAGTTAGAAACTTAAAAAGTAGCTAAGATTGACAAATAAAAAGTTAGTACGCTATACAAATAAAGATTAGTCAGTTATTACGAAGTTGGTAAATTGACGACAAACAAGCAACGGTTGGCTATTCAAAAGGTTATTAGTAAATTATTTGAGTAAAAGTCGGCAACCTAATCAAATAAATGTTAGTAAATCACTCAAAATAGAGTTGGTAATATAATGTAGGAACTTGCAACTTTAGCACGATGGGTATGTTTACGTAAATAAGCATCGGTCACCTACCCAAAAAGGTTCATAAGTTATTGCAAACGTTGATAACTTTACAAACAATTAAATAAACATTAATAAGTTATTCGAGAATGTTACGTTTAAGAAGACCTCCGGACTTACCTTGGGCCAAGGACCTTAGAGGCCTTCCGAAATGCAATTGCGTTTCTCCAAAGTTGAGCTAAAAAAAGAAAAAATCAATTTGCATTTGTTCAAGGGACTTTAGAGTGTCAAAACCTATTTAGAATGCCGAGCTAAATGGGCCTACTAAGGTTTACAAACTCAGGAAGTCAAACCGGTTTTTTTTTTTAGACACAGAACAGTGCAACCATTCTTGTTTAGTATTAGGCGCAAGACCAAACTTCCTTCAGTTAATTACTACTCGCTCGATGACCCGACTCGGAGCGAGTAATAGAAAAGAAACGGAAAATCTAATAGTTTCAAGAGGGCGGATGATGGCGATGAATAGATTGACTGATGATGAGGATTTAGTGTTGCAGAACGAGGATGGAGGGTGGGGCATACACATTGAAGGGAAAAGCACCATGTTCGGGACAGGGCTCTCCTATGTCACTCTCAGATTGCTCGGACAGGATGCCAACGGTGGCGAAGGCACCGCCATGGACAGAGCTAGAGCTTGGATACTCGATCGTGGGGGAGTCACATCCATTCCCTCCTGGGGAAAGCTGTGGCTTTCGGTTAGTCCTTACTCCTTATGTTTTGTCTTGAATCAAATTGACTTGAGTCGAAAATTATAAAGTTGCCACAGAAAATGAACATGAAGTGGACAGTTTTGATATTCTGTCTTCAATCATTCCAATACAGAACAAGAAAAGTGGACTAGTTTCATGTGTACTTTTATATGCAATCGTATGTGCAGATGCTGGGAGTCTACGACTGGAGGGGCAACAATCCCCTGCCTCCTGAAATATGGCTGCTTCCTTACATTCTTCCTCTTCATCCAGGTCTTCCTCAATCCCACCAAATGTTCCTGGCTACACACTGAGGAAAATGTCTCCGAATATAGTTCTCGTTGAAATTATATTAAATTTGCCCTCCCATGCTTTTGTTGATCTGAGATAGATTGCCAATGTAATTTTGTGCCGATAATCGTCGTTTTATCTTGCTTATGAAAGTATACTCCTTACATCACATTATTTCCGATTTCAACAATGATAACTTCCATGCAATGTCAAGATATTTAGTTGACAAATAGCTTCATTCATTTACAAATTGCTTCATTTTCCAACTTAACATACGTTTCTGCCAACTAAATGTATTTGACTGCGATTATAAGAGCATCGACGAGACGAAAAGCAGTTACACGTGTTACTTCTTCTATAGGACGCATGTGGTGTCATTGTCGGATGGTGTATTTGCCTATGTCTTACTTGTATGGGAAGAGATTCGTGGCTCCATTGAGTCCCCTTGTTTTATCCCTTCGGAAGGAGCTCTATGTGCAACCTTACAATCAGACATACTGGGACCACACTAGAAACTTTTGTGCTAAGGTAATTCTTTTTGACTCATTTCGAAATGGTGCGGCAATATCTTTGCTTTCAGTTTCTCGTGTATTATGCATATGTAAGATGCAGTAGAGACGACTGTTGACATGCATAGTTCCTGCAAGGCGAGAAAACCTTATAGCTTAATGCATGAAAAAAGAATAAGTTGTCATATACTGATTTCTCATACTTGCCCAGGAAGATCTGTACTATCCTCACCCTTGGATCCAAGACATGTTTTGGAGTTGTTTAAGTAAGGTTGTGGAACCGCTTCTAGCACGGTGGCCTTTCTATAAGCTAAGACAGATTGCTCTAAGCAATGTTATGGAGCACATCCACCATGAAGATGAGACTAGTCACTACATCTGCATTGGTCCTGTTAACAAGGTGACTCCATTACATCAATTTTGGTGATGTCAAGAATTGTGGCTTGTTGCACCATATATTCACCTTATTAAATGTAGAAATTATACCGTATGCCGGGGACAGGTGTTAAACATGGTCTGCTGTTATATAGAGAACCCAAATTCGAAAGCATACAAGCATCATCTGTCCAAAATCAAAGATTATTTATGGGTGGCTGAAGATGGAATGAAAATGCAGGTACCGATTAATATAACATTTCGTAAACTTCTTAAACAGTGGGTTGTGCTTTTTGTATAAGGCTTAATTTGAAGGATCTGGCATAGATAAATGCTATCAAATTGGATGTACTAACAGGGATACAATGGCTCTCAACTGTGGGATGTTGCATTTTCTGTTCAAGCTCTCCTTGCTACCAATCTTGTCGATGAATGTCGCTCAACCCTTAAGAAGGCACATGAATTTGTCAAGAACTCTCAAGTACTTGTCTGGCAGTAAACTCCTTGGTCTTTCAACCTACATATTTGTTTGATGACTTGCAGCAATAGCGTCAGAAGTTTTGCAAAACAACTAACCCATGGTTCTTTTCTCATCATTAAAGATCAGAGCAGACAGCAGCAGAGATCTTGCCAATTGGTACCGTCACATAGGCAAGGGAGGTTGGCCTTTCTCTACTCCTGAAAATGGCTGGATCACATCCGACTGCACTGCAGAAGCGCTTAAAGTAATCTTCTTCATGATTCATGTAATGATTAGAGGAAAGCTCATCTCATGATATGCGACTATAGTACACTTAAATAGCTATTTCAGTTCAGAAAATTTGTTCTAGTAATTAAGCATTGTGTGCTGGGCTAAAAATTGAATTTTCCAATCAGAGAAACTTATACAGGAAATAGATCATGTTCACCTTGGTTTTTTTATCTCTGTTTGCAGACGGCATTATTATTGGCGGAAATGCAGCCCAGCATTGTGGGAAATGCAATAGCAGTTGATCAACTATATGAAGCTGTTAACGTGATCTTATCCCTTCAGGTACTATGATTTAACATTAGCTAATAATCCACTTTTTTCTTTAAGAAATTTTTTTGAAAGCTGATCCTCTTTCCACTCTTACATTTAAAATTTGATGAGAAACCAACAATAGTGATTTGTTTTGGTCCTTGACCACAAAAAGTTGGTGTCGTGAATTCAAATTATTGGACAGTAGTGTTATGATAGTGAAAGAACTAGTAAAAAGTTACATTTGGATGAGTTTTAATGCAGTATGCTCTAATTAGTACATCAATGATGTGGCAGAATCAAAACGGAGGATTTGCAACATATGAGCAAACAAGATCATATCCGTGGTTAGAGGTAAGATTTCTCATTCACTTCCATCTGGTTTGAACGTGGAGAGAACCTGTTGTGTTTTAAAGTACGCATACCTTGTTTGTCATGCAGACAATCAATCCATCAGAAACATTTGGAGATATCATTATCGATTACCCGTAAGATCACTACCCAAAACTACAAACTTTTTATAAATTTTACTTGGTGAGCTTACTTCCTTGATGGGGAAGAAAAATAAAATATTTGAGGTGAAAAAACATTTTCAAGCTTCATCTGGTAAATGTTTTTCTGGCTGGACCAGGTCCATTATGATATTCCTTCATCAGTGTAACATAGGATCGTTCTTTATCAGATGTCTTCTTGTTGTTTGACTAGAAAATTTCTTCTATTTAGGTATGTAGAGTGTACTTCTGCAGCAATCCAAAGTCTTAAGGCCTTCATTAAGTTATATCCACACCATCGAACGAAAGAAATTGAGGCCTGCGTTTTAAAGGCTATTGAATACATTGAGAGCATACAGCTACCAGATGGTTCTTGGTCAGTTTCCTCCTTCAAGATGGTCCTTACTTCTTTTTAGTCATTATAGTCTTAGCAAAGGCCAAATTGGGATAATAAAATGTCCCACATTGTCATCCATTGATGTTGATTCACCTTTAATTCTGTTAGCAAAAAATGTTATCTAAGGTAAAGTCTGGAGTCATTTCCTTACGAGTAGACTAAGGCTGAAAGTGCTAATATTCCATTTAAAATCGTCTTGCAAACCCCTTATGATTTATATCATCCAACTGTTTTGACAATCAAATTAGGTATGGATCTTGGGGAGTCTGTTACACCTATGGAACGTGGTTTGGGATAAACGGATTGGTTGCCGGAGGTAGAACATACCAGAATAGCGAAAGCATAAGAAGAGCATGTGATTTCCTGCTATCCAAACAACTTGATTCGGGTGGATGGGGAGAGAGTTACCTTTCATCGCAGATCAAGGTATGCACAAGAGATCAAGCTCAAAATTTTCTCCTTTCTTTATCCGGGTCTCTACATTCAGTCCTTGATGACATCTCAAATCATAATGCATAATTTAATATACTTTAAAATTGAAAGTTCGATGACATGTCAACACCATCTAATTATAACCATATTTGCAGATTGTCTGCGAAGAACTTTGAAATGTAGATGAAATAAGGTTTCTTTAACTAATTTTTTTACAAGGTTTATGTTTCCAACTGGGTGCAGAGATATACCAACTTGGAAGGAAACAGAATGCACTTGGTGAATACTAGTTGGGCTATGCTGGCTCTTATTGAATGTGGACAGGTACATGGACATGAGGCTTATCCTTGAGATACATAAATACTAATATTTCACTTCTCATGATCCTGACAATGATTGGTTAGGATGTGAGAGATCCAACCCCTTTGCATCGTGCAGCAAGAGAGTTGATTAATTCGCAGATGGAAAATGGCGATTTCCCACAACAGGTATGTCGAATACTGGGGGGTGCAGCAGACGCATACCATGCTATAACCCGTCTAGATTACTACCAAAGGGTATTCTATAAGATTATAGGGTGTTATGACTTATGTGTCACATAATTTGACTCGAATCATTTTCACACTGCAACCATTACTACGGTAACTAATTTATAAAATGTGTCTGGGTGCCATATAACTTATTATGCTATGCTCATGAGTATTGATCATCCAATTTCTAGCCATGTCCTCTGATCGTAATTAATTATTTTCCCGCAGGAGATAATAGGAGTTTTTAACAGGAACTGCATGATAACATATGCTGCTTACAGGAACATTTTTCCTATATGGGCTCTGGGGAAGTACTACAATTGTGTACTGAGACCTTCCAAAAATGTACACTGAAATCTTGACAACAAGGCTATTGTTGAGATGAACGAACACGATATATCTTTGTTCTGCTTCTTCGAGAATTAAAGAAATTTGTGTAATTAAAATGATAGTCAGCGACAAAAGTCTTGCATCAATGAACACAAGCATGTTCGACTCATGTTAACATCTGGCCAGGGCCTTGTTAATGGTATGGCAAGCAAGAATATTGCAATGTACAGGAAAACACCAGTAAAACATTTTTTTGTCACTAAAGGTGAATGGATGGCTCAGTAGAAGCACTAACTATACACACAAGAGAACGGCATAAAGAGAGGTATGTCTATCTTTATTATTATGAAAAGTAAGGAATTCCTATTCTTTTTAAGAGATTTTAATCGCTTTTTTCTTCCCTAAAACATCATTATTTACTTATTTTACAAATATTTTTGTACCTGGGCAAATGGGTAAGTGTTAGGGGTGTTAATGGGTTGGGTCAGGTTCCTATATTACCTAATCTGACCCAAATCATAAGGGTCATGTGTTCTCTCTGATCCTACCCGAAATGCATATGACCTAAAGAAGAAACTTGGATCAGGTCAGGATCGGTCCAGGTCGGGTTTTCGGGTACCTTTTTTTCCCATGCCATATTGGCTATTAGAAGGTGATTTTTGTATTGCATTTGCTACAAAGTAGACTTCTTGGCCGTGAGCTACCTGGACGGACCATCGCGGCTAGAAATATACTTTGTTGCCAATGGAGCTATGAAAGCGGAAATTGACCGAGTAGAAGTGTTCAATACATCAATTCATCGCATGCATAATTGTGCCGTCCGACATTTTCCTTCCCTTATAAAAAGTCTCGTATGTTAGGATGCACACAATAAGTGAAATGCCGATATACTCGCACTACGAATTTAATCCATTTATTTATCATGATCCTTTAGTAAGTATTAAGTCAAATTCAAAATAACGAGAGGGCAACTCCATATAGGTTTGAGTTTACGAGATAAAATAAGAATCCTGGTATTGATCAAGCTAACGGGAAGATGTACTGTATGATTCTCACAAGATTTTTAATGGAAGGCACGGAAACTTTTATGATCAGCCTCTTTCTTTTTTTCTCGAGAGGAAAAGAAGTGGGAACTAAATTAAAAAAAAAAAAATTATCCCTTCCTTTTATTTTATTTTATTTGTCAACGTCCTTTTCTGTTGCATTGCATGCGTGGTAATTTTATGATCGGCGAGCATGAGCCTCTCTAGTAAGCATTGTCGCCGTGGCCGGCAACTGAGCAAAAAAGAAGGAGGCAAAGAAAAATTAAAAGGGAAAGAAAAGAAAAGAAAATATAAAATAAAAAGTAAAAAATAAAATATTTAAAAAAATATTAAAATATTATTAAAAGTTATTTACGTCAGTATAGACAGTGCTACGTTAGCAAAATCTAGCCAAAATTAACTGGAATGACTGAATTAACACCAAATCAAAATGTTTATCATTAAATTGACCTTGCTAAAAGATTTATGATGAAATTAATATTAATGCAAAAGATTTAGAATTTCTTTTAACACTTTTCCCAAAATATTTGTGATGATGACGGCTGTACTTTAATTTTGCCTTGACATGCATGAGCAAAAGCCATAAACAACAAAAAAGGCTAGAAAAGGAAGAGCATACTCACAATGTGTTGCTAATACATCAATTCATCGCATGCATATTTGTTCAGTCTGATTCCCCTATAAAAAAGTCTCACATATCCGAATACACACGATAAGTGAAATGCCAATATACTCAAACTATGAATTTAACCTCTTTATTTATCGTGATCCTTTCGTAAGTATTAAGTCAAATTCAAAATAATAGGAGGGCAACTCCATATAGGTTCGAGTTTGCAAAATAAAATAAGAATCGTGGTATCTATCAAGCTAACAAGAAGAGGTATCGTATGATTCTTGTAAGATTTTTAATGGAAGGCACGGAAACTTTTATGATCGGTTGCCCCTTCTCGTCTTTCTTTTTTTCTCGAGCGGAAAAGAAGTGGGATCGTTTTGTGGAAAATAATTTCCGGGAAAACATTTTCTGGATTTTTCGGGGTTCGTTTCACAGAAAATGAATTCCTTGAGGAAAATGTTTTTCATGAAAGGAAAAAAAAAGTCTTCTAAATTAGAGGAAAATGTTTTTCACTTTTGAAAAGTGGAAAACATTTTTCTCTCTTGATCTTTCTTATCTCACATCTTTACAAATCCCCACTTCCTCCTCCCCTTTCTTCTTCTTCTCTTCTTTTTTTTTTATTCGAATTATTTTTTAATTTTCTTTTTCTTTTTTAATTTGAATTATTTTTAATTTCCTTTTTCTTTTCTATTTTTTTTCTTTTCTTTGTTTCCATCTTCTTCTTTCGGCTAGTCGTCGGCCGTTGCCTGGCGAACCTCGAGCTCGTCGATCTCAAGCTCACGCTTTGCACTCTTGCTTATTCTTTTCTTTATTTACTTTACCCTACAGTTATACATTACTCAAGCAAATGGCTCTATATGTTTTGCTTCTTTTTTCTTTTGTTTATTAGAACACAAAAGACACATGGAGAGAACAGGCACTCAACTGAAAGATTATCATTAAGACTGTACATGCTTTGCTTCTTTTCTCCTTTACTTCTTTTTAAAATTCATACGAACATTTTTTAGAGTAGATGAGCGTTTGGTGACAATGAAGGAACAAATATATAAAATTTAAAGGCAAGTTCATATTTGATAGATTTATAGGTCGGTAAGTGATGCATGCTTAAGTGGTGAAGTCTTAGAAAAAATTTTCTTTATCGAACATTGGAAAATATTTTCCGAAAGATTTTTAGATTTTAGCCGAATACCAGAAAATATTGTCATTTTCCTAAAAAATGACTTCTTGAAAAATATTTTCCGGAAATAACCCATTTTCCGTGAATGAATGGACCCTAAAATAAAATAATTTGTCTGTCCTTTTTATTTTATTTTTATTTGTCAACGTCCTTTTCTGTTGCATTGCACGCGTGATTAAAAATTTTATAATCGGCGAGCGTAAGCCTCTAGCGAGCACCATCGCCGGCAGCTGACCAAAAAAGGAGGAGGCAACGAAAAATTAAAAGGAAAAGAACAATGAAAAAAATAATTAAAAATTCGAATTGAAAATAAAAAATAAAAATAAGTCTCTATGTCTAACGAAAGGAAAAAGAAACGCTTCTCAATGGCGTCAATCAAGCCCTCGAACTGGCCCTCCTAGACAGGCGATGCTCTTCACGAATACAGAAGCAATGAAAGAGTCAGGTAGACTAAAATAGATATCAGAATTCAAGACAAATGAAGATACGGAAGCCAGCGATGTCACTATATAAAAGGGTAAAAGTAGTATAAGTGTCAATATTTTTATATGACATTCACTTAAGTGTCAAAATTTTGTTTTCACTCATTTGAGTGTCACAAATTTGAAAAATCGATCACTTAAGTGCTAATTTTGATTTGCCTCCTAAAAAAGTTGACATGATCGCCGGAAAATATTATTTCAGTATTTTAAATATTTTTTTTATTATTTTTTGAATTTATTTTTTGCTTTTTTTTTCTTTAGGGCCAGCAAGGATTACGATCCTTACCGGTTGTGAAATCCTTGCCCAATCTAGGCGAGGCTGTCAAGGCCTCATCTATGGCTGGCGAGGACTCTCACTACCTCGCTCTCGCCGCGAAGGCCTTGGGCGACAACATCGAGGTGTCGCCGGTAGTGGACGAGGTTGCGAGGACCCTCACCCAAGGCTGCCCAAAGCCGATGAGGGCCCTCGCGGCCTCATCAAAAGCTGGCGAGGCCCCAGTGGCCTTGCTTAGTACCTTTGTGGCCGAGGGCAAGGGTGGGCGAGGATTTCATGGTCGGCAAGGGTCGCAGTGACCCTCACCAACCCCTCCCCCCACAAAAAAAAAAAAAAAAAAAAAAAAAAAAAAAATCCAAAAAAATTTAAAAAATCCATGTAAGACATTTGGCCGGAAGTAACACTTAAGTAATGGATCTTACTCTAATATGACACTTAAGTAAACAAAAAATAAGTTTTGGAACTTAAGTGTACACCGTATAAAAGTTTTGACACTTCTACTATTCTTATCCCCTACATCAGCAATTGAAGTTGAAAGCTACCATTAGTCGAATCTTCTTATCTTGAGCGAGGTGGGGTTGACTTTTCCCTTATCGCATGACGATCCTCGAGTTTAGTTTTTTTATAATTCACTAATCTGTTCCTTAGCGACTGATGAACCACTCTGATTATTTCAATCTTAGAGATGCCACATGGTAGGGATGGGCAATTAGTATTTAGAGCGGCTCATTGAGAACGCTCGCTGCTCGCAGATTTCCAGTGCTTCCTGTTGCTTGCCACTTCCTCCAGAGAAATTAGGGGGAAACCCCAACAAACAAGTCGCCTTCTTTTGCTTGCAAGCTAGACGATGTGGTTTGTTCCAATCTTGGAGATCGTGATGGGCCTTATGGCTCTAATTGCAATTGCAGTTTCCCACTGGAAGTACAAATGGAGAATTCGTTCAAGCAGTGGAAAGCTCCCTCCTGGTTCCATGGGGTTTCCCCTCATAGGAGAGACCATTGAGTTCTTCATCCCTAGCAAGTCCATTGACATACCTCCTTTCCTCAAGAAAAGGACTAAAAGGTACTCTGACCTGACTGTATGGTGATGATGGAGGTGGCATGTGCGGGGTTTTGTGTCTGACTTTTTTTTTTTTTTAAGGTACGGAACGTTGTTCAAAACGAATTTGGTGGGTCGACCGGCAGTGATATCGGCAGATCCTGATTTCAATAGATTCATTCTTCTTGAAGAAGGGAAATCAGTAGAAATGTGGTACTTAGATGCATTTGCCAAGCTCTTAGGTCATGACACTACTACAGACTTAGAAGTTAAGACGAATGTAATTGGGTACATACACAAACATTTAATTAATGTGATCCTAAATCACTTTGGTCCTGAGAGACTCAAAGATAAGCTCCTTCCTCAACTTCAAGCCATGGCAGAGAAAACCTTAAATGCTTGGTCAACTCGAGAATTTGTAGAGGTGAAACGTGATTGTGCCACGGTAAGAATCTGTTATATTTAGCTAGAACATACAATTTTCTCACATAATTCTTATGGTATCAAAACATAAGGGGAGAATTACCAAAAAAGTCATAAATCTATTGTAATTGTGTCAATTTAATCATAAACTTTTTTTTGGGTCAATTTAGTTTTAAACCTTTTACAATTGTGCAAATTCAGTTCATCTGGCCAAAAATGCTAGGCCGGCATTGACATGGACGTCGGCCATCCGGCGAACGCTGACGTGGCATTTTTTAATTTTTAATTTTTTCGATTTTTTATTTTTTATTTTTTTTGAATTTTTGAATTCTTTTTTTTCTTTTTTTTTCCCACCTTCTCCTTCCCCCAAAAAAAATTAAAAAAAATATTTAAAAATTATCACATCAGCGTTCACCGGCCGGCCAATTTTGGCCGGAATGATTGAATTGACACAATTATAAAAGGTTTAGAACTAAATTGGCAAAAAAAAGGTTTAGGACTGAATTGATATAATTACAATAGGTTTAGGACTTTTTTGGTAATTCTCCTAAACATAAGTCATATCTAGAATTTGAACGCTAACACTATATTTTTTTCATGGTTATCAATGTGTTTAGGTGTCATTCGTTCGACCAATATGATTACACCCATTTCCTACGATAACACATTAATGGCTTGTGTATTTGGCAGATGATATTTAATTTGACTTCAGAACTTTTATTTAGCTACGATGCCGAGAGAACAGGGGAAAATCTAACGGGGCACATCAGCAGACTCTATCAAGGTCTCATGTCTCTCCCAATAAACATTCCTGGCACGACCTTTCACAAGAGTTTAAAGGTGACAACATTGATTCTATCGCCATCCTTCTTTGGGTCTAGTTATTGCACGAGAGCCAATATTTTCAGTGGAACCCTCCAGAGATCAACATGATCCATTGGCTCGCATATACCTGGCTCACATGAATTTGTTGTGTGCAAGTACTTATGCAACTGAAGTGAAAAAGATTACATTTTAATGGCAGAGTCAAAAGAAGCTACTGAACATCATTGAACGGGAGATCACTGAAAGAATTGCATCACCTGGAATACGCAAAAGAGACTTCCTTGACCATCTCCTGGAGGACATGAAAACTCAGACGTTTCTCACACGTGATTTCATTACCTACCTGATGGTTGCGCTTATGGTTGCTAGCCTGGAAACAGTTTCCACTGGTTTAACCATGACCATAAAGCTTATCACAGAAAGCCCCCGAGCGGTTCAAGAACTAATTGTAAGTCAATTGCCATGGACTGTTGATTTAATTAATCCATACATTAGTGACCGAAATTTTGCGACCAAGTTTCATTTGCACACTCTCACTTTGGAATGGATGATGATCTCTCTTTGAAATCACTCATGAGAAAGCTGCCATTCCATTAGAAGGAAAATGAGGAAGCGCTTCGCAATCGAAGGATTTCAGGCAAAGAAGAAATTACGTGGGAAGAATACAAATCAATGGCTTACACGATGCAAGTGAGTCAAGAAGATTCCTTCTTTCCTCCTCTTTTGTTGGAAATTTTCTCTATATAGTTGAAGACTATATATAATGAACGGCTGGAATTATACATAGGTGATCAATGAGTCGTTCAGATTGGCAAGCATTTCGCCCGGCATTGTTAGAAGAGCACTTAAAGACATTCACTGGAATGGTAAAGTCTCTTATCTATTTTCCATTAAGTCAGACTAACATGGTCTTGCTATAAACACATGCATGCCATACATCAGAACTAGGTCTCGGACCATGTACTTATAAAAACACAGAACTCTATGATTTTTCATCTTTGTTTGACAGGATACATAATCCCTAAAGATTGGACGATTATCATGGTTCAAACTGGTCTACATCTGAACCCAGAAGCTTTTGTAGACCCCCTAAACTTCAATCCCTTAAGATGGAAGGTAACGGTTGATCTTCATGCATACCTCATTTCACAATATCGATTTGCTAATGAGCAGATAACCGTGACGAGACACATTTAATGGTGCTAAAGCATGGTTTTGGTACCATTTGTTGGGTGCTGAAACATGACTCTGATACTACTTGTTGAGAAAGACAAAAAGTTCACTTAATGAAGGCATGTTCTTGTTATTAGAGGCACTCTCGTACAGGATCGGTTTGAAGAACTTCTCACTCAAGCCTACGTGCCAAGCACACTCTCACACACTCACTTATGGGAGCCAAGCTCACTTTCTTAATTGAGAGCTTTGGCTATTTATAGGCTTAGCAAGGAGGTATTCCTAGATGAGTATCTCCCTTGATTTTCCAAGATAAGCGTCATCCTAAATATTTTTAGATAGTATTAGATGGGGCCATCTATTAATCATATATTTCAACATTCTTTCTATAATAAAAAATTATCTATGTATTTTAATAGTAACTTATTAGAATCTGAAATCCTAAAGAAAAGAGGCGGTGCATCTTTTCCTTGAACGCCCTTCACACCCATGAAGATATCTCCAATACATTTGGCTTGTCAGCTTGAATTTAATTCATTACTTCTAACTAAAACAATTTCTTCTTTCTTCTTTCCTACATCGGCATCTACATAAACAGCAACAGGATATCGAAAAAGTGAGAGCGAATTATTATATACCGTTTGGAGGGGGTGGGAGGCCATGCGCTGGAGCTGAATTTACCAAAGCTGTGTATGCTGTATTTCTCCAAGTTCTGGTGACAAAGTATAGGTAAACGCTACAATGAAATGATGCTCAAATTACAAACAATGTTCTTGATGTGCGCCCAGGTGTCATAACATCTTTACTGTTTTCGATCTTTTGTTCAGTTGTCTGCAAAGTTGAGATATGATTCCTTACTGCTCGAAGTGGTTTCTTAATCCCTACCCAAGTGAAAAGGATGGATATAGAGTCACACAAATGAAAAAGCAGCACATAATATAGCAATTGCTTATCATGGCGCGTGATACATTTTGTCTTCAATTTTCCTCCTTATATTCTGCATTTTCCTAAATTTCTTACTTAGCTTAATAATTTGTTTTACACAGGTGGGTAAAGGTAAAGGGAGGAGAAGTTGCACGGACTCCCATGTTGGATTTCGGAGGTGGTTTTCATATTAAGGTCTCTAAGATTCAAGAATAAGCACTCATACGTATGCAAGGAAGTCCTTGTCCGAAACGGTCGCGGTGTCGAAAGATAATTATCTGAGAGACATCTCATAATGCATTATTGAGTTTGTACTGATTCTTTTCAGCTTTTGTTAATCCTGTAATATTCTCTGCCAGTCTGCAATATGTTTTGTCGGCAATACTTTCCTTGCCACTTTTAAGTATTTTCAAAGGCCCAGAGAGTCTTAAGATGGAGATTAACGGTATACCCAGACTAACAAGCAGTCTTATTCAATGGCTGAGAGCAAGAGCCAAAGTGTTCGATAGCATGTTTATCTCGAATTCCATTAGTCTTCCTCCTAAAACCTCATTAATATATACAAATTGTGGGAGGAAGTCATTCCTTCTCTTTCTTCGAGCACACTCTAAGTTTGTGCGATGGAATATTATGACAACCCCAATTTGACATTGTAAAAGGTTTAACAATTTGGTTGAATTAGTCCACTTCCAAAAACTGATGTACATATTTGAGCTCTGCTTGTTTCACGAAAACAACTTCTAAAAAAATGTTTTCCAAATTTTCCGACATTCAATTCAAGGAAAATGAATAGATTAGGGAAAACATTTTTCATAAATAAAAAAAAAAAAACCTCTAAAATAGGGGAAAATGTTTTTAGCTTTCAAGTAGAAAAAACATTTTCCGTACTCACTTTCTCTTATCTCATACCCCCACTAGCCCCCTATTCTTTCATTTATTCCTTTTTATCTATTTTTTTAAATTCTAATTTTTAATTATTTTTCTCTTTTTCTCTTTTTCCTTTTTTTTTCCCTTCATCTCAATCGTTTCTTGGTCATGATAACAACCAGCGATCGGCCACAGGTGAACCTCGAGCTCGTTGACCTCACTAGATCAGCAAACGCGAGCCTCCAGCTCATCGATCTAGCAAGTCGTTGAGCTCACTAGCCTCGTGTGAGCTCAAGGCTCATCAACCTCTAGCAAAGCCTGCAACCTCAAGCTCGCCCGATTGGCAAGCATGAGCCTCTAGTGAGCACCATCACCATGGCAAGCAATTGACCGTAAAAGAAGAAGGAGGCCAAGAAAAATTAAAAAGAAAAAATAATTAAAATTCGACTTAAAAAAATAAATAAATAAAAGGAGTTCATGGAGGAAAATCAAATCAAAATTTCCACATCGAACGACAGAAAATATTTTCTAGTTCATTTTCATGTTTCAACAGAACATCAGAAAATATTGTCATTTTCTTAGAAAATGGCTTTTAGCAAAAACACCTCATTTTTTGTGAAATGAACGGAGCCTAAAACATCTAAGGACCCAACCTCTATTTTCAACAAAGGGGTTTGACTCGACGCAATGGGCCAATTGGGTACAAAATATGATTGGAATGGATCCGATAAAGGTGTATTGGAGGTACACAAATAATTTTTGAACTTTAGCTGAATATGTCATATTGTTATTGAATTTTTAATTTATTCACTATGATCCTTGAACTTTAGCTGAATATGTAATGGCGTCTTTAAATTTTAATTTGTACAATGTGATCCATGAACTTTGATAAACGTTCAATCTACTCCTTGAATTATATGAACATCGCCAATATTATCCTTCCATTAATTTAGGCTCAGATACTATGTTGAACATTTTCCTTGATCAAACATGTATAAAAAAATTTAGGGATCACATTGAATAATATAAAATTTTTGGGACAACATTGTACATTTGGTTAAAGTTCAAAGATCAAATTGAATAAATTAAAAAGTTCAAAGACGACATAGGAAATTTGACCAACATTCAAAGTTCATTTGTGTCATTTTCCCTTGTACAAAATGATCGAACAATAACCATTCTAGATGTTTAGCTATCTATTCTAATTTCATGCTATGGGGAAATTTACATATATGGTCTCTAAATTTTGGCCCGATATACAACGTCATCTCTGAACTTTTAATTTGTTCAATTCAGTCCCTTAACTTTAACCAAATATGTAATATCGTCTCTAAACTTTTAGTGTATGTTCAATTTAATCTCTAGACTATATGATAATATTCCATGATGTCCTAAACTTGAAATAATAGATAGACGAGATTAGATATCTTTATATAGTCTAGGTACTTGAATCAAAACGGGTGAAATTAAGGTACTTGCAGTGTCTTTGCCATTATTAAAAAAGATAATGGGGGATATATTGGAAAGCTTGTTGTTGTGACCAACCATTTTAGAGATATCGAGTTTTGGATAGAATGATCACGAGAAACAGTACATAAAACTAAATCTTACCTATTAAAGTGAGTTGCCATATATACTATTCATCAATACCCTTTAGGCCTTTTTTTTTTTTTTTTTTTTTGCATTTATTTTCTCAAATGCCGTAGCGCTTCACTTTGATTCCGAAATCACATGGCCAATTCAATTAAGCCCCTTAATTGCTGGTGCGACGGCGCACGTTTGCTCGCTCACGAACCACAAGATTGGAGAAGCTTAGAAGCGAGATTACATACCTGGACTTTAATTCCCTAATGAAATGGCGGGGGGCTTGTCCGCCGACGCACGCTCAGCTCGCCCAGACTGCAAATTCCATCCTTAAACATGTTCGGATGCCAAATGGACAACAAAAGTTGATGAAATTCTTCATTCATATCAAGATGGGTAAATTTCCAAATGTTCTTCCAAGTTTACTGCACCCCGATCTAAAAATGTATAGGTCTCGTGTGTGTCGGCATGCTATTAGTTTGACTTGTATGTTACTAATTACGTTGCTAAGATTTAGTTTTGAGAAGTAAATTCATCAAAAGCTTTGGGAAAATTATAAAAGAAGTCCTAAAGTTTTTGCATTTGTACTAATTTAGTCCGAACATTTTCTTAGTGACAATTTAGTACTAAACATTTTCACTTTGTACCAATTTAGTCTTTTCGACTAATTTTGACCAGATTTTGTTGACTAGGTATCGTCGGGTGATATGGACAATTTTTAGTAATATTTTTTAATATTTTTTTGAATTATTTTCTTTTCCTTTTCCTTTTCCTTTTCTTTTTATTTTTTTTTTTTTCTTTCTCCTCCTCCTTCCTCTAGTCGGTCACCGGACCTCGGCGACCAGCTAGAGGCGACGATCGCAAGGTCGAGGTTGACCTTGCCGCCTCGGCGAGGCTCGCGCCCTCGCCAAAGGCTGCAAGGGCTACCTCGCGCTAGCGGCAAGGCTCGCCCTCCCCAAATTTGGCGAGGGTCAAGCCTTATTGGCCCAACGTGAGGCTGCCCTGCGGCCGGGCGGCCTCGAGCTGGCCTCGCCCATGGTTGGTAGGCTTGACCCTCGCCAGCCCAACACAAGGCCACCCTCGCGACCTAGGCGACCTCAAGCTGGCCTCGCCGCCTATGGCTAGTGAGGCCCAGTCGATAGGATGAGAAGAAAAGAAAAAAGAAAAAAGAAATAAAATCAAATCAAAAATAAAAAATAAAAAAAATATTAAAATATTATTAAAAGTTGTCAACGTCGGCTAATCGGTGTCCAGTCAGCAAAATCCGACTAAAATTAGCCGGAAAGGACTGAATTGGCATAAAGTGAAAATGTTTAAGACTAAATTGACGCCAACAAAATGTTTAGGACAAAATTGGCACAAACGTAAAAGGTTTAGGACTTCTTTGACACTTTTCCTCAAAAGCTTCATTAATTATTATTACTTTGGCATCGTAGGTTAGATGGTAAATTAATTACTAGGTGATGCCTTACTATTACTTAACATTTACATTGATGAGATTTAATTTTTGAGTCATGCTACTATTACATCGACATTGTCAATATGTTGCTTGAAATGGGGTATGGAGGGGCGAATATATAAGATTGTCAATGTGCAAGTCGTCCCAAGATCATGCAGAGATGCTTCTAAAGATTGGCCTTGAAGGGTTTCCATTCCAAGAAACTTGTCCAGATGGAACGAAGAGATATCTCTCAGCAAATAGAAAGGTAAAAAAAAGAAAAAGAGAAAAGATGAGAAGAAAAAGAAAGACATCAGACGTTCACTGCTGGGTCCAATGCAGATTGGTCTCTCAGCAGCAGCAAGACAAAAGGATTAGGAGTGATTGAGGCAGCTGGTTTGTTTTAGGATAGCTTGGAATAGGATAATAGACATAGCGTTTGCTGAAGTCAAATGGAAACGTAGAATCATGAACGGGTTCTTATTCGATGGCTATATTAACATGACATCGGCCCTATAAAAGCATTCATCGATCTCGGCCTTTGAATAGCCACCAAACTTTGTTGTTGTCACGACCTCCTTTTTCTCGGCGCCCTAATGCTCATGGGCGCTTGTGGAGGCTAATGGGTTGGCTAAGTCTATTATACTTAGCCCGAGCTTTCCCAAGCCCGCCAATTCACAACTTATAGTCCGAGTTTTTAACATGCAAGTTAATTTTAAATAGAAGTCGTCACCAATCAATTTGAAGTGGGTCGATTAGAAACCCAAGTGAAATATTGGGACAATTTTTTTTTTTTTGGTAAGGTAAGATTTGTATTGACTTTTAACCAAGAAAAGCTTTACAGCAAGGGAGTCTCGGCACCAACAAAACTTGCACTCATGGTGACAAACATGTCATAACGAGTGGAAGGGTGTCGAGAAAAAAGAAAAGAAAAAGGAGGGAATCCAAACAGCCAAACAACCGCAGACCCTCATAGCAAACTACAGGGAAAAAACAGACACCTCTGAAGAGAAAATGGAGGGATCAAGTCCCCAACTTCCTTGAATCCTCCTGTTCTTCAGTGTGTCCACCATGTGGTTGAAGATCAAGGCCTTATCCTTGACGACTTTGACAAGATGTTTTTTCAATGCAGGCACGAACAGGGCTTGGCCCCGAAAGAGGATGTTGTTCCTCACCTTCCAGATTAAGTGACACAGGGCTCCAAAAGAAAATCGAGCAATACATTGATAGAAGTCATTGCCCGAGAGGCAATTGATAGCCCAATGCAGATTGTCCATCCACCCCCTATTTTGCCATGAAGGTTGCATCTTGTAGCCCAAAACATAGCAAGACTAGTAGTAATATGGCATTCAAAAAAATAGATGGTCAATAGAGTCCGGCCTAGAATTGCAGAAAGCATAAGAAACATCTGCAATCCTACCATAAGATAGTAAAAGGACCTAGGTAGGTAGCCGGTTCTTAGTAATGAGCCAAAGGTGGAATTGGTATCGTGGGGAGAGAGATCTGTTCCAGACAAACGAGAACCACTGGACCAAGCTTCTCTTAGGTCGAATGGCTTCCCGAGCATATGTAATCAAGAAAGAACCCGAGGAATGCTCCAGCCACACTAACCGGTCAGGGTTTTGAGAAAGAATTGGGAGGGGAAACGTCCACAAATCCAAGATGGCCTTGGTAGCTTAGCTTGGTGTGGAAAATAAATCTGCTACCGTAGCCTGCCTAATTGGTCCGAGCGATAAATGTAAGTGTCCGTGAAGAACATATTCAGAAGTCCTCAAGGGTGCCAAGGATCGAACCATAGAGACACCGAATGGCCATCTCCCACGCGCCATTTAAAGAATTGCTGGAAATCCTTCCTGAGGTCAAAAAGTTTCCTCCAAGTCTAGGAGCAAAAATTTGGCTTAGAGACTATCCAGAAGTTCTTATTCTTTAAATAAGTAGCATTGATCCACTTACACCAAAGGGATTCCTTATCCGTGAAAAGAATCCAAATATGTTTCAGCATAGCCGCTACATTGCAATCACGAAGTCTACGAATACCAAGTCCTCCTTTTTTTTTTTGGGAGAAAAACATCTTCCCACGCCACTTTCGCACCCCCATTACCAAGGCCCGGGCCTTTCCATAAGAATTGTCTAAGTATTTGTTTAATACGGTCTAACACAGCTCTAGGTAACATGAAGATACTCGCCTAATAAACTTGTATTGAAAGGAGGACTAACCTAATAAGTTGCAAGCATGAACAAGAGGAAGTGTTGTGCCCATGATTGCACTCTTGTTGTTATAAGGTTGACAAGTGAGTTGCAATCTAACTTGCCAAGCCACGGAGTGATAATAGGGACTCCTAAATAGCAAACTAGCAGAGTACCTTCCTGGAATCTAAGGGCGTGAAGGATTTGGGATCGAGTTATTTCAGATCCACCTGCAAGGAAGACTTCGCTCTTGTTCATATTAGGATTCAGTCCACTCCAAGAAGAGAAAGTTTCCAGGCCATCCTTGAGGAGAGATATAGAAGCCATATTTCCCTCACCGAAAAAGAAGACATTGTCTACAAAAAATAAATGGGATAGACAATTGCACCTCCAAAAGTACTTGAATCCCGGTTGCCTGTATTGAATGTGTAGGATTCCGAAGAATACCTCCATAGCCAAGGTAAACAGGTAAGGAGACATAGGGTTCCCTTGGCGTAATCCATGGCCACTAGAAAAGAACCCATGAAGCTCCCCATTTATGGATATGGAGAACTTAGGGGTTCAGACACAGTTCATATGCTCGACCAAATGATTGGGAAAGCCAAAAGCAAAAAGAGTTAGTTCCAGGAAATCCCAATCAATAGTATCATGCGCTTTGTGAAAATCTACCTTGATCGCACATTTTGCCGAATATGAGTCAAGGTAGAAGCCACTGAACAGTTCTTGAGCTAGCAAGATGTTGTCGCTAATACGACGACCTTTAGCAAGGGCATTTTGAGGTGTACTGATAATAGTCAGAAGGACAGCCACTAATCTATTAGCAAGGATCTTGGTGATGCACTTGTAGATTGTGTTGCAATAAGCAATGGGTTTAAAATCTGAAACAGCAGATGCATTGGGGACTTTAGGCACCAAGGCTATGATTGTGTTATTTATCTCACAAAACAAGTTCCCGGAGATAAAGAAATCCCTAACCGCTTCAATGACCGACGGTCCTACAACATCCCAATTGTGTTTAAAGAACTCAACATTAAACTCATCTGGTCTAGGAGCCTTGCCAATAGCTAGAGAGAATAGGGTATCATGAATTTCTAGCTCGGCCATAGGCCGAGAAAGAGTTCGTATCTATTCCGCATTGAGGGAATACTGCAATGCCGCCTTGATCTCCTGCAGGGTTGGCCGAGAAGGAAGGTCGAAGGGCGCCAGGAGGTCCCGAAAGTGGGATACGAATAGCTACTACACCATACCAGGATCGGTAACTAGATTACCTGACGCGTCCGAAACCGAAATAATTGTGTTCCTCAACCATTTTTTGTTGACAAAATGGTAGAAAAATTTGGTGTTTTAATCACATTCCTTTATCCACCGGATCCTAGATTTCTGTTTGTAAAACGATTCCTCCTGTAAATGAAGATCAGAGAAGGTCCAAAGATGATTTCTTTCTTGATCCGCAAGCAGCAGATTGTTCGAGTCCCGCTAGAGAGCATCTTGGGTGATCCGAAGGGCGTTCCTTACAATTGCTGTTCTGGTAAAAATATCAGAAATATTCTCTATTGAGCTGCTTGAGGTGGCCTTTAAGAGTTCTTAATTTACAACATAGCCTAAACATGGGTGTTCCCATCCCCGTGCTTTCCCACACCTGAGCAACAATTGTGTGAAAATCCGGGTGTTTCATCCAAAGGTTGAAAAACTTGAAGGGTTTTCTATGAGTAGAAGGGACCGTGACTTTGATGACCATGGGGGTATGGTCGGAAATGCCCAGAGCAAGAAAGAGGACCAAGTGAAGCGATAACCAACATATCTTAGATCTTTCAGTTCTGCCTGGGCTAAGCAATTGCCAAACTCATCATAAGAAGGAAGCCATGTATCCGAGCTACCTACACGGTCAAAGGAGTCCCGAATAGTATTGAAATTCCTTGCCACTAGCTAAGGAAAATCCACCAAGCTAGCACTTGTATAAATAAGTTCTATCCATAATGGCCGACGGGATATAAAAGTGTGCTCTGCATATATAACAAATAGACAAAATTCCGAACCTGTACTTAGGAACTTAAGCTTGCCATGGATCGCTTGAGCATTAGAGGAAGACATTTCAAAATTCACAAAAGATGGATTTCATTTTACCCAAATTCTCCCCTAGGGGAGTATTCATAATTAGAACACCAGTTCCGACCTGACAATAGCCACGCTACAATGGACGAGAACAGGGACGAAGGGACTTTGGTTTCGAGTAAACCAACACAACAAAGACTATTAGTTAAAACAAAGTTTTTAACTTCAACTTGTCTAAGGGGATCCACAAGACTCCTAATGTTCCAAACTCCTATGTGCATATTTACAGAGAAGGATAGGAGTGTTTTCGCCGCTTGCCCACACGCCGCCGAATGGCCACCGGCTTAGTGTGAGTAGTGGGAGTAGGGTCTTGGCACACAACCTGCATGGTCCTATTCTGCTAGGACGCAAGCTTTGGAACATCCGAACTAGCTTCCTGCGGATTTCCTTCTTGTACAGCAGATGGACAATCCAATATGTGTTCATCCTCATTCGAGCTACTGACATTGCTTGCATCATCCTCCAAATCTTCCTCCGAGCTAGAGGAAGGGTTGAGAGCAGAGGAGGAAGGAGCAGAGACTTCACTATGCTTAGGCAGCATTTTTTGTTCCTTCTGGGTCGACCGGGAAGTCAAAGATTGCTTTGCAATCGCCAGTGAGGCGTTCACAAGAAGAACAGGAACTGCTTCACTTATTTTCATAGGTTGATTTGGCTCTGCTTCATCTGAAAACAAAGGTTGCTTCTTCTTTTTTTACCCAACTTGTTTCCATCCTTCCACCGGGGCACCTGAAATCTGGGTCGTTTCTGATGCTGGAGCATGGACATGGCTAGGGGAAGTAGGAACAACACTGGGTGGAATCTACTAAGAGGCCTCAACGGGGCTAGACGACTTTATTTAAGATGCACATTTGTGGCCAAAGGTATCATAGCTTGGGTAGGAAACCGGCCTCCATTCATATTCAATAGCCACAGAGCGAGTTTCCCCATTTAGGATGACATCCACTAAGTCACAACGAGGTTGCTTGGCAGATATCTTCACACATACTCTGGCAAATGAGATCATCTTCATATGTTATGTCCGAAGATCAACATAGAGCGACTTTACGATGGCACTTGCAATAGCATTGATCCCTAAAGCAAACCATAACGCGTAAGGGAAGTTTTTCAACCTAACCCAGACTGGGACGGAGGAGTGGTGATCCTTCTTTAGCTCCAGTAGAGGATGCCATTGCTACAGGATAAGAGGGACCCTGGCTACAATCAATGGCCCCCCATCTAGGATTCTCCTTCGGAATTCCGGGTTAGGAATATGGAAGAAATAAAATCCTTCATCATTCGCCAAAACTTCCACAATTTTAGTTCCCCAAGTGTGCTTCAAGGCCGTTTCAGTGAGCTTAAAGGGAAGCTTCTTTCCCACATAGTACCCGACCAGGCATTCATGCCATTTCAGGTCGGTAGCTTCTAAGATTTCCTCAAAAAGGTTAACCACAGGTTTGTTATTTACAACTGTTGGGGACACATACCCCTTCGTAGCCGATTTTGCAACATTCACCCAGGAGCGGTTGGGGGGGATTTTGAGCCCCATGATTGTTGAGCTTGGGGCTAGGGATGGTTGGATGGGAGCCTGATCCGCTCCATTCTTGTTTACCATCAGCACCTTGAGGGGCCTTGAGAGAGCCCGTCTGGCCTTCATTTGCAACAAACAAAGAGGCCTAGAGTAGATTAGTGGAGGGCCTACTTCAACTTCGACCATGTCTATCATCAGTACCTTGTTGGGCCTCACCCTTCTGGCCTTCACTTACAACGGACGAAGGGGCCTTTGACAGAGCCCGTGTGGTCATCATTTGCATTAGACGAAAGGACCAAGTTTTTTGCAGTTGAAAGCTGAGCTCGAGGCTGAGGAGGAATAGTGGAGAGCCTACTTTGGCTTCGACCACGTCTACCATCAACATCTTGGTGGGCTTTGCCAAAGACCAATTGGTCTTCAATTGCACCAGTTGACGGGGCCAAGTTTTTTGCAGACGTATCCATGAAGAATACCCACAAAGCCCTAAATCAAATTGAACATTGAGGCTCGTGTAAGGCGTACCAGAAGGATCGCTTCGGTGAGGATAAGGAGAGGGGTAGGATGTGCTCAGCCATCAAAGCTCAGCCCCAATGGTTGGCAATAACTCGTGGAATCAGCGAAACACCAGACCGGAAGAAACAGTGAGTCGGGCGCCTAGCTAGAGAGAACGGGCGCCCGCCAGTAGTAGAGAATCGGTGAACGAACCAGAAATGGAGAAATGACCAAAAGTTGGAAGAAATATTTCACTTGTGCGCAATCAAAAAAATTAAGATCTGGTGACTTGATTACACTAGTTAATCACCAACGTCTTTCTTCGGCAAGACCTAATATTTTTTAAATCTTAAGGCTTTTTGGATTTTCAAGGATTTTTCCATGCATTTTGTAAATAAAAAAAAAACATCTTTTATACTTTTTCTGATTTTTTCGAAAACGTAAATCATTTTTGACTTTTTTTTTTTTTGGGAAAATGTAAAATATTTTTGAATTTTTCTGATTTTTGAAAAATATTTTATTTTTGGGATTTTTTTGTTTTTTATTATTAAAATAATAATATATTATTATATAAACGACCCGGGTCGGGTTCCCGGGTTGGGACCGACCCGGATCGCTGACCACCGGCCCGAATGGCCGACCATCGGCCAGGATGGGCCTGAGGCGTGGGCCGGCCCGAAATTCCTTTTTTAAACAATCTAAGCTCACAATTTAAAAGAAAAGTAAAACAGGCCCACCTATTCCTAGGCCCGCGCAAGATCAGCCCATGCGCAACCGGACCCAGTTGACCCGCCAACGAAAACCTAGCCCGAATAGCAACCCACGCCCGACCCAGTTCGAAGACCAAACCCTACCCGATTGGAGACTTTCGCTCGACCCGGCTCTGAACTGACTCGCGCCTCTCTTCCTCCCTGCTTCTTTGCGGCGCCGATGAGGGTAGTTGAGGTGAACGGCACCGGTCACCTTGGCCGCGCGCCCAAATCTGCCGCAACTCGGGTCGGGGGACCGGCGGACACGACGGTGAGGTGGCAGCGACAGTGGGAACGACGGCGTGAGACTCGGCCGAGGTTGGTGAGCGGCTGGGTCGTCGTGGGACAGAGCCGCGATGTCTCCGGGAGCGGGTGACGACGAGGCCGACGCAAACAGGTAGCGTCGTCGGGGGTTGAATTGCGGTGGCCTTGGGTCGAGCAACCGACGTTGCGCGCGGAGGCAGGGCTCGGTCCCGTGGCTCCCTCTCCCTCAGATCTGGCCGTGCCCCTAGATCTGCTTCTCTCTTCCTCGATCTCTCTTCTCTCTGGCTTGCTCGCTCTCGGGCCTCCCCTAAAGTCTCTCGGGGGAAGTCCTAAGCTCGCTGCCTCTCCCTCTCTGGCTTGCTCGCTCTCGAGCCTCCCCTGAAGTCTTTCGGGGGAAGTCCTGAGCTCGCTCTCTCTCTCTCTCTCTCTCTCTCTCTGTGTCCTTTTTGGCCTCCGTCGAAAGTCCTATAAATAGGCCAAGGGGGGCCGGTCGACAGAGGCTTCAGCCGCCGGCCATGGCACGCCGATCGGCCTTGGTGCGGCCGAACCGACGTCTCCTCAGCCGCCTTGGTGCTCTGCTTTGCATTGAAGGCGTGTCCCCATCTGTTGCCGGCCTACTCTCCTCTCTCTACTGTAGGTCGTCCTCTGCGCGTGTCGTCGGTCTCTGCGTGTGAGGCACAGAGGCAAAGGGGGAAGAAGGAAGGAAGAAGAAGAAAGACGGAGGGGGCTGGGCTAGGTCACAAAGGTGAGGGGGCTAGATGGGTCCCGGCCCACGTGGAAGACAATGAAGAAGTAGGGCTGGGCGTGGGAATTTAGCCTTTATAGGCAAATGGACGCATGTCATAAAATGTACAAATCCATTTTATGCTTAAGTAAAAACCAAAAGTTATTTTCCGTTAAAAGTTATAATTGTAATTAAAAATTCCATAAATTATGGAAAATTATATAAAAAAATATACGACATCCAACTTATATATTATGAAAATTTTAGATATTACCCAGCAACAAAAATCAAAATGCGTCTATTTGAAATCAGAAAAAATAAAAATTAGGAAACTATCTGGACAAACAAAATTAACTCTCAAAGCAAAAGAGGTATAAAATCCGAATTGTTCCCCTGATGAAAAAAAGAAAAAGAAAATAACAACCTGCAACATTTTTCGAGTTTGCGTCGCCGGCCACCGACTGTACGACGGTTTCCGAGTCATAAAAAAAAAAACATTTTTCAAGGTTTATTCTCTCTCGTCGATTCTTCCTACTTCATCTTTTTGGCATACAAACAGGACATCACCACTCTCTCTATCTCTTCCCTTCCCTTCTGCGACAGTAATGGCGGTCTCTGTGCACACCCAACCAGCACTCCCCTGTCCCTCTCTCAAGTCATTCGAGCGCTCGCTTTTCCTTGCCTAGGACCCGCCTTAGCTGAATTTCCCAATCTTGTTTTTTCAGTCGATTTTTTTAAGCTGCGGGAAACTGATGTGAATATCAGGTTGCAAAGTTTGTAGCTGCACCACCAAACTCTATTCAGGGCTAAAGCTTCAATCTTCGAGTCTATCTTTGGCTCTTAAAATCAAAAATTCAAATTCAAATTTTGAATTTAAATTTTTTCCGCAATTTGAGGATTCTTTTTTTAACTTAAGGAATCATGTAATTGTGTATCTATTTAAACTCATTTTATACATCAATAGAAGCATCGAGAAAAATCAAAATTCAAAACTTCATTCACAATCTTTAACATCACTAATGTTATATAATGCATGTAAGATGGATGACTAAAAATTAGATGATGCACCATTTGCGTCTTGATTAACGCAAGATCTGCTGCCGACCCATTAACGAATCCCTCTCTACTCTCTTAAAAAATACAATCACGTCATGCACTCCATAAGTCAGAGCAGTACTTTGTCAAAAAAAAAAAAAGTCAGGGCAGTACTATTTAGGTGATGTCAACGTGTTTGACTAAACTAAATGATAGATTTTAAAAAATGTTAAAATATTAGTAAAAATTATTCACGTCTGCATCAATTATGCTACATTAACCAATCGATATACATACCATAAAAATCTTGATTAAATTAATCGAAATGATTAAATTGACACAAAATCAAAATATTTTTTATTAAATTGACATCAATAAAAAGTTTAGAATTAAATTGACACAAATATAAAAGATTTAAAATCGTAAAAAGTTTGTGATGATAATAACTATCAAGTCTATAAATCATGATTGCGTCGTATGGTGACGTGGCATGCATTTTTTGTTGAGTCCAATCACAAAATGCCATTGCACGTGAATATAAATAAAAAAAAATTAAAAATCTCTCTCTCTCTCTCTCTCTCTAACAACTCCACCGGTGGCCAGAGACCTCGGATTTCCACCGTGAGCTGCGATGAATCCCACCGGTGGCCATGGACCTCGGATTTCCAGGTTTCCTCCTGCCACCATGGACCTTGGATTGTCATGTTTTGGCGAGCGCCTAGAATTCCAGATCTAGACGAACGACATCAACGATGGCCATGGACGAGCGTCGGCATCGCTTGCTAGTTTCATCTAATCATAAAAAGAGTTGTCGGACAGATTTGTAGCAGCGCCCATATCCAAATCTATACAAAGACATAGCTGATGGCCTTTAAAAATCTCAACTTATTTTTTTTATGTGATGGACCTTCACTCCAGTGCCTTATGCTTCAATGGTTACGCCATTGATAGTCTCAAAGTGAGATTGACTTGAAACTCTCTACCTTTGCTTGGTCGCCTGGGGAAGCAAGTGGACAAGCTCCAAGTTATTGTGGGGTTTGTTCATTCACGAAGGGGTGGCTACGAGTGATGACGAAGTGGGTTGCCAGCTCGGCCATGGACGGGCAACGAATGCAAGCCGCCGCGAGGACAAAGGGGTGGCTCGACCATGGACGATTGGCTTGGATGTGGCTCCCACGACTATGTTGGTGATTGCAGATGGGGGAGCGAGCAGTCGACGGCAAAGGGAGAAGAGAGAGAAAAAAATAAGAAAGTGAGAGTTTTAATTTTATTTTTTTTAGTTATGTCCACATCATCTACACGTGACATTTTGTGATTGGACCTTAATAAAAAAATGCACGTCCCATCAGCCTATGACAAAATGCATTCTAACCAATGAATACTTTCTCATAAATCATACTTTATTTTTGCCCATAAACTAATAAAAAATGCCAAAAAAAAAAAGAGGAAGAGTGCGCTCACAATACGTTGCTATTCTGTCAACTCATCGCATATATCCAAAATTAATTAGAATGACTGAATTAACACTAAATTAAAAAAATTTATGATTAATTGGCACTTATGTACATGGACATGCGATACGATGCGATATAACACGCCAACACGTCATTTTTAAAAAAAAAAAGAACTTCAACACATTCCAACATGTTTTATATATAAATGCAATAATAATAATAATAATAATAATAATAATAATAATAATAATAATAATAATAATAATAATAATAAAAACATTAATTCGACATTTGTTAATGTCATTTATTGTTTTAAGTTGATAAATTCAATTACATTCCATTATAATAATCTATAAAACTTGGAGAAAAAAAGAAGCAACCCACATTTTACTATTAAATTTAGAGATACGTGTACTACAAATCTTAAAAATTTTTATGAAAATATAATTAAATTCTAAAAACTTATTCAATTGTTGCTATTTATTTATTTATCTTATATGGGATTTTTTTATTGATTTTTTTCATTGTAAAAAAAAAAAAATTAAAAAAGCTAAAATAATTCTAAAAAAAAGAGGCATGATCACGGCCGGGCATGCCATGAGGCACGCCGCTAATACTGTCAATGGTGTGCCAAGCCACCGTCAAGGGGGCGACGACTTGTGGCAAGGGAGTGGCCCTCCCTAGCCCAAGTGGGACCCAAGCGAGGCTCGTCCAGATATGGGCAACGCCTTAGCTAGGGCCAATGAGGCTCGCCCAAATCTTGGTGACACTGGCCCTCGCCTGTGGTCGACGACCCTCCCTAGGCTCGACCGAGGGCGCGATGTCCCCCAAGTCTCAACCGAGGCATCACCTAGATCTAGGCGAGCCTTGCTAGCCCTTGCCTAGCTAGCAAGGGTTGCCCTTCCCCTCGGCCACCTAGGGTCGGCGAGGTTGCCAGCTCCCTCCAATAGCGGCAATGACAGCGGCAGCAGGGCCCAACTACCATCCCTACCTCTTTTTTTTTTTCATGTATTTACATTTTGACCCCTTAAATATTGAAATTTTTTAAAATTGATCTCGTGCATATCGAAATTGCGTGTTGGAGAGTGTTGGGAAGAGTTAACCATGTGTCGGATGATCACGTGTCAAAGCATATTGGACACGTATCAAAGAATGTTGGACACGTGTCAAAATGTTGGACACGACACAAAAACTCTCAAAAAGTGTCAGTGCTATTTAAATTGGCACCAATAAAAGGTTTATGACTAAATTACCATAAATGTAAAAAGTTAATGATTTTTTTATACTTTTCCCAAAAAGTTTGTGATAATGATAGCTATCAAGTCAATAAATCATATTTTATTTTTGCCATAAACATTAAAAAAAAAAAGGCAATAAAAGGAAGAGCATGCTCAAAATACGTTGCTATTACATCAATTCATCGTATGCATGTTTGTGCCGACCGATGTTTTGCTTCTCTTATAAAAAGTCTCGCATGTCTGAATACACACAATAAGCGAAATGCCTATATACTCATATTATGAATTTAATCCCTTAATTTATCATGATCCTTACACTATTAGCTTTACTTGTATGTTACTAATTACGTTGCTTAGATTTAGTTTTAAGAAATAAATTTATCAAAAGCTTCATTAGTTGCTATTACTTTGACGTCCTAGGTCACATGGTAAATTAATTACTAGGCGATACCTTACTATACTTAACATTTATATTGATTAGATTTAATTTTCAAGCCATGCTACTGTTACATCGACATTGTCAAGATGTTGCTTGAAATGGAGTTCCGGAGGGCGAATATACAAGATTGTCAATGTGCAAGTCATCCCAAGATCATGTAAAGACGCTTCTAATGATTAGCCTCGAAGGGTTTCCTGTCCAAGAAACTTGTCCAGATGGAACGAAGAGATGTCTCTCAGCAAATAGAAAGGTAAACAAAAATGAGAAAAAAAAAAGAAAGACGTCAGACGTTCACTGCCGGCTCCAATGCACATTGGTTCTATCAGCAGCAGCAGGACAAAAGGATTAGGAGTGATTGAGGCAGCTGGTTTATTTTAGTATAGCTTGGAATAGGATATCGGATATAGCGTTTGCTGAGATCAAATGGAAATGTAGAATCATGTACGGGTTCATCCATCTCGGCCTTTAAATACCCACCAAACTATGTTGTTTGATTAGACTCGAGTCATCAGCTTCAGTTCGATCCTCAGAAACGGGGTGAGTTCAACTTCTTTCTTCCATTTTTTTGTCGCATTTAAACATTGAACGTGTTTCCCACGATTCATCGCCGGGGGCCAGGAGAAAGGGAAAAGAATTCCCTTTTGCTCGAGCTGTTGTAGATATTAAAAAAAAAAAATGTTTTGCACCGCCGTTTAAACTTTCGAGGTGTTGACTAAAAAAAAAAAAATTAAGGCAAACTGCTGTGCATGTAACTTTTAAGTTTCATCGGATCCTGAAGGCTCAAGTTCAGCTTCTCTCATCCTAGGATTTCTTCTGATCATACCCTAGAGATTTAAAGTCTATTGCCCAGACGCATCGGGTATGCACGTTTACAGTCTTCATCATCAAATTAGCCTTCGCCTGAGGGAAAGCGTGATATGAAGTATATGCCATACTATATTCTACATCTTAAACTTTTAGATAAGCAGCTGCACATGTAAGTTAACTTGAGCAATTAATCACGGATAAGAAAAATCACAAGCATGCAAAACTCCAGTATGTACGATGAACTTAAGTAAACCACACAGTCAATTGCCTTTGGACGTGAAGCCTCACATTTCCATTTTTCTTCCTTTTCTGAGAAGGACATAGTTTCAGGAGGGAAATGTGGAAGCTCAAGTGCTCCCAAGGAGATGATCTTGAGGTGAGGAGCATTTATGACAACATTGGGAGACAATTCTGGGAGTTCACGCCAAACGCAGGAACACCAGATGAAGTGGCTATTATTAAAAAGATGCGCCAAGAGTTTACTCAAAATCGATATCATGTGAAGCAAAGTTCTGATCTCTTCATGAGGCTTCAGGTACGATGATTAAAAAATCCAAGACTTCCCTTCTCTTTTCTTGATTTCCTTATGAAAATGAAGACCCTGCCTTCGGGGCAGAAAGCCGAAGAATGAGAAGTTGGCTTGAAAGATTGCACAATTAACTACTTTGCAACAAGTCCAAGCTCATATCTTAACACTGCCGGCTCTACCCTGAGAACTGGGCACACGAAGAAAGCATAACCAGGGAAAAGCCAATAAGGGAGACTTTTTCATGAGATAGTTAACCGTGACTTCATTCATTGGCATATATAACCAGATGTGAGATGAGCCTAAGGAACTTGTTCTCGTACATTAACGACATCACATGGTGTATAATTGTAGAAAGTTCAATCGTAGGAATATAGATTCAAATCACGCTTCTTTATGTCAGGGTAATGATAGAGTCACGAGTCACAAGTAAGTCGGGATTAGTGAACAATATATTTAAGGACTGTTGGTGTTATTACCTTTTAATATTTGACACCTTGATGCACTCATACCTATGGTCTTTTCTTTCCAATGGCTTGCTGTTTGAGAGTGATTAGTCACAAGAATAAAAGGATAACCAATCCTGTCCTGAAGAAGATCTAAATTACTAAAGAGAAAAACAAAATAAAATTCGTGCGATGGATGGTGCTGATTGATGATTACAGTTGGCGAAAGAGAAGTGGAGAGTGGAAGAGATAGAGAAGGTGAGCATGGGTGCAGAAGAAGACATAAATGAGGAAGCAGTGGTGAATACACTGAAGAGGGCCATCAAGTTTTATTCGACTCTCCAAGCTGAGGATGGTCATTGGCCCGGTGATTATGGCGGTCCATTGTTTCTCCTCCCAGGCTTGGTCTGCCAATTTCTTTTTTTGTTCTCTTTAAAAAAGAAACAAGGCAAGTATCTGCTTGAGTACTAAAACGTCAAATCATATGCATACCAGGTTATTGGCCTCTATATTACGAGAGATCTACACTCGGTTCTATCTTCAGAACACTGTAAAGAGATGATACGTTACCTGTATATAACCATCAGGTAAGCTATGATCAAAATGGAGGAGAATTAAACAGTTTCAGAGAAGGTAGATGATGAACTGATGATGATTGGAAGTTGCAGAATGAAGATGGAGGATGGGGACTACACATTGAGGGGAAAAGCACCATGTTTGGGACAGGGCTCTCTTACGTCGCTCTCCGATTGCTCGGAGAGGACACAACTGGCAGCGATAGGGCCATGGACAAAGCAAGAGGTTGGATTCTCGATCACCGTGGAGTCACTTCCATTCCCTCCTGGGGCAAGCTGTGGCTTTCGGTCAGTCTTCTTACCTTCGACACCAAAGTAGGAAGTGGGCTGTATTTATGGAAACGCTCACTTTTCATCCTTTACTTTTGCGCATTTTCTAGTCGAGTTCTCATACCTTTAATTTGTCTGGACAATTTGTTTTTACTTTCACAAGTATTCTAATCAAGTCTCTATGATACATAATTCAACCAAGTTCAGCTCATGTGGCTATCCAATGATGGTAAAGTATGATGCGCATAGAATATGCAAATGCTTATTTGGATGTGCATAGAAAAATTTCAGCCTTATAAACAACGTGGAAGTGTGACATGAATAAAATTTTAGCCAAAATAGATGCCCTTTGGAAAATTTATCCATATCCTTCAACGACATCATTCAACAGTCTTGCTAGCTAGATTTGGCTGGATTTCCTATCAGAGACATTGTATTTGAGAATTTATTAGTAGAACTGAATTGAAAAAATTAAAAGTATCGGAGTGAAAAGTATAACTTTTTCTAGATATATGGGTGCTTTTTGTCCTCCTCGGAATCCTTCTATGACTGGGATGGTTTGACATATATCATGTGCAGATGCTGGGAGTCTATGATTGGAGGGGCAACAATCCGCTGCCTCCTGAAATATGGCTGCTTCCTTACATTCTTCCAATTCATCCAGGTTATTAACGTTGCCTCCTTGTTTTGCTTGAAGCAAGTGTTCATACATGGTTGCGCACAATGAATATGGCTCAGTCTAATTACTTTAGCGGCACAGATCAGCCGTACCATATAAAATGCTGTAGAATTCTGTCCCGTTTGCCGTTTAACTTCTTATGTATATATTCATATTGCTTGTAAGAAGCGGTTCCTAGTTCCTGTGATATATTGATCGTGGTTGGGGTTGTGCTGATGAGCTCTCCATATTGCCAATAGAAATATGCTTATTCCATTAATTGAGATTGACCTCCAAAGTTGGTGACATCTTGAAGGTCCCCTACTCCATGAATTCAATAGATTTTCAAATAATACATAGCTTCATCCTCCAAAATTTGGTGCTTCAAATATGTAAAAACAAGGATGACTAATTCTTCGACAGGACGCATGTGGTGTCACTGCCGGATGGTGTATTTGCCTATGTCATACTTGTATGGCAAACGATTTGTGGCTTCATTGAGTCCCCTTGTTTTGTCCCTTCAGAAGGAGCTCTATGTGCAACCTTACAATCAGATTGAATGGGACCAAACTAGAAATTTATGTGCTAAGGTATCATTTGATGATGGTATAGCAAAATCTCTTACGTTTGATTTATATTGCGTGCAAGAGTAAGACAACAATGGAGAACAGTGACTTCTTACTATTTTCCTCAGGAAGATCTGTACTGTCCTCACCCCTGGATCCAAGACATGCTTTGGAGTTGTCTACACAATGTTGTGGAACCACTTCTAGCACAGTGGCCTTTCTCTAAGCTAAGACAGATTGCTCTAAGTACTGTAATGGATCACATCCGCTATGAAGATGAGAATACCCACTACATTTGCCTTGGTCCTGTAAATAAGGTAAGGTGACTAAATCTAACTAGCGATGTAAAAATAGTGGCTTGGAGCACCATATTTTCGCCTTAGTCAAACATAAAAATATATTTGCCACCGGGGACAGGTGTTGAACATGGTCTGTTGTTGGGTAGAGAACCCCAATTCAAAAGAATACAAGCATCATCTCTCTAGAATCAAGGATTATTTATGGGTGGCTGAAGATGGGATGAAAATGCAGGTACTCGATTTTATAACTTTTATGAAAACCTTTAACTGCTGTGCTTTCTGTATAAGGCACACTTTTGATGAATCTTGGTAAGATGAGCTGTCAAATTGGCTGCACTAACAGGGATACAATGGCTCCCAACTTTGGGATGCCGCATTTTCCGTTCAAGCTCTCCTAGCTACCGATCTTGCCAAGGAATGTGGGTTGACCCTCCAGAAGGCGCATGAATTTATCAAGAACTCTCAAGTACTTGTCTTCCAGTAAAGTTCTTGATCATTTTTAAGTTACACATTTGTCTGATGACTTGCAACATGCATATTGATGTTCTGCAGCACAACTAATCGAAAGCTTTCTGCCTTTTGGTAAAGATCAGAGCCAACAGCAGGGAAATCTGGCCCATGGGTACCGTGACATGCATAAGGGCGGGTGGCCCTTCTCTACTCCCGAAAATGGCTGGATCGTATCCGACTGCACTGCAGAAGCACTAAAAGTAATTTTCTTTATGCTTCAAATTGATTTCTCTCATTAGAACTTATACCAAAAGTGACTCATGTTTGCCGTTGGTATTCTTATCACACGAAAAACTCAAGGACAGTGACTTTGCAGGCGGCAGTATTACTGTCAGAAATGGAGTCAAGTATCGTGGGAAATGCAATAGCAGTTGAACAACTATTCGATGCTGTTAACTTGATCTTAACTAGTCAGGTACTATAATCTAACAATAGCTAACTACCTAACGCTTACTTCACTGCAATTTTTCAAAATCCGTTTCTCTTTCAACTCTTATTTATTGTATCTGATGAGAAGCAAACAACAATGTTTCATTTTAGTCCCCAATTCCAAAAATTCGGTACTCTGAATTTAGTTTGTTATAAAACCGAAGAAAATGGACCATTATTTATACTCAGATATGGATGAGTTTGAATAACACCAATGATGTGACAGCACCAAAACGGGGGATTTGCGTCGTATGAGCCAACAAGATCATATGCGTGGTTAGAGGTAGAATTCTGGCTTTCTTTTATCTGGTTTACATATGAAGAGATCTGTCATTTTTTAAAAGCCTTGACACACAGCTCATTTGTTGTGCAGACTATTAATCCATCAGAGACGTTTGGAGATATAGTCATCGATTATCAGTAAGATTATGACCCAAAACTTCCAATTTTTTTTTTTTTCTTGGAGAACTTAGTTATTTGATGATGAACACAGATGAAACATTGTCCAGTAAATCTATCTTCCAGCCGCATCAGTACAATTCGCTTTTATCAGTATAAGATACAATGGCAGATAGCATGACATTTTTTAAAACCGTGATTATTGTTATTTGTCAGTTGTCTCCTTTGTTGTTTGACTAATAAGATTCATCTTTTAGGTATGTGGAATGCACATTTGCAGTGATTCAATGTCTTAAGGTGTTGCTAAGTTATATCCAAGCCACCGAAGGAAAGAGATTGAGGACTGCCTTTTGAAGGCTGCGGAATTCATTGAAAGCATACAATTACCTGACGGTTGTTGGTTAGTTTCCTCCTTCAAACTGCTACCCAAGTTATAATCATCTTAGAGGAGTCCAAACGAAGGTAATCGAGTGTCCCATAACATTTGGGTAACAAAATGTCCCGTGTTGTCATGCATCAACTATTTTCGTTATGAAAACTTGAAAGAGCTTAATTCACCTTTCATTCTGTTTTTATGATATTTTATCTTAGCGTAGCATTGGGAGACAGTTTCTTGCAACTAGTCTGAGGCCAAGCTATTACACCGCTGAAATCATTTTTATATATAAACTACCTAGTCAAATTTCCTTGACAATCAAACCAGGTATGGATCTTGGGGAGTCTGTTACACTTATGGAACATGGTTTGGGATAAATGGATTGGTTGCTGGAGGTAGAACATACCAAAGCAGCGAAGGCATCAGAAGAGCATGCCATTTCTTACTATCTAAACAGCTCGAATCGGGCGGTTGGGGAGAGAGTTACCTTTCCTCCCAAAATAAGGTATTTGGAATTGATCCAAACTGTCAAAGCCTAGTGCAGAGTTACTCCTTGACGACATCTTGAAGCATAATGCCGATCGTAATCTACTTTGACTATGAAGAGATGATAATTCAGCTATTTTTACGATGACTAATTGTTTGACATCTAGTATTTCTTGATCTGGTTATAGGAATATACGAACTTGGAAGGACACAAAACACACCTGGTGAATACCAGTTGGGCTATGTTGGCTCTTATTGAATCTGGACAGGTACATAGAAACTTGTCCTTGAGATAAGTAAGTGCTGATAATTCTCTTCTCACGATCCCGACAATGACTGGTCAGGCTGTGAGAGATCCGACCCCTTTGCATCGCGCAGCTAGAGTGTTGATCAACGCACAGATGGAAAACGGTGATTACCCACAACAGGTATCCAGTACACTGAACCCCGAGAGAACCATGTTGATATAACACCAACACTCATAAAACTTACGAGTATTGATGATTCAATTTCTAATGGTGTGCTTTGCTAACCATATAATGGATTCCTTCTGTTGCAGGAAATTATAGGAGTTTTTAACAAGAATTGTATGATAAACTATGCTGCTTACAGAAACATTTTTCCCATTTGGGCTCTGGGGGAGTATCGCAATCATGTACTTAGACAAATGTTGTGAGTGATCTTACTGTTGCATCTCAAGGTGCAGAATACGATCTTTTGTCTCACTTCTTATACAGAGTTTCTTTGCCAATTTTTCTTTCCACAATTTGTGTACAGAAACAAAAGGTCAAGAAGAAACTCTCTGAATTTTTTCAATGTTATATTAGTCATATGAATATCTATCTAATCATGGGAAAAGAATTTGGAAAATGAGGAAATCGTTAGACTACTTTATTTATCTCAATTTTTCAAAGTGAGAAGAAAGAGAGAATCATGTGAATTGCCATGATCATCCTGGTTCCAATACCAACCGACGCGTGGAAATGAGAAAGACATGAATAAAACCCACAATAGTACTTATGAAACATACATGCACGAAGCGTCATTGAGAAAAATCTCTCAATTTTTCATTAATTCAAAGATAATCTAAAAAGAGATTACATCGTATAATAAAGATCATGAATTTACTAAATAATGGATGAAAATTAAATCGTGATATTCCCAGCATCACATGTCCACTTTTGTTCTTGTGAATTAGCAAATGTGCATCTATAGCGCTGGCATGCACAAGAAACTGACATTCAAAATTTTAAGCAAAATCACTTTGTCATGAAATATTTGTATTACTGAATAATAGAAAGAAAGTAGGGATAAAAAAACACTCGACAATATATGTGGAAAAGGAAAAATATTTTAAGATGTAATATCTTTTTTAAGGACATTTGTTGTGAAAAAGAAGATAAGCAAATTTTAACATTGAAATGTTTGAGGTACATCCAGGTACAAAAATATTTTGTAAAATAAGTAAATAACGATATTTTAAGGAAGGAAAAGGTAATTAAATCTCTTAAAAGGAAGAGGACTTCCTCACTTTACATAATAGTCTAGATAGACATATTGCAATGGTGTTCTTCTGAGCACAAATCTTATTTTATGGTAGATACGGAACTGGGATTATAAAAAATAATAATAATAAAAGGAATTAAAATGTGTAAATCTCCCTACATAACTTATGATTAGTATGAAAGGCGTGCAACAATTTTAACATCTAATTTTCGGGATTATGGTTAGTTGATTTGATGGAGTCATATTTCTTCGGGCTTTAAATCGGGCTTTAAATTGGGCCTTTAAGTTATGATACTGGGCTTTGGTTTTGGGCCGACACCGCCAGACAAGCCGACCTCAACTGATTATCATCCATAGCCGAAAAACCAAGGACAAAGATCTGAAACCCTAACGGCTACGGCGAACTCAGCGCCCGCCGAGAAGAAGAAGAAGAAGAAGCAGCGGCAGCAGCAGCAGCAGAAGTAGAAGCAGAAGATGACCCAGAAATCGAATCTTTTCAAGGGCCAACAGAAGAAGAAAACCATCCCTCCCAATCGCCACGGGAAAGCCCCTCCAACCCGCAAAGGTATCGTCTTTTCGGGGTTCGTACGAGTTTTGAGAGCGTATGCGATTCAGCGTTCTTTATTCTTATGATGCGGTTGCGTTCTGATTATTTCGCAGGGAAGAGGAACGTGAAGCCACTGAAGGTCACTAAGGACATGGAGATGGATCGTGTAAGTATTCTTCGCTCACACCAGAGCTTAAATTTGTGAAGTCAATGGAATCTGCCGGCTTGGTTAGGTCGATTTGTTAGCTTCAATCTCGATTCGTCCATATGTCCTGTGGTTTTCCGATCAGTGTTTGGGAAGTAAAGTTGCTTGCTTTGGACGAATTTGATTGTGAAGGGATGATTGATGATTACTTTCTCTGTTCTTCCCTCATAGTCATAATATATTGTGGAGTTGGCAATCTCATTCGAAAGGTTTTGATTCAACGCAATTAGAGGTTCTGGGTAGAGCGGTCTGTTACAATACATTGATTATAGTGTCGAGAGAATTTGGCATGAAACACCCGACGCTTTTGGCTCTTTCTTTTGCAAGAGTGAGTTTGTTTTCCAAACTCCACACATGTTACTTGATTTCCTAAACAGAGTTCGTAGCATCCGTTCTATTCTACAAATTCTGTTGCCAAGAGCTTATTGATCTGCCACCTCTCTTTTGGAACCAGCAGAGGATTGTAGTGTGTCCTTTGTGATTTCTGTGGACATTCAAGGAAATTGAGTGGTTTTAATTTTGATACGCATGGTTGACGATCTCTTATGGTTTGATGTTTGGCCTCTATTTTTGCCTCCAGAAAAATGCACTTTTCACCACTTTGATATTTGCCTGGCTTGCACCTGCATTTGGTTTATTACGAATTTACTGTCTCAACTAGTGCACTCTGAGGCACAATGGTTTTCCTCCTGTCATTTGATTTCTGATCATGCTTATTCTATTCTAATTGATTATGATCGTATTCTTGTCGAATCTAATTCTTGGTAAAAGGAAGAAAATCAATCCATTAACCTGAGTATTCCAATTTTCCCTCTACTGGAATGATGCAGGAGATAAGCAAGTTTATAAATCACTGCAACGAAGTGAAAGCAGCCACCGCTGCTAACAAGGAAGGTGGCCAGCTAAGCATTGTCAAACCCCCACCCGAATCCACTTCCGGTGAGAAGAAATAAATCATAGTCGAGGTCGCAAAGAACATGGGTTTGGAGACAAATGGGTGGGTTTGGAGACAGATGCGATCCAAATTTTGGGATGATGGACTAACTTATCTGACAGTTCTTCCTATAGAAATTGTAATACGTGTTATTGTCCCTTGAAATCTCTTTGTTTTCTCTAGATTATTAGAGTTGGGATATATGTATGTAGCTTTTGCTGAAGGCCAAAGAAGGGAAATCTTGTAATCTAGGAGTGCAAAAGACTATAGGAATGGATTGTGCCATCGCTTTCATTTCATTTTCGCAAAGCTCTATTACAAATTATGGGTAAATCTTTCACCTCATGCTCTATTTCCAGTAGTCTTCAGCTTGCAACTGATATGAAATAGCTATTCCAATTATTTCTGAGGTCCTAGACAGAAGCCTCACACCGCAACATTCTCATATCCCTCTACATATCATTTGTTCTAATAAATCTTTTGTGCTGATTATTCAAGGTATGCAGCTTTCTGAATAATGCCAGGTCATAGCTATATATTAATCAGTCTTAATCTATACCAAGTTAACATAATCATAATCTTATTCTACTCCGGACTTTGAATGGCAAAACACAGACGACCCTTCATCTATTTAGCGTCATGCATGCATGTTCATCCAATATATTCTTTCTCAAATTGGTTAGAAAATGAGGAGTTTTGACTTGTTGGTCATTATTGACGAGCTGCTGAGGTGGATCCAAGTCATCAGCGAGACAGTCCACTTTGTCACGTTCCTCCCACATATCCCAAAATGTTCAGAGAAACAGGGTCAGCCAACACGTGATGATGACCGAGAGATTATGTCCACACAGCTCCGCATGAATCATCAGAGCACGAAGTGCCCTCCACCAACTTCGATGAAACTATTTCTAATTTAAAGCCCAATTGAGCATGTGACGTATTCTCGATTGCCATGCCCTGTCTGAAGCAAGAGAATCCCATTAGTTAGCTCGTGCATTTAGTCCTATGTTCACACATGTACTTGGGTTAATTGGAAGGCAGCGAAAGAGAGAAAAGTGTATACGGCTCAAATTGATTAGTGTGCATATTTTCTACGATCAGTCATGGTATCGAAAAAGTTTATTCCTTTTGAAGCATTTATTGCAGCATAAGATCAGAGATAGTTCAATTGTGAATATTTGATTAGTTGGCACCAAACCAATCCTTCAGTCATCATTATCTAGTTGTTATTAGTGGGCGTATCTCTGACATATAAACTAATTCATTTATATAAGTATAGTACAATTAAGTATTATTTAGTAATGACAACCCCCGACTGCTAGTACATTATTAATCCAAGTGTTATGGGGGCAATTGTGATCAATTTGTGTTGTGCAACTGGAAAGGAAGTGGGAACTTTTGGAAAAATCAGTGGGCACACAAAATATATATAAGTATTTAAAAAGGTGCTCGTACTTTACATTGCTCATGACGGAACCCAAACGTTGATTTTTGGGCCTCTAAGAACATCTTATGGGATATGACGTGTCTATACAAATTGTAAAAGCTTGAACAGTTGCTCGCTTGCTTATCTCATCTCTCAAAGTAACAAGAAATGGTTGCTCATTAGGCAACTTTGGGCTCTGAATTGGTTGCCAATTGAATTGATTTTTATGTTCTACTTATTAACTTGTAAGAACCTTGGTAGGGCACCCTCTCTCTCTCTAACACGGTTGAAGAACCACTCCGAGTAGCCAAGATCAAGGTCATATCGTGAACCAATCTCGGAACCTAGTGACTCACTGACATTTCACTCTCGGTATGATAGCAATAACATATTTGCAAATGTTGGGAGTGGACGAGAGCTCGTAGCCAAGTAAATGAGTGGTACCCGGCCTCGTCCGCACAGAACATACCCCACGCATTATAGCAACGGCATTTCCCGTGATTGCCGAATCCACAGAAATAGTAAACTTGAAAAGGAGACGAACTTTTTAGCGAACTCAATGCGTTCGTTTTCGCAAGTATCATCGCCCCACGTTACTTCCTGCAACAGTTACTCATATCCTGAATCTTCACGAAACGCTTCCAAATTAAATTCAACGCTCTTCCCGTCAAACACGAACGCTGGGAGTTGCGTGGACGGGTTGGTGTGGCGGTGTCACCGATTCCCCCCCCTCGCAGGCGACGGGCCGAGCCTGCCGGACGCGTCAAACAGACAGCGGATGCAGACCTTCATTTCCACGTGCTCTTATGTTCTAGACCTTGCGTCAGACATGTCTTCTTAGAACAGCGGGACGCGCGATTGGTGCGTGCTGTCGAGACGAGCTCGGAGCGCGTGGCGTTGGCGGCGGTCTCTTGACTCTCTTGTGCGGGTGGGCGCGGGGTCCTCCGCCTTGAGATACACAGTGAGGTAAGATTCAAAAGCATTCTTGTCTTAAAAACTACAGCTTCGACCAATAGCGATACCACCACCAGTCCCGAAAAAGGAACAACTAACGCCCTCACCCACCCGAAAAAACGCGAAGTTTCCAGCCTTCCGGACACCACCACGACCGCTGTCGCCGGTGAATCAAGATCGCCGCCTCCGTCATGGGGGCTACTGCAGAACCCGTAATTTTGCTCTCGCTGTGGCTTCTCCCATTTCCATTTCTGTCTTCTCTTTTCCTTTTTCAATGTTCTGATGGATAAAGTTTGAAGCTTTTCATGTGGGTAAACGGAAAGTTTTAAGCTTTTCTTTGTGTGTGGTGTGTGGTGTGGTTGCAGGCGGTGGAGAGAGAGAGTGAAGGCGGGGGAAGAGGAGCAGAGGAGGAGGGGAGAGAGGAGAAATCTGGCGGTGAGGAATTGAAGGATGTGGAGAGAGGCGAGGTGGGATTTCGGAAAGGAGTGGATGGTTCTTATCAGAACCCGACAGAATATCATGCTTCGATGTTGCAGGGGTTGCACCCGACGAACCCTTTGAGGATTGTCATCAATGGAGGGACGAGAGTGACTCCTCCTTCTCCTGTTCATGCTTCCATACCTCGCTCCACACCTACCCCTTCTTATCCCTCCGTACCTCGCTCCACACCTACTCCTCAGGTAAATGCTTCACCTTGATATCTTCAAGTCTAGCTCTCCGTGTGCGCCCGCGCGCTTTTGACAAATCGAAGGGGAAGATGCAAAAGTACAGCATTTCTATTTCTTTGAATTCTGGTGAAATTTCTGAATGAATATGAAGAGTTAGATGCTTCTGTTCGATTTATAGTTAAGTTTCCTAATTAATTTTATTTTGGGTTGCCTTTTCTTTTGGTTTTTCTGGGGCAGTCCATAACAACACTGAACTCAAGAAAATACACAAACAAGTTCTCTCTCTTCCTGTTCCTCCTGCACTTGGTGATAGCAGTCGGTTTAGTTGGTTTTCTCGTGTTCAAGGGGATTCAAGGTCTTATAGAGGCATCAGAGGACATTAAAAGAAAAGAAAAAGCTGTGCTGAAGTACTTTGTTCCACAAGTAGAAGCTGCATCCTTTCTAAGTATCACTCTTGCATTTGCTTGGCAAAAGGCTGTGAGGGTATGGCCTGAGTTGATGGTCCATTTCATATTGTGGAGCACTTTCGTCATGTCATTGTCGGCCGGAGCTCTGCTACTTTGCTTCCAGACGCCTCCTACCGATGGCGTAGGAGTCTGTTTTATTGTATTTGCCATTGGCAATGGCTTATATGCGTGCTGGGTTTCGCAACGGACTCGGTTCTGTTGCACCATTTTCTTGAAATCACTGGAGCCTGTTTCAAAGTTTCCAGACATAAATCGACCCATATATGCAATGCTTGGAGCTGGATTTCTATGGATGTCTCTGTGGAATTTAGCTGTTATAGGGGCATTGAACTTCTACTTTCCTCAATTGATCATAATTGCATTGGTCTTGAGCTTGGCTTGGGTAACTGAAGTTATAAGAAACATAGCGAATATAACAGTAAGCCGGGTCATTGCTTTGTATTATCTGAGAGGAATGCAATCTAGTACTCAGTTTAGCTTCCAGAGAGCATTGACATACAATTTGGGAAGTGCTTGTCTTGGATCTCTTTTTGTTCCGACCATCGAAGCACTGAGAATTGTTGCTCGAGGTTTGAATTTGCTTCAGGGAGAAGATGAATTCATGTTTTCTTGTGCACATTGCTGTCTCAGTTTGATGGACTTCGTCTTCAAACTCGGTAATGGCTGGGCCTTTGTACAGGTAATGCTCCAAGAAAAATTTTTGTGCTGTAAAGTTCGCTTTTGTCCCATTTCTTATCATAAAATCTTTTAGGAGGATAGCTTGTGATAGCAAAAATAACATCTGCAACATAGCTTTGAGATAGCAAAAAATTATTGTCACCTAGATATATTAACAAGTGTTAGATGATACTTCCTCTGCAATTCAATAAATTTTTATAAGCCGTGGATTTGGTGGTTAATATTGTTGAAGTCTCCGACTGGTTGAGTTAGGTCTTGCAAGGTTATCTGAAAAAGGTGATGTGGATGATTTTGGGAGTTAGCCTTAGAGAGTCAAAGGAGAGCACTCTCTTGTGCTTCGTGACTTAGGAATGCTGATTGTTATTTAAGCTATCAAATTTAATTGTTGATGCTATAAGATCTCGAATAACATCCTTCGGAGATACTTTAGCCTCAAAACTCTCCTCAGTAATGTGCCTAGTCCTCAATTGTGAACTAGTTCACTTTGCTGGTTTCAAGCCGGTGTTATTAATCAAACTCGTGCAACAGATAGCAGCATATGGAAAAGGCTTTGTGAAAGCATCACAAGATACATGGGAACTATTCGAGAGACAAGAAATTGTGCGCATTGTTGACTCAGACATCACCAGCTCAATTTGCTTTCTCACTGGAGTTTGCAGTGGCTCAATCTGTGTCATCGTAGCTGCTGCTTGGACTGTCACAGTACACGGAAGCTTCACTGCTACAATTTCCCTACTTGCATTCTTCGTTGGGTACCTAATGGTAGGTGCACCTTACTTGACAATCTTTATGAGTTTATTAATCAGGTGATCACCTAGCGTTTAACAATCACCGAGATAATTGATTGATGACATCTAATAGTGCTTTTTTTTCTTTTTCCTTTTGCAATTTGTTGGCAGACCAGAATTGCCATGGCACTGCCTCATGCTTGTGTGAGTTGCTACTATGTGTGTTATGCGGAGAACCCAGAGAATAGGCTTTTTGACCAAACGATAAAGGACCGTCAAAAGATGATAGAATCGCGTCAGGAGGTGGTCGTGCCAACCCCAAGAGTGCCTGCTCGGTTCCGAAGTGCGTAGCCTGCAGAGCCATGAATCTTCGAGGAATCGGATATGTGAAAAAGCAATCGTGCATGGGGAGGAATCGTGGGATTTTAGAGCCGTGGCCAAATTTTCATTCTTGACGCGGATATACGCGTGTCGATACGGATATGGATCTGGGTCAAATTGGAGCGAAGGTGGTTTTTCCCAAGAGGATGGTGAAGAACACAAAAGGATGTGTGAAATGGTGAAAGTCGAGCAATTATTGGAGTACTCGATATTGGAGGAAATGTGGAGAGCCCACTCAAGATTCTTATCCACAAGGCTACAAGGCGAGCAAAGTTACTTTTGGCACTGCTTTGTCGCATATACTTGGAGTATATTCGGTACAACAGAGGGCTCCCACCATCATTATTTAATTGCTGCCCCCAGTTCTGTCTGTTAACCCCACAGCCATCGATTCATTCAAGATTTCTTCTGTACGTAAAATCTTGTTTTTTTTCATCAGGTAGGTCAGTTTCGTGAATTCTACTCGACTTGTAAGTAGCGTTCTCATCTTGTTTTCCCCTGTAAGAAAATCGAATTATGTATGTAGCAGGAGGAAGGCTTTGGCTGTTTTCTTTATTATTCTTCGGCCGGTAGCCTTTAGCCGCAAAGAAATCCGCTCACGACTCGGGCCTGATTTATCACTGTGGTGTATATTTGTCGCTGAACCTAGCCTCTCTAATGATTGCCCCAAAGAAGAACGTATTACAGGTAAGAGAATTGCATGCATGGCATTAAAGCAGAGGTGCTTGTTATGTTAAAGAGAGGGAAAGCGATGAGAAATTGGCAAGCATTTAGAGGAAATGATGCTGTGGGTGGAAAGGCTTTGATGGGTCCAAATCAGGTGTTCACGGAAAAGATGTACAGAAACTTGGACGAAGCTAAGGATTGCTTTTGGACTTTAGAGAGGAGCATGTGCCACCTAGAATTAAAAGCTGATGAATAGTGCTCTTTATCTTGCTTCTTTTTTCCATCCCCAGCTGGAGTTTTCGTATGAGCGAAAGTCCTTCGCTCATAAAAGACGAGAAATAGAATAGTTATACGAGAGTTTTCTTGGTCCACTGAATGGGAAAAGATATGCGGGAGTAGGAAATACCGGTTGAGCAGCCCAAGCGTGGTTATCATATCTCTTGATGTATAGTGAAATCACATTCGGCTCTCCCTCTGTATAGTAAGCCGCATCAACCGGACCATGTACATCCGCTCGGATTTATCTTGTCTTTTCCCAACAGATACTCTATAATAATAGCTCGTAAGTATTAAAAGTAACATAACGAGATGAGCAGAGGAGTCAGTCGTGAAATAAAGTACATGCATGAAATTTTCTGTGCCCTTCCAAGAAATGGAGGATATCCTGGTAGCATGTGACGGCTGGCCATACGGGCATCATCCTTGGTCACGGACGGGTCACGGCAAGCGGAAGGTGCGCCTGACAAGGGAAGCCGAAGGGTCATCGGCCCACGGACGGGCTCGAGCTTGGTCACAGACAGGCCATGGCCTCTGCTCGAGCTGGCTTGGAGCCCATCAGGTCCTTGGGCCCTGACACTTGCGCCATATCTAACTTACTTGAACTTGATCTATTTCAGAACAACGGTTGTAGCTTACGAATGAGAAGATGCCAATTATACAGTAAAATGGGGGTTCCGTGGGAAAGACGAGTGAGCCCGAACGTGCTGTGCTCGCCCGGAAACATGCAGCATGACACGTCAACGCTGGTTGTCGGTGGTGGAATAGACGGCGTGCTGCGCGTTTTGGATCAAAGCACGGGCAAACTAGTCTCGACTTACGTCGTGAACCAGCCAGTATCATCAGCTTCTTCTTCAAGAGGGATGGAGAAAAGAAAGGGGAGAAGGCTCTCGGAAGAGGATCAGATGGAGGGCATTCCTGGAGCTGCTCGACCTCCGATCACGTGTTTGGCCCCGGGAATGAATAAAGTTGTCACCACTCACAAGGGAAAGCCAATAAAATTGTCGAAATTTTACTAGAAACTGCTCCTTCTTTGAAGATCGTTCTTGTGGAAGAAAAAAAAAAGAGAACGAAGAGAAAAGGCAATTTGTGTCGACATGATTGCTGATTGTTCAATCAAATCGAAGGAAAAATTATCATGAGATCATTAAATAGAAATTCTATATATACATGGCCCTCTTGTAATTACAGAAAATACTTTATTTTTATTTTATAATATTCAGTCCAAGTGGCCAATAGAAAATTTATGCTTGGCGACACCAGTTTCTATATAATCAAAAAGTGTGATTTGTCTTATCTTTTTTCCTTTTCTATGATATCCAATTACCGAGTGATTAGCACTTTTTTAAATAATAGAATTTACAATATTATCTTAAAGTGTGACAACTAATTTAGATCAAACCAAATTAATATTACATAGCATGTAATTTACAAACATTTAAGAAGAAAAAGAAGCAAAATCAAATATGTTAAGAAATATAGTATTTCTATATATTAGATCATAATCTAGAAATGAATTTAAATGATTGTCGATAAATAAAAAAAGTCTGATTTCAATTTTAAAATTTTGGAGATTTATGTTTTTGCGTGTTAGTTACTTAGCAGATATAAATAAATATTCTGTTTTTTTTTTTTTTTTTTTTTTTTTTACATGTAGTGAAAAGCTACTAGATATATTGACTTAATATGAGTCTTCCATTGATGGATTGCCTATGCAACAAATAATTATGAATAAATTTGTGCATCACTTGTGATTTTTTTTTTCTCTGAACTTTTTTTATGATACTAAAATTTTGAGATAAATATATCACACAATACAAATTTGGAGTTTTTTGTATTATAAGAAAAACTTGGGATAAATATGTCACATTTTACAAAATTCGATAAAAAGAATATTGAGATAAATGTGTCTTTAGTTTAAGATTTTTTGTTGGCTTTTAGTTCCTTTTTCATTACTAAGGGTTCGTTTGTTTTACGGAAAATGACTTCCGGGAAAACGTTTCCCGAATTTTCTAGTGTTCGTTTTACGGAAAATGAACTAGTCAAGGAAAATGTTTTCCATCATTGGAAAAAACAACCTTTAAAAGTGAGGAAAATGTTTTCCACTTCTAAAAAGTGGAAAACATTTTCCATAACTTCTGAGAAGTGGAAAACATTATCCATAACCTCTTCCATATTACTTCTTTTTACCAATACATTTTCGTTTTATTTTTATAATTTCGCTTTCTTTTTCTTTCCTTTTTTAAATCGAGTTTTTAATGTTTTTTCCTTTTCTTTTTTTCTTTTCTTTCTTTCCTTTTCATCTTCTTCTTTGGCGGTGGCCGACAACCGGCCACAGCGGCGTCCGATGACCGGCTGCAAGCTAGCTTGAGCCTTGCCCTAGGTCGACGAGGCTCCGCCTAGCCTAATCTGGCAAAGCCGAGCGCGAGCCTCGCTAGATTGGGCGAGGCGAAGCTCTTGTCGACTTGGGCGGAGCTCAAGCCTCTCTAGATTCGGCGAGCTGGGCGGGGCTCGGGCCTTGCCCGAGCTCGCTAGAGGTTCGCCGAGCTCTAGCGAGCTCGGGCGAGATTGGCCGAGCCTCGAGCTCGCCGGATTCGGCGACCAGGTCTTGGTTGGCCGCCGGGCAGCCGGCCATCGTCAAGCATGCGGAGGCGGAGGAAGAAGGAAGGAAAAGAAAAAGAAAGAAATAATAAGAATTTCGATTTTTTAAAAATACAAATAATTAAAAATTCATTTTTTTAAAAAATATAAAAAATAAAAATAATTTTTTGGTCAATTGGTCAATTAAAAATATTAAAATTGAATTTTTGATAATTTTTCCCAAACAATTAAATTAGCTAAAGAACGGGAAAAATATTTTCCACTCAAAATTTAGGTTTCGACCGAACACCAGAAAATAGAGTCATTTTTCTGGAAAATGACTTATAGGAAAATGTTTTCTGGAAACATGATATTTTCCGCGAAACGAACGGACCTTCAATCCGGTTCTTTTTCATTTCATTAACAGCGCCCTCTCTTACTTCCTTGTCCACCCAAAATACCAAAACAGAATGGTGCTTCCTCCCCCGGAAGACACTGCAGCAGTTTAACTTCTCCATCTTTAACTAGCATCAATTTCAGTACATCGCACAGGACTTACTCGGCCGCATTGTTGAGTACATCGTGGCAGAGATAGGCAAATATCCGGACGACGTATTGACTGCCTACATCAGGTCCATTGCGGTGTTGCGGCCTAGTTGTCGGAGCGCCCTCGGCAAGCAGCTCATGAACACCATACGTCGCTCGCTTCTTTTTCATTTTTGTAGGAAAGTTTCTGGTTAGTGAATTGGATTGATTTTCCTGGTTTTGAAGATTTCATGAAGCATGGTTTTTCTCTTTGGTAGAGCTGTATTTTTGTTTTTGAAAAAAAAAAAAAAAACTAGAGTTTCGTTATTATATACAGCATGATATTTATAGGGCTAATGTGGGCTCTGTCAACTCAGTGTGGTGGTTTGTGCCAATAAATCAACCAGCCCACAATGATCCGACCCAACTAAAGAAATGGACAATTTTGGTCATTTTTTCCAAGAACTCATACCATTTCTTTCAACAACAGAAGAAGAAGAAGAAGAAGAAGAAAATCATACTATTTATATCTTGCCCAAAAAATTTATCCCATGGGTCCGCTTATTTTCTGGGAAATGAAAAATTTTAAAAATGTTTTCTTCCAAATAATTTTTTATACCGTTTGCAAAATGTTGTTAACAGAAAGCATCTCTATCATCAATGACCTTATATGCTAAAAACATATATTTCGTAAGAATGTTTTCCGTTCGTTTACTTTGGTAAGCAATTATCTAAAAAAATATCTCTCGATTCGTAATTTTTTGCATAAAAAATGCACATGTACTCATTATCTTAAAAAAATATATAAACGAGCATTAAACCCCATGACTTACGACAGTTTGGTTATTATTGTCATGACAAATAAAATGGTCACTTCAAAACTCTATAATAGGTTAAAGCCAAAAATTAAAAAATGAAGATAAGTTCCTATAAAACTAATCACTTTGCAGCTACTTCTTTTTAAAAGGAGTAATCTCCTGATGAGTTCGTAACTATTCATCTAGTAAAACGATAGTTATGACGTACAATTAATTTGTTTGAGTAGCTTCGATGTGATTACCATTTATCATAAACACTTGATATATCTATATGATCAATAAGTTACAATAGGCCGATTATTTGAGATTGGAACCGTGCAATGACTTAAATTTTCTTGGATTTTTAGAAGATAATGTTTATATTGCTAAAATGTTTGGTGAATATAATTGAAGGAGAGAATCTTTATTTATACAAAAGTCCATTTCATTACAACCATAGATTTCCCTTCGATCTAGTGATAGATATTGCATCTTCCTATCTACCAACTACTCATATTTACACTAAGAAAACCCCAGAATTTGGTACGTCTACCGTATCACCCTATAATGGGAATTTTCTAGAAACCCTTGCAAACTTGATATGATCTTTTTGGATCGTATACGACCTTTTGTTCATGAAAAACCTTGAGGTCGTGACACATATATTATCTCATTCCCACATAATCCTCCAATCTTGACTCAACGCTAAATGTGTTTTGATTTTTCTAGGTGACTTGACTACAAAGTAGATTTTGTTTTTGACGTAAAGAGGCATGAACTCATTCAATTAACTGGCCCTTTTGCATTATTTCAATCTAAAAATCATGATTCGTATTATGGAAGCAATAATTTAAATTCACCAAGATAAGCCGCATCCAAAAACATAAATCTCCAAAATTTTAAAAATGAAATCGGACATCCATTTAAATTCATTTCTAGATTATGATCTAGTTTGTAGAAAAACTATTTTTCTTAACATAATTGATTTTATTTCATTTTCTTCTTAAACGTTTGTAAAACATGCCACGTGATATTAATTTGCTTTAATCTAAATTATACGTCACATACCACGCGTGTACAATGGCTTTTAAGACAAAAAAAGGGTATTATAATTGCAATGTTAATTCCAAAAAAGGAAAATTAAAAAAAATGGAATAAGAAAAAAAGAAGACAAATTACACTTCTTGCCTATTTATAAATAGGTTTTGTCATGCAGAAATTTTCTATTGGCCACGTGGACTGAATAATTTCGAGAAAACATACTCTTTTCTCTAATTACAGGAGGCCCAGATACATCGAATTTCTAATTAAGTGATCTCATCAGAAATTTTCTTTCAATTTGTTTGAACAACAACGATCATGTCAATACAAATTGCCTTTTCTCTTCATTCTTTTTTTTCTGCTTTTCTCCACAACTGGAAAAAAGAAAAAACCAGAGAACCTATAACGACCTCCAAGGGAGCAGCTTCTAGTGAAATTTCCACGATCTTATTTGCTTTTCATTGTGAGCGGTGACAACTTTCTTCATTCCCACGGCCAAACACGTGATGGGAGGCCGAGCAGCTCTAGGAATGCTGTCTATTTGAGCATCTTCTGAGAGCCTTCTTCCCTTTCTTTTCTCTATCCCTCCTGAAGAAGAAGCTGATGATACTGGTTGGTCCATGATGTAACTTGAGATTAGTTCGCCCGTGCTTTGATCCAAAACACGCAGCACCCCGTCTATTCCACCAACAACCAGCGTTGACGTATCATACTGCATGTGTCCAAGCGAGTACAGCACATTCGGGCTCACTCGTCTTTCCCACAGAACCCCCATTTTCCTGAACAATTAGCATCTTCTCATTTATCAGCTGCCTTTTTTTGTCTAAGGGTATCGAATATCATGATTAAATAAAGCGCACATTCACTCTACATGTTCAGTAAGTGTGGGACATTCTTAATTCCATAAAGGTACCAATAGCAGAAAAAGTGACAGTCATAAACTTTTAAGTACCTGAGATCCCAACAAGATGCATATCCGGAAGCACATCCAGCAAACACTAAATTTGAACAAGGGTTGAAACACAATGTCTTTATGCCTGTCAAAAATAGATAAGTTCAAGTAGGTTAGATACGGTACAAGCATTTCCTGAAGCAATATATCATATCCGGCTGAAGGAAGAAAAAGAAACTTGCATGTTGTAGACAAACAAGATAAATTTGACTCATGATATGGTGAAGGTTTTGATGTTTAAGCGCACATGCAACCTAAAATCATGCAGCAAAGTGGAAGATAAGCAATCATGAGACCACTTTGACCATATTAAGACTCTTGATATGGTGCCATGAAAATCCATCATGACATTCATCAGTATCGCATCGCAGACCAAAAGAAAGATCCATGAACAAATGATTCCTACACAACCAAAACCCACAAGTCCACACTGATACCACCATGGCCATTGACGACACAATATTCAACATTCAGGAAAAATTTTCCCCATGCGCAGGTAAAAGGACTAGCTGAAAAATGAGTTACCATCAAGAGCTTAAGAAATCTAGTTTCAGAAACAACTAAAAAGTTGGAGGACAAACTAGAATCATCCTTGAAGGCATTAGCTATATAACCACAGAACTTTTATCACCCGCATTTCTACAACATAAGTTTAGAACCTTGTGCTAAACCAACGCTCAAAATTTGTGGAAAGAAAAAGCATGAGAAATTCATAGGTCAAGACATTTACTGATAAAAATCTATATTGAACATGAAAACTTGAAAGTCCCCATGCAAACCCACTCGAGCAAAAAGAATTCTACAGATATATGCTGTTTGAAAAATAAGCTGAACAAGCAAGCAAACAACCTATGCGATCATGTGGCCTCAATGTTGCTACTCGCTCATCAGACGAAAGGCCTGATATTGTGATGCTGCCAAGCGAGGAACCACTAAAAATCAGCTGCTCACTGCTCAAAGATAAGCAGGTCACTGGGGCAGAATGCATCCTGCAGTTGACCAGAATTATCATTAGCAAATCATTACAGTATCACCACCTTCCAATGTATCATAAGAGGATCGACATCAAACTTAGGTTCACTAAAGAAATTCTATTGACAGAAGTTACAACACGCAAAGCAGAATAACATACCTAATGATTCGAGAACATTTCCGACTGTACATGTCAAACACACGAACAGTACCATCCTCACATCCAACAACTGCCTCGGGATCAAGGTAACTGCAGATCAGATGTCAGTCTTACAATAATAAAATCTGTCGTTACACCAGCAACTACACTGAGATAAAAATAAAGAAACCGATTTACTGGAGCCTATTATTTCAATAGGTATGCATCCTAGAGACAAATGACAGAATGATTAAGAATGATAAAGCAACATTAATCGCACCGTGTCTTCTTATAAAATTAAAAAAGCTGATCTTTAATTATTCGATGCTTAATAGGTATGGCAATTTTGCCAGCTTCCCGGTCAAGGATAGTCTAGAGTAATTCTTAGCATTGTTGATTAAAACAAAAGCTCAATCTGTTCTCATCTACATAAAGTTGGAAGATACGGATCCACATATTTCACAAGAAAGACATCCCAAATTCACTTCCAATATGAACATTAGATACTGACCCAAATGACAAGTCCATAACATGGAATGCCTATTTCCATGAATCAAGTGAAAACGTCTCTGTTAATAACCATCTGGGAAATTCGATAGACTTTGTCCCACGAATGTTTAAAGTATAGCAGGTTTTCATGAACTTATTACTGTGAAAAGGCAAATAATATCCAAGTGAGAATTCAACACACCGCAGACACAAACCCTTAGGAAAGGTTCCTTCATGGGAGGGAAATATGCTTCTCTGGCCCCCACGCCTCCATATGCCTATGCGAGTGCCAATCAAGCCAACGATCTGCAGAAAGTCGACAGGAGACTTTTATAATTTCTTATATATATAGCTGCAACATATTATGCAACCGAGCAAAATTTAATCATCATTAGACCTTCATCCATCTCAAGAACCAGCAGCTAGTCAACCACATGATAGAGGTGGAGAGCATCAGCTCTATGATGTTCAGCAAGACGAAAAAGTAATTACAGTGGAAACATAGCAAGCCATTTAGAGATGCCTTTCTGTGCAGGAAGCACCTTTATATGGAAATTATGGATTGTGTGGAGAAATTGCCAGCATATGTTTCTGAATTAAAGGGTACCGCAAATTTAATGAAAAGCTACCATACTCTTAAAAATTAGGCTGTCAAGACAAAAGAGCACCTCATATGCACAGAAATAACCGTATTACATATGGTCCTATTTGTGCAAGAATGGGTTGTTCCCTTTGCCACCATCTCAAGACAAAGAAATCTTAATAGTACCTTGCTTTCATCAAATTCATAATCAATTAAAGAAACTGCATGTGGAATAGAATACTCTCCAAAGCATTTGAAGCTTTCAGCTGACCAGAGACGCATAACCTAACATCACAGTACACCATTAGTGGTCATGAGAGAAAGAGAAGTTAGACACCATAAAAGATTGAAAGAATGTTTGTCACAATTTAGCAAGTGAACGGTATTTTAAATAAAATTCAGAGAGAGAGAGAGAGAGAGAGAGAGAGAGAGAGAGAGAGAGAGAGAGAGAGTATAGAGTTAACTACTACGCAAGTGATTGATGCCTTTAGACCTTAACTGATATTTCGTCAAGAGTTAGACATGATAAGTTTACCCCGACCAGGATGAATCATTCGAAAACCACTCTCAAGACAGCTATTTGATTCATTTTTATTGTCTAACATGCCACCACAGTAAGAAGCTAGCAACAAGTCAAGGGCAAGAAGCATGATAGAAAATATCATATCCCTGACACATTAATCATGTAACCAGCTCATGAGAAGGTAGATAAATACAATAGGATAGCGCAGGAGGAACAATATTTGCACTTTTTCTTCTTATTTCAGGTTAATATCCTATGGTATTACACCTCTGGCCAGAGAATTAAAAATAAAACAAAAACTATGTTATTACATTATACGAGAACAAATATCTTTTGTTTGGGCTCTTAGCTCATGCTACCAATGTAATGTACACAAAGGAGATTCTATCAAGAAGAAAAGCAAAGGAAAATAAGTCTTGAAGTTCAAGTTCTAGTCATGACTTCCTTGCGATCAGCAGTAGCTTTATTCGAATAAGCCACCCAGGGAATCATCTGCGTAAATCTCATAATGGTACCTCTTTCAGGTAAATCCTGAGAATAAAGCAGTGGTGCATCAAAGAAGACTGTACCTTGTCGCCTACACCAGTGAGGATCAAACCCATCTTCATTCGGCACTGATTGACCCTAACAGAGAGTATAATTAAAAGCTAGTCTAAACAAGAAAAATTGGAAAAGTGGATAAAAGTAACTCCAAATCTTATTTTGGACTATTTACACAACCTTGGTAAAGATTAAATTTCCCTGTTCTGATTAAGATTTCATTTAGTCTCTTTGCTAAATAAAACCTGTCATATATTCAATCATTTAAAACTGAGGAATTGTTGAATCCTTATATTTAATTCATTCTCTTCCTCAGTGACTTACCAGCAAATGGTATGCTGTATGCTCACCAAAAGGTACTAAATACTATGTCATGGTAAGTGAAGTATCCAACTACCCTGTCCCATCAATGGTAAACAACCAGAGACACGTGCTCCCAAAGAAGCATAAAGAAATTTGCTCCCGAGAATGAGTAAAAGCTCATGCTAATAGAGGGTAATCACGAAAGCAGCAAAATGCACGGTGGTTTTGCTCAAATTAAAACATGGCGGAGAGGAAGTGAGACTGTAGTGGTAATGGAAAACTTACCCAGTTGAATGCCCTTTCCATTGATCAACTTGAACATCCCCTTCTCTCAAAGAAGATTGGTGATGTTGTATGGCCCAATCCCGCATAAAATATCTCAGTGGTTTCTGTGAGAGTGCGGGCATATAGGAAGAATGTGCATAACTGCCGCGTCGCCTATAATACAAGTCCTGCAACAACTTGGATTTGCTGACAATATTGTTCCTGCAAAACCAGAGGGGTAAATTGCGTTTCAAAATGAAGCATATCCCTCCAAATTCTTTGATTCGCTGAAATCAACATAGGCTGATTTTAAGCCCATCCAAAAACCAACCACTAGTCTGGAGAATATTCAATTCAAAAAGACGAACTGAGATTATAATGATGCTCTCCCCGAAATCCCTAAGACATAAAGCATCATTTGCAGCACTTTCCGTCTAATCAAGAAATACACGTCTAAAGTTTTGGATTGACGGTATTTCCGATCCAATTCCTTCATACTTCAACTCGTTCCAATGCACTGCCCACTATATATCATCTACTAAACGGCGAGCGAAGGGTTAAAGACAGCTCAAGAACCATAACTCCGAAGAAATTTTCCAGCTTTCGGCACTAAATTGAACTAAATTGCCAAACGTGAGGGAGAGGGAGAGGGAGAGACAGACCAAAATTTGCAGACGGAAGAACAGTGAGCAAGGTCGAAGGGGCCGAGCAAGGAGAAGACCATGCACAGAATGTCGTGGTCGAGAGAGTTCATGGAAGCGGTCCTCTCGCCGCCGCCGCTCCTCCTCTTCTTCCCGGGCGGCGACCTCCCGTCGGCGAGCGACGGTCCCGTCATGCCTCCCGGCGGCGGGAGATCCTCCTTCGCCCCAAATCCGACGGTCCGCGGGAGACCAAAGGCTTCGAAGAACGTCTCTTCACTTCTTCTAAACCGGCAGACGTAGCCGCCCCACCCCGTCGACCGATGGGACCACCGCCGATGGGTTTGCTTAGCGGAGCTCGAAGATTTAGGGCAGGGCAGCGGCGGCGGCGGCGGACGTCGACGACTTCAATCCGCTCGAGATTTCCGGCGAGGGCGTCCCCTCCGGCGGCGATTTCTTCAACTCCATCAAGAACGACTCCTCATTTCTGCCACGAGGAGATGTGGGCTTCTATAGGCCCAACGGCCCATTTGGTCATGGAAAGATTATTGATAATAGGGTATCAAAGATCAATTTTCAGATGCACCTATCTCAATGGGTTCACTGCATCCTAAATTTCGATAGTAATTTTTCACGTAAGATCACATGATGTAATGGCTTTAATTCCGTGTGGATTTGATTACTATCGTTGAGTATTGTGTTTTCAATTTGCATTGCATGTTCAGCTAGTGCATATACATACTCAGTTAAACCAATCATTATTTTAGATTAATTTACTTACGTCTTATGATTTAATAGATATCACAAGTCATGAGGACAAGAGCTTCTCTAGGCCCAAGGATCCTTTGACCAAAAAAAAAGACTTGAGGGCCCCATTGGTCATAGAATGATCATTTATGATGGAGGATCAAAGATTGATTTTTCGATGCATCTAATTCAATGGGCTTCGTGCATTCAATATTTTGATTCTAGTAATTCTTCACATGATCAAATAGCTTTAATTCACTGAATTGGTGCTAACCAATTAAAGTTATATAATGATGAGAGAATTACCTACCGACGGTACATTTATCGAATTACAATTTGACCCCCAAAAAGAAAGACAAAAATCATGACATGCCATATGTTTTATGGCATGATTAATTACATTACATTACATTACCTCGTACAAGAATGGTGATGCAGCATTCACTTTTTCTTTTTCTTTTTTTAGTTTATTAAGAGATGTAGTATTTGTACCAAACAGTCCTCTACGAAGTTGACTACAATAGTTTGACCAAAAAAAAAGTTGACTACGATAGTAAGCAGAGTTAACTTCAAAGTATTTAAGTGGAAAACTCTCACTGCGACGTTCTCTCTGCTCCTTCAATCTGGTGTCAAGGAGCTTCTGGCAGTCAGCAGCTTCAGCCGTGGCCTTGGCAATTCTTTTCTTCGTGTCAACAATCCTCGCACGCTTCCTTTGCAGAGTCGATGGAGTGACCAGCCTCTGAATCCTGGGAGCTTTGCTCACCTTCTTTCCTGAGATTTCGCAGCCAAAAATACTAGGTCAACATTGAAGGTAAATTTGCAAAGAACAGTCACTAGCTGTAGATGACACTTTCATTCCCTTCTAGATAAGGGGAGCACATGCTATCATGGAAACATACCAGATTTTGTCATAAATGTTCTGTGGTAAGTGTTGACATATTTCCAGACATCATCCTCCTTCGAAAGGTTGAAGAACTTGTGAATCTTCAACTTGTGAATCTTCAAAGCCCTTTTAGGACCTCGCATCCTTGGTTTCTCGGTGTCGGTGGACCAGGGAGCTCACTCTCACCCTTCTTTACGATAACCAAATTCGGAACAGAAAGGTCAGGGCTGACAATGCCCCCACGCAGAGACTTCCTCCTCCTCTCTCCATCCTTAAGGAAGGGGTCCCTGATCAGATGATGAATAAACCTTATTTTATATTTCAAGAAGGAAAATAAAAGTTTGTGCCATCAAATATGCCAAATCGGACAGTGTACCAGTAACTCTACAGAGATGCTGCCAATATTAACACCTCACCATGTGCCCTGTTATAATCCTATTGTAAGACAAAAAGATTTCATTCCTCTTTTCAGGCTACAAATCACTCGCCTACGAGACGTGGAAGCCATTAGTCAGCAGCAAAGAATAATTGGCATTCGAGAAAAAACACACATAAATTAGGCAGAACTGGACAACCGAAGAGGCTACAGCAATGGCGGAATGAACACATGTAACATATTCACATCACATATTGTAAATACTACTACATGTATTGCGGTGTCCAAGGACTACGGAAACATCGGCATCAACTGCAAAGTTTATGGGAACATACATTGATAAGATAAATTCTTTATCAAGCAGGAAAGAAGTGAAAAATCTACTCAAGCTTTAGCATTTATAGTCCCCCCGCCCCCACCCATGGAGCCTTTTTTCTATCTAAAGCCAAGCCTGATTTGTGAAAAAGGTAATCCGGATATATGAATTTATTCCGTAAGGCTGCGTTTGATAGTCGAAATAAAATTCGAGATAGAATATAATCTATCCTATCCTACGTTTGGTGCTCGCTCATGATAGGATAAAGTCGGATATAACGGGGATATAAACAGAATAAAATTATTCCATGGGGGAGGTGGGATAAAGGTGGATATGATTTCTAATGTCCATAATAGAATTTTTTTTTCTTGAATAACAAACTTATTAAATTAACAAAATTGAAATTATATTTCAATATAAATAATATTTCAATTCTAATTTTAAAAATTTTTAAAAATTATTTTTAATTAATCCTATTTTAATTTATATATTCAACTTTAATTCTATCTTATAATAAACATTTAATCTATATTTTAAATATTTATATATATTTTAGGTATTTTGGTATTTTTGGTATGTTGGTACAGTTTACTATTTGATAAAATTTTATCAAAGAATGATGAAAGGGGAAAAAATAAATAATAATGAAAATAATATAAAAAAAGATGAAAAATAAAATAAAATAAATTAATGAATAGTGTTACGAAAGATTTTCACCATCTCCGTTTATGAACATTTAGGTTCATTTATACCACCGCCTGTGGTGGTTAGAGCTTTCTCCCCTCACCGAGACGGGAGGGGTTCGAAATCCCGAGTCCTTATTGCGCGACTCACCTGCGGTTGGGTCTGTGGTGGCGGTTCAATTCGTCCTGGGTTTACCCTACCGGTTGCTGGCTATTTAGGGGTTCTTGGGTCACTAAAAAAAAACATTTAAGTTCATTTATAATGATATGCCATTTATAAAAAAAAATGTACATGATATGATGTGAACATATCCGACTTTAATACTGCGATTCACCAAATAATGGATAATATATAAAAAAATTATAGGATTTCATATCCTATCCTATCCAGTCCTATTTCGATTAAAATTCCGGACGACCAAACGTAACCTAAGGATCAAGACGGGTTGGAAAGAACTCAATGCATCAAACACATTCCCCAACACACAGACAGCAAAATGTCTTAACAAGCAAAACGACGAGAATGGACTGCAAGCGCAGAAAAGAATTTCCAACCACACGACGTCGAACTCAAGAACTAAACCCACTATTGGACCGACTTGCATTAAATCCAACAAGCATTAAGAAAGAGCAAAGAGAGGGAGAACTAACAATTTCTGTTCATCGTCCTCTCGAGCTTCGTCTGGCGGCCAGTGGTAGGGTAGGCGATGTTGAGCTGCGAAAGCACACAAGCAAAGAGAAACCGAAAAAAAAAAGATTTGAGTAAAACTTCCGAGCAACCTTCGATCAGAGCGTGGGTGGAGAGAAGGAGACTGAACCTTCATCTTGGCTCGGAAGAGGTGATGGCGCAGAGGCGGGGCTACGAGGGTGTCTTGCGCGGGAGGAGCTTGAATCTGCCTATCAACTCAAAGTACGCATCAATTTAATGAAGAGAGAGAACCGACGTCCACAACAATTTATAATTTCAATCAAACCTACCTCAATTTTTTCAAGAAATAAATCGCTACTTCTTGGGTTAAAAAAGTAAAAAAAAAAAAAGAAAAAGAAAAAGTAATAGGTTAAACAATAGGTTTGCTTGGTTCGTTTTGGTTTCAAAAGAGTTGAAACCGAACCACCCGTGTTTTGAAAAATGTACCCTTGAACCGAACCAAATCAAACCCTAAAAGAATAGTTTGGTTTGCTTTGATTACTATTAGTGATACATACTTAATTACGAAAGATATGGAGAATCAAAGTAAAATATTTTAAATATTTTTAATTGATATAAAGAATCAAAGAGAATATCCTAAATATTTCTAATCTGTCCAACGGAGCTCCACTTATTTATAAATAGCCCCAAAAAGAACACCCCTAAGGAATGGGCAAATTGGTCGGGTGTCAAGCGGATTTACAGAGCAGCAATTGAATGAAACGTGTTTTGACTTTCACCAATTGCATGTAAATCGGGTCACATGCATAGACCAAGCGCTTGAATTTAACCAATTCTACTAGTGGTTATTGCATCTATTTCGATCCCAACTTGGTTTCCTGGAATTCTGAAAAACAACTTACCGTTGCTCAAACCAATCATGAATTGGAATACAAAGGGTGGCTAATGCAACTTCTAAATTACTATGACTATTGCATCTCCTTCGAGATATTCGATACACTCTCCACCAGTCACCACTTGTTCTTTACGATAATGTTGGGGCAATCTATTTGGCCACAAATCCCATCTTCCATAAACAAACCAAGCATGTGGAAATTACTACTATTTTGTTCTTGATTTAATTAGCAATAAGCAGTTGGAAGTTCAATATACTCCTTCACAAGCGTAAACGACTGATTTCATGACAAAACCTTTATCCAAATCCTGATTTCTTATTTTACTCAACAAGCTCATGGTAACTCTGTCACGCCCCAATCCTTGAACACGTGCCCATCCCTCACTTGGTCGATATAATAGCAATGTCCCAGGTCGTATCGCCAACCCCTTTGATTTTAATACACATGCGGAAGCATATAAATAAATCCCCAAACAATAAAACAATGGGATAGAAAAGTAGGGCTATATTTTTCACAACTGAAAAACCATAACCACACTTTTATACAAGGCAAACCACATAGTATATATTACAATACTATTTACAGAAGTCTGATATATCATATATCAGTTCACAACTTAGGGTTTGCAAACAGGATGGGATCTTAGTCCTCATCCGGGTCGTACTCAGGATCCTCCTCTAGATCATCCTCTTCATCCTCTTCTTCAGGGTCTTCCTCAGGGTCCTCCTCTTCAAGCTCTTCTTCTTCAAGCTGCTCCTCTGCAAGTTCCTCCTTTGGCCATTTCCACTCCTGATCCTCCTTCAGTCCTTCCTCTTGCTCCACTATCTCCCTTTCTTCTTCGCTCCAGTTAGCACCATCGATGGAGTACACTGGAGTATGAGCATTACCCTCTTCCTTTGGGTCTTTAGCATCCACTACCGATCCTTCCTTAGGATCAGCCATTCCTTCTCAGAATGCTTCCTCTAGGACATACATGGGCACATCACTCTCAGATACGGGACCCTCTCTTCGCCCATCATAGTAATGACAGTACCACGACCGATACTCATGTGGCCTCATGGCATCCTAATCAACGTCAACCCAGACAGTCGACTTAACCAGCACGTATTCTAGTCCTTCCGAGTGAGGGTGTATATGGAAGTAGTATGCTACTTCTGTGACATCTTCTAGAATGCCAAAGTGCATAGGAGGACGAGGAGGTAGAGGTGCTATCATCTAGGGGCCTGAAATGTTGTCCCACAACGAGGTGCAGCGAGTTCTACCCTCTTAAGACTCGATTAGTAAACCAATACACTATAGGTTGCCTAAGCACACACAGGTCAGAGGACTTACCTTGGCCTCGGATCTCACCTGCAAGTCAGTACAGTTCATACTAGGCACCCAATCATTTAATACAGATTGAATTATCGATCAATCGACTTAGTTGATTACATGTCAATCAGACCATTCCCCGGTCATTTCAATCAGTACCATACATTTCCCCACGATGGAATATCTAGTCGTCGAGCCCACGTGCATTCTCCAAGATGACATACCGAGTCTCCGAGCCCACGTGCATTCTCCAAGACGACGTATCTACTCATTGAACCCACATACATTTTTCAAGGTGGGATATCTAGTCAATGAGCTCACATGCATTCTCCAAGGTGATGCATCAAGTCACCGAGCCCACGTGTCTTTTCCAAAATGTCATACTTTAATCATTAGGCCCACGTGCATTCTCCCAGGTGATATACCAACTCATCGAGCCCACGTGCCTTCTTCAAGGTTATATATATATATCCTATCATTAATCCAATATAATATAACACCTTTCTCCTAGATGACGTACTTAGCCATCGAGCTGGCGTAATATAATACATACTCAGTCCCATTTCCACAAATTCCACTATTCTCCGTAGTTCGCCAATCTACTTTGATACTGACAACCGATACCCGGTTGTTCCTCAATCAAATACCCAAAATCAATTCATTTGGGAATATATTCTAAAAATCCACAATTAAATCAATTCGGTACCAATTAAAGCTCAATTAAATAAACGGACTGCACCACGACAATCAGCATAAAAATCTGGTCATTGGTCATCTCGGTTGAATTTCCGGAAAATAATTAATTAATTATAAAAATTAATTATTAAATAGCAATAAATCTAATTTAAGCCCGTAATGCCTAATTGGAGGCCGAGACGGACCCAGAAAATTTCTGAGGTTCGTTCAATAATTACTCGAGCCTATCTACTTGCTAATGACTATATTTAACCACCTAACATGCATTGGTAAGTCACTAATTTAATTATTCTAAACTAATCTAATCCCCTAATTATGCTTAATTAACACTAATAAACCCTTAATCATCATTTGAAAACTAAGCGAGATTTAGTGAGTTAAACTCACCCGTTTAACAATCTGTTCGGATCGAAATGTTGGGAACGTCGCGGGGGATGTTTTACTCCAAAGCAGGCCTAAGTTACCGGGCCCGGAAACACCTCAAAACGGGCTTCAAAAGCGGCTGGAAACCCACTTCTAAACCTTCTAGTTTAGCTGCAAAAATAGAAGAAAACTAGACCAAGATGAGCGGCAAGGCTCGGGGAGGGCAGGCGGAGGTTTGGCAGGGTGCATGGCAGCTCCAACGGCTTACTCAGCTATTCACGGTGACTGGACAGAGGGCTGGACGGTTGGACAGGACTGTAGGGGACCGGGATCGCACGGTGGGGGCGACGGCTCGCGCGGCTTGGCGAGGGTGGAGGCGGAGTGGCAACCGGCGGTGGTGCGGCTAGCGGTGGCGTGCGACGGGCGGCTCCGATTTCTTCTCCAGCTGTTGGCGTCGAGTATGGAGGGGGAAGGGGATGGTGTGGCTGGCCAAAGGGGGAGAGGGAGAGAAGATAGAGATGAGGGGGACCAAGGGGTCCACTTGACCACTTATTTTACCAATTTGTCCCCTCCTTTACTTGTCCACCACACCAAGACTCCATGGCTGCAAATGAGCCACCAACACACTCCTCACAACTTATGAATGGCTAGGGGAAAGGGAGAGCTACGAATTTTGGCACTAATCAACACGAAATGGACACTTGATTCACTCTCAATTGGCTCTCATAAATTCAATCCACCTACCATCGGTCATTTAGCATTTTTCCTCACTCATACATTCATCATGCTTTCCAATTTTTCCATAAAAAACATCCTCTGTTTTTTTTGCACAAAACGGTCCTATGACGACTTTTTCTCAAAAAGTCTCGGGTTTCCAAAAAATCTTCTAAGACTGAGTCGATACTCCTAGAATTTATTGTGACATGAAAAAATCTTCAATTTCTGAAATCGGACTTGAATTCACAATTAATTTCAACTTGGCGCGTTTTTAGCATGACCTAGGTTACTAGGTAACTTTCAGAAAGTTTTAGTGCAAATGACCCGTGGTCGATTTTCTTCAAGTCACTATAAACCCACTCGACTCATTGGCGACTCTCGGTTGTCGTGAAAATCTCGAGGATTCAAATACGGACACAGGGTACCGAAATAATAAGAAAATCGATCTAGTGCCGACCGACGAGAATTTTCTAATTTAGTGGTGTCACCCATGATTAACCACACATCTCTATCGAACTAGTCTATCTCTGATCTCAAATCGATTTTTAACTGTGCTGTAATGGTCTCTAAAGATGAACACGGTTGTGAAGCCGATTCCTAGTCGAATTCTCAAGTCTATTTGCCTTAAAATCATTAATGGTTTCCCCAGATAGTCTAGTTATCTCGAGAGTGATCAGCTCTGAGAATAACCCTATAGGCGCGTCAATGAAATGCCCAATTCATTCAGTAGAAAACATGACTGAAATTCTGGGATGTCACAAACTCCGCCACCATTTTGCTTGAGGGGGTGTGATGGAGCAAATCTCCCAAGATAAAACATCTTCCACAATCTGTGCCAATCTCATTGATAGAGTCAATCTTTCACAATATGTATTAATTCCTTTGATAGAGCAAATCTCCTACAATATGTGATAATATTGTAGATTTTTATCTTTTGTAAAATCTTTTCAATTATTATTTTCCTACTTATGTACATACTATAAATATGATACCAATCTCCACATCAATATATATGCGATCAAACTCAAAATCATAATCTTTTAGACATAATCGCCGTAGTGGTGGAATTCAACTAGCGATTGTCCGGGCAATCTCCGGATCTTGTCTTTCCCTTTCAGTCCCTCTTGAGAATGCAGCCTAGTATTGGGTTCTTCCTTTAATCCATGGCAATCGATCGCATGAAAATGGCCCTTGTCGATTCCAATATTCTGGAACTTTGCTTTGTAGAGAGAACATAGAATTTCTCCTTGCTTCTTTACATTGATATGAACCATGGACGTAGAGAAATAGAGAAAAAAGAGAGTAGAAAACAAGAGTTGTGTTCTTTAGGGTTCTTCCCCATTCTCTCCTCTCTCATTCCTCTTTAAGCCGCTTGAGAGAGAGAGAGAGAGAGAGAGAGAGAGAGAGAGAGAGAGAGAGTACAAAAAGGCGTTTAATATTGGATATCAATGCAAGACAATCGTGCTATACGTAATTGCATACGACTAAATATGGACGACGTGCCTCATTTCATGGATCTATAACCCATACCAGTAGTCTAATACTGGTTTATAAAGTATGTGTTCGTATTTGCAAGTGATCTAGTCTTTGCCTCATTTCTTCATGAAGTATCCCCATTCCTCAAATATCTGTTTCTCATGAAGCAACGCACGCAAAGGAACACCGATAACTACCGACGATTAGATAAAGTGGCCATAAAATTGCAAATCTACGTAAAACGATCAATGCAATTGTAAAATTTTCAATTTAGCCAATTGGTCCTAACTTTTTCAATGATATTTCAATGTGTTTTTTTCGCCAAGTTTGGCCGAAAATCAGTCAAATAACGCCAAGCATCCTATAGGGCATGGTTAAGCTAATGAGTTTTGAATCAATCAAGATATATTAATTACTTTATTTCGCATCAATTCTTCTATGTATGACTTAGCTAACATAATCCATACATGCATTTCAACATTTTCGCCAGTTTTATGTGTTTTCACATTCCACTCCACATCAACATCTTTGTTAAAAGAGAAACAATTAAGTTCTTGAATTTCTAATAACTGAAGGATTACATGCACGCCCTTATTAATTACTAAAGAAAGAGAGAGAAAATAGGGGAGAAAAGTGAGTTCTTGAGCGCTAATCCATCATCTTCAAGCACTTGAGGGGTCTATTTATATGGGAGTAGAGAACCAGCAAGGAAGTGAGAGATGAGAGAGAGAGCTCTCCTGGGCTGAGAGATCGGCACCTTATGCCCCGCTCCTCGCACCGTCGCAAACGTCAAGTCTCCCTCGTACACTTGTACATACCCTCCGACCTATATACATAAAAGGCGGTGCGGATTACTTTTCGTTCAACAAATCAAGCCGATTGATCCCTCTGGGACGAGGGGGATCAAAGACAAGAATAATTAAAGAAGGGGTCGATGTCGTGAAAACTAATAAGCCGCCTCACCTCGCCACCCAGGAACCAAGCACGCCATGGACTCTTCGTTGGGAGGCCCATCTTGCTGAGAGACCTCTGGGTCGAAGTCACCGGCACTCTTCCGTCGGTGTCCCCACTGCATTTTCAGTCATTCGTTAGTCATACCCCCACTTCAATCAACCACAAAGGATTGAAGCCAATTCCCTAAAAAACCTCAAACTTCATGTCTAGTCCCAAATTTACCCTGAACTTAATTTTTTGTTTCGAAAAAACCTTAAACTTTAGGTTCAATCTTAAATCTGCCTTGAACTTTTCTTTTGTCTTTAAAAAAAATAAATAATATAAACTTTAGGTCCAATCTCAACTATGCCCTAAATTTTGCTTTATCCGAAAAAAAATCACCAATTTTTAAACTATTCTCAAATCTTCCCCGTGGTAACATGGCATTTCCACATCGGCAATATATACACATTGGCAAGGCAACATGGAAAATTATCTTCAAAATAAAACCATTCTAGGATATAAAAATTAGAGATAACTAACAACGACTTTTGGACTTTTTGGTCTACTGGATAGAGGGTTAATGGGGACAAATTTAGCGCTAGATTAAAAATTGATGATTTTCTTTTTGACAAAAAAAATGCAATATATTTGGGATTTGACCTAAAGTTTGAGGTTTTTTTCTAAGACAATAGAAAAGTACGGAGCAAATTTGGGACTAAACTTAAATTTGGGGTTTTTCTAAGATAAGAAAAAGTTTGAGGCAGATTTGGAACTAGATGTAAAGTTTGAGGTTTTTCCTCATATAAAAAGAAAAGCTTAAATCAGAATTGGGAATAAATTTAAAATTTGGGATTTTTTAGGGAATTAGCTCGAAAGGATTGCCAAAAGTCGTCAACGACCCAACCGTAACTAGTTTCTACCTGATTTTATTGTCATCACAGATCCTTCACTTCTAACATGGACGGTGCGCAACAAAATCATTTTTTTTTTCTTTTCTATTTACCTGTACACCCAAACACGGAGCCCATTAGACATGAATTCTTGGAGGAAAGGCAGGACGGTGGGAGGGCTATCTCCCCAGGGATGGATAACTTCGCTGCACCCTTCCCAGTCATGATCGAGCTTCGTAACGTTGGCATGAAGTGCCTCTTGCACATCTTCTCTGTTCAGGTACGCATGCACGTAGTAGCCTCCACACGGGTCTAATTCCATGATCTGCAAAATGGATGACCCATGTAAATTTGAGTTAACGTGGTTGAAATCGTCGTAGAAATAGTGCAAAAGTAGGAGGGGGGGAAGAAAGCGAATGGATTTGAGCTTACGTTGGTCTTCTTGGGACGAGAAGTCAGGTTGAAAGATAAGCAGCGAGGGGCGTAGATGTCGTAAATGTCAATATTAGGAAAAACTTCATTCTCCGCATCCAACTTCGCCGATTTGCATTGACTTACTTGAGTGACATTTGGCAGAAAGTCGCAATACTTTTGAATTGCATACCATGTTTCTTGGGATATCAATGCGTGCGTAGTGAAGTATTCATACATCCCTCTTTCGTCCGTCTCATAGTTGATTGCTGCGTTCCCAATCTACATGCATCCATATACATCCACAGTCAAGACCATTTTTTTTTTAATTAGTCTAACTATGTCCAATGATTTAATATATATTATGAGTCATAAGGATGTTGGCTTCTCTAAGGCCTAATGGCCCCACTTGGCCACGGAATTATCCTTCATAATGAAGGATCAGAGTTCCATCTTTAGATGCACCAGATCGATGCTAATCATTAATGGTTACATAATAACAAGAGTAGTACCTACTAATGTCTAATTCATTGAATCCCAATTTGATTCCCCAAAAGGAAGAAAAAAGGCTTCACATATGGCATGCAGCATCCACATTATTTATTCATTAAGAGATGCAGCAATTGTACCAAACGTTCCCCTGTGAAGTTGACAACAATAGTAAGCACATGTTGATCAAATGGAACAATAGTAGCAAGAACGAATTCAACAACCAAAAGCACTTGTTCACTAAAAGATTTTTGGATTCAAAACCAATGGCAAAACACGCAAAAAACGAAATCACACAAAAACACACACAAAGCTTGAATCATTTCCAACGATCAAACACTTAAGGTTCAAAATGTAACATAGATAAGGACCATGCGATTTATGAAAACAACTTACTATAATCCCTTTGAGGTTGATAATGGTCTTGTTTGCCTTCTTGTTGTTGAATAGGATGTTGTATGCGAGCTGAGGTGCGTAATGGCCCGCGTAGCTCTCGCCTGAAATGTAAAAATCCCGGTTCTTGTACTCGGGAAACCTCTCCAGCCAATTTAGCAAGAACACATAATTGTCCTCGGCTGTTTTACTGTCACCGTTCGTTCTATAGTCTGCCGTTGTGTTAGAATAAGAAAAACCGACACCAGCCGGAGACTCTAGAAACAAGACGTTCGCAGCTGCCCTCGTAAAACAAATAATTAATCCACCCTATCAGCATAAAGAAAAGGTGAAATACTTTCGAAAGCACTAAACTATATTTTTCAAATACTTTACCAATATTCCATGCAAATTTATTTCTATAGAGAGTCTTCCCATCGCTATAAACTCGGAATGGTCCGAGTTCCTGCATTGCTCCAATGCCAAAGGATGAGCATCCAGGACCTAAAGAAACGACACAAATAGCTGACTTTTACTCACTCAAATGCACCAGAAAATAATCTAGATACGATCCACCGTGTATGTATCATAGAAAATTAAGAGAAGGATGGTGTGTGTATTTATTGGACCAATCAACTCTGCGATTTTCTATATCACTGACAATCCATTCAGATTTTGGAATTAACAAATCATGACGATAACTTATGTTCACATACTTTTACTATACACTGCACCTAAATATGAAAGACAAATAGCAATGCTTGGGCGCAAAGCACCGGCTTCATTAAGTTATCAATGTGACAGCCCGAAGTGTTTCAGAATCAATAAAAAGCCAACTGCAACAATTAGAAAAATGCTTAGTTGTCGGGACAAAGTTATATTAATTATTTTATGGTAGCATTGAATACTGATATTGTTTGATAAAGTTTAAATTGAGTTTATAATAATGCCATAACTACGATGTAATTGTATATCTTGACTATAAAAACCGTGATAAATTCCTAAGTGAAGAGAATAATATACTCGCATTGAAGATCAAGCGAAATTCTGAAAATTAAAAGCATTCACCTCCATTAAGCCACAGAAGAAGCGGCACCGAGTCCTTATTTCGCCCTGCTTCGGCAAAATAATAATAAAATGCTCGACCAGCCGATTCATCAATGGTGACATAACCACCATAGTGATTGAATTCAACAGGCGGTTGTCCAGGCAACCTTTTGATCAAATCTTTCTCCTTCAGTCCTTCTTGACGATAAATCCTGGAATTGAGAATTCCATGGTAATTGCTCACCTGAAAAGGGCTCGTGTCTATCCCAGACTTCTCCCACTTCGCTTTGTATAGGGAATGGAGAACATCTCCTTGCTTCTTTCCATGGATTGGAACCAGGGAAGACAAGACACATAAAGATAAAAGAAGAAGAAAAGAGCGTCCTTTGGGGTTTCTCCCCATTCTCTCTGCTCTCAGCTTCTTCCTCTTTGAGCCATTAGAGAGCGAGAGTAAGAGAGTTTTAATGGTGGTTTTGATATGTTGAATTGCATTTCGAATTAGCTGTATCTATAGATAATCGGAAGAAAGAGAATATGGCAATTATGACAGAACGGGAAAGACTTAACTGCCTGGATAAGCTTGATTAGATCTAGGTAATATAATTAAGGTCTTTTCACATTTTCGAAATCATGCTGTGCCCCGTCACTCCGATATAGACAGTGTCTGATCTTACAGGAAGACATGCCGCTTATTACACCTAAACTTTAATTGAATTGAATTTAATTGAGTATAATATACGATTTGTTACTAGATATGGATGTATACCATGTGAACAATGGAGTGGCATAAATGGCAAGATATTATTCAACAGCTTCCTTTTGTTACATTTTTTTTCCTTCGATCATATTAAATTAAATTGTCAGTGCTTTTGATAACCACTAAATGCAGACAACTAGATTATTTGGTTTAAGTAAAAAATCACTCATTAAGGTAAGTAAGGATTTTGACCAAAAAAAAAAAAAAAAAAAGGTAAGTAAGAATAAATTATTTAATCAAGTTATAAAAATACAATGGAAAATAAATTCTTGCTAGTTATATAAATAAAACCATCTGATAATGCTCATTATTCTTTGTTTAGCATAAAACGATAAAACTTATTGATATTTTATCAAATAACTCTTTCATTACTTTTCAATACTTAATATTCATTATTTAAAATTCCTCTAATCCTCTTCCACTATTTATATACCTTTTTCATCAACGTCTTAAAAGTATCACCTTGTATATGAAATTACCAATTTTTTTTGTGCGATGAGTCAACTTTATTTGTTTGAGTTATGTACAAGCTACTGAAAAAGGCACTCTTGAACCAAATCAAACCAAACTAAACCCTAAAGAAACAGTTTGGTTTGCTTTTATTTAACATTTTGAACAGTTCTTTGCTCACTTCAATGCGCTATTACTTAGGGGTGTCAATGGGTCGGGTCCGGTCGGGTTTTGATGTTACCTAACCTGACTCGAATCATAAGGGTGGGCTTGGACCCGACCCGACCCAAAACGCATAAGAACTGAAATGAAAAAACCAGGTCGGGTCGGGTGGGGTTTTTTGGTTTTTTATTTTTTATTTTTTTCCGGGCTCCCACTCAACTTGGTTATGGATCACATTGCTTCCACATAAACCTTAGCACAAACTTAGCTCAGAATATTAACAATTCTCAACCAGTGTATATATATGTCCCGATGCTGGGTAGCTCTACTATATTAAAGTAGTATAACAAGCATCCTAATAAATCAAACTCATTATTGGCCAAAAAAGGGGAAACTGCACGCGTGGATTTTGTTCCAATGAGGTTCTCAAACAGCCAGTGCAAATCGGATGAGCTCATGCTCCTTGAAATTCCAAAGCACATCTGCAAAAGCTCAAGTGGATAAAGATAAAAGAGAGCAGCTTTGACTAGAGTTTCCAGTAACTTAGCTAATTAGTATGTCATATAATCATGAGATGACAATTACCGGACACTTCGTCAAAATGTAAAAATAAGAGGGGCGAAGAGAAGAAGGCAAAATTTTAATCACCGCAAAACATATATGGAATGGCACAAAATCCAAGTAGTCTTTAAGATGTATGACCCTCCTCCGCAGAAGCCTCAAAAGTCTCCCTGGGAACAAGTTCAGGGACCTCATCATCATCGTCCTCCTGAGTAAATTTAAAATTTGATAGCTTTATAGTCGAAAAAGTACGAAAAAAAGCCATCATTCACAATTTTTTTTGTTTATGCAAGTCTGTAGTAGGAACATCCTGTTCTCTAGAGCTCCCAACCACAGGACACAGTTATTCTTTTCACTATCTTTGTCACGCCCGATCCTCGAGCGCGCGCACATCCCTCTGCGGTCGATATAATTTGCGACTTCCCAAGACGCGTCGCCAACTCATTTATCTTTAATACGCATGCGGAAGCGAAACAATAACCCCTAACAACAAAAGCTTGGGATAGGAAAGCAGGGCACATTTCACAAAAGCCAACTTTGATAAACAACAAGTTTAGATACAAAACGAGCCTGGTCAAAAGTCTACAAAAAAGTTGGCTCTCAAAAAGAAGCTGTCCTACGACCTACTTGTCGGACACAAACGCCGATCCTTCAGACTCCACCTCCACAGACTCCGGGGCTTTGGGTCCTCCACCACTATCATTTAAGGACCTGAAAATTTAGCCCACAACGGGGTGAGACAATGTCTCAGCAAGTTCACCCCCTAAACCCCTATGAAGAAGGAAATACGCCCAGGAGCGACCTAACCACACAACCACAGAGGACTTATCTCGCTTCAGTTCCCTCTTGCACGTTAGCACAATTTATATCTCATATACGCAATCATCACTCAACAATTGGAACGCATCTCACTATATCTCAATCAATCACTCGTTCCAACTATTAATCACGGCCACACACGGGCACGACCTACTCCATGTTAGGGGGTCTTATGGTGTAACCAGGTTAATCATGGCCCAATGCATAGCCTACTAAATGTTCAGCAGTAAATCACGGCCCAGTGGGCACAGCCTATGTTAGGCGGTAATCACGGCTCAATGAGCACAGCCATACTTTGGCGGTTGATCACGGCCACATGGGCAGAGCCATACTTTGGTGGTTAATCACGGCTTAATGAGCACAGCCGTACTTCGACGATTAATCACGGCCTCATGGGTATAGCCATTTCCAAGTTTAGGTGGTAAATGTCGGCCTGAGGGGCACAGCCTATACCAAGCTAGGCGGTCTTCTAGCTTAACCATGTGTCATAACCAAATGCTCACGATTAATAATCACCATACAATTTCACAATTATCACACAATTGCACAAAACTTCACTCAATTGATCAATCCAGCAATCAATTGCACATTCTGGCCATAGCACAGCAATCAACTTGAAATTCTATTGAGCGGCTCTCTAGGCATAATTTTCGAAAAATATTAATTAATTAATAATTAAATAAATTTAGAAAATTAAATTAAATAAAATAATAAATAATATAATTTAAATAATATTAAATAATATTTAATTTAAATAAATAATTAAGTAATTGAAATAATTAATTAAAAGACTAATCATGATTAACATTAATCTAATTACATAATTAGACTAATTAATCCATCCCTTAATCTAATCATTCAACTAATATAATTAACATTTAAATAAACTAATCTATTCACCTAAACATACTTAGGCTAATCTAAACACCCCTTAAGCATCATTAAATCCCTAAGCGGAGATTAGTAAGTAAACTCATCGATTTGCATTTAGGCGAGTTCACGGTGACGACAACGCGAGAGGAGGTCGACAATCCTCCAAGCGGCGACACCAAGCAAGGCTGGGAAGGGCTCGGAAATGAGCCTTGAAGTCTCCAAAACCTTGTTGGTTTCTACTTCTGTTCAAGGCTGAACCACAGAGAAGAAACCATCAACTTCAACGGCGAAAACGGGCCGATTGGAGCTCCGACGAGTGGGTGGTCGGCAACCGGTGGCTCCAGTGGGGTCAAGGGGGACTTGTAGGTGGTTGGTATGGGTGGAGATAGGGTCGGAATGGAAGAAAAACGGAAGAAAATGCTGAAATGGCGAAAGGGCGAAATCGGACCGATGGACCGGCGGCGGCGGCTTGTGACGGCCGGCGGCTCCGTTTGGGACGTGGTCGGGCTAGTTGTAACGGTCTATCTCTCCTGGTCATGGTGGTGGTTGGAGTGTTGGCTGATTCTCACGGGAAGATAACTTTTAACTTGAGTTTTTGACGAAAGGTCAACAAAACGAAACCTGGAACGAGGAGAAAACAAGGGGAAAGAGGCCAACGGTGGCTATGCGGCGTGCGACGGGTAAGGGGAGGGTGTTGTTGGCTTTCCTCTGGTTTCTCTAAGCTCTCTCAAGCCTCAACAATGGAGAAGGGTGGAGGAAAAGGGAGAAGAAGACAGCTGAAGCAAAGGGGGACCCTAAGGAGGCCTTCAAGCTTCAACACTTGTCCAACTCTCCTCACTCATGCCCCCACCACCCATGGCCCTCACCCTCATCCATTTCCCACTCCTTAGCTTCTTCAAGAAGCTTGTCAAATGGTCCAACAAGTTGTGCACCATGGGGGCTACGAATTTTGGACATTTCTCCCTCAATTCCATTCAATTTTCAAACAAACCAAATCAATTGAAGCCCAAATAAATCCACCAAGGTGTATTCATCCATCTCATGACTTTTCCCCGTCAATTGATCCTACTTGACGTCCAAAGATGAGATCAAAAATGGTCCTCTGACTTTCCCGATAAAAAACGGCCTTACTTTGATTTTTCGCCAAAAATCTTGGTTTGTAGAAAAATCTTCGGAGGATGATTCGATGGTCCTAAAATGATTTGTGACATGACAGATTTTCCAATTTCTGAAATCAGGTTTAATTTCTCGGTTAATTTCAATTTGGTGCGATTTTAGAGCGTCCTAACTACCGGGTAGCTTTTAGGAACTTTTAATGCTTTTGACCAGTGGTCTACTATTTTCGAGCCATAAAGTGCATCTTCGACACATTGGCGACTTTTGGTTGTCGTGGAATTCTTGAGGTTTCAAATACTGACACAGGGTACTCAAAATGACAGAAAAATCGATCTAGTGCCGATCGATGAGGAAATTGCAATCATGTGGAATCACCCACACTCTAATAACATATCTCAGTCGAATCGACCTATCACTAATCTCTGATCAATTCTGATAGTGCCGTAATGATCCTTGCATATTAGCATGGTCGAGCAGTCGATTCCTGATCGAATTTTCAAGTCTATTGCGTTTAGATTCCTTAATGGCTTCACCTTATAGACTAGTTATCTCGTTAGTGATTAGCTCAGAGAATAGAGTTATACGTCATCGATGAAAAGCCCAACTTATTTAATTGAAAACAGAATAAAAATTTTGGGATGTCACAATCTTGTTCATGTCTATGGAACGTAAAAGTCAGCTTAAAAGCATATCTTTTTAAACTCGGTAACTAAACTATTATGCTGAATGATTTTTGTTAACCATTTTGCACAAAGTCAATTAGATAGATTGTTCCAAAACTGCAAAAAAGCCATTGATGCAATTGCTTATTTGCTCCAAAGTTTAAGCAATGAAAAGCAATCTATGAAGGACGGCATGGCAGTAAAGTTGACGAAGAGTAGCTGAACTTATCAAATGTGGGAAATAATTAGTGCTTTTGGGAATAGTCCCTCCCTCTCAATACAGTACACCATGTGGGACTCATAATCATGTGAGAAGGGAGGGAGTAAACTTCCAAAGTAAACAATAATTTCTCCCTCATGTCTTAGCAGTTACACTTGCTTTGAACTAGGGGCGTCAAAAAGGCCTGCGTTAGCTCGACCAGGCTTGACCCGACCCTAAATTTAGGGTATTTTGGGGTCAGGCCGAACTCTTCTTCAGATATGGAGTCGGTATTAGCCGTTGTTTGATTAGGGCCGGGCCGGAATGGGTCAGCGCGGGCCTTTTGGCCTTTTATCACTCAATCGGCTCCTCACTTTTGTTTTTCAACCATAATTTTCAAGTCCCGCAATACACCACTAACACAGCCACAGTCGCCACCCAACCACCACCGTTGCCGAGAAGAGGAAAGGAAGCTCAGGGGTTGTAGAGAAGACGAAAGGAAGAAGTGGGCTTGGAAGTGTGATTGGTTCCAGTGCGGCCGTTTGTGTCTGTTGCCTATAAAGCACTGACACTCTTCAAGAGCCTTCGTGTCGTGTCGGATACTTCGACACGTGTCCGACACTCTCCGACACTCGGTCAACACATGTCGAAAAATCCGACACCTGGTCAACTTTCTTGACACTCTTCGACACTCAAGTTGGAATTTTGACATATGAGTTTCCGACACGTGTTCCGATATCGAGGTCAATTTTAAAAATTTAATAAATGAGAGGTCAAAATATATATATGTCAAAAAATAAAACACAATAATAAAAATAATAAATGGAGAAAAAAATAAAAACCCAGTCTTCTCTTTTCTCATGACTCTCATTTCTGTGATACACAATTCACCCCTTAAGTTTTTTTTTCTCCTCTTCCAACATATCTAATATTTGAGTCCAGAATATAGATCGCTTGTTTTTTTTCCAAGTTTTATGAATTATTAAAATAGATTTGAATTTGTCAAATTGAAACAATGAATGATATTAATAAATTGCGGATTAATGTTTTTAGTGCATATTTATTCTAGGATTTTTTAATTATATTTATTTATGAATTTGATTCAAATTAATTTGATTGAAAGAATCATAAAAATGACAAGTTATTATGTATATATAAAAATATATATTTAATATACAATGTGTCCCAACGTGTCGAAATTCTCTGGTTTTTAGAAACGATGTGTCAGCATGTCGTGTCGTGTCGTGTCGTGTCGCGTGTCACTGTGTCTGTGTCGGTGCTACTTAGTCTGTAGCTCGTCGCCATTGACGTTCACCGTCGTCGAGCCTGGCTGGCTGATTTGCTATCAAAAACAAGGTGAGCCTCACTCCCCAACCTCATGCTTGTCTGCTTGTCAGACTCTATATCTAGCTTCTACGAGCTTAAAATAACTGTTTTCGACGTGTGGGTACTTCTCGATTTCGGCTTTGCAGGCAGGTGGTGGTCGGCGCCATCGTTCGAGCCTGTCGTTTGTGGATGGGTTTTCGTTGGGTTTGGCGGTGTTCGAGTTGAACGAACCTTTGCGAGGTTACCAAAGTTACCAAATCGATATAAGTGTCTTCAAGAATCTTCGATTCATTTTCTCTTTCTGTGTTCTGTTTTTTTTTAGGGGGCTGTTTTGGGGGGGGTTTGTTAGTGATTGCAGGAGCCCTCTTTGGCCGTCAGATTAGATCTGGTCTACACTGCTTGTCCTTTTGCTGGGAGTGGTTTTCCTGATTGATTCTCTAATGTACTGCCGTTGAAATTCGATACAAATTGATTTTAAAAATTAAACTTTGAATGTTAGCCCTTGGTTGTGTTCAAAGCAGGTGTAATTGGCAAGACATGAGGGAGAAATTATTGTTTACTTTGGAAGTTTACTCCCTCCCTTGATTATGAGTCCCACATGGTGTACTGTATTGAGAGGGATGGACTACTCCCAAAATCCCTAATCATTTTCCACAAACAGTACCTACATTTGATAAGTTCAGCTCCTCTTTGTCAACTTTACTACCGTACCGACATTCACAGCTAACTTGTCATTGCTTAAACTTTGAAGCAAATAAGCAATTGCATCTGTGGCTTTTTGCAGTTTTGGAACAATCTATCTAATTGACTTTGTGCAAAATGGTTAACAAAAATAATTCAGCATAATAGTTCAGTTACTGAGTTTAAAAATATATGCCTTTAAGCTTACTTTTACTTTCCATAGACATGAATAAGATAGTGAAAAGAATAATTGTGTCTTGTGGTTGGGAGCTCTAGAGAACAAGATGTTCCCACTGCAAACTTGCATCAAAAGTTTTTTTTGTGAATGATGGCTTATTTTCGTACTTTTTCCGACTATTATGCTATCAAATTTTAAATTTACTCGGGAGGATGATGATGATGAGGTCCTTGAACTTATTACTAGGGAGACTTTTGAGGCTACTACAGAGGAGGTTAACACATCTTAAAGACTACTGGATTTTATGCCCTTCCATATATATTTTGTGGTGTCTAAAATTTTTCCTTCTTCTCTTCGCCCCTCTTATTTTCACATTTTGATGAAGTGTTCTGTAATTGTCATCTTATGATCCTGTAACACACTAATTAGGTAAGTTACCGGTGACTCTAGTCAAAGCTACTCTCTTTTATCTTTATCCACTTGAGGTTTTGCAAATGTGCTTTGGAATTTCAACGATCATGAGCTTACCTGTCACGCCCCGATCCTCGGACACGCACCCATCCCTCACCTTGGTCAATTTAATAGCGACGTCCCAGGATGCATCGCTGACCCTTTCGTTTAATATGTGCATGCTGAAGCATAAAATAAGAATCCCCAGACAATAAAGCAATGTAATAGACAAGTAGGACTAAAAACTTAAACCTGAAAACCAACACCTTTATGTACATATATAACAACTCAGTCATATATATACATATACAAGCCGTACTAAAAGGTCAATTTTTACTCAAACAGGTTCCACAGCAAAAGTCATCAGACAGGAGTGGAGTCTCAATCCTCATCAAGATCCTACTCTGGATCATCCTCGGGGTTCTCCTCCAGGTACTCATCTTCGGGTTCTTTCTCCTTAGGTTCCTCATCAGGGTCTTGAAATGTTGTCCCACAACCGGATGAGACTATGTCTCAGCAAGTTCTACCCCCTAAGACCCGATTAGGAAGCCAATACACCTTAGGCTGCCTAAGCACAACACGAGTTAAATGACTTACCTTGGCCTCAGTTCCCTCCTGCAAGTCAATATATATATATATATATATATATATATATATATATATATATATCAAATATACACGATCACATCACATCACCCAATCAGATCGAATCATCAATCAATCGACCTAGTCAATTACATGGCATCCAGACCATTTCTTGGTTGGCCCCTTCCATACTATCTATAAGTCTGATCAACATCCAAGACTACTCACCATAGGTGATATAAAGATAGTATGTTATCCTATCTCTAGATAACATATAGAGTCATTGAGCTGTCAAATCATACCGTACTATCTCAAGATGATCTGTAGAATTATCGAGCCGGTATATCATACCGTACTGTCTCAAGATAATTTGTAGAATCACCGAGCCGGTATAATATACCGTCCTGTCTCAAGATGACATATAAAGTCACCGAGCCGATATACACACAATTTATCATACCGTATTGTCTCAAGATGATATGTAGAATTATCGAGCTGGTATATCATACCTTAATGTCTCAAGATAATCTGTAGACTCATCGAGCCGGTAGATCATACCGTCCTGTCTCAAGATGCTCCGTAGAGTCATCGAGCCGGTATACATGCCATTCCAAGCAAACAATCAAATAACTATTTTTATCATTTTCGATAAAATGTCATGTGTGGGTACACAGTTGGCCTTAGCCAAAATATAACAATTTCCTTTCCATAAATCCCACCATTTTCTAGCCTACCAAAATATTTTTGGCACTGTTGACCGATGCCCGGTTATTTTTCAATTAATAACCAAAAGTATTTAATTTAGGAAAATACTCATAAAATCATCAATAAATCAATTTAGCACTAATCAACGCTCAGATAAATAAACAGACTGCACCACAATAATTAGCATAAAATTTCGGTCGTTGGTTATCCTAGCCTAATTTCTAGAAAATAAATAAACTAATTAAATAATTTCGAAAACTATTAATAAATACAATAAATCTAATTTAGGCCCGTAATGCCTAATTGGAAGCCGAGACGGACAGGAAAATTACCGAGACTGTTCAATAATTAATAGGACTTGTCTACTTGCTAAGTATATTGACCATTCTCCTAACATGCATAGGTAAATGCCTAATTTAATTATTATACTTTAATCTAACCACTTAATTGCACTTAATTAAATCTAATCAACCCTTAAGCATCATTAGCATACTAATAAGGGATTAGTGAGAAAAACTCACTTGATTAAATGCGAAGGCCAGATCACCGCGACGGCGGCGCGATGGCGGTGCGACGGCGGCGCGACGGCGGCCGAAATCCAAATTTTTGGCGGTGTCGGCGAACACTCGGGCTGGGCCTACAAGCCTCGCAAGCCCACGGGCTTAGCAACTGGCTGCTTCTAGGTTGGGCTTGCTTCGCGGGCCTAAGATGAGCTGAACTAGGCTGGCTTCTTGGGCTGCGGTAATTTTCGTGGGCTTCAAATGTTAGTGGACTGAGCTGAGGAAATGAAGACGGACTGAAGATGGGCCGAAATTCTCGTGGGCCTGACTTCGGATGGACTGAAGATGCGCAGATGAAGGCGAGGGACACCCGAGTTGCTTCGGTCAACGCTGGAGCTTCGTTTGCAGTAGAATTGACCCAGCAAATTGAAGACACGAGGAGAGTTGGTGTCTTCGGTTGGTGGCTGGACGAGTTGTCGTTGACCGAATTCCACTAGACTACTCAGTGGAAGAATCGGTGGCTTCGGTGGAGGGATCGTGGGCTTCAACGGTAGAGAATTGGAGGCTTCGGTGGGGTGAGTCTTCGTTGGTGAGCTGAGGGCTTCTTCGGTTGGCCGTTGAAGAAGAACACGACAAGTGGCAAGGAGGAGGTTTCGGTGGAGGTTGAAGATGCGGAGATGGGTTGATGAAGATGGGGAATGATGATGGGGATGAAGCGCAGATGCGGTGGGGAATTGAGTGTACAGTTCGTCCAGAAGAAAAGATGAAGTAGCTCGTCCTTTGCTGAAGTAGAAGCTGTGAAGAAGATGAGGGTCGGTCGAGCTTGTCCAACAAGCTAGAAGAGAGAGAAAAACACCAAAAGTCCACATGTTTAGCCCTTCCATTGAATGTCATGTCTCCTAATACTTTCCACCAAAATTCCCCTAAATAATCCCAATTAAAATTCCAAAATTTTCAACCTTATGTCCAACTTCAAATTTCACTATATTAAATTCAATTTCCTAAATTGAGGTTCGATTTCGATGGAGAAAAATCCTGTACAATTTTCTGCAATCCCCCGATACTCAAAAGCTCGGCTTGGAAGTCCCAATTTCCATCGATTTAGCCCATTTGAATTTCCGCTAATTTTCCGCAACGTCCGAAATGGTTTTTCGTAAAAATCTCGGAATCTCTGAAAATTCTTCGGAGAATGAGTCGACGTTCCTAAAATAGATTGTGACATGAAAGAATCTTCAATTTTTGAAATCGGACCTGAATTCACGGTTAATTTCACTCGGGCACATTTTTAGCGTGACCTAGGCTACCGGGTAGTTTTCGGAGATTTTTAGTGCAAATGACCCGTGGTCGATTTTCTTTGAGCCACAATGAACCCACTCGACACATTAGCGACTCTCGATGATCGTGAAAATCTCAAGGTTTCAATTACGGGCACAAGGTACCTAAAACGATAGAAAATCGATTTAGTGCTGATCAACGAGAATTTTGCAATCAAGTGGAATCACCCACACTCTGATTACACATCTAAGTTGAATCGACCTATCCCTGGTCTCTGGTCGACTTTGACAATGCCGTAATGACCCTTGCAGACTAACACGGTTGAGCAGTCGACTTCTGGTCGAATTCTCAAATCCATTGCATTAAAATCTCTTAATGACTTCCCTAGATAGTCTAGTTATCTCACGAGTGATCGACTCTGAGAATAGTACTATAGACGCGTCGATGAAAGGCCTGATTTATTCAATTGAAAACAGTACTGAAAATTCAGGATGTCACATTACCTGATTTGCATTGGTTGTTTGAGAACATCTTGCAACAAAATCGGACCGTGCAATTTTTTGGGAAAAACGAGCGATCGAACAATAATATAAACAGAAGAAGAAAATAAATCGAACACCGGATTTACGTTGTGCGGTCGTAAAGACCTATGTCCACGGGGAGAGCAGTAACGAATTTCACTATAGATCAAGTGATACATGGAGATTACACACTCGAGTCACTCAAATACTCTCTCAGTGTTTCCCAAGCCCCAATTACACCCAATAACGCATGCAGTGTTTAGCTCCGAAATTCCTCAAGAAATAATCTCTCAATCTCATGAGGGAATTACACTCAAATCTTACCTCAAGATTAAATCAGCTACAAACACTAATCTTTCTTGGATGTAATTTACGGACAATAATGATAAAGAAAAATCCCTCCCAAGCCCTCGACGACGAGACGGCGCTTCAAGACCACTTCTTCATGATCAACCCTTTGCCACCCACGGCCACAAATCTATATACCATAAGTGAGGCCCTTATTCTTTTGCCGACTTCTCATAGAATTATTTTTCCTATCTTGCCTGACATGCACGTTAATCCCAAGATGCATATCAAAGTCAACACCAAACTTTCTTATTTTGTTGTTATCTTTTCCGTTTTATTTATTTATTTTCTCTCTTGGCCGAGGAAGTTGAAGTGTGCATCCAAAATCCAAGTCAAAGTTGGACTTTCCTATTTTAGCGGCCAAACTCTCCAACGCAAATTCGAAAATTTTGGAAAGTTGATCTTCGAATGTTCTTTGCTCGATTTCGAACGTTCGCAAAATATCCAATTCGGAATATTCGGAATTTCGCATTAGACTTAAAATCGAGACATATTTTGACACAGTTTTCCCCTTTCTTGGCCAATAATGAGTTTGATTTATTAGGATGCTTGTTATGCTACTTCAATATAGTAGAGCTACCCAATATCGGGACATATATGTACACTGGTTGAGAATTATTAATGTTTTGAGCTAAGCCTATGCTAAAGTTTACACGGAAGCAACGTAATCCACAATCAAGTTGAGTGAGAACCCGAAAAAAGAAAGAAAGAAAGAAAGAAAGAAAGAGTATTTGAACGATAGACGTCGAGAGAAGTAGAGAAAAAGGTAGAAGCCAAGAGTTGTTTCTTTAGGGTCCCTCCCCATTCTCTCCACTCTTCTTCCTCTTTGAGCCGCTTGAGAGAGAGTACAAAGAGGCGTTTAGTGGTGGTTTATTGTGATAAGATCCAAGCATCTGCGTCTATGTAACGTACGCAAAGGAACATCGATAACTAACAAAGATTAGATAAGGTGGCCAAAAAAATAATAATAATAGAGTCGAATAGATTTCACTTGAAATAATCGTCCAAAAAATTGTAAACCTACTATACAGAGATCAATGCAACACTAAACTTTCCAATTTAGCTAATTAGTCTTAAACTTTTTAACGATTCTTCAACATATTTTTTCGGCCGATTTTGGCCGAAAATCAACTGAAGTAACACCAAACATCCTACATGGCTTATCTAACGTATATAAGCTGCTTTACATTATACTGATTTTTCGATGCATGACTTATCTAATGTAATTCATGCATGCATCTCAACATCTTGGCCAGTTTTCTGTGCTTTCACATTTCACTCCGCATCAATATCTTTGTTAAAAGAGAGACAATGAAGTTCTTGAATTTCTAAATAACTGAAGAATTACATGCGCGCCCTTATTAATGCTGAAGAAAGAGAGAGAGAAAATGGAGAGAAAAGTGAGTCCTCAAGCAATAACCCATCATCTTCAAGCACTTGAGGGTCTATTTATATGGGAGCAGAGAACCGGCAAGGAAGTGAGAGATAAGAGAGAGAGCCCTCTTGGGCTGATAGCTCGGCACCATATGCCCCGCTCCTCGCACCGTCGCGAACGTCAAGTCTCCCTTGTACACTTGCACGTACCCTCCGACCTATGTACATCAAAGACGGTGCGGATTACTTTTCGTTCAACATATTAAGCCGATTGTGATCCCTCTGGGACGAGGGGGATCAAAGACAGGAATAATTAAAGAAGGGGTCGATGTCGTGAAAACTAATAAGCCGCCTCACCTCGCCCCCGAGGAACCAAGGACGCCATGGACTCTTCGTTGGGAGGTTCATCTTGCTAAGAGACTTCTGCGTCGAAGTCACCGGCACTCTTCCGTCTGTGTCCCCGCTGCATTTTCAGTCATTCGTAAGTCATACCTCCACTTCAATCACCCACAAAGGATTGGGGCGAATTCCCCAAAAAAATTCAAACTTTACGTCTAGTCTCAAATCTATCTCGAACTTTTTTTTTTTTTCAGAAAAAGATTTAAACTTTAGGTTCAATTCTAAATCTGCACCTTCTAAAAAAAAAAAAAATCCTAAACTTTAGATTTAGTCCCAAATCTACCCCGAATTTTGTTGTCTAAAAAAAAAAAAATCATCAACTTTTAATCTATTATCAAATCTTTCTCGTGGTTCAGTCCCAACTTAACGTGACATTTCCACATTGACAATATATACACGTCGGCAAGGTGACATGAAAAATTATCTTCAAAATAAAACCGTTCTAGGATATAAAAATTAGAGACGACCAACAGTGACTTTTAAACAGAGATTTACGAGGACAAATTTAGGATTAGAGTAAAAATTAATGATTGTCTTTTTGACAAAAAAAAAGGGATAGATTTGGGATTTGATTTAAAGTTTGAAGTTTTTTCTAAGATAAAAGGAAAGTTCAGAGCAAATTTGAGACTAAACCTAAAATTTGGTGTTTTTCAAGACAAAAAAAAATTTGTGGCAGATTTGGAACTAGATTTAAAGTTTGGGTTTTTTTCTAAGACAAAAAAAAAAAACAATTTGGACCAGAATTGGAATTTGACCTAAAGCTTTGGATTTTTTAGGGAATTAGCCCAAAAGATTGCCAAAGGTCGTCAATGACCCAGCCGTAACTAGTTTCTACACGATTTTCTTCTCATTACAGATCTTTCACTTCTAACATGGACGGTGGGCAACAAAATCATTTTTTTCTTCTTTTCTATTTACCTGTACACCCAAACACGGAGCCCACTGGACATGAATTCTTGGAGGAGAGGCAGGACGGTGGGAGGCCTATCTCCCCAGGGATGGATAACTTCGCTGCACCCTTCCCAGTCGTGATCGAGCTTCGTAACGTTGGCGTGAAGTGCCTCTTGCACATCTTCTCTGTTCAGGTACGCATGTACGTAGTAGTCTGCACACGGGTCTATGTCCATGATCTGCAAAATGGATGACCCATGTAAATTTGAGTGCAAAATGGTTGAAATCGTCGTAGAGAAAGTGCAAAAGTATGAAGAGGGGGGAGGGGGGGAGGGAGAGGGAAGGAAAGAAAGCAAATGGATTTGAGCTTACGTTGGTCTTCTTGGGACGAGAAGTCAGGTTGAAAGATAAGCACCGAGGTGCGTAGATGTCGTAAATGTCAATATTAGGAAAAACTTCATTCTCCGCATCCAACTTCGCCGATTTTCATTGACTTACTTGAGTGACATTTGGCAAAAAGTCGCAATACTTTTGAATTGCATACCATGTTTCTTGAGATATCAATGCGTGCGTAGCGAAGTATTCATACATCCCTCTTTCATCCGTCTCATAGTTGTTTGCTGCGTTCCCAATCTACATGCATCCATATACATCGTCAGTTAAGACCATTAGTCTAACTATGTCCAATGATTTAATATATATTATGAGTCACGAGGATGTTGACTTCTCTAGGCTTAATGGCCCCACTTGGCCGAGGAATTATCCTTCATAATGAAGGATCAGAGTTCCATTTTCAGATGCACTAGATCTAATGACTTGAAGGCACTAGCTTGATGTTAATCAAGAATGGTTACATAATAACAAGACTAGTACCTACTAATGTCTCATTCATTGAATCCCAATTTGCCCCCAAAAAGGAAGAAAAAAGGCGTCACAAATAGTATGCAACATCCATATTATTTATTTATTAAGAGATGCAGCAATTGTACCAAAGGTTCCTCTGTGAAGTTGACAACAATAGTAAGCACATGCTTAGTTAAAACCCATTTTAGCAAATGGAACAATTGAGTAGCAGCTAGTAACTCCAATCACAAATGCAACAACCAAAAACATTTGTTCTACTCATTATAAAGCTATAAAATAATTTTCTACATGTCGATGAGGTTCAATATGGGAGCAAATTACTTGGCAAAACCAACGGTATGATGACTTCTAGCTTTTGCTCGATCATTAGAACGCAAAAGGCCAACACAAAAACACACACAAAGCTTAAAGCATTTCCAATGATCGAACACTTTGGGTTCAAAATGTAGCACAGATAAAGGCCATGCGATTTATGAAAACAACTTACTATAATCCCTTTGAGGTTGATAAGGGTCTTGTTTGCCTTCTTGTTGTTAAATAGGATGTTGTGTGTGAGCTGAGGTATGTAATGGCCCGCGTAGCTCTCGCCTGAAATGTAAAAATCCCAGTTCTTGTACTCGGGAAACCTCTCCAGCGAATTTAGCAAGAACACATAATTGTCCTCAGCTGTTTTGCTGTCACCGTTCGTTCTATAGTCCGCCGTTGTGTTAGAATAAGAAAAACCGACACCAGCCGGAGACTCTAGAAACAAGACGTTCACAGTTGCCCTCATAAAACAAATAATTGATCCACCCTATCAGCATAAAAAAAAGGTGAAATACTTTCGAAAGCAATAAACTGTATTTTTCAAATACTTCACCAATATTCCATGCAAATTTATTTCTAAAGAGAGTCTTTCCGTCACTACGAACTCGGAATGGTCCAAGTTCCTGCATTGCTCCATTGCCGAAGGCTGAGCATCCAGGACCTAAAAAACCGACATAAATAGCTGACTTTTACTTAATAAAACGCACCAGAAAATAATATAAATATGATTCACCGTATATGTATAGTAGAAAATTAAGGGAAGGACGGTGTGTGTATTTATTGGACCAATTCAACTTTGCAATTTTCTATAACACTGATAATCCATTCAGATGTTGGAATAGACAAATCATGATGATAACTTATGCTCATATACTTTTACTATACACTGCACCTAAATATGAAAGACAAATAGCAACGCTTGGGCGCAAAGCACCGGCTTCATTAAGCTATCGATGTATCAATAAAAAACGAACTACAACTAGGAGTGATTGGGTCCAAGGTGGGTAGGTTACAGATTTGGACCCTATACTCGATCTTGTTATAACCGGTTCCCCTTTTTGGACCGTGTACCTGACCTTGTTTACACTAGACCCTATTTTTGAACCACCCTATTTTTCCAGTCCGATTCCAAGATTAACCCCATTTCCACAAGCATTTATTTTGCAATCGCTCGATATCCTATACAACTTTGATTTTTACATTAATACCTAAGAAAATAACGTAATCCTCCTGATTTGTATTGAAACATTAAGCACATATAATCAATAAGTACATGAACTTTTTGACTAAATGAAACTAAAGATCCACAAGACTAATTATCATAAACAAACATCATAAAGCAAAGTAAAAATCCTATGTGATTGACGATGCGACCGTGAGCTAGCAATTAACGGTGCGACCTTGAGCCAACAAGGGAGGGAAGCGAGCAAGGAAGAGGAACAATGAAGGGAGAGCGTCATGCTAGACGAAAAACAAAGTTCTAAAAATATAAATCAGGCAAAAAAAGATAGGGTTTTGGACTTTTGGGCCTACAAAACTAGTTCCCAAATTAGTCCACTCGATCCGATTCCTGGGTGGATATTCATTTGGAATTGGTTCTGAACTTTGGGAACCGATTCCCAGACCAATTTTAATGGGAACTCGTTATCGGCTCTATTTTTCTAGTGGGCCTATTCGATTCCCAAGTATACCCCGTCTAGTTGCACCACTCTAACTACAACAATTTGAAAAATGCTTAGTTATCGGGACAAAGTTATATTAATTATTTTATAGTAGCATCGAATACCTGTAGCGTTTGATCAAGTTTAAGTTCAGCTTAGTATGACGCCATAAATACGATGTAATTATATATTTTCACTAGAAAAACCGTGATGAATTCCTAAGTGAAGAGAATAATATACTCGCACTGAAGATCAAGCGAAATTGGGAAAACTAAAAGCATTCACCTCCGTTAAGCCATAGAAGAAGTGGCACCGAGTCCTTATTTTGCCCTGCTTCGGCAAAATAATAATAAAATGCTCGACCGGCCGATTCATCAATGGTGACATAACCACCATAGTGATTGAATACAACCGACGGTTGTCCGGGCAACCTTTCGATCAAATCTTTTTCCTTCAGTCCTTCTTGATGATAAACCCTAGAATTGAGAATTTCATGGTGACTGCTCACTTGAAAAGGGCTGGTGTCTATCCCAGACTTCTCCCACTTCGCTTTGTATAGGGAATGAAGAACATCTCCTTGCTTCTTTCCATGGATTGGAACCGGGAAAGACAAGACACATAAAGATAAAAGAAGAAGAAAAGAGCGTCCTTTGGCGTTTCTCTCCATTCTCTCTGCTCTCAGCTTCTTCCTCTTTGAGCCACGAGAGAGCGAGAGAAAGAGAGTTTTAATGGTGGTTTTGATATGTTGAATTGCATTCGAATTAGCTGTATCTATAGATAATCGGAAGAAAGAGAATATGGCAATTCTGATAGAACGGGAAAGACTTAACTGCCTGGATAAGCTTGATTAGATCTAGGTAATATTATTAAGGTTTTTTTTTTACATTTGCGGAATCATGTTGTGCCCTGTCACTCCGATATAGACAGTGTCTGCTCTTACAAGAAGACATGCCGCTTATTACACCTAAACTTTAATTGAATTGGATTTAATTGAGTATAATATACGATTTGTTACTACATATGTATGTCGTTGCTTAATAGTGATGATATGTCTCTACAATTAGTAGATATATGAGGTAAATATGTTACCATATGAACAATGGAGTGACATAAATGGCAAGATATTATTATTATTATTATTATTGGTCGGTAATGGCAAGATATTATTCAACAGCTTCCTTTTGTTACATTTTTTTCCCCTTTGATTATATTAAGTATTTAAAGTTAAATTGTCAATGCTTTTGATAACCATTAAACGCAGACAACTTGAGTATTTGGTTTGAGTGAAAAATTACTCATCAAGGTAAGTAAGAATAAATTATTTAATCAAGTGATAAAAATACGATGGAAAATAAAATCTTGCTAGTTATATTGCCAAAACCATATGATAATGCTCATTATTCTTTTTTTTTTATACCCAGGGAACCCCGTACAGCTGGTAGCCGGTGGGTAAACCCTGGAGCGACACTAGCGGAGGACCCACCACCCCAACGTTGTGCTTAAGACCCCGTGCGGCTAGCGGGATTCGAACCCCTCCACTTTCGTTAGTTTCATTGGAGAGCCTTATCCAACTAGGCCACCGTAGGCGGTGGTATGCCCATTATTCTTTGTTTAGCATAAAACGATAAAAGTTATTGATATTTTATCAAATAATTTTTTCATTATTTTTCAACGTTTAATTTTCATTATTTAAAATTCCTTTGATTCTCTTCCAATATTATATACCTTGTTCATCAACGTCTTAAAAGTATCACCTTGTATATGAAATTACCAATCTTTTTTTGTGCAATTAGCCAACTTTTATTCGTTTAAGTTACGTACTATAGTTAGTCTTAGTTTACTAACTCTTATTTGAAGAAGCGGCATTAATAACATTTGGAATAAGTTGGGAGAGCTCATCCCTCACCCATGGAACGTTGGTAATATGAAATCTTTCTAACTCTTATCTGGCGAGGTCAAGCCTCACAAGCCTTGGGTAAGCTCGTCCCTTGTATGTGGCCAGCCGGTGGTCATCGCATGGCCGGCAAGCAACTAAGTAATAAGAAAAGAGAAAAGCAAAAATAATTAAAAATTCAATTTTTTTGATAATTTTCCATAGAAAATCAAATAAGATTTTCTATATCAAAAGGCAAAAAATATTTTCCTATTTATTTTTAGGTTTTAGTTAAACATTGAAGAATATCGTCATTTTCATGAAAAATGACTTTTTGGAATTTTTTTTTTTGGAAATATCACATTCTGCAAGAGATCTAGTCTTTCCTTTTTTCTTCAAAAAATATCCTCATTCCTCAAGGATCACTTTTTTATGAACCAACATATGCGAAAGAAAATTGAGAATTATAAAAATCGGATAAGGTGGAAAAAAAAAAAAAAAGAAAAGGCAGCCACTATTTACACTCCTTTATTACTAAAATGACCCCTATATAAATAATTGACTAAATTACATTCAAATTAAAAATTCGAACTTTTTAACTATTCTCTCTTTGTCTCCTCACGGTCGGATTTCACTCTCTCTCCTTCAGTAAGTTGACGCTTTTGCTTCAACTTGAATGTACTTTTTTCTTTGCTCAACCGAGATGAATAGAGAGGCGCATAAGAGATAATGTCACTTGCCATTGAAGTCACCTCCGATGAGACCATCGCTGGCCACCACACGACCACCACTTAATTCAACCTCTTGCACCCTGTCCTTACTCATGCCCCTCTTTATCTTTGTTTGTCTGATCTCTCTCTCTCTCTCTCTTCCCGCTCCATCTCTCGCGCCCTCTCGGCCCCATCCTTAGCAATGTCCATGACCTCAAATCTGTATTGATCCGAGCCCACAAAAGCTCCTGATCTGATTTGGGGAATTCGAATGAGCTCTCGAGTCCAGTTTGCAGTGATAGGGGCTTCGAGCTGGAGGCAGGGAGGAGTGGTGGCGAGGGCTGAGGAAGGAGTGGGATGTCGTGCTGCGACTTTGGAGTCGAGTGGCCAATAAGTGACTTGTGCACGGTGTGTGAAAGCTAGGGACAGGGACAAGTCCGTTTGAAATTTCGAGGATTAAGGGTCTGATCATTATTTAAGGAGACAACAAAATCAATGTAATCTTCTCTCGTGTACCTTTTGCTCATTTTGATTGGGCATCAAGCACGTTGTATCAAAAGCATTAACTTAATAAAAGAGGGACTCGGCCAGGAAAAAATAATGAAACAGTTAAAAAAGTAAAAAATTAATTGAAGGGAATTTTGGTCGTCTGCGTACTAATGACTGGTTTTAGCATTAAATAGGGTGGAAATAGTGGCTGCCAAAAAACATTAATAAAGTCATATAGATTTAACTTAAAACAAATATGTACAATTTAGTGTTGGTTTTCACAAATCCATTTAAGTTCTGCTCTGTCAACTGCTGCTTCACTTGATATCATATACCACGTGTAACACTAAATAGGTTTTAATTATCTCATTTTGTGATAGCTAAATATATAATACTGAGTCTATTTGCATGTGTTAATTTGTGTAACTATGTCCATGGGAGAGACCTAGTCAGAAGGAATTCCAGTCAGTATATAAGGTGAATACATTTGCCCGCAATTTTTTTTTTTTTTTTCAAAAAGTGAATCCTTTACCATTGTCTTGAACTCATTTATACACATGATATAATACCGATGAACTATATTGAACTATTTATTTTGTACCGTGAGACTCACTGTGAGCTTCACGGATCTTGATATTTTTAGTCAATTAGGCTAGACGGTAACGACAAATTCCATGGACTGTTGGTGTATAATCGTTGCTAATACTTATCCAATTAAATTAAACATCGTCATGTTTAAGCCCTAAAGAACAAACAAGTTCAACTCTTTCTTTGTGTCCCCCTCTCCCAATGGAGTTGGGGAGTATGATAGAAAAAAATAATATTAAAGCAAAGAAGCTTTTAACTGCTAATGGCATACATAAAATTTTCATGTTAAAACAAATAATAAAGTACTACTGCTAATGACATACATGTAATGTCTACCATAACTTGTTTACCTTAAAACTTCTGCTATATATTGTGACAATATCTTTTTTCGTTGTAACTTAGAAATTTGATACTAATAGTGAAGAGATTACCTAATCCAGAATTATGGTTTTTCCAATTTCTGATTTTGAAAAGGTTTTTCAAGTAAAACTTTGTGTGTCTTCTTCCCTATTTTTTTCTCTTTAACCAGTCTTGTTCCTAACAGCTGATATCAGAGATGATTTGTTTGAAGAATTCCCTGCAAGATAGCAATCTTAATTTCAGTGACAATTAGAGTGTTATTTGTCTAGTAAAGAATCCGGTATTTCATTCGAGGACAAAGCATATTGAGCTAAAATATCTTCACATTCTTTAGCTGATAAATGATAGGACACTGTTGTTGAAGAAAATTCTTTGTGCAAAAAATCTAGCAAATATGTTAACCAAGGTTGTCACCACCGAAAAACTTAGGATGTGAATTATCTTAGCTAGCCTCCATGGTTACCGATAAAGAGGCCATTACACTAGGACAATTTGGCTTATAAAGACAAGGGAAGACTAAAAGCCTATTGTTGTTTTTAATATCAGTCTCCAAGTGGGAAATTGATAGAGTTGTGGAGTCCTCTAGAAAAGTAATATTATAGTAGAGAAGCTTTTAACTATTAATGACATACACGTAATTTTCATGAAAAAGCAAAGAAGAAAATATTTTTGCTAATGGTATACATGCAATTTTTGTTATAACTTGTACGCATAGACTTATGCTATATATTAGGGCAATATCTTCTATAATTATAACCCTGAATCTTAATACTGATAGTAAAGATATTGCCTAGTGTGGTTTCATGATTTTTCACTTTCTGATTCCTAACAATTAATTCGTTGGGAGCACGAAGCCTAATAGCTTCACAGGGAAGACCACCAAGAGGGAGTTTAAATTTGAACTCGTCAATATATTCAGTTGAACCTGGCTCTACTAAAACACTTTAGCCAATAAGTTATTAACTCACAAGAATATATTAAGTGTTTTACACCATAACATATCCCTAATGTGAGACTTTTCTAACACAACTCATGCATGCATCTCAATATTTTCACAAATTTTCTCTGCTTACATATTTCTCTCCGCATCAATATCTCTGAAAAAAGTGAAACATGAAGTCCTTGAATTCCTAAATAACTAAGGAATTACATGTGATCCTTATGAATTACCAGAGAAAGAAATAGAAAATGGAGAGAAAAGTGAGTCCTCAGGCATTAATCCAATCATCTTCAAGCAGTTGAAGGATCTATTTGAATGGGAGTAGAGAGCCAGCAAGGAAGTGAGAGATGAGAGAGAGAGCCCTCTTGGGCTGATAGCTCGGCACCTGATGCCCCGATCCTCGCACCGTCGCAAACGTCAAGTCTCCCTTGTACACTTGCACGTACCCTCCGACCTACATGCGTCAAAGACGGTGCGGATTACTTTTCAAATTGAGTCAGTTTACTCTAAAATAGGCATGGAAACAATTGAGCCGCCTCACCTCGCCCCCAAGGAACCAAGGACGCCATGGACTCTCCGTCGGGAGTTTCATCTTGCTAAGAGATCTCTTGGTCGAAGTCACTGGCACTCTTCCATCCGTATCGGCGCTGCATTTTCAAAGATTCGTTAGACATACTCCCACTTCAATGACTGAACTGTGTATTTGTTTCTGTTTTTTTGTTCACCTGAACACCCAAACACGGAGTCCACTGGACATGAATTCCCGGAGTAGAGGAAGGACGGTGGAAGGGCTATCTCCCCAGGCCTGGATTACATTGCTGCACCCTTCCCAGTCGTGATCGAGCTTCGTCACGTTAGCATGAAGTGCCTCTTGCACATCTTCTCTATTCATGTACGCATGAACGTAGATGTCGACACAGGGGTCGAAGTCCATGATCTGAATAAACAAGCGCAACCCGAAAATGGATGATCAATGTAAATTTGAGTTGAGGCTATTCAAATTGTCCTACAAAAGTGCAAAAGTTTGAGGGAACTAAAAAATGCAGATGGATTTGAGCTCACGTTGGTCGTCTACTTGGGATGAGATGTGAGCTTGTGAAGAGAAGCACAAAGGGGCGTAAATGTTGTAAATTTGAAGGGGAGAAACGTCGTTACTTGCATCCTGCACGACCGAGAGGCACTGGCTTACTTGACTGGTGGCATTTGGTGAGAAGTCGCAATATTTTTGAATCGCAAACCCTGTTTCATCCGATATCAATGCATGCGTAGCAAAGTACTCGATCATCCCACGCTGGTCCGTCTCGTCGTTGATTACTGCATTTCCAATCTGCATGCATGTTCGATTAATCCATATACATTCTCTAAGCCCAAGGGCCCCATCTGGTCATAAAATGATCAATCATAATGGAGTACCAGAGGTAAATATTTAGAAGGACCGGATTCAGTGAACCCAAATTCGAAATTATGATACGCTGGAAAGACAAAAAGCATTACATGTGGTGCGTTTTATGGCGCTATTAGTTAACAGTCCAATACCTCCTACAGCGATGATGATGCAGCATCCACATTATTTATTTAGTAAAAGATGCGGCATTGGTACCAAATATTCCTCGAGTTGACTACGATAATAAGCACATGCTTGGTTGTTAGTTAAAATCCATTATAGCGAATAGAACAATTGAGGAGCTATTAACTCCAATGATGAAAACAACTACCAAAGATACTCGTTCTCCTCATTATGACAGCTAAAGAGATTTTTCTACGTGTCGATGACTTTAAATGTGGAAAATAGATTAATGGCCAAGTATCGTGTCAAGTGTGCGAGCTTGGCATACGACCATTTGCTTTCTCCAAGAGGTACATTCGCAACACGACTGCGCGCTCAATTCATGTAGAGAGGCCAAAAGAGAGCTACGACACGGTATTGAAATGTCAATACGATCTTCAAAATATATTGACATAACTATATATATAGACAAGAAAATATGGGGAAATATTTCAAAAAAGTCATAAACTTTTGCATTGGTACCAATTCAATCCTAAGCCTTTTATTGGTGTCGGTTTAGTCCCAAATATGTTCGCTTAATACCAATTTAGTCCTAAAAATTTTGACTCGATACTAATTTAGTCATTTTCAGCTAATTTTGGCCGGATTTTGCTAACTGAAAGCTGGTCGGTTGACATGGCACGACCACTATTAACGTGAACAACTTTAAATAATTCTTTAATTCTTTAATTCTTAATTTTACTTTATTTTTATTTTTCTTTTTTCCTTATCCTCCTCCTTCCTCCGGTCGGTCATCGGACCTCAGCAACCGGCCAGAGGCAACCGTCGGTGATGGTCAAGCCTCGTCGACCATGAGTGAGGCACGACCTCGCTAGATTTTGCAAGGTCAAGCCTCAACCAGCCTCTGGTGAGGTTGGCTTGAGGCCATCCAAGTCGCAAGGGCAGCCTCATTGGCCATGGGCAAGGCTCGACCTCACCAAATCCAGTGAGGTCAAGCCTTGCCCGGAGCAAGGGTGGCCTTGCCAGCTATGGTCAAGGCCCGACCTCGCAAGATCTAGTGAGATCAAGCCTCGCCTAGCCTCTGACGAGGTTGGCTCGAGGCCGCCCAAGTCGCGAGGGTGGCCTCACACTGGGTTGGCAAGGCTTGCCCTCACCCGGCCCACTTGAGCCCTCGCAGGTGCGACCTCACGGCCTCTGGCGAAGTCAACCTCGACCTTTTTTTATTTTATTTCTCGACGTCCTTTTCTGTTGCATTGCCACGGGGTTGTTCCACTCCCGGCGTGAATGTACAGGCGTTAGGTGGCTCCAATGGTCAAACATGCATCATTCCATATTTAATATAGATAAAGACCATGCGATTTATGAAACAAATTACCATAATCCCTTTGAGGTTGATGAGGATCTTATTTGCCTTCTTGTTGTTGGATAGGATGTTGTGAGCGAGCTGAGGCACGTAATGACCCGCGTAGCTCTCGCCTGAAATGTAAAAATCCCGCTTCTTGTACTCGGGAAACCTCTCTAGCCAATTTAGCAAGAATACATAACTCTCCGCAGCTGTTTTGCTGTCTCTGTTCGTGCTATAGTCGGCCGTCGTGTTGGAATAAGAAAAACCGACACCAGCAGGAGACTCTAGGAACAACACGTGCCCTCGTAAAACAAATAATCACTTCGCTCTGTTGGCGACAAGAAAACGTGAAATCCTTTTGCAAAGACTACACTATATTTTTTAAATACTTTACCATTATTCCATGCAAATTTATTTTTGTAAAGAGTCTTCCCGTCGCTATGGACTCGGAATGGTCCGAGTTCTTGCATTGCTCCATAGCCGAGGGAGGAGCAACCGGGACCTAAACAATCAGCAACTTAAATTTAACCATTTACTCATTAAAACGCACTGGAAAATATTCTTAAGATGGTTTACAGTATAATAACATACATATGTAACAAAATAAATGATATAGATAGCTCATTTGTGCTTGTATATGCATGTAAAATGAAGAGGACATTTAAATCTGCGACATTTCATATCACCGATAATCCTTCCAATGTCGGGATGACAAGCATCGAACAAGGTAGATTAGAAAATGGCAAATCCAGATAATAACTTGTATTAGTATACTTTGACCGTACACGGTACGTGAAAATATGAAATATATATACCAATGTAACAGCTTGCAGTGTTTCCAAAGTGATAAATAGCCAACCACAACAAATAGAGACATGCTTAGCTTTCTTGACAAAGTACTTATATCAATTGATTAAGTTTCATTTCAGCCTGAATGGCCGTGAAACTACCACGCAATTACATGCGTTGACTATAAAACCCGTGATGAATTCTTAAGTAAAGAGAATACTTGCATTGAAAGAGAAGAAAATTTACATTGCTTTCTAAATCAGAAAAAGACGCTGAAGATCAAGCGCAATTGGTAAAACTAAAACACACACCTCCGTTAAGCCATAAAAGAAGCGGCATCGACTCCTTATTTCTCACCCCTTCGGCAAAATAATAATAAAATGCTCGACCAGCCGATTCATCTACAGTGACATATCCACCATAGTGATCAAATTTGACCGGTGGTTGTCCAGGCAACCTTTTGATCCTATCTTTCTCCCTCAGTCCTTCTTGAAGATACATTCTAGAGTTGAGAACTCTATGGTGATCGGTTGCCTGAAAAAGGCTCGTGTCGATCCCCGACTTTTCGGACTTCAATTTGTATAGAGAATCAAGAACATCTCCCTGCTTCCTTCCTTGGATTAGAACTAGGGATAGCAGAATACATAAAGAGAAGAGAAGAAGAGAAGAGTGGGTTTTAGAGTTTCTCTCCATTCTCTTTGCTCCCAGCTTCTTCCTCTTTGAGCCACGAGAGAGAGAGAGAGAGTAATTGAATTTGGATCCGAATTAGCTATATATATAGAACGGATGAAAGAGGATGTGACATCCAGATTTTCGGGTTCTGAATTCGATGGGATAAATTGGGTATTTCATTGACGCGACTATAGTGTTTTTCTCTGAGTTGGCCACTCACGAGATAACTAGACTAGCTGGGTAAGCTATTAAGGACTTTAAGACAAATAGACTTGAGAATTTGACCATGAATCGATTTCTCGACCGTGCTCATTTTTAGATATCATTATGGCACGGTTAAAAATCGAATTAAGATCGAGATAGGTCGGTTCGAATGAGATGAATGACCGATCGTGGGTGACTCCACTAAAATGAAAAATTCTCATTGACCGGTACTAATTTGATTTTTCTATCGTTTTGGTACCCTGTGTCCGTATTTGAATTCTCGAGATTTTCACGACAATCGAGAATCGCCAATGGGTCGAGTGGGTTCATCGTGGCTCGAAAAAAATCGACCACGGGTTGTTTGTCCTAAAAAGTTCTGAAAACTACCCGGTAGCCTAGGTCACATTAAAAACGCGTCCGAGTGAAATTAACCGCCAATCTAAGTCCGATTTCAGAAATTGGAAGTTCTGTCATGTCACAGGTCATTTTAGGAATGTCGACTCAGTCTCAGAAGATTTTTTTGACAACCGAGACTTTTTGGGAAAAAGTCGGTTTAGGGCCATTTTCGTTCAGTTGAAGCCGGGGATTGTGAAATTGAGAAGCATGAGGGATTCTTGGATGAGGAAAATAATCAATTTGATAAGTAAGACATCAATTGATTTTTGAGAGTTATTTGAGAGAAATTCAAGAGGGAAATTGGATGCAGAAATACAAGTGGGGACCAAGTACTCTAATATGAAATTTCTTTTGGGAATCTATGAGCTTATTCAAAAGAAATGAAATAAGAATTTTCTATTTGAGGAAATTCTTTTCTTTTGATTTTAATTCCCATTTCTTTTTACCCCATTTGGCCAGACACCTAATTTTCCCACAAGTTTCTCTTTCTTTCTTTCTTTCTTTCTTTCTTTCTCTCTCTCTCTCTCTCTCCCCCTCTCTTTTCCCTCGTGCGTGAGCCCCCTTCCACCGAATACATGGCTGTCCTCCACTTTGCTTCTCCTTCACTTTTACTTTTGACTTTTCAAACCTATCTACTCTCTCTCTCTTATCCTTATCTCACTCCCTCGACACTCTCTCTCTCCTCCTCCCTCTCCGTTTGTTCGAGTGAAGAGAAGAACACGAAGCGAAGCGAACGGCGCGAGAGAAGAAAACCGGAGCTACCATTGCTGCTTCGCTCCGCCGCCCGCGTCCCCCCGCGCACCCCGTTGCTGCCCGAACGCCCTCCGCCTCTCCCTCACCCTCCTCAGCCGCCGTCGACGCCTCTTTCTCCCTCTCTATTCTGTGCGAAGACCAACAGAAGCAGAGGCAGCGACCAGCGTTGCCTGAAGGGCCGTAGCCACGTCGGACCGCCGCTTGCTCGACCGCACGCCGTCGTTCACGAGTCCACCGCCCACCCTTCGCGCCCTTGCCGTTCGGCCGTGCGACCCCAACCCTTGTTCGGCCTCTGTCCCGGCTGGTGAGTGGCTGAGGAAGCCGCCGGACCACCACTCAACTCCGTCCGGCCACCGTTCGGCCTCACCGGAGCTCCGCTCGCCCTTCGCCGACCTTGCCTCGCCCTCTCGGCCCCTAATCCGGCCCCAACCAGCAGTGAGCCGAGAGTGCAGAAATGGGTATGGCAGCACCTATTTGGCCCGTTTTGGCCGTCTTCCCGAGCCCGGATGCTCGGCCCGCCTTGAGGAAAGTCGATCCTCGCGTCGATCCCATTGTTTTGTGTGAGTTTTGCTCACTAATGCCTTCTTAGTTTGCTAATTATACTTAAAGGTTGATTAGTGTTAGTTAAGTGTAATTAGGTGGTTAGATTAGAATGGATTAGGGATTATTAGTGAATTGCATTGCATATTAGTGAAATAGTTAGTGTACTTAGATAGAGAATGGCCCGTAGTATTTATTAGATGCTTCTTGAGATTTTCCGACCCTTATCGGGTGTTAATTAGGCAATTCAGGCATAAGTAGAATTTTTAGGAATTAAATATTAATTTTCGGAATTAATTATTTAATTATTTATTTTTCCGAAAATTCAATTGGGATGGCCAGTGATCGGGATTTTATGTTCATGATCGTGGTGCAATCCGTTTATTTAATTGAACTTTATATTGTGCTAAATTGAATTTCTTGTATTTATGTATTTAATTTTCGAAATTAATTATTTAATTATTTATTTTCCGGAAATTCAACCGGGATGGTCGGTGACCAGAATTTCGTGCTGATTGTCGTGGTGCAGTCCGTTTATTTATTTGAACTCCACATTGTGCTTAATTAAATTGATTGTGCAATTTAAGGAATTATTCCTTAATTGATTGAAATTGAGTGAAATTGAATGGTGATTGGTAGGTGGCCGAGTATGGCTATTTAACATTTATAATGCCTTGATGAGCTGTAAAGTGGAGAGTCGTGAGAGTGAACTGAGAACTCTATTGGCTGAGAACAATCAGGTACGATGTAAGTGGACAAACGTGGTTCGGTGATTAAGGATATCACTGGTGAAAACGGCGCCTTAAAGAACGCACGTTGCTGTCCATTACATATGTCACGTTGGCGAAAACGGCGCCAGAGAGAAAGAATGTACGTGACTTATAGACATACGTGGTTTGGTGATTAAGGATATCACTGGCGAAAACGGCGCCTTAAAGAATGCACGAGTGCTATCCATTGCATACATCACCTTGGCGAAAACGGCGCCCTAGAAATGATACGTGATTCGGTGATTGGGACATCACTGACGAAAACGGCGCCTTAAAGAATGCACGCGATCGGTGATGGTATGGCAGTTGGCGAAAAAGACGCCCGAGAGAGTACATGTGATTGATGTTTGGGAATGACCTAGAGTTGGTCTGTTTGATAGGTAATCGACTAGGTCGATTAATCATTGTTTTGATCTGATGTGATGAATTAATTGATTGAATGGAAATGACCGTGAGTGGTCTTGTTGGTGTGTAATCGACTATGTCGATTTGGTCGATGCTTCGATCGGTGATGAGATTGCTTGGGTGCCTATTTGATCCGTGCTAATATGCGGGTGGAATCGAGGCCAAGGTAAGTCCTCGACTAATGTTGTGCATAAGCAGCCCTAAGGTGTATTAGTTTACTAATCGGGTCTTAGGGGGTAGAACTTGCTGAGACGTAGTCTCATCCCGGTTGTGGGACAACATTCAGGACCCCGATGAAGAACCTGAGGAGAAAGAACTGAAGAGGAGTATCGAAGGAGAACCGAGGATGATCAGTAGAATGCTAATGAATTTTGCTGTAGAATCTATTTGAGTAGAAACCAACCTTTTTAACATGACTTGTATATGTACATAAGGGTGTTGGTTTTCAGGTTCAATTTTCTAGTCCTACTTGTATATCCCATTGCTTTATTGTCTGGGGATTTTTATAACTGCTTCCGCATGTGCTATCATAAATGAAAGGGTCGGCGATATGTAGTCTTGGGATATTGCATTTTAAAATCAACCAAAGCTGAAGGATGGTCACGTGACCGAGGGTCGGGGTGTGACATCCCCCTTTTTGTGGTATCAGAGCAATGGTTAGGTTAGGATGACCTTTAAATTCATGACTGGTGCATGTTTTTGATAGCTGATTGGTAGAATTGTTTGTCATGTGTGAATTGCTTGTTTTTAATCGTTGTGGATTCGGAAGGCAGAGTGTCGACTCGGGCCAGCTCGAGCGTAAGAGTGCCACTGTAGGTTGGTACTAGTGTAGCAGCGTTGAATGATCCTAAGTCTGATAAGATCGATCTGATGCAAGTGTTCTTTGGGATCTGGATGAGTCAGTAAAATCAGGATCAAGTTGTTGTTGTTGCTACCTTTGCTGAGGTCCAATCTGGAAGGATAATCAGGGAAATAGATTTCGATATCTGAGTGAAGATTCAGCGCAAGCAGACTTGGAATTCGATCAGGGTAAAGACTGATGTTGAGGGAACGGTATTCTATTCCACCCAATAGGAAAAGTGGAATAGTCAGGTCAGCATTGAGACAATGGAACATGTTGTTCCATGGAAGACGGTATGGATCAGTCTCGTGTAGTTTGAGGACAGGAATTCATGGTGAGTGTCGCCAGCATAGACAATGATTTGTGGGGTATCCGCATAAGTAGATGGAATCTCAATAACAGTTACTGCTGTCACCGTCGATAGGACAAGTCAGAAGAAGTGTGCCATAGAACACACTGTGAAAATTTTGGGATAAGTCTCCGGTACAAGAAATAGAGCATGCTGGCACTTGACAGGAGGTAGAAGACTCACTAGGTAAGTGCCAAAAGTATGGAAGGAATGCATGGATTAATCCTGTGTCTGAGAATGACTAGAACGTGCTATGATGGTAGTCAGCACGGCTGTCAGGTGAAAAACTATCAGTGTGAGTCCAAGGGAGCATTGATACCGATACCGCAGATAAGACGCCATTAGGATGGCAAAAGGAACAAGAACGAAATTGACTATGCTTTGTTCAATGGAAGAATGTTTTGAGGTGATTTCATCAAAGTGGTGTCAGAGAATGTTGGGAATACAATTGTGGAATTTCAGTTGTTTATTAAGGTTGTAGGAAAAGAACCACTGACTAGAGTTGTACTTGATTGGTTGTTGGTGTACAACTTATTCGTCAAGTGTGGAAAGAATTTGTTCTGAAGCATTTTGTGGTGATGAATTGTTATAGTGGAGTAACCCAGTTTATTCCAGGAGTAGGTAGAAGTGCCAAATTTTATTGAGAGTCGAGAAGGGTCCTCGACTTCTTTAATCTTGTCACTTGAGGCAATCCGTTTGTTAGACGGAGTTTGCCTAGGTTACTTGACGATTGTCAAAAATAAGACAGATGGAAGAATTGAAAATTGAGGACTCCTCATTAGTCCAAGAATTCCTGGAAGTGTTGCCAGAAGGATGGTCAGACCGTCACCAAAAAAAAAAAAAAAAGATAGATAGAATTACGATCGGGCTAACATCCACGACAGAACCATTCTCTAAAACTTCTTACCAGTTACTGTTGTTTGAACTGATAGAACCAATGGTGTAAATGTGAGGATTGATGAATGAGGAATTCATGCATATCAGTGCATTACCTAGGGAAACATCAGCCTCATAGTGAGAAAGAAAGAAAGATGGTTCATTGCAATTATGCATCAACTATAGTCTACCCAACCAAGTGACAATCAATGATGAGTGTTCATTGTCAAAGATCGACGAATTGGGTGACTTGTTATAAAGAGTGTTGATGTCTTCAAGGATCGACTTGAGGACAGGTTATTGTCAGTGGAGAACCAGGAAAGAGGTTATACTGAAGACAACATTTCGCACTTGATTTAGCCCTTGTGAGAATAATGTAAAGCCATTTGATTTGACGAACACTCCAGTCGCTGTCATAGATTTGACAAACCGAGTGTTCAAAGATTATCTAGATCAATGGTGATCGTGTGGTGTAGCAACATTCTAGGGTATTCATTAAGTGCTGAGGATCACGAGAGCCCCTGAGAATGGTCAGGTGATTACGAATAAAGGAATCTTCATGGACCCAGCTAAGATCGAATCGGTTGTTAATGGACCGAAACCGACAACAATGTCTAAGATCAGAAATCGTGGGGATTGGACAGATTACTACAGAAGATTCGTGAAAGAATTTTTAGCATCAGTATCATCGCGGGCTTGACCTCTTAAGAAAGAAGAGAAATTCTTAGGCATAGACAAGTGCAAAGATAATTGCTAGAGCTTAGAGGATTGGGTACGTATTGATACAACATGAGAAGATTGTTGCACAACCGTCCCACCAGTTAAGACCCAATAAGTGGAATATGAAATGGTGTCATGAATAAGAATTTTGGCAAGACTATAATAGTGATATCGGGTATCACCTTGGAGGAACGAAATGAGTCATTAATGTGGTGAGCCGAGAGTCTTCAATTGTGCATAGACTGGCTAAAGTATAGACTTTACTTGAAAATAATTCGAAATTTGGTTTTCAAATTTGAGGTAGGCTACCTTTTGAATTTTATAGCCGCCCTCAAAATTGAACCAGATATTCAAGTTAGAATCGGCACCAAATTAACTGACAAAAATGTTCAGAAGATCTTATAAGGGGATACTGGTAAGAAGGAATCTGACTTTAAGACTTCTGAAGATGGAATGTTCGGGTTCCATGAGCGATTGAGTGCAATTGACAGTGTAACACTCAAGGAAAAGACCTTGTCAGAAATTTACTAGAGTATTGCAATATTTGGTTAGACAATTCAAAGTAAATCAGAATCGGCGTCAGCTAAATTAGTAGACTGATATGAAGATAGATACCACCGAGCAGTTTGCAAGTGTCAGAGGTGTCAGTAAGTGGAAGTTCAGTAATGCAACTTGGGAGGACTTTTACCATCACTCGAGAGTCCCAAGTGGGAATGAAAATATATCACAATGGAACATTGTGACAGGCTTACTAAGGAATCGGGAAAGTACTAATTCCCTATGAAGATAGTGGTCGACCGATAGATGAAGCCGATTCACTTGATATAATACGAGTGAATCTTGTTTTGAATGGGTATACCGAAGTGTGTGTGTATCGGATAGTTCACCGGAATGGAGTGCTGAGGATGAATTATATTTCAAATCTAGATCAGAGGTTACAAGTTTGGCAGAGTTTTCAGATGGTTCTTTCTTAAGCAGTGCATAGCAGAATTTACAGAATTTCAGTGGTGAAAAGAAAGTGGAGTGAAGAAAGATCACGGGCCGAGTCGGCTCGGTGTCGGTGATTACGGTTGTCGGATCAACGTCGAGTAAAGACCGCACGGAACCGTTAGAAAATTTGAATCGTTGAACCGAAGGTTCGGTAGGGAGTCGAGAAAAAGAGATGAGTTGTGAACGACAGAGTGTCATATGTGAAAAGCTCAGTTTAGTTATTGGTTCAGAAAGAGCAGATTTTGTGTACTAAGATGGTCTCCTTGGGCAAAGTGGTCTAACAACGCCACGAGACCGAAGGATTAGCATGGGAAAAAGTGAGACTCGATGAGACGACAATCGACCACGGGTCGTTTGTCCTAAAAAGTTCTGAAAACTACCCGGTAGCCTAGGTCACATTAAAAACGTGTCCGAGTGAAATTAACCGCCAATCTAAGTCCGATTTCAGAAATTGGAAGTTCTGTCATGTCACAGGTCATTTAGGAATGTCGACTCAGTCTCAGAAGATTTTTCTGACAACCGAGACTTTTTGGGAAAAAGTCAGTTTAGGGCCGTTTTTGTTCGGTTGAAGCTAGGGATTGTGAAATTGAGAAGCATGAGGGATTCTTGGATGAGGAAAATAATCAATTTGATAAGTAAGACATCAATTGATTTTTGAGAGTTATTTGAGAGAAATTCAAGAGGGAAATTGGATGCAGAAATACAAGTGGAGATCGAGTACTCTAATATGAAATTTCTTTTGGGAATCTATGAGCTTATTCAAAAGAAATGAAATAAGAATTTTCTATTTGAGGAAATTCTTTTTCTTTTGATTTTAATTCCCATTTCTTTTTACCCCATTTGGCCAGACACCTAATTTTCCCACAAGTTTCTCTTTCCTTCTTTCTTTCTTTTCTCTCTCTCTCTCTCTCTCCCCCTCTCTTTTCCCTCGTGCTTGAGCCCCCTTCCACCGAATACATGGCTGTCCTCCACTTTGCTTCTCCTTCACTTTTACTTTTGACTTTTCAAAACTATCTACTCTCTCTCTCTTATCCTTATCTCACTCCCTCGACACTCTCTCTCCTCCTCTCCCTCTCCGTTTGTTCGAATGAAGAGAAGCGAAACGAAGCGAACGGCGCGAGAGAGAAGAAAACAGAGCTGCCATCGCTGCTTCGCCCCGCCCGCGCGTCGCCGCGCACCCCGTTGCCTCCCGAACGCCCTCCGCCTCTCCCTCACCCTCCTCGGCCGCCGTCGACGCCTCTTTCTCCCTCTCTATTCTGTGCGAAGACCAACAGAAGCAAAGGTAGCAACCAGCGTCACCTGAAGGGCCGCAGCCACGTCGGACCACCGCCTGCTCGATCGCACGCTGCCGTTCGCGAGTCCACCACCAACCCTTCGCGCCCTTGCCGTTCGGCCGTGCAACCCTGACCCTTGTTCGGCCTCTGTCTAGCTGGTGAGCGGGTGAGGAAGCCGCCGGACCACCACCCAGCTCCGTCCGGCCACCGTTTGGCCTCACCGGAGCTTCGCTTGCCCTCCTCCGACCTTGCCTAGCCCTCTTGGCCCCTAATCCGGCCCCAACCAGCAGTGAGCCGAGAGTGCAGAAATGGGTATGGCAGCACCTATTTGGCCCGTTTTGGCCATCTTCCCGAGCCCGGATGCTCGGCCCGCCTTGAGGAAAGTCGATCCTCGCGTCGATCCCGTCGTTTTGTGTGAGTTTTGCTCACTAATGCCTTCTTAGTTTGCTAATTATACTTAAAGGTTGATTAGTGTTAGTTAAGTGTAATTAGGTGGTTAGATTAGAATGGATTAGGGATTATTATGCTCTGTTCGTTTCGCGGAAAATAACTTTCGGGAAAATATTTTCCGGAATTTCCGGTGTTCGGATGGCAGAAAATAAATGGTCAAGGAAGATATTTTCCGGTCAAAGGAAAATTTCCCCATCAAATCGTGGAAAATGATTTCCTCTTTTGAAAAGAGGAAATCATTTTCCGGAGGAAATCTTTTCCGTCGCACGCTCTCATCTTTCATTACTCATCTGCCATTTTGCCGTCTTTCTCACAAAACCTAGGGCTTCTGATCTCGTCGTCCTCCTCCTTCGACACCGACGATTAGCAGCGGCGGGGCCGGTGGTGCTGGATCTCCGCCCTCACGAAGCCCTAGGTTTCTGATCTCGTCCTCCTCCTTCGACGCCGATGATTAGCAGCAGCGGAGCCTCCCCCTCGTCCAGCGGTGCTCGATCTCCGCAACGTGCCCTGCTTCCTCTTCACTGCTGGTCAGTTCATACTCTTCCACGCGTAGTTGTCTTCAAGCGGCGTATGCACGGATTGAAGCGTCCTCATAGATCTCTCTCCTCTTGTTTGCATGTATAGAGGGTTTTTGGGGGAGGATTCCATCGATCCTTCGATTGAATGCGCGTTGGGGAGGAGGAGGAGGAGTAAGACGAGACCCGGCGAAGATGCAGCAGCCTCCGAGATGATCCCCGTGTTGCCCTCGTTTCCCCGACCAACATCACCACCGAGCAGATTCAAAAGGTATCTCCTCCTCTCCCTCTCCCTCTTCCCTCTTCCCCCAATCGAATCCTCCCCCGCTGTCTATTCCTTCTAGCTTCGGTCACTCGGTGCGATTTACCAACTACGAATCGCTAGGTTGACTGCTTTCTTCCTAGGAAACTGATGGCGGGACACTGAGCAATTGGTCTCATGCTAATCACAGATTTTCAGTCTTCTAAAGAGAGAAGCGGATGCATGAGTCCTGACTTCCTATGTCTGCCCATCTACGTGTCGTATTTGAACAAGTTTTAGCCGAACACCGGAAAATATTGTCATTTTCCTGAAAAATGACTTCCGGGAAAATATTTTCCGGAATTGGCCAATTTTCCGTGAAACGAACGGACCGTTAGTGAATTGCATTGCATATTAGTGAAATAGTTAGTGTACTTAGATAGAGAATGGCCCGTAGTATTTATTGGATGCTTCTTGAGATTTTTCCCGACCCTTATCGGGTGTTAATTAGGCAATTCGGGCATAAGTAGAATTTTTAGGAATTAAATATTAATTTTCGGAATTAATTATTTAATTATTTATTTTTCCGAAAATTGAACTGGGATGGCCGGTGACCAGGGATTTTATGCTGATGATCGTGGCGCAGTCTATTTATTTAATTGAACTTTATATTGTGCTAAATTGAATTTCTTGTATTTATTTATTTAATTTTCGAAATTAATTATTTAATTATTTGTTTTCCGGAAATTCAACCGGGATGGCCGGTGACCAGAATTTCGTGCTGATTGTCGTGGTGTAGTCCGTTTATTTATTTGAACTCCACATTGTGCTTAATTAAATTGATTGTGCAATTTAAGGAATTATTCCTTAATTGATTGAAATTGAGTGAAATTGAATGATTGATTGGTAGGTGGCGAGTATGGCTATTTAACATTTATAATGCCTTGATGAGCTGTAAAGTGGAGAGTCGTGAGAGTGAACTGAGAACTCTATTGGCTGAGACCAATCAAGTACGATGTAAGTGGACAAACGTGGTTCGGTGATTAAGGATATACTGGTGAAAACGGCGCCTTAAAGAACGCACGTTGCTGCCCATTACATATGTCACGTTGGCGAAAATGACGCGAGAGAGAAAGAATGTACGTGACTTATAGACATACGTGGTTTGGTGATTAAGGATATCACTGGCGAAAAACGGCGCCTTAAAGAATGCACGAGTGCTGTCTATCCCTACTTCATTATGGACATACGTGGTTCGGTGATGGAGGGTATCACTGGCGAAAACGGCGCCTTAAAGAACGCACGAGTGCTGTCCATTGCATACATCACCTTGGCGAAAACGGCGCCCTAGAAATGATACGTGATTCGGTGATTGGGACATCACTGGCGAAAACGGCGCCTTAAAGAATGCACGCGATCGGTGATGGTATGGCGGTTGGCGAAAAGACGCCCGAGAGAGTACATGTGATTGATGTTTGGGAATGACCTAGAGTTGGTCTATTTGATAGGTAATCGACTAGGTCGATTAATCATTGTTTTGATCTGATGTGATGAATTAATTGATTGAATGGAAATGACCGTGAGTGGTCTTGTTGGTGTGTAATCGACTATGTCGATTTGGTCGATGCTTCGATCAGTGATGAGATTGCTTGGGTGCCTATTTGATCTGTGCTAATATGCAGGTGGAATCTGAGGCCAAGGTAAGTCCTCTGACTAATGTTGTGCATAAGCAGCCCTAAGGTGTATTAGTTTACTAATCGGGTCTTAGGGGGTAGAACTTGCTGAGACGTAGTCTCATCCCGGTTGTGGGACAACATTTCAGGACCCCGATGAAGAACCTGAGGAGAAAGAACCTGAAGAGGAGTATCTGAAGGAGAACCTGAGGATGATCCAGAGTAGGATGCTAATGAATTTTGCTGTAGAATCTATTTGAGTAGAAACCAACCTTTTTAACATGACTTGTATATGTACATAAGGGTGTTGGTTTTCAGGTTCAATTTTCTAGTCCTACTTGTATATCCCATTGCTTTATTGTGCAGGGATTTTTATAATCGCTCGCATGTGCTATCATAAATGAAAGGGTCGACGATATGTAGTCCGGGATATTGCATTTTAAAATCAACCAAAGCTGAAGGATGGTCACGTGACCGAGGGTCGGGGCGTGACAGAGAAGAGTTTAATTGAATTTGGATTAGGATGAAAGAGAATATAGTAATTCTAACTCAACAAGAAAGTCTCAACACAGATTTGGCGAGGTCAAGCCAACATCCTCTACTGAGGTTTACTCAAGGCCGTCCAGGCCGTGAGGGCAGCCTCGCTGACCATAGGTAAGACCCGACCTCGCTAGATCCAGTGAGGTCAAGTCTCACCTGGGCCGCGAGGTGGACTCGCGTTGGGTGATGAGGGTGACCCTCACTGGTTTTGGCGAGTGCGAGCCTCGCCCAACCTTTGGCGAGGCTAGCTTGAGGCCGCCATGCCACAAGGGCCGCCTCACGCTGGGTTGGCGAGGCTTGCCCTCACCCAGCCCTCTCGAGCCCTTGCAGGAATGACCTCACGGCCTCTGATGAAGTGGACCTCAACCTCGCCGGCCATCACCTCTGGCCAATCATCGAGGTCCAGTGATCGATTGGAGGAAGGAGGAGGAGAAGGAAAAAAAGAAATAGAAATAAAAGAAAATATAAATAATATATACAATAAAGATTCGAAAACATATTAAAATATTATTAAAAGTTGTCCATGTTAGTATTGGTCGTGCCATGTCAGCCGATTGATGTCTATGTCAACAAAATTTAGCCAAAATTAGTCGGGAGGAGAGGTTTATGCCTAAATTGACACCAATAAAAGGTTTATGACTAAATTGACATCAATGCAAAATGTTTGGGACTTTTTTTGACACTTATCCCAGAAAAATTGTGATGATGATAGCTATCAAGTTAATTAATCATACTTTATTTTTGCCTTGCATGCATGAGCAAAAGCCATAAACTAAAAAAAAAAAAAAGGCAAAAAAAGGAAGAGCATACTCGCAGTACGTTGCTATTTCGTCAATTCATCGCTTGCATATTTGTGCCGTCCGATGTTTTCCTTCCCTTAAAAAAAAGTTTCGCATGTCTTAATACACACAATAAGCGAAATGTCAATATATTCGCACTACGAATTTAATCCCTTTATTTATCGTGATACTTTAGTGAGTATTAAGTCAAATTCAGAATAATGAGAGGGCATATCCATATAGGTTCGAGTTTGCAAGATAAAATAAGAATCATGGTATTGATCAAGCTAACGGGGAGATGTACCGTATGATTCTCATAAGATTTTTAATGGAAGGCACGATTACTTTTATGATCGGTGGCCCCTCTCTTCTTCTTTTTTTTTTTTTCTCGAGAGGAACAGAAGTGGAGCTAAAAAAAAATTGTCCCTTTCTAGTTCTCTCTCCTTTTATTTTATTTTATTTCTCAACGTCCTTTTCTGCTGCATTGCACGCCTGGTTATTCCACTGCAGGCGTGAATGTATAGGCGTTAGGTGTTTCCAATGGTCAAACATTGTTCAATATTCAATACGGACAAAGACCATGCAATTTATGAAAATAACTTACTATGATGCCTTTGAGGTTGATAAGGGTCTTGTTTGCCTTCATGTTGTTGGATAGTATGTTGTGAGCGAGCTGAGGCATGTAATGACCCGCATAGCCCTCGCCTGAAATGTAAAAATCTTGGTCGTTGTACTTGGGAAACCTCTCCAGCCAATTTAGCAACAATACATAGTTGTCCACAGCTGTTTTGCTGTCTCCGTTCGTGCTATAGTCCGCCGTCGTGTTGGAATAAGAAAAATCGACACTAGCAGGAGACTCTAGGAACAACACGTTCGCAGCTGCCCCCGTAAAACAAATAAGACTCCGCTCTGTCAGCGACAAGAAAAGGCGAAATGCTTTTTGCAATGACATTTTTTAAATACTTTACCATTATTCCATGAAAATTTATTTTTGTAAAGTCTTCCCATCGCTGTGGACTCGGGATGGTCCGAGTTCCTGCACTTGCTCCATAGTCGAGGGAGAAGGAACCGGGACCTAAAAAATCAGCAACGCAAATTTAACCTTTCACTCACTAGAACGCACCAGAAAATAAAGATAGAAAAGGCAACCTCAAATGTTGACTTCGTCGACCAAGTTTACTTAAGGTGCATTTGGTAATCATTCTATTTTCAAGAATAATTTCTACTTAAAAACGATTCCTTTTCATTTATTCTGTAGATGAATTTTTGAGCATTTGAAAGTATTTGATAACTGTCCAAAATTTATATTCTTGGGAAAGAAATGTGCATGACAAAATCTCAAATTCTTTATGAATTAGAATTTCTTTTGAATTTGAAATACTTATATTATATATTTTTTCTTTTTTTTTCTTTTTTACCTTTTTTTTTTTTTCCATCCCTCTTCTTCCTCTCGGCTGGTCGCTAACCATGGCAATGGCCGATAAGCAGCTGGGTGAGGTTCGGCGACCTCGGCGGAGCCTCCCAAGCAAGGGTGAGGTCTAGCGAGATCGCCAGGAGCCTCGCCAAGCTAGGGCGAGGCTGGATGAGGCTCGACCTTTCCTAGCCTGGGTAGACTGAGTCTCGTGGAAACTAGTGAAGAGGCCTTAGGCTTACTAGATCTAGGTGAGGCTGAGTCTTGTTAATGGCTATACGATCTCGCCTATGGCTAGGCAAGCTCGCCCAGCCACTAACAAGGTTTGCAAGGCTCCAACAAGCTTGTCGAACCTCCCCCGGCCTAGGGAGGCTGGCGAGGTCACTGGACCTCGCCTAGCCCGTCATCGACCATCTCCATGGCCAACAACCGGCAATGAGGAAGAAAAAGAGAAAAGAGAAGAAAAAGAAAGAAGAAAAGAAAAGAGAAAAAACATTGGTTTCATTTTGGAATTGTCTCATAGAATAAGGAAACAACTTTTTTCTATTTCTTGATTCTGTTTCAAATCTATTCTCGGGAACAAATTTATTCATACGAACAAAGAAGTTACCAAAAGAAATTTTGTTCTTTTGGGGAACAAAAGAATAGAATTAGTTACTATTTGATCAGTTATCAAATAAACCCTTAGGATTGCATGGGTTTCTTTCCACACTAGAGTCATTCAACTCTTGGCTTATATATATTGGATTGTGGGCACTTTGGGCGTGAGTTGTTGATCAAAGTGTTGTTTTTCTTTGAGTGTCGTGATTCCTTTGTTTGTGAGAGACGTCCGTAGGTGATGGGTGCTTGGCAACGAGTCTTTGTGTCTCTCGTGCGGCAAAGCTTGTTCATGAATGACATCCACGAAGTATTAGTGTTCAAGCCAATTAAATCTTGTGAGTTCAAGATTTGTTTAATTCTTTCACGAGATTGAGAGATTATTGCATGAGGATTTGTAGGGTTAAACACTGTGTGCATTATTGGATGTAATTGAGGCTGGAGAAACATTGAGTGTTTGAATGACTCGAGTGTATAATCTACATTCTATCACTTAATGTGTAGTGAAATTCGTTGTTACTCTTCCCGTGAACGAAGGTCTTTATAATAAAACTACGTAAATCTAGTGTCCGATTTATTTTCTTATTCTATTTATTTTATTATTCGATCACTTGCTTTCTAAAAAAATCTAATTAATTTACACATTGTCATGTTTAAGCCCTAAAGAACAAAGAAGTTCAAGTCTTTCTTTGTGTTCCCCTCTCTTCCAATGGAGTTGTGAATTATGATAGAGAAAAGTAATATTAAAGCAAAGAAGCTTTTTATTGCTAATGGCATACATATAATTTTCATGTTAAAACAAAGAATAAAGTATTACCACTAATGGCATACATGTAATGTCTACTATAACTTATTTGCCTTAAACTTCTGTTATATACTATAACAATATTTTTCGTTGTCATAGCCTAAAAATTTGATACTTATAGTGAATAAATTATCTGATGTGGAATTATGGTTTTTCCATTTTTGATTTTGAAAAGGTTTTTCAAGTAAAAATTTGTGCGTCTTCTTCCCTATTTTTTCTCTTTAACGAGTCTCGTTCTAACAACTGGTATTAGAGACGATTTGGTTGAAGAATTCTTGCAACATAGTAATGTTAACTTCAATGATAATCATCAGAGTTCTATTTGCTTAGTAAAGAATCCGGTATTTCATTCGAGGACAAACCATATTGAGTCAAAATATTGTCACAGTCATTAGTTGATAAATGATGTGACACTATCACTGAAGAACATTCTTGATGAAAAAAATCTAACAAATATGTTAACCAAGGTTGTCACCACTGAAAAACTTAAGATGTGCATTACCTCATTTGGTGTCCATGAAGAGACCATTACACCAGGACAATTTGGCTTATAAAGACAAGTGAACACTATAAAAGACTATTGATGTTTTTAATATCTGTCTCCAAGTAAGAAATTGATAGAGTTGTGGAGTCCTCTAGGAAAGTAACATTAGAGTAGAGAGGCTTATTACTACTAATGACATGCATGTAATTTTCATGATAAAGCAAAGAAGGAACTACTGTTGCCAATAGTGTACATGAAATTTTTGTCACGCTCCGATCCTCGAGCACACGTCCATCCCTTAATGGTCAATACAAATGCGACGTACCCAGGTGTCGTCACCGACCCAATTCATTTTAGTACGCATGCGGAAGCGAAACAATAAACCTCTGACAACAAACAACATGGGATAGAAAAGCAAGGCAACATTTCACAAAGCCAAACTTTTATAAACAACTGGGTTTAGGTACAAAAGAGTCTGGGAAAAAGTCTACAAAATATCAGCTCTCAAAAAGAAGCTGTCCTAACTGAGCTACACTTCGAGTCCCCTTAGTTTTGCTCCAAGTCTTCCACCCTACGGTCCTGAAAAGAATTAAGCCCACGACGAGGTGAGATGCAAATCTCCTCTAAACCCCGATTAGGAGGGTAATACGCCCAGAGACGTCCTAACCACACAACCATAGAGACTTACCTGGTCTCAGATCCACCCTGCAGGTCAGCATAGTTCATATACACCAAAGGCACAAAATCACAGCACACAACAATTGAAATGCCTCACCAACACGATTAATCACATGGGTCTTGATTATAAGGTCAAACTGTTACGAAACGTCCCATACCATGCCACACGGTTTTATCTCATAATTAGGCTTAGCTAACTCAACCAACCATGCGTTCCAATTGTTAGTTCCACCTCTCAAGGGTACGGCCAACTCTAAGTTTGGCGGTCTTCTGGCATTGCCAGGCATCGTCTCACCACCTTTGAGCACGGCTACATCTCTCAAAGACTGCTTTCCCGAAGGAGCGTAGGTCCAGAATTTACTATGACCCGAGTCCTAATGAATGGGTAACGTCCAACGTAAACACTTGAGACAGGTTCTCTTAATCAACACCATGACCATTCAATCTTAGCCTAGGACACCGTGCATTACACTCAAATGCCTCAATTAAAATAGTGATCCTGACCTATTTTCTTCAAATTAAAAATACCCGGAGAAAATAGTCGTGTGTGGGTACAAGGTCAGGTTAGATCCTTAAAAATTGACATCACCATTTTTGGTGTTAAAATCGACACTCTGAATTTTCTGAATAATTATCGAAATTTCCCAAATTTTGAACTAAATAACAAAATTTCAATCAGCACTAAATTTGCACAATTTAACACTCAATTACAGAAATTAACCACACCATTGCAATTAGCACGAAATTCCGGTCTAATTTCCAGAAAAATATTTAATAATTAAATAATTTCTAAAATTAATACATACTTTAAATGCCATAAATAGAAACTTAGGCTGGAAAAGCCTAATTAAATACCGAAACGGGCTCAAAAAATTCCCAAACCAATCTAGATAAATAATACAACTTATCTAGTCTCTAATTACGCTACTCTAACCACCTAACATGCATAATTAACTAATTAAATCACTGATATAATCTAACTAACCACCTAATCTCTAATTAACTTAAACTAAATACCCATTAAACATCATTAGCTTACTAAGTAGAGTTTAGTGCATAAATTCACTGGTTTAGCACGAAAATCGGTTCACTGTGTCACGCCCCAAACCTCAGGTGCGCCAACATCCCACCATGGTCATTCAAATGTGATATTCACAGGTAGTGTCGCCAACCCCATTCATTATTAATGCACATGCGGAAGCGTAATATAAAACCCCTGACAAAAACTCACAGGATAGGAAAGCAGGAAAACAACTCATACATAAGCAAACATGTTTTCAAAGATAATAACTCTAGAGATTACATAAATACCAAAAGGGGTCAGTCTACAAAAAGGGATCAGTCCACCAAAAAGAAGGAACAGTCCTATGACCACTAGTCGGACTCACTCTTTCCATCCCACTTCTAACGGATCAGCCTCCGGGCGTTCCGCCATCTACGGTCCTAAAATTTTGGCCCATAACGGGGTGAGACATTGTCTCAGCAAGTTCAACCCCCTAAACCCCTATTAGAAAGAAAATATGCCCAAGGGTGGCCCAGCCACACCACATAGAGAACTTACCTCGCCCAAATTCCTTCCTGCAGGTTAGTACAATTCATATCACTAAATCACAGGTAGTCATAAGAACTTAAGCAATTGGAACACAATCACTTTCATAGAATCAGTAACCACACTCAGCACACGTTCCAATTTTTACTTATCACCACATATGGACATAGCCTACTCGCAGTTCGGCTATCTATTGACATTAATGCCGGGCATCACCTCCCCCCTTGGAGCGCGGCTTCATCACTACGTCGACGGCATTCCCGAAGGAGCATAGGTCCAATTGGCCTAGCCTCTACTGCGACCCGAGCCTCGTCACTATGTTGACGGCGATTCTAAAGGAATATAGGTCCAGTTGGCCTAGCCACTACTGCGATCGAGTCTTTCAACCAGCACACGACAATTCAATCTTGGCGACCTCGGGCACTTTACATTTCACTCAAATACTCCCATTACAATAGTAATCCTTAAAAATCCAATTTCGGTGCCAAACCCGACACTTGGGATTTTTTGAATAAAATCCATATTTTTCACAATCAACACTCAATTTGCATTATCCACTCATCAAATTCAAATTCTAAATACACAGTAGCGATCAGCACGAAATTCTGAGCAATTGAGGTCACAAATAATTTTTTGAATTTTTTTTAAAATAATATTTTAATAATTTTCGGAATATAATATATTATTAAATAATCCAATAATTTCGAAACGCTTATTTAAATCAGAAATAAATTCCTTTAAGTCACATCAAGGCTTATATTAAAATAAACCTACTTAGCTTTAAACTAAACACATTTTAACTTAATTAAACACCTTAATCTAATCCTCAACTAAATAAACTAATCTAACCACCTAAGCTTGCTTAACTTAAAGTAAGAACACCCTAAGCATCATTAACCGTCTAATCAAGGTTTAGTAAGCTAAACTCACCGGAATCGCTTTCCGACGAGTCCCCGGCAAAGAGGACGGCGAAGCCGTCGACAAATCTCCTCGGGGCGAGACCAAAGGAGGTCGGGAAGAGCCCGGAAACACTCCTTGAAGATCCGGTGAAGAGCTGGTCGAAGGTTGCTATCCTAGGCTGAATGGAGGAGCTCCGGCGGTCGTTCGGGCACGGGACCGGTGAACGGCGGCGGCGGGCTGCTCGAGCGGCTGGTTGGCGGCGGCTCCGGCGGCTTTTCGGTGGCCTTGGCGACAGTGGGTAGCTCGGGACGATGAAGGATGACGGCTGGGACACGTGGACGAAGGCTAAAGGCGGCACGACGGCACCGACGACGGCCTGCTCGAGCGGGCGGGGCGACGGCGGCTCCAGCGGCTTTTTGGTGGCCTTGGCGACGGCGGGTAGCTCGGGACGATGAAGGGCGACGGCTGGGACGTGCGAGACGAAGGCTAAAGGCACCGCGACGGCACCGGCGACGGTGTCGTGCGGCGGCATCGAGCAGCGAAGGGCGGCCGGGCGGGGCTTGTTGCAGTCGGATTCTCTCTCCCTCTCTTCCAATTTCGAAATCCAAGAAGACCAAGCTTGAAGATGATGTTGATAGGTGCTTTTTTTGAGATCCAATCTCCACCCTCCACTTGTCAAGCTCCATCACTTGCCCCAACCACCATGACATAAGGTGATGTCATCTTCCACTATCTCCAATCTCACAACCTTATTCTAATGGTTGCAATTTTCTTTTCTGCCGTGGCATGAAATATTGTACATTAAATTCTTCAATTCCAATCAATTCTCTTCCAATTGAGTCCAATTAAAATCCATAAATTAATCCAATGTTCCTAATAAGATTTGTGACATAATAGGACTTTCAATATCTGAATTCACTTTCAATTTCACGATTAATTTCACTCTAGCACAATATTAGCGCGTCCTAACCTACCGGGTAGCTTTTAGAAATTTTCATGCATTTGACCTGTGATTGATTATTTTCAAGCCACAATGTACATCTTTGACACATTGGCGACTCTCGGTTGTCGAATCTCAAGGTTTCAAATACGGACATGGGGGACCCAATCGACAGTAAAGTTGGTCCAGTGCCGACCGACAAGAATAGTGCGATCTGGTGGAATCACCCACACTTGATCACATGCCTCTATCGAGTCGACCTATCTTCAGTCTCTAATTGATTTTTAAGCGTGCCGTAATGACCCTTGCAGATTAGCTCTATCGAAGGTCGTTTCGATCAAATTCTCGAGTCGATGCATTAGAATCTCTTACCGCTTTACACGATAGGTAGTTTTTCACATGAGTGGCCAACCCAAGGAAAAGAACTATATGTGCAAAGATAAAATGCCGGTCTCATTTTATTAAAAACAGAAATGGGAAATCAGGATGTTACACGCTACGACGGCGGCACGACGGTGGACGAAACTTGAGCCCACGACGACAGCAACGGGGGCTTGGACCGAGCCGAAAAGGCCTTGCAAGCTCGTAGCAAAAATTGCTGGGCTCGGCTGAGCGGCGGAGAGAAAAACTGAGCTAGAACTTGCAGGCTGCTGGGCTCGACTTCGAAGGAATGCAAGAGTTGACTCGATGAAGCTGACAAAGATGGGCTGAAAGCTTCGGTGGAAGGTACTGTACGCGAGCTAAAGACACGAGGAAGGGGAAGCAAGTTGGTGACTTCTGTCGCTGTTGGGGTCAACGAGGGGGCTTCGAAGGAGAGAAGTTGACTCGGTAGTGGACGTCTAGCAACAAATGGGGCAGAAGGATGGAGCGGTGTCGTTGCTGCAGGGAGAGGAGACAAAACAGTGGAGAAGGGCAGCTGAGTCAGTGGAGAGAGGCGAGCTGGCACGCAGTCATCGTTGCGGGTGGTTGAGCTAGCGTGGAGACGTGGGCTGCTTCGATCTTGAGGCAGAGATGGTGGACGATTGAGGGACGCGTGGCAGAAGCTGGCGAATCGGTGGACTTGGCTAATGGACGTCAATGGCAGAAGATGAAAGAAATGAGAGGGGGCTTCAAAAGGATGAAAGAAAGAAAAGGCAAAAGACAGAGGGGTCGGGGGAAAAAGAGGTGCACGAAGGGGGAGAGGCCGCTGAGCTTGGCATGGTCGGGAAACTTGGAGGGGCTTAAAGTCAAACATAAATATCTAACCATTAAAGCCTTGTCCCCCTAATTCTTTCTAGCAAGAATAAATCCACAAATTATTCAATTTTGGTGCCAAAGTTGCAGCCCCATGCCTAGCTCCGAATTTACACAAATTTGGACTCAATTTCTTCACCAAATTCCCCAATTTGATGTCTAATTTTATTAAGGAAGAAGCCCATACAATTTTTGCAAGTCCCCTTCACCAAATAGCTCGGTAAGGAGGCCAAAAATCCATTCAATTTGGCCCATCCGAATTTCCTTTTTTTTTTTTTTTTTTCCAAATCGTCCGAATCGATTTTCCGTAAAAAAATCCGAGCTCACCGAAAATTCTTCGAAGGATGAGTAGATATTCCTAAAATAAATCGTGACATGACAGAACTTTCAATTTCTGAAATTGGGTTCAATTTCTCGGTTAATTTCAATTTGACGTAATTTTAGCATGATCTAACCTATCGGGTAACTTTTAGGAATTTTTAGTGCAATTAACCCATGGTCGATTATTTTCAAGCCACATTGTATATCTTCAACATATTGACAACTCTCCGCTGTCATGAAAATCTCAAGGTTTCAAATACGGACACAGGGTATGAAAATGACAGAAAAATCGGTCTAGTACCGTTCGACAGACATTTTGCAATCAGGTGAAATCACCCACACACTAATCACATATCTCTATCAAAACGACCTATTGTGATAGCCTGAATTTTCAACTTTCGTTTTCGATTAAATAAATCGGGCCTTTCGTCAAAGTCCGATAGTGCTATTCTCTCGAGGCGATCACTCACGAGATAACCTGGCCTATCTAGGGAAACAATTAAGGAATCTAAATTCAATAGACTTGAGAATTCAACTAGAAATCGACTACTCGACCGTGTCGATCTGCAAGGGTCATTACGGCATTGTCAAAATTGATCAGAGATCAGAGATAGGTTGATTTGACTGAGATATGTGATCAAAGTGTGGGTGATTCCACCTGATTGCAAAATTCTCATCAATCGGAACGAAATTGATTTTTTGTCGTTTTAGGTACCTTGTGTCTATATTTGAAACATTGAGATTTTCACAACAACCAAGAGTCATTAATGTGTCGAAAATGTACATTGTGACTCGAGATTATTCAATCATGGGTTAATTGCACTAAAATTTCCTAAAAACTACCCAAGAGGTCGAGTCACACTAAAAGCGTGTTGGATTGAAATTAAATGTGAATTTGAATCTGATTTCAGAAATCGAAAGTTCTGTCATGTCACGATCTATTTTAGGGATGTCGACTCACCCTCCGAAGAATTTTCGGAGATTTCGAGATTTTTACGGAAAATCGATTCGGACATCGCAGAAAATTAACGGAAATTCGGATGGGCTCAATTGAAGGAAATTTGGACTTCTAAGCCGAGCCTTTGAATGTTGGGGACTTGCAGAAAATTTCACGGGATTTTTCTTTATTAAAATTGGACCTCAATTTGGGAAATTTAGTGAAGAAATTAATCCTAAAGTGGTGAAATTCGATTTTGGGCAAAGGGCTGGAATTTTTGGCATTAAGTTGGACAATTTGTGGCTTTATCTTGGAAGAAAGTAATAGGGGAGATATGTAATTAATAGAAGGGATAAGTCATGGACTTTAAGGGCGCGCATGATAAAATTTCTATTTCTCGATTTCTCGTTTTCTACGTTCCCCGGAATAGGTTTGGGGCAATCCGTTTGTAACGCAATTTGATTTCTCTATGTACGAAATGATTTCTATTCGGAATTAGAGAAATCGAAGAAATCGAATTTGAAATTTTTAACTTCTCGGTTTACGAAATAGAAATCGAAGTTGAAATCAAACCATATAAAAGAACCTTGCGCTTTCTTGCTAACTTAATTCACTCATAACCACAACTTCACAAATTATTGCTAATTTTCTTTTTCTTATTTTGCTCGTGGTTTTTTTTCTTTTTTTTTTCTTTTTTTTATAACTTCCTCTTTAGGATGCAAGGCAATCGAATGGGTCCCCAATTTTCAAAAACGACCAAAGTTCTTATATCTTACTTAAAAACAATGAGGCTCTTTCCTCCTAGAAAGGGCACGTGCGTATGGAGTTGAAGAAAAAGTTCTTACACAATAAATTAATAAAAAAAACGTGCCTAGAAATTTAATCTTGTTTCTTTACGGATTCAAAATTCTTGCAAAATCAAAATAATTAGATTGTGACACAATCTTGAATTTTAATTTGAAGGCAAGAGATTCAAGATAATCTCTCTCTTTGCTATGCAAGGGCCATTAAAGGTTTATTGAGCAACAATAAAGAAATTAGGGATGAGCAAGCTGGGTGATTCAATTCAAGAATCAAAATAAACCGACCTTCCCCCGATTGGTTACTAACCATAAATGTTACTTCAAGGTAGAATTCTCATATATTCCTTTACGCCATCAAAATAAACCGACCTTCCCCCCGATTGGTTCCTAATCTACGCAGGATGAGCTTGTAAACGATACATTGACTGAGGAGGGAAACCAAATAAATACACTTAGGAAAACCATTGCCAATAAAATGGCAAGGGATAATAATATGCCGGAAATTCCATGAAATTGTATTTTCAACTTTTGTAATGTATTAGTATTATTTCGACTATTATTTTGTATTTGAGGATTTCCTATGTTGTCATCTAATCAATTTCTATTCCTAGAAATAGAAATTTTATTCTGTTATCAAACGGTTTTGTTTAGAAATAGAAATTTTAGTCGTTATCAAACGGGTTTAACAACTTTAGAAACTTGTCCAGGAGAATATAAATTAAGAAATCAATTTTGGCTAGAAATCAATTTCTGAAACAGAAATTTTGTCATGCCTGCCCTAAGCTTCTCTTTTCAAGCTTCTTGAGTAAGTCCTTTTTCTTGAATGCGTTGGCCTTCTCTATCCTCAAAACCGAAACCCCCTACCCTGCTTTCATTTTTACTTGACCCGAAGCTCAGCCTTGCATCTTCATCAACCCATCTCCGCGTCTTCAGCCTCCACCGAAACCTCCTCCTTGCCACCTGTTGTGTTCTTCTTCAACGGCCAACCGAAGAAGCCCTCGGCTCACCAACAAAGACTCACCCCACCGAAGCCTCCAAATTGAAGCCCAACGTTGACCTCACTCCACTGATACCTCTCCACGTTGAAGACTCCACCGAAGCCAGCTCACGTCTGCCCTCTCCACCACCGGTTGTCTCCTCCGATCAATCTTCAAGACCACCGAAGCCCTTGTTTGACTCCCCTCCTCACCAGCGACGCCACCCGGCCCGACATCCACCGCCTTTGTTCCTCTTCGCTACTGCCAGCGTCCACGATCTCCTTTCTCCAGGCCAAGCATCACCGAAGCAGCAGCCCATTCGAGCCCGTGAATTGTAGCTCGGCCCAAATCTTCAGCATCGATCCACGAGCCCAGCAACTTCATCTTCTCTTTAGCCTATTTGAAGTTCAGCCCAGCTTTGAAGCCCAACAAATTCTGTAGTTTAGCCCATCTTGGGCCCGCGATGCCGGCTCAGCCTGCAAGCAAGCCCAGCTTTTGTTGTGGGCTTGCAAGGCCTTTGAGCTCGGTCCAAGTGTCCGTCGACAATGCCGAAAATTAAGATTTTGGTTGCCATCACGCCGTCGTCACGGTGAACCGATTTTCGCAATACACTTTGGTGAGTTTATGCACTAAACTCTTCTTAGTAGGCTAATGACGTTTAAAGGGTGTTTAGTTTAATTAGAAATTAGGTGGTTAGTTAGATTTAATTAGAGATTTCATTATTTAATTATGCATGTTAGGTGGTTAGAATGGTTTAGCTAAGGCCTAGATAAATCGTAGTATTTATCTAGAAGGGTATGGGAATTTTCTGGACCCATATTGGTATTTAATTTAGTGATTTTTGGCCTAGGCTGGTAATTATAGGATTCAAATTGAATTATTTAATTAATTTTAGAAATTAATTAATTATTAATTATGTTTCCGGAAATTAGACCTAGGGATAACCGGTGAACAGAATTCCATGCTGATTACAATGGTGTGGTTAATTTCTGCAATTAAGTGTTAAATTTTGCGGATTGAGTCGATTGGATTTTTGGTATTTAATTCCAAAAATTGTGAATTTCCAATATTATTCAAAAAATCCCCAGTGTCGGATTTTGACATCGAAAATAGTTTTAATTACTATATAAAATAGTGGGATTTTAAAAAGGAAGAATGTCAATTTTTCTGGGTCGAGTTAACTGTGTACCCACACACGACTAATTTACAATGTATTTCTAATATGAAGAAAAAGGCTAGGTTTACCATTTTAATTGAGGCATTTGAGTGCAATGCATGGTGCCATAGGCCATAATTGAGTGATCGTATGTTGGTTAAGAGAAACCGTCCTGGGCTGTTGAACTGGACGTTATCCCTATTTGGGATGCCCCCTAGACAACGGGAAATCGGTCGCAGTAGATTCTGGACCCTATGCTCATTTGGGAAAGCCGTCTGATAGAAAGACGTGCCGTGCTCAATGGGGTGAGACGATGCTTGGCAATGCCAAAAGGCCGTAGAGCAGTAGGTCGTGCTATATGCCGAGATCAAAACTAGGAACGCATGTTTAATTGAGTTGAATGCGTCAGATTATGGAACAAAAATTGTATGGCACGGTATGGAACGTGTCATAATGATTTGGCCTTATAATCAGGACTCCTGTGCTTATTTGAGGATTTCAATATGGCGTTCCAGTTAATTGAGCTTAGTTGTTGCTCATGCTTTCATGCTGTCTGAGTTATAAACATGTCCGACTGCGGGGTGGATCTGAGACCAAGGTAAGCTTCTGTGATTGTATGATTGTGTGATTAGGACACTTATTAGCGTATTTCCCTCTTAATCGGGATTTAGAGTATGGACTTGCTGAGACATTGTCTCACTGGTTATTGTATAACCATTTTCAGGGTCGTCGAGTGGAGGACCCGGAGCCGAGAGGAGGAGATCGGAAGTGTAGGTCAGTTAGGACCGCTTCTTTTTGAAGAGCTAATCTTTGTAGTCTTTTGACCATAGACTTTTGTAATAACTCTATGTGAATATAAAAGTGTGTTTGATTGGTGAATTTGTTGTCCTACTTTTCTATCCCAAGATGATTACTGTCAAGGGATTTATTATTTGCTTCCGCATGTGTAATAAAACAAAAAAAAGGGTCGGCGACTTGTCTTGGAAAGTCGTAAAATATTATCGACCAGAGAGGGATGGGCACGCGCTCGGGATACGGGGCATGATACCTATCTCCGATCTCTGATCGATTTTTGACTATGCCGTAATGACCCTTACAGATCAGCACGGTCGAGTAGTCAATTCCTGGTCAAACTCTCAAGTCTATTGTGTTTAGATTCCTTAACGGCTTCATCTGATAGGCTAGTTTTCCCGTGAGTGATCAATTCAGGGAAAAGAACTATAGTGCGTCAATGAAAAGCCTAGCTTATTCAATTAAAAACAGAATTGGAAGATCATGATGTCACAATTTTTGCTATAACTTGTATGTCATAGACTCTTACTATATATTAGGCAATATCTTTTGTAATTGTAACCCTAAAACTTGATACCGATAGTGAAGATATTGCTTAGTGCAGTATCTTGATTTTCCACTTTTTGATTCCTAACAACTAATTTGTTGGGAGCATATAGAAGCCTAATGCCTTCATAGGGAAGACAATTACGAGGAAGTTCAAGTTCGATCTCGTCAACATATTCAGTCAAACCTATCTCTACAAAAACATTTAAGCCCATGAGTTATAAATGTACTAGAATAAATTAAGTTTTCTCCACCATACAATATCTCCAATTTGGGACTTATATAACACAACCCATACATGCATCTCAACATCTTTGCCAATTTTCTCTACTTTCACATTCCACTCCACATCAATATCTTTGTTAAAAGAGAAACAATGAAGTTCTTGAATTTCTAAATAATTGAAGAATTCCATGCGCGCCCTTATTATTTACCAAAGAAAGAAGGATAAAATGGAGAGAAAAGTGAGTCCTCGAGCATTAATCCATCATCTTCAGGCACTTGAGGTTCTATTTATATGGGAGTAGAGAACCAGCAAGGAAGTGAGAGATGAGAGAAAGAGCTCTCTTGGGCTGATAGCTCGGCACCATATGCCCAGCTCCTCGCACCGTCGCAAACGTCAAGTCTCCCTTGTACACTTGCACGTAGCCTCCGACCTATACGCGTTAAAGCCGGTGCGGATTACTTTTAGTTCAGCAAATCAAGCCATTTGATCCTTCTCCGAGGAGGGCACCCAAGACAAGAATAATTAAGGGTATGTAACTATAAGCGGTCGATGTCGTGAAAACAAATACGCCAGCCTCACCTCGCCCCCATGGAACCAAGGACGCCATGCACTCTTCGTAGGGAGGCTCATCTCGCTAAGAGACCTCTGGGTGGACGTCACCGGCACTACTGCATCCGTATCCCCACTGCATTTTCAGTTATTCGTTAGTCATACTCCCACTTCAATCGCCCACGAACAAATACACACACACACACACACAAAAACCTGTACACCCAAACACGGAGGCCATTGGACATGAATTCTTGGAGGAGAGGGAGGACGGTGGAAGGGCCCCACTTCCAGCCCTCGATAACACTGCTGCACGTGTCCCAGCCGTAATCGAGTTTCGTCACGTTAGCATGAAGCGCCTCTTGCACATCTTCTCGGTTCAGGTACGCGAGCAGGTACAGCTCGCCGCACGGATCAAAGTCCATGATCTGCCGAAACCAAACGCAACCCGAAATATCCATGACCATTGCCAATTTGAGTTATGTTTCTGCATGTTACCGTTCAAAAGTGCGAAAAGTTTGTGTGGAGAGAAAGAAAGAAAGCAGAGGAATTTGAGCTCACGTTGGTCTTCTTGGGATGAACAGTCAGGTTGGAGAAGCACGGAGGGGCGTAGATTTCGTAAGTGTTGATATAGGAAACATCTCTATCTGCTTCCGACGTTGCCGAATTGCATTGGCTTCCTCTTTTGCTGGCATCTAGTGAAAAGTTGCAATACTTTTGAATTGCGTACCATGTTTCTTGGGATATCAATGCATGCGAAGCGAAGTACTCATATAACCCACTCCGGTGCGTCTCATCGTTGAGTACTGCGTTTCCAACCTGCAGCATCCATATATGTCCTCAATTAAAACCAATCTTTTTTTTTCAGGCAATCTACCGATGTCCAATATTTTAATAGATATTACGAGTCATCAGGATGTGGGCTTCTCTAGGCCTCATGGCCCCATTTGGCCAAGGAATTATCCTTCATAATAGAGGATCCGAGATCGATTTTCAGATGCACCATATTCAATAATAAATGACTACGCAACTCGGCAAAACAACTTACTATAATCCCTTTGAGGTTGATAAGGGTCTTGTTTGCCGCCTTGTTGTTGGATAGGATGTTGTGAGCGAGCTGTGTTACAAAATGACCCGCGTAGCTCTCGCCTGAAATGTAAAAATCCCTGTTCTTGTACTCGGGAAACCTCTCCAGCCAATTTAACAAGAATACATAGTTGTCCGCGGCTGTTTTGCTGTCTCCGTTTGTTCTATAGTCCGACGTTGTGTTAGAATAAGAAAAACCGACCCCAACCGGAGACTCCAGGAACAACACGTTTGCGGCTGCCCTCGTAAAATTATAATTCATCTGCCCTATCAGCGAAAAGAAAAAGGTGAAATACTTTGAAAATCTATTTTAAAACTGTACCTCTATTCCATGCAAATTTATTTCTGTAGAGAGTCTTCCCGTCGCTGTGGATTCTGAACGGTCCGAGTTCCTGCTTTGCTCCATAGAAAGATGAGCAACCGGGACCTGAAAAAAACAGCATAAATAGCTAAGTTTTACTCACTTAAATGCACCAGAAAATAATATATGTATGATTGACAATATAATGGCGTTAATAGACAACCAAAAGTGTGATAGATGGCTCTTCTGTGCTTGTGTATGTTCTGTAGAAAATAAGGAAGAGGACGGTGCTACATTTATTGGACAAATACAGTTCTGCGATGTTTTACGTCACTGATAATCAATTCATATGTTGGAATTGACAAGATGAATAAGGTAGATTAGAAAATGGAAAATCACGATGATAACTTATATCAATATACTTTGACTATACGCTGCACCTAAAAATATGAAAGACGTATAGCAACGCTTGAGCGCAAAACACCGCTTCATTAAGCTATCGATATGACAGCTCGAAGTGTTTCAGAATCAATTAGACAATTAAAAAAATGCTAAGTTGTCCTGACAAAGTACCAACCACGACAATTAGAAAAATGCTTAGTTGTCCTGACAAAGTTATATATATATATATATATATATATATATATATATTATGGTAGTATTAAATACTATATCAATTGATCAAGTTTAAGTTCACCCTACTATGACGTCGTAACTACCATGCAATTATATATCTTGACTATAAAAACCGTGATAAATTCGTGAGCGAAGAGAATTATATACTTGCATTGGAGATAAAGCGAAATTGAAAAACCTAAAGCACTCACCTCCATTAAACCATATAAGAAGCGGCATCAAGTGCTTATTTTGCACTGCTTCGGCAAAATAATAATAAAATGCTCGACCGGCTGATTCATCGACAGTGACATAACCACCATAGTGATCGAATTTGACCGGCGGTTGTCCGGGCAACCTTTTGATCCTATCTTTCTCCTTCAGTCCTTCTTGATGATAAACCCTAGAATGGAGATTTTCATAGTTGTCGCTCACCTGAAAAAGGCTCGCGTCGATCCCAGACTCACCATACTTCGCTTTGTACAGAGAATCAAGAGCGTCTCCTAGCTTCTTTCCATGGATATGAACAAGCGACGGCAAGATACATAAAGAGAAAAGAAGAAGAGATGAACGAGCTTTAGGATTTCTCTCCATTCTCTATGCTCTCAGCTTCTTCTTCTTTGAGCCCCGAGAAAGAGAGAGAGAGAGAGAGCGAGCGAGAGAGATTAATGGTGGTTTTAATAAATAGAATTGGATTCGAGTTAGCTGTATGAATAATCGGAAGAAAGAGAAGATGGAAATTGGTGATTGAACGGGAAAGTCTCCACAATTTGAGTAAGTTTCATTAGATCTTGGTAATGATATCCATTGAATTAAGACTTTTCTCATTTTCGGAATCATGTTGTGCCAGGTAACTCCAATATAGACACTGTTTGCTTATATGGAAACACATGCCACTTATTATAGAAATACTTTCATTTTATTGAATCGAATCGTATATAATATATGATTTGTTTCTATATACGGAATTTCTGGCTAAATATTGATGATTTATCTATAACTACCAACTTGATTAATTTGTTTAAATAAAAAAATCACTTATTATGTTGAGTAAGAATGACTTAATTAAGTGATGAAACAACAATGAAAAATAAAAGCATTCTGGTTATATTATCAAAACCTTCCAATAATGCTCAGTATTCCATATTTAGCATGAAAACAATAAAACTAATTAATTAATTTCATATGTTATCAAATAACCTTTTTTTTTTTTTTTCATTTTCACTTCTTTTCAGAATTTAATATTTATTATTTAAAACCTCTTTAAACCTCTATCAATATTCATTTGCCTCTCTATCAATATTCATTTACCTTTCTTAACAACACCTTATCATCAAATATATAAAATTACCTACCTTTTTCGTGGCTAGCCAACTTTTACATGTCAAAGTTATTTACTAGCCAATTTTGAATTACTAATTCTCATTTGACTTGCTTACCAATGATTATGGGGACAAGTCCTGGCGACAACGAGTTGAAGCATATATGGCGACCCTCGCCGAGCATGAAGGAAAAAAAAAGATAAAAAAATTCCAAAAAAATTCAAAAACTATAAATAAATAAAAATTGTTCATGTTAGCAGTAGTCGTGCTATGTAAGACAACCGACAGTCATGTCGATGATTTCCTAACAAAATTGGCCAAAAATGATTTAACTGGCAAATTATCAAAATATATAAGACTTGGCGAAATTGAAAGGTGTTGACACCTAAATTTTGATTAGGTTTTTAATTAGGTCTTAGTTTCCTGTTTTAATTATTTTTTCCTTTTTTTGGATAATAAATAATAATATTTAAAAAAAAAAAAGCAGCCCCCTCTTCCTCCTATTCCCCCTAGCATGGGCCCTTAGGGCCCAGCCCAGCCCTTCTCCCTCCCCCAGGCCCGGCCCCCTTTCTTGTCTTCTTCTTCCTTTTGGATTCTTTCCCCCGCCTCTGCAACGCACGCGCAGAGGGGTGCGACACCGGACGGAAAGGCGAACGGCGAGCGCGTGGGGGTGTTCGGCCAGAGGAGACATGCCTTCAATGCGGAGCGGCGACGCAAGTGGGCGGCCGAGGGATCTCATTTGCTACGATAGGAGAATGGATCATCCCTAGCAACTTTGGATCAATCAAAATAGAATTCACATGGTTTATGCTATCAGTATTTAAACTCAACCTATACATACCATTAACCATGAATGCACAACCGAAATAATATGAGTTATGACCCCAACAGATAAAGTTACTCTACCATTCATAGTTGAAAAAGACATACCAGCTTTATCAAGTAAACTCATAGATATCAAATTCTTTTTAAGTAAAGGTACTACTCTAACATGTTTTAGAGTTAGTAATTTACTTGAAGAAAGCACCAAATTTGCGGTTCCAAAGATGAGTCACCTTTGCCTCACCACCATTGCAATTTTCCACGGTGTCTTTCACTTCACGTGACCTCGAGTGAGTAAGTTCTTGTCATTTGTAGCATGACAAGTAGCGCCACTGTCCAACCACCACTCAGAAGAGACGATAGCCTTTCCATTATTCATCATTCCAATGAAGACTTGAGGCTCAGATCCTCTAATTAGCATATTGGCCTCATTCTGTGGTGTGTCATTCTTTGGCTTCTTTGGTAACTTACACTCTGTTACCCAAAGTGACCCCACTTTCCACAGTTATGGCACTTGCCCTTCTTCTTCTTTTGGAAGATAGTCTTTTTGGCCTCTAAGCGTAAAGAGGATTCACCTTTTGGTGACTTGAACTTTTTCGAGGTTTATTGGAGTGTGAAACTAAGTTGGCAACCGACTTTTGTTGTCCTACTTGTTCAAAACTCTTCCTTGTAATATTTTGATCCTCAATGTGAATATACCTCTTTAATTCATCAAGTCCCATCTCGTACCTTCGGTCCGTGCATTTCAGTCTTGAAAGAACTCCATTCAGTTGGTAGTTTGCTTAACACAAGACCAACAAAGAGATTATCGGACATATCGAGTTATCATCTTTCAACTTGTTCCTCATGTTCTCAAATTCAACTAAGCGAGAGGTGATGCTTGAATTCATAGTGAATTTAAAATCAAAGAATTTCTCCGCTAGGAGAGTTTTAGAGAGCCCCTCTTGTTTTTGGAACCGAGCGTTCAAGTGATCCCATATCTCTTTCGCCGTCTTATACTCACTATAAGTCATAGCCAGATTAGGATTTAGAGAGTTCAACAAGTAATCTCTACAAAAATCCTCATCTTTGTTCCATTGATATTCATCAACATCTTCAGTGGTAGATGCAAAATCACTTAATACAGTATAGAATATGTCACATTCTTTCATGCCAAATTGAACATGTAATTTCCAGCCATGAAATTCAGTAACATCAAATGATTGCAACTTTATAATATCATAGGAACTACGCTTTGCCATTTTAATTAGAGCAAAGTGTTAGAAAGAGTGCACCTTGGAGTCCTCGGAGCCACAAAGTCGAATAACTCTCCTAACCTTGATCAAACCGCTCTGCAGAGATGGAATTTGCCAAAACAAACCCCAAAAACAGATCAAGAGCGCCCATAAACCTTGGGATGGACTGCCCTTGTCGTCGAAACTCGCTGGAAATTTCCGCCGCCAAAATTCGCTGAAATCCCGAAATTCGCTAGAAATTTAGATGGAAACTTCAGGGTGCCGTAACTTCTTCGTCCGACCTCCGATCGACGCGAGTGACCACTCAAAACGTTCGTATCGACGAGTAGAACAAAGCCCAAGTGGTTTCACCCTCTAAAATTGGCTATAATTTTTGGGTTTTTGAATCAAAGATTTCGGTTCGGCCTCACAGAGAACGGTAAAATCGTGAGTTTGGACGAAATCTTCGAGGACCGCCGGCAACACATGATCTTAATACTTCAAGATTGTTGGAGGTAATAGGTTTCCGTCGGCCGGCACCCCTCCGCCTATAAATAGGCCCCCCGACGAAGGCTGAAGAACACACGGACATCGCCAAGGAAGGTCGAAGGCACCCTCCGCTATAAAAGCTCGAAGGCTTAAGAAAGCTTCCCACCGAGAGACTTCGGGGGAGGCCCGAGAGCGAGCGAGCCCAGATCTGAACGGAGGTCGGCCGGAGCGAGGGGGTTCGAGATCCGAGTAGAGGGCGGAGGAAGAAGGGTCGAGGTCTGGGCGCAGATCTGGAAATCAGCCGTGCCGAGTCGCCCCGAGCCAAGCCGCCGCCGTCCCCGACGTCGCAGCACCAGATCTCTGCCGAAGCCAGGCCGCTGCCGTCGCTGTGACCGAGCACCAGCCGCGAACCACGAGATCCCGACGCCGGTTGCTGCTGCTGTCTCCCCCACGAGCCGCTTCTGCTCCGAAGCTCGAAGAACCAGCGCGAAATCGAAGCCGTCGTAGCGGAGTTTCCCCGGTCGTGCCGGTCCACCGTCGCTGCCACCGTACCAACGCTGTGGACAGGTAACGACGGATTCCACATTCTCCGTTGCCGTCGTTCCCACCACTGTCGCTTCCCCCGAAACCCTCCGCCATAGCCGTCGCCCGCCGCGTCGTCACCGTTCCTTCTCGCGGACTAAGGCTGGAGTTGAGCAGCTCGCCGTCAAAGCCGCACTGCTGGCGGCCACCCTCACGGTCGCGACCGCCGGCTCTTCAACGGCGACTGGCTGAGTACAGGCCGGACCGTCGGTAGGGGGTAGGCCGGGTTGGCACCGGCAGAGCCCTACGGCAGGACAGTGGCCGATGACATCGTCACGGCCGCTAAACTGCAGAAGGGCTGCTTCGGCTGCGGAAACCGGGTCGGAAGTCGGGTCGGGCGATTGTCACTCGGGCCGGATTCCGCCTGGGCCGGGTGGTGCGATTGGGCCGGGTAGTCTTTGGGCTGAAGTTTTTATGCAAACGGGCCGAAGTGGGTTTGGGCTTTTACATTTAAAAAAATCCCGGGCCGGTCTCAACCCAGGAACCCGACCCGGGTCTCCTTTTAATATATTATAATATATTAATAATATAATATTTTAATAAATAAATAAATAATCATTTTCCAGAAAATCAAAAAAAAAAAAATCCATATTTTCCCAAAAAAGCCAAAAAGTCAGAAAAAGATCAAAAAATCAAAAATGCTTTTGTGTCCAAAAAATGAGAAAATGACCCAAAAAAAAAATATTTTTCCCCCAAATGCCTGTAAAACTTCTCAAAAATCCAAATGGCCTTAGGGTTTTAAACAATATTAGATACCGGAAGGGCATTAGTGATTAATTAGTGTAATCAAGTTCCCGAACCTAGTTTCTCTAGTTACGCAGGAGCAAATATTTTTCCCGATACTTCGTTTTTGTTTCTAATCGACCCACCTCAAATTAATTAATGACAACTTCTTTTTAAATTAACTTACAGGTTAAAAACTTAGACCATTAAATCCTGATTTGGTGGACATGGGAGAGTCCAGGCTAAGCCTAATAGACATAGCCGAACCATTAGCCTTCGCCGGCGCCCGCCTGGATCAAGCACCGGAAAAAGAGGTCGCTATAAAAGGTTCATAAATGAATTAACACAAGTAAAATAGATTTAAGATTCTTTTGGTAATTTTTCCCTATACCTAAACATGCATGGGGATTTTGTCTAGTCTACAATATATTGAAGAAAAATATCATTTGACAAAATAGATTGTGGATTTTTTGCTAGCATCTTGACACAAATTATCCAAAAATTATAAATCTATTACACTTTTGTCAATTCATTCTTAAAACTTTAAATGTGTTAATTGAGTTCTAAACTTTTGTAAGTTTTGCCAATTGAGTCCATCTAGCTAATTTTAACCATAAACCATTGATATTGTTATGAGTTATAATACGTGACTCTGACCGAAGTTATCATCAACAATTTTTTAATAATGTTTTGATATTTTTTTTTTTTTTTTTTCTTTTCTTGTTTTCTATTCTTTTGTTTTTTTTTTCCTCATGCTTCTTCTAGCCGATCGGCAAGCTCAACAATGGCCAATGATTGACTAGAGGTGAGGGCTAGTGAGGTTGACCTTGCCAGCCCATAGATGGCCAGTAGCCTGACGAGGGTAAATTTCGCCAAAGGCTGGCAAGGTCGATGTCGCCAGTCCTCATCTCTAGCTGGTTGCTAGGAGGAAGAAGAGAAGGAAAAAAGAAAGAAATAAAGAAAGAAAATAAATAAATAATCTAAAAAAATATTCTTAAAAATTGTCCATGTTAATGCCGATCGTGTTACTTAGGATGACTGGCATCCATATCAACGATTTCTAATCAAAATTGGCTGAATTGACTCAATTGACAAAAATGTCAAAAGATTCAAGATAATTTGTACAATTAAATTGTTTAAAACTGAATTGGTAAAAAAGTGATAGGTTTAAGACTTTTTGGTCAATTTTTCCCACCTAAATACATAAATTCAGTGGTTAACTTTATTTGAGAAAGGACACTTGGAATCCAGATCAATTTCTTTAGAAAATCTGATCTCTAATCACCAGTTACCTATTGCGCGACGGAAAATATTGTTATCCCTCTTAATTTTTCAGATCAAGAGTAGCACGCAGTTGCTCCAACGAGTCTACTGCGGAAGAACCTCAATTAAATTGTACATAGATACGTGAGCTCTAATGTACACTTTGAAACCCTCGGGGTACGGCGGAAAAAAAGAGGTTTAACACCACACCCGTCCAGTCCAACTATCTTCAAAAGAAGGGAAGGGGAAAATGAATTCGTAACTATCCAAATCGATTAATTTCTTGGAAGGACAAAGAATCAAATTCCCAAATGGTAATCGACAGAAAGGGCAATAGAACAAGTAAAAGCAATCGATCCTCTTCATGAATGGGGTCTATGCTATTGCTGTTGAGATGGGAGTGAAGAGCCAGAAAGGAAGTGAGAGACGAGAGAGAGGGCTCTCCTGGGCTGGTAACTTGGCACTTGATGCCCCGCCCCTCGCACCGTCACGAACGTCAGATCTCCCTCGTACACTTGTACGTATCCCCCCACCTACGCATCCCATATATGTAAAATGACATTAACAACACATTCTTCAAACGAAATGTATTTATCGGTATTGATTTCTCTATCGTTGATGGGAAATGTCAGCCACCCACCTCGCCCCCGACGTACCATGGACGCCATGGACGTTTTGTCGGGAGGCCCATCTTATGAAGAGATTTTTTGGTCGAAGTCACCGGCACGACCCCATCCGTATCCCCACTGCATTTCCGAATCATTTGATTAGTGTATCGATCCAAAAGCTACGTACCATGTACCTAAATTGATGCATTAGCTTCACTATAGTTCACCCAAATCCACATACTATACTCAATTTCAATCGGTGTCACCATGATTAATTCGATTTCCCTATCATTACCTCTTATGTGAGAAAAAGAAAATTTGTGCACAACAAATTTTTCCACCTGAAGACCCAGACGCGAAGTCCATGGGAGAGGAGTTCGTGGAGGAGAGGGAGGATGGTGTGAGGGCTGTCTCCCCATTTCTGGATCACGTCGCTGCATGGTTCCCAGTCGAACTTGAGTTTGGTCACGTTCGCATGAAGCTTCTCCTGCACTTCTGCTCTGTTCATGTACGCATGAACGTAGTCCTCGCTGCATGGGTCGAACTTCATTATCTGCAAAACCAAAACGAAAAAAAAAACTATGTAATAAATTATTTGATCATAGGTGGTAATTGAATAGCGCGTGTTTACCCCCAAACGTTGTTCATATATAAAGCCTATCAAAACAATTAGACTTCAAACTGCAACTCACGGACGCCTTCTTGGGGATCGAAGTGAGATTGGAGGAAGAGCACAAGGGTGCGTAGATGTTGTACATGTCGAGGGACGACACATCGTCGTCCGCATCATCGGCCGCGGAAATGCACCGGCTCGACTGGGCGCTGGCATTTGCGGAGAAGTTGCAGTACTTCTGAATCTTGCTCCATGTTTCGTCCGATATCAACGCATGCGTTACTAAATAGTCTTACATTCCTCTTAGATCCGCCTCGTCGTCGATCACAGCGTTTCCAATCTGCATAACCAGTCAATTAAAGTCCACATGCATCCTATCAATCTATTCTTTCTATTTTGTTGTGTAACATCCATACTCTTTTTGAGTATGTGTATACTAATTATAAATTTTGTGAAATTACTACTAACTGTTCTAAAAATTTGAGTTAATAGGTGCGGGGATACCACATGAACATAAAAAGCACAACATAAATATAAAAAGTATTTAGGACTCAATGTCAAGCGATGTGAGACAATACTTCAACACTACTTCTCACAAGCAAGCTAGATTATGAGCAACATGTGAATTTTTTACCACAGCACATGGAATTTGACTAATGAGAGTAGACGCACATTCGCAAAAAGGATAGCATTGACTTTGATACCATGTTAGAAAATCCAATCTAAAAACTTAAACTTTTAAAATAGTTGGCAATTTTCCCTCAAAACATTACATGGTATCAAATCAAGAGGTGCTTAATTCAAATCTTTTCATTCCCATATTAGCTCCATATTTCCATGCCTTAACTTTCATCTAATAACTTACACTTTTAAAACGTTGGTAGTGATTTCACAAAATCTCATATCATATGACTGGTTGTTCTAAAAGTTTAAGTTGACAGATAGAGAGAAATCACATAAATATAAAAAGTGCCACATAAATATAAATAGAATTTAGGATTCATTGTCAAGCGATGTTGGACAATAATTCAAGACTAATAATTAAGATCATGAGGCAATGGACCAAGTGGCCCGAGAGGACAAATCAGGGTCCATTCCATTAATCACCTATCTCTCTATTAGATAAATGGACAGACAACATTCAATTGATGCCGCTTTCATCTTTTATCTTATCTTTGTAGCAGGACCCTACTAATACACATGACGTATTTATCATCTACCTATTTAAACAAAAACAGCAAATTCGCAGCATCGATCGGTACCACAATCTTTCTCTGTGAAGTTTACATCAACATGCCCCTTCTCATATCGCATGGTTGTTGATTAGTGGACCGCCGTTGGCAGATGGATCAATGAATGAGCATCATTGGCAAGCAACTCCAATCATGGAGACCACAGCCAAAGCACGTCTTTCTTGTTTTACTCAATCTGACAGCTAAAAAGATGTGACAGACCATTATTGATTAATTGATAGGGTCAACTTATAATTTGCTGCCATCACTTAATAAACGGATTTCCTGAACCAATTTTAGTGTATATCTAGCACTATTGAAAGATATTTTCGTCAGCACCAAAGCTTTCCGATTGTGTAACCTACCTTCTATGTTCAAATGATAAGACATGAATGCGTCAAAAGCTAGTGGACGAGGATCTTGTGCATTTTTTTAAGCAAATGGATGTAGAATATTTGCATTTCCTTTCTCCTGTCAATTACACGATCCTTCACATATTGTCATACAACACAATGTCAAACTTTTCAAGCAAAGTACTTCTCGCATAAAGTGATTTGGTGTTCTATACAAAATTGAGTTCACATTTAAACTTGACAACTTTATGAACTCAGATTGACAATGTGTTGCGTGATATAATTGTGTAACATAGGATAATTTTCTTAGAGGGGGAGAGAGATCTTACAATAATGCCTTTGAGGTTAATAAGGGTCCGGTTTGCCTCGTTGTGGTAGAGGATGTCGTGAGCAAGCTGAGGTACATAATGACCCGCGTAGCTCTCACCAGATAGATAAAGATCCCTGCTCTTGTATTCGGGAAATCTCTCAAGCCAATTTAGAATAAACACATAGTTGTCTTCTGCCGTTTTCCGATCTCCGTTGGTGCTATAATCGGACGTAGTGTTTGAATACGAGAAACCAACACCGGCCGGAGATTCTAGAAATAACACATTCGCAGCTGCCACATGATAACAATGGTAATAGTAAGTCAAATATTTCGTAGTTACTTTAAATAAGACAATATATGGTCGTTGTGCAGTACCAATATTCCACGCAAATTTGTTTCGATAAAGAGTTTTGCCATCACTGTGGACTCGAAATGGCCCGACTTCTTGCATCGCTCCATAGGCAAGGGATGAGCAACCGGGACCTGAGATTAGAGCATGAAATTCCTGATCTTTTAATATAGCAGACATCGCGCATCCATCCCGAGAAGATGGCACATGATAAGTCATGACTCATATATATCCCTATAAAGATATGTTGACTATGAAGAAGGCATTCTTCCAAGATAGATATGAAAGATAAAATATAGAGTTAAGATCTTTTGCTTCGTTGGCCATTATTAGATACGTTGACCTTGAGGGGAAAAAGATATTTTCATAGAAATGCTTAAATAATGGACGATATATACTTTACTGAGACTGAAGCGAACTTGACGTTATTTCTTAAACATGGCAATGCATTGGAGATATTGCAAATGCGAGGGCCAAGAACACATAATACCTCCATTAAGCCATAGAAGAAGAGGAAGAGAATCTTTATCACGCAGCGCTTCGACAAAGTAGTAGAAAAACCCTCGACCTGCCAATTTATCAACTGTGACATAACCACCATAGTGATCGAACTCAACCGGCGGTTGTCCAGGCAATCTCCAGATCTTGTCTTTCCCTTTCAGTCCCTTTTGAGAATGCAGCCTAGAACTGGGTTCTTCCTTTAATCCATTGCCATCAATCGCATGAAAATGGCTCTTGTCGACCCCAATATTCTGGAACTTTGCTTTGTGGAGAGAACCTAGAATTTCTCCTTGCTTCTTTCCATGGATTTGAACAATAGACGTCGAGAGAAGTACAGAAAAAAGTAGAAGACAAGAGTTGTGTTCTTTAGGGTTCTTCCCCATTCTCTCCACTCTCCTATCTCTTTGAGCCGCTTGAGAGAGAGAGAGAGAGAGAGTAGAGAGAGGCGTTTAGTGGTGGATTATGAAATGATGACATCCAAGTAGCTGTGTTCATGTATACAAGTCTATTGATGGAAAGTTTCAACGACCAGAGGGGACTTGACAAAACTTACGCAATAATTCATGCAGTTGAATATAATTTATATCATCCCCACCATGTTTTAGCATGTGATTGCGGTGTAGTTCGTGTTTGGTTATTTGGAAACACATGCCACTTTTTCTGCTCTTTAATATTGGATAGCAATGGAAGACAAAGGAACCATACGAATTACGAAGTGGCATACAACTAAATATGGATAACGTGGCTCACTTTGGATCTTGGATCTAGAAGCTATACCAATTGTCTAATACTGGCCAATAAAGTAAGTAAGTGATCGTATTTCCAAGTGATCTAGTCTTGCTACTTTTCGTCAAGAAGTATCCTCATTCCTTATATATCTGTTTCTTATGAAGCAACGTATGCATAGGAACATCGATAACTAACAAAGATTAGATAAGGTGGCCTATATATACACACACACAATAAAGGCATATACCTTTTTAATGATTTTTCTATATATACCCTTTGCCAATTTTGGCCGAAAATCGCTGAAATGGATGTCAAACATTCTACATGACACACTTGGCAATGATGCTAACTTGGACAATCTTTGCAATATTTTTTTAAAAATAATTTTATGATTTTTCTTTCTTTTTCTTTTTTTTTTTTTTCCTATTTCCCTCCTCCGATCATTAAGGCCTCAATGATGGTCAATGGAGTTTGTCAGCCATAGACAAGGGACAATAACGGCATTGTAGCCCCCGCCTCTAGCCGATGACCTCCACTAGCCATTGCCAAGGCCCTAGCAACCAGAGAGGGGAAATAGGAATTAAAAAAATAAAAAATAAAGGAACAAAAATTGAGAAAATTTATTAGAAATTTCAAAAATCATCTACGTCAATTATTTTTGGTCAAAATGACTACTTTGGAAAGTCATCAAAAGGTTTAGGACTAAGTTGGCAAAACTAAAAATTTTAGGATTGAATTGGCTATTATACAATAATTTCGAATTTTTTGGACAATTTTCCCGATTTCATTTGAAATAAATACAAACTTTCACAAATTTATTTACTTGCTACTTGTATCATTGAAATTGAATTGTCAATGAAATACGTTCTGAATATATGTGGGTCGATGGGTGAATCGACAAAAAATATGAAGGGTCTTTTGCTCATTTTTAATGGGAAAGAAAATGACAAGAAATTTAAAGATATGAAAATTGGAGGCAATTGTGACTAGCCATTTAAATTGCAAAATGTAAAAATAAATACAAATTTGCAAAAGAAAGTTGAATTCTATGATCGATTGGGGAGTTTTTACAAAGAACGATGTGACTATTTAAAGTCTATAATTAATAGTTAAAAATGGCGGTTACTAAATTTAAGGAGATAACTGCTTAATCCTATCTTCAAAACAAATAATCTTCTAATCCTATCTACGGTTAGAAGAAGTTACAATAATACTCATCCACAAGAATTTACAAATTTGAAGCTATTACTATTTAGCAGTTACACCCCTAGAAAATGGATGTTTGTTGTTGATAACTTCTTTATCGAGTTGATGATGCTCTTCAAATTGTCCACTGTTCTTTTCATCCTGTTGTTCACTAGACTCTTCTGCCATCACCTAGGTTTGTCACTTTTCCCTTATAATCAAAATTTGATCACTTTTGGCATCAACTTATGCCCTTTTTAAAAGAATGGAATGATTCATCACTCATTCAATTCTTTAAATAAAATAATCAAGAGTCATCGTGCCCCCTTCTTACTTGTTATCGGCAAATTTTATTTTTCCTTACCGAATTGTCTCTTCATGGTGGCCAACTTATGAGGATTTGTATTTAGTGTAACATTCTCTCAATTTATTATTAGTGAGATGTTGGGAAAGATCTACCCCTTGCGTTGGCATTTTTTCTACTGTTCGGTTAAAAACTAAAGTATCAAAGTGCAAAGCAACTCCATCACCAGTTTGCGGCGCTGAATTGTTACCACCAACAACATTATTGGACTATTGTTGATTCCTGGTTCTTGCCATCATTGTCTCCTAAAACGACAAAATGCATCCCACCAAGCATACCAAAAAAAAAAAAGTTTCACTAAAATTGAAGGGACGATAAAATATTTTTCGAATATATATGGATCAATAAGTAAATCAACAATAGATATGAAACGTCCTTCGTCGATTTTGGACAAAAAATAAAAATATGGAATGTAAAGATACAAAGACTAGAGGCAATTGCAATCAGACATATAAATTGTGGAAAAGTAAAAATAAAGATAAATTTACAAAATAATTGTTGAATTTTGTGATTCATTAGAAGGCTTTTACAAAGAGTAAGATAAGGTTATTTAAAGCCTATAATTGACATTTACAAATGGTCATTGAATTTAAAATGATAACTTGCTAATCCTATCTTCAAAACAAATAACTTCATAATCTTATTTGTTATTACAAGAAGGTACAACAACACTTAACCACGAAGTAACAAATTCAAAACTATCACTACTCGACAATTATCCATCCATGTTGATGACTTCATCCCCAAATAACTGATGTTTGCTGTGAATCACTTTCTCGGCATGTTATCTTTCTTCTAGTTGTCCACTTTCCTTTTCTTCAATGATTTTGCTTTTTACCAAACTCTACTACTATTTTCTTTTTGGTATAAATATGTAAATGTCATTTATCAAATGAAGTATAGAGGCTTAAAAGCATCCCCCAACATTACAAACACAACTAATTATGCGAGAATATGGGGAAACGAAATCTCAACATAATTGCCAACAAAATATTTACCTAGGAGGGTCAACAACTATGAAAAAATGAAGTCTTACCTCTTACAATTTTACATATCCATCCATGTAGATGACTTCATGCCCAAATAACCAATGTTTGGGTTCAATCACTTCTTCGGCATGTTATCAATGCTCTTCAAGTTGTCCACTTTTCTTTTCTTTGATGATTTTTCTTTTACCAAATTCTACTACTATTTTTTTTTTTTGTATAAATATGTAAATTTCATTTATCAGATGAAGTACAAAGGCTCAAAAGCGTCCACATACATTACAAACACAGCTAATTATGCGAGAATATGGTGAAAGGGAACTTCCATGTAGTTGCCAGCAAAATATTTGCTTGGGATGGTCTACAATTATTGACAAATAGAGCCCATACAATTATATTTGCATCTCAATTGACTTATTTATCAATTAACTACTAAGTCTGTCACTAGTCAATTATAATCAAAAGTCAGTCATTTTTTGGTGACAGCACTACTCTATCAACTTGTGCTTCACTTATAGCATATACTACTAGTAACTTTGACATAGGCTGTAATTATTTCATTTTGTAACAGCCAGAAGAAGAAACAAAATATAGCACATTCTGGGCCCGTTTGGTTCAACTTTGGGGAAATGGCTTTGCATTTCCCCAAGTATCTTTGACTGGATGAGCATTTTGTGAATGCTAGTGTGTTTGGATACTCAAAAATGTGTATATTTTGCAAAGTAGCTTTAGGTTGAAAAGAAAAAGAGAAAAAAAGAAAAAAGGGAGGAGATCAGCTAGGTGGAGAGGGGAATATCGGGGGGTGGGGGAGGAGGGTGGCTCTACGGTGGTGCCGGTGGCGGTGGGGAGGTGGCTGGTGGCGGTGGGAGACGGCTGGTGGCGGCGGCGGCGACGACGACGGCGGTTGGGGACGGGAGGGGGTGGGGTCGCGCCCGAGGCCACGCGGCCTCGGGCGGCGTCGCCGGAGGCCGCGTGACCTCGGGCGAGCTTAGGTCGCACGACCCAGTGGACGCTGAGGTCGCGCGCCCTCCGGCGGTGTCGCCCGAGGTCGCGCGGCCTCCGGCGGTGCTGGCGACGGCGGTGCATGGCGACGGCGGTGCGTGGGCCACCGAGATCTAGCCGGCCGAGCTCCGCTCAGCCCGTCACGTGGGTCAAGCGACCGGCGACGCCGCTTGAGGCCACGACCCAAGCGATGACGGTGCATGGCGACATCGTGGTGACGGCGGTGCGTGGCGACAGCGTGGCGACGGCGGTGCGTGGGTGGCCGGCTGAGCTCCGCCCGCTGAACTTCAAGTCCAACGAGGAAGATGAACAGTAATTTTTTTAGGGTAAAACAAGAAAACAAAATTATAAGTAAGGGCAATATTGGAAGAAAAAAAATCATTAAACCTCTCTTTAACATTCCGAAAATGCTGAAAGCCCAAAGCAGGTCCAGACCTACTTTGGGCTTTCAGCATTCCAAATGCTAACATTTGGCCAAGGACACCTCCAAATGCTAAACCAAACGCCTAAAATTTTTCCCAAGGGGCTTTCGGGGCTAAAAGCCCCTTGGAAATGCTGAACCAAACGGGGCCGTCCATGTACTATTGTTGCGTAATTGTTGCTTCTTCTTATCCAATTAAAATAAACACCGTCATGTTTAAGCCTTAAAGAACAAACAAGCTCAACTCTTTGTTTGTGTTTCTCTCTCTTCGCCAATTTTCCCTGCTTTCACATTCCTCTCCTCATCAATGTAATTGTTAAAAGAAAAACAATGAAGTTCTTGAATTCCTAAATAACTGAAGTATTACACGCACTTGAGGGTCATCGTGCGGCTGACCTCACCCACTCACCACCACTATCCAAACGTAAATTGTCCACACAAAGGTACGACGAGACCACGAGCGCGAAGCCAAAATTTGAACCTAAAATGTGCGATACGTTCTGCCTTCTCAGGGACAGCGGCTTAGTCATGTTTTACAATAAGGGCAACACGTTCTCCATGCCTTCGACCCGGTTGGTCGTGAGCATGAGCACTCCTGGCTTTTGTTTGGCTCAGTATTTGCATGTGGATAACCTCCGTGAGCAGCCCCCATCGACAGGGAGTGGAGGAAATTTTCTCTTACCGGGCATTTAGGAAAGCATGGCTAATTCCAAACTTGCGGATTGCCATGTCGGCAAAGCAATAGGCCGATAGGATTACACTGGAATTACACACGGAGGTTTAGCGCTACATTTGACAAAAATGGAAAATTTAGGTTTGAATTGGCATCCATAAAACAGGTTCAGAATTGACCAAATGATTTTCCATCGTTTGGGATTTGGTCTGTAATATTTGTATTTAGAATTTATTGAGGATCCTCTTCCATTTGTTGAGAGAGGGGCGGGGGGTTGTTCGAGGCCGCGTGACCTCGGGCGAGCTTGGGTCGCGCGACCCGGGTGATGCCGAGGTCGCGCGCCCTCCGGCGGTGTCGCCCGAGGTCACGCGGCCTCCGGCGGTGCTCGGCGACGGCGGTGCATGGGCCACCAGATCTAGCCGGGCTGAGCTCCGCTTAGCCCGTCGCGTGGGTCGCGCGACCCGTGCGACGCCGCTTGAGGCCATGACCCACGCGACGGCAGTGCGTGGTGACGTCGTGGTGACAGCGGTGCGTGGCGACGGCGTGGCGACGGCGGTGCGTGGGTGGCCGGGCGAGCTTCGCCCGCTGAACTTCAAGTCCAACGAGGAAGATGAACAGTAATTTTTTAGGGTAAACAAAATTATTAGTAAGGGCAATATTGGAAGAAAAATCATTAAACCCCTCTTTAACATTCGAAAATGCTGAAAGCTCGAAGCGAGTCCGGACCGCCGGGCTTTCAGCATTCCAAATGCTAACATTTGGCCAAGGATACCTCCAAATGCTGAACCAAACGCCTAAAATTTTTGCCAAGGGGCTTTCGGGGCTGAAAGCCCCTTGGGAATGCTGAACCAAACGAGGCCTCCATGTACTATTGTTGCGTAATCGTTGCTTCTTCTTATCCAATTAAAATAAACACCGTCATGTTTAAGCCTTAAAGAACAAACAAGCTCAACTCTTTCTTTGTGTTTCTCTCTCTTCGCCAATTTTCCCTGCTTTCACATTCCTCTCCTCATCAATGTAATTGTTAAAAGAAAAACAATGAAGTTCTTGAATTCCTAAATAACTGAAGTATTACACGCACTTGAGGGTCATCGTGCGGTTGACCTCACCCACTCACCACCACTATCCAAACGTAAATTGTCCACACAAAGGTACGACGAGACCACGAGCGCGAAGCCAAAACTTGAACCTAAAATGTGCGATACGTTCTGCCTTCTCAGGGACAGCGGCTTAGTCATGTTTTACAATAAGGGCAACACGTTCTCCATGCCTTCGACCCGGTTGGTCGTGAGCATGAGCACTCCTGGCTTTTGTTTGGCTCAGTATTTGCATGTGGATAACCTCCGTGAGCAGCCCCCATCGACAGGGAGTGGAGGAAATTTTCTCTTACCGGACATTTAGGAAAGCATGGCTAATTCCAAACTTGCGGATTGCCATGTCGGCAAAGCAATAGGCCGATAGGATTACACTGGAATTACACACGGAGGTTTAGCGCTACATTTGACAAAAATGGAAAATTTAGGTTTGAATTGGCATCCATAAAACAGTTTCAGAATTGACCAAATGATTTTCATAGTTTGGGATTTGGTCTGTTATATTTGTATTTAGAATTTATTGAGGATCCTCTTCCATTTGGAGTAAAGGTAGAGCTGCATTTGGGAAGAACAAGGAATTGCATTATTAAAGGAAACAACAAGGAAAGGAAAGAGAAAGTTACAAAAATAAAAGGTGAAAAAGTAGAGAGAGAGAGAGAGATTTATTTGGTTGGATGAGATATGATCCGCCAAATAAATTACCGAAGAAAGAGAAAGAAAATGGAGAGAAAAGTGAGTCCTCAAGTGTTAATCCATCATCTGTAAGCACTTGAGGGTCTATTTATATGGGAGTAGAGAACCAGCAAGGAAGTGAGAGATGAGAGAGAGAGCTCTCTTGGGCTGATAGCTCGGCACCTGATGCCCCGCACCTCGCACGGTCGCAAACGTCAAGTCTCCCTCGTACACTTGCACATACCCTCCGACCTGCATGCGTTAAAGATGGTGCAGATTACTTTTAGTTCAACAAATCAAGCCAATTGATCTCTCTAGGACGAGGGGGATCCAAGACAAGAATAATTAGAAAAGGGGTTGATGTCGTGAAAACAAATAAGCCGCCTCACCTCGCCCCCGAGGAACCAAGGACGCCATGGACTCTTCGTTCGGAGGCTCATCTTGCTAAGAGACCTCTGAGTCGATGTCACCGGCACTCTTCCGTCCGTGTCCCCGCTGCATTTTCAGTCACTCGTTAGTCATACTCCCACTTCAATCACTCACAGAGGATTGCCAAAAGTTGTCAATGACCCAACAGTAATTGCTTCTGGATGACTTTATTCTTATCACGGATCTTTTACTTCCAACATGGACGACGCGCGCAAAAAAAAAAAAAAATCCTTTTTGTTATTTACCTAAACAACCAAACACGGAGCCCCTTGGAAATTAATTCTTGGAGGAGAGGGAGGACGGTGGAAGGGCTATCCCCCCAACCATAGATAACATCGCTGCACGGTGCCCAGTCGTGATCGAGCTTCGTAACGTTGGCGTGAAGTGCCTCTTGCACATCTTCTCTGTTCAGGTAAGCATAAACGTAGTAGTCTCCACACGGGTCGAAGTCCATGATCTGGCAAATCAAAACACAACCCGAAAATCTATGACCTAAAGTTTTGCATATTGTCGTTCAGAAGTGCAGAAGTGAAAGAGTGTTTTGCATATTGTCGTTCAGAAGTGCAGAAGTGAAAGAGTGTAAAAAAGAAGCAAATGAATTTGAGCTCACGTTGGTCTTCTTGGGAAGAGAAGTCGGGTTAAAAGAGAAGCACAGAGGGGCGTAGATGTTGTAAACGTCGATAGAAGAAACATCATCATCCGCATCCTTCATAGCCGAAATGCATTCCCTTGTTCGATTTGTGGCGTGTAATGAAAAGTTGCAATGCTTTTGAATTACATACCATGTTTCATCGGATATCAATGCATGTGTCACATAATACTCATACATCCCTCTCTCGTCCGCCTCGTCATTGATTGCTGCGTTTCCAATCTGCATGCATCAATATATATCCTCAGTTATTTTTCTTGTCTATCTACCCATGACCAATTATTTAATCGACATTATGAGTCATGAGGAATGGGAGCGCACTAGATTGGTGCTAGTCAATAATGGTTACATAATAACTAGAGAATTACCTACTAATGTTATTTTCATCGAATCAAACTTTGACCCTAATACCTATTATGTTTCATGGCGCGATTAGTTACACTACAATACCTGCTACAGCAATGACAATGCAGCATCCACATTATTTATTTATCAAGAGATGCAGCATTTGTACCAAATATTCCAATGTGATGTTGACTACAATAAGCACATGCCTAGTTGTTAGTCGAATCCCATTTAGCAAATGGAACAATTGAATAGCAGCTAGTAACTCAAATCATGAAAACGACCAAAAACACGTTCTACTGATTATAAAACTAAAAAGATTTTTCCACATCTCGATGAGGCTTTATAGCCAAGACGTGCATGATGACTTCTGGCTTTTAATCATTCATTAGAACGCAAAAAGCCAACACAAAAACGCACGCAGGCTTAAAGCATTTCCAGGTGTGAATGTTCAGACCTTAGGTGTTTCCTATACTTAAAGGCTATGCAATTCACGAAGAAAACTTACTATAATCCCTTTGAGGTTGATAAGAATCTTGTTTGCCTTCTTGTTGTTGTATAGGATGTTGTGAGCGAGTTGAGGTACGTAATGGCCCGCATAGCTCTCTCCTGAAATGTAAAAATCCCGGTTCTTGTACTCGGGAAACCTCTCCAGCCAATTTAGCAAGAATACATAATTGTCCGCGGCTGTGTTGCTGTCTCCATTCGAGCCGTAGTCTGACGTCGTGTTGGAATAAGAAAAACCGACACCAGCCGGAGACTCTAGGAACAACACGTTCGCAGCTGTCCTCGTAAAATAAATAATTGATCTGCTCTATCAGCGAAAAGAAAAAGCGAAATACATTTGAGAACACTACACTGTGTTTTTTAAATACTTTACCAATATTCCATGCAAATTTATTTGTGTAAAGAGTCTTCCCATCACTATAGACTCGGAATGGTCCAAGTTCTTGCATTGCTCCATAGGCGAGGGATGAGCAACCGGGACCTTAAAAAAAAAAAAACAATAACAGCCAACTTTTATTCACTCAAACGCACTAGAAAATTATCTAAAAATGATTTACTATATAATTACTGTATAAATGTGATAACAGAAAGAATAATATAGATGACTCATACGAGCTTGTATATGTGCGGTACATTAAGAGGAGGACATTGGTATATTCATTGGACCAATTCAATTATGCAATGTTCTATATCACTGTTAATCTATTCAGATTTTAGAATTGATAGGATGAATAAGGTAGATAAGAGAATGGCGAATCACAATAACTTACGTCAATATACTTTAACTATGCTGCACCTAAACATATGAAAGCCATATGGCAACGCTTGAGCACAAAGCATTTGCTTCATTAAGCTATCAATGAGTAAGTTCGAAGTGCTTCAAAATCAATAAAAAGCCAACAACTCTTAGAAACATGCATAGTTCTTGTGACAAAGTTATATTCATTATTTAATGGCAACGTTAAATACTTATATTGATTGGTTAAGTTTAAGTTCAACCTAGTATGATGCTCAAACTTGTTGAGGTGTGGTTCATATTTCCCATCAACAGGATAATGACGCCCCTGAGCTACCAGAGAGCTTTTATAATTTGAGCCCATAATTTATTGTTAGTTTGGGCTTAGTCTCATAAATAGCTATTGGATATAATCTCTTTCTCTTATAATCGAGAGGTGTAGCAAGATGCTAATTATGGTGGAATGATCCATTAGATGTAACTTTAGTTTAATGGTGAATCAGGATAGAAACCTTGTGTCTCAATTTCTTTTCTCAATTTCCTTGTGATTGTGTTCCAAATCCTAATAAAAGTACGATGCAATTATATATTTTGGCTATAAAAATGGTGATAAATTCCTAAGTGAAGAGAATAATATATTTCCATTGGAGATCAAGTGAAATTGAAAAAACTAAAGCACTCACCTCCGTTAAGCCATAGAAGAAGTGGCATCGAGTCCTTATTTTGCCCTGCTTCAGCAAAATAATAATAAAATGCTCGACCGGCCAATTCATTGACGGTGACATAACCACCATAATGATCGAATTCAATTGGCGGTTGTCCGGGCAACTTTTTGATCCTATCTTTCTCCTTCAATCCTTCTTGATGATAAATCCTAGAATGGAGATTTTCACGATTGTCTTTCACCTGAAAAACGCTCTTGTCTATCCCAGACTTACTGCACTTCGCTTTATATAGAGAATCAAGAGCGTCTCCCTGCTTCTTTCCATGGATATGAACAAGCGACGACAAAATACATAAAGAGAAAAGAAGAAGAGATGAACGAGCTTTAGGGTTTCTCTCCATTCTCTATGCTCTCAGCTTCTTCCTCTTTGAGCCACGAGAGAGAGAGAGAGAGAGAGAGAGGAGGGAGGGAGGGAATTTAATTCGAATTAGCTGTATCAATAGTCGGAAGAAAGAGAAGATGGCAATTGGTGATTGAAGGGGAAAGTCTCCACGACCTAAGCAACCTTGATTAGATTTAGGTAATGACATCCATGCAATTAAGATTTTTTCATTTTCGGAATCATGTTGTGCCATGAGACTTTCATATAGACAGTGTTTGCTCATATGGAAACACATGCCGCTTAATATAGAAATACTTTCATTTTATTGAATTGAATCGAGTATAGTATATGATTTGTTACTATATATGGATATCGTGGCTTGATATTGATGATGTATCTGTAATTAGTATATTATTCTACAGCTACCATTTAGTACCTTTTTTTCCTTGATAACCATATTTAGTTTTGAAATTAAATATCCAGCATATAATATCATGAGGTGTGTTTGATAACCACTAAATACACACAACTTGATTCATTGGTTTAAGTGAAAAATCACATATTATGTTGAGTAAGAATGACTTACTTAATTAAGTGATGAAACATACAATGGAAAATAAATCATACTAGTTATATTATCAAAACCTTCCGGTGATGCTCATTATTCCATGTTTAGCATGAAAAAAATAAAACTAATTAATTAATTTCATATGTTATCAAATAAATTTTTTTATTTTCATTTTCACTTCTTTTCATAATTTAATGTTTATTATTTAAAACCTCTTTGAGCCTCTATCAATGTTCATTTACCTTTCTCACCAACACCTTAACTATATCATCTAATATATGAAATTACCAACATTTTTTGTGGAGAGAATTACCAACCAAAAAAAGAAAAGTGTTAAACATGTTGCAAATTTGTCAATTCAGTCGCAAACATGTATTTTTACCAATTGAGTCATAAACCTTTCTCCAAGCGGTACTAACATGGACATGAGCCATCCTACGTGAAGCGCAATGCGGCTGACGCTAAAGTGGACAATTTTTAATAATATTTAAATATTTTTTGAATTATTTTTTTCCTTTTCCTTTTCTTTTTTATTTCTTCCCTTCCTTTTTCCTTAAATTGGTCGCTGGATGTTGGCAGCTGCCCATCGCCGGTGGTGACTGATGTTTACCCTAAAACCTTTCAATTTAGGGTTTTTCTTGATAGATAATTGTTAAGAATTGGAAGAGAAGTTCCTCAAGTTGTCTGAGCAATCTCCGAATCCTGCCTTTGCCCTTCTGTCCCTCTTGAGAATAACCCCTAATATTGGGTTCTTCCTTTATTCCATGGTGATCAATTGCATGAAAATGGCTCTTTGTCGATGGAAGAATTCTAGAAAGTTGCTTTGTTGAGAGAACTAAGAATTTCTCCTTGCTTCTTTCACATGGATTAAATCATGCTTCTTGCCACAAGTGAGTAGAAGGATGTGTTAGAAATTTTGTGGAAAACCATAATCTTCATTATTGGGATCAATTACGGAAACGTGTAAATTTTGTACTAACTTTCAGCCATTGATGATATCAAGAACAGATACATGGAGCTTGAACAATCATGAATAAGCACTTCTAGCCAATTGTCCTCTCGACGTTGATGGTGTGTTCTCCAATTATCAGATAAACAGAATAATGAGAATAATGAGAGAGTTTGGCTTAGATGACCTATTTATATGCTCATACAAATTCGAGATACGGACATCTAGAGTGCCAAAACTTGGCACGGAGGGACACTTAAGTGCCAAAAGTTTGGAAAGTGACACTTAAATGCCAAAATCAGAGCAAAATGAATCATTTAAGTGTTAATCAGGCCAAAATCCGACCAAAATGCTGATGTGGCAATTTTCCAGCGAGGTAAGTGCAAAACGACGTCGTTTTACACACTGATGTGGCTAGAAAATGCAAAAACGATGTCGTTTTTGTCTTTGATATGATAAAAAAATTAATATAAAAATTAATTAAATTTAATTTAAAACTAAATTAATTTAAAACATTTAAAAATTAAATACAAATATTAAAAAAAAAAAAAAAAAAAGACGGCCGAGGGCTGAGCCCTCGCCATCGCCGCCTTCCCGCCACCGCTGGGAAGGGGCGGCAAAGATGGGGGGAGGGTCGGCCTGGGTCGCCGGCCCCCGGCTGTCCGGCGGCCAAGGCCCATTAGCCCTCGCCTAGATCCAGCGATGGCTCACGGACCCTCACTTTGCCTCCCCACCATCGCCGGAAGGGGCGGGACAGAGGGGGAGGGTCGACCGAGGTCGCCGGCCCCGACCAATCGGCGGTGAGGGCTGCGAGCCCTCACCGGATCTAGGGTGAGGGTCGCGGCCCTCGCCCAGATACGATGAGGGCTTGCGGGCCCTCGCCGCCTCTCGGCCGCCACCGGGAAGGGGCGACGACGAAGGGGGAAGGTCGGTGGGGTCGCCGGCCCCCGGCCGACCGGCGGCAAGGGCCCGCAAGCCCTCGGTGGATTTGGGCAAGGGTCATGACTCTCGCCCCAAATCTAGTCGACCGGGCTCGTGAGCCCTCGCCACTGGTCGGTTGGGGTCACGGGCCCCGGCCGAGGCCGGCGACCCGGCCGAAGCTCCCCATCGTCGCCGACCCTTCCGGAGAAGGCGGGGAGGCGGCGGTGGCGAGAGCTCAACCCTTAGCTGCTGCCTCCTCTCCCCCACCTTTTTTTTTTAATAAATTAAAATAATTATTATTTATTTTATATAATAAAATTAATTTTTATATTAACATTTGAATCCGCTCATAAATGACGTCGTTTTTACCTCTCTTTGTTTGATTCAGCACTCCGACAAGCCACGAAGATGAAAAAAATAATAATAAATTGCCACGTAAGATTTCCGGTGAGGTTCGTCGGAAATTGCACTTAAGTGTCCCATTCTTCAAAAAAAGTGTCACTTTCCTAACTTTTGGCACTGAAATGTCCTTTCGTGGCAAGTTTTGACACTTAGGCTGTACTTCTCCCTACAAATCCTAATAGATATAGTCTTCCATCAAGACTAATCCTAATAAATATGGGTAATCTTCATAGTTATCAACAACTAGATTTGGATAATAAATCCTTATGAAATCTAATGTAGGCAATTTTAACTAAATGTGGGTATTAAATAAAATTATAACATTCTCCCATTTGATCCCAACATTTCATTGAATGAAATATTTAACCAAATCCACAAAACTTCATGCTATAAATAAAACACATGAATCATGGTGATAAGTCCTCTTAGAAAGAGTATTATCTTTTGTGTATCACAATGTATCTCATCAACCCATATGTGATAACATAACATAATAAATAAACCTTATATTAATTCTAGGTCAAACATGATTGTTTTTCTTAAAATAACTAAATGTATACAACTGTATTGAGAAAAACATCACAAATGAATAAAAGTTTCACAAATCTTTCATATAAAGGAAAATTTATGTGGTTTGACCAATGCCCATTCTGACTATATGATCCTTATAACTCATTAATGGCATGCCTGTAGTTAAAGGGTCAGCTATCATCAATTTAGTACTTAATATGATCATTTTCTTCTCTTTAACACGTTCCTTGATAACTAAATACTTGATGTCAATGTGTTTACTTCGACTACCACTTTTGTGGTTCTTAAACATGAAAACTATGGCTGAATTGTCACAAAATATTTTCAATGGCCTAGCACTAGAATCCACAACTCTAAGCCCCAATATGAAATTTCAACCACCTCTCATGGCCTCAAAATAGAAAATGAACTCAGCCTCCATAGTGGAAGTGGCAACTGAGGTTTGTTTCGCACTCTTCTAAGATACAGCTCTGCCAACAAACACAAAAATGTATCCCTATATAAATTTACAAAAATCAATGCAACTAGCAAAGTTTGAAGGCACCTCAACTACCCTAAGACTATCAGTCCACCTATACATAAGAATATGTCCATTTGTACTTTGAAGGTACCTCATCACCTTCTTTGTAGCTCTCCAGTGGTCCATATCTAGATTACTATGGTGTCTTCTCAACATTCTCATAGCAAAAGTACAATCAGGTTGAGTGCAACCTAAGCATACATAAAGCTTCCAACAATAGAAGCATATAGGATGTTCTTCATTTGTTACCTTTCAATATCGTTCTCCGGGCACTGATTGTCACCTTTTATAATGGATGCTATATTTGGTGAACAATCTTTCATCTGAAATCTCTCTAAGACCTTATTAATATAGATTTCTTGAGATAGTCCTTGTGACATCCTGAAATTCGAGCCCTCTGAGGGATGAGTGAATGTGAATTTCGTCAATGCATTGTTGGTTGATCTCACTCGGAATTGATCACTCCTGAGATACTGACCTTGAGGGGAAAGGTTAATGAGGACAGAACTCGTATGACTAAAGGACTCGACCTGGGAAAACGACTTGACCGTGAGACTTGCGTGAGGAAGATCCTGTAGATAGGCAGGCCGATTTCAAGGATAACTAGAAGTCGATTCATGGACAGAACATAATGGAACGACTGGTGATTCCGTTACCGTTATTGAACCCGTGAACGACCCTATGTCGATCCTTAGTGATCGTGTACTTTGAAATAAGAATCTATCCTCCATAATTTCATACAGTCAAGGACGTCCATGCGTCGAGATGCCTTGAACGTGGTTTGGCATGAGTCGGTTACGCGTGAATCCTTGGAGCCGTCCGTCAGTCTGAGTTGTAACCGAAATGGCATTTGGCAAAATTGACATGGCAAGAGAACTTAGGATTGGACTTCGAATTATCAGGAATGTCCAAGACGGACTTTGGATGAAGATACATCAAACAGTCGACAGAGCCAATTAAGCCGAGCAATTGGAAAAGGGATTTTCGGACCGAGGAAGCGAGCCCGTGAGGACGTGGGCCGAGCCAAGCCAATGTGGGCCTGAGGCCCAAGTTGGGACAGCCACCAAATGGGCCTAAGTCAAGCAAATGAGCCCATTAGGCCAAACCAACTATTCATCTTCTAAGCCCATGGGCTAATTCTTAACCATTTCAAGCCCAACCAATTTCCAAGCCCATTCCTATTCATGGCCAAGCCCATTTCTTAGGCCCGCCCATCAATTTCAGCCCAAGGTCAGATTGGTAATTTGTGCAAGGTGGAAATGACCAAATTGCCCCTAAAAGCATTTGGATAAGGCCAAAGGAAGAGAGAGAAGATGATGTCATGCATGGGGACCTGAAGCATGCATTGAATGGCCTTAATGAGGCCTTGATGGCAGCTCTCCCATCACTCTCTCTCCTCCTCTTTAGCCCCAAACCGGTCGACCATCTCTCTCCCTCATTCTCCCTCTCTTCCCGTTTATGTTCCAGCAGACCTTCCTCCAAAGATCCGAGTTAAAAGTTATCTTTCCGGATAAATCAGACTATGCTCCACCCACCACCATGACAAGGAGATCCAGCCCATTCCAACGAGTCCGACCACGCCCCCAACGGAGCCGCCGGCTGTCCCGAAATCTGGCGACAAGCCACCGGCCGTCGAACCACTCAGTTCTGCCCAGCTCCGCCTGTTTCGAGTATTCTTCGAGTTTTCTCCCATTTCGACCGAGCTTTTGCCCGTTCCATCCACCCACAAGATCCCCAAGACCCCCGGGAGCTGCCGTTTGCCGACCAACCCCCACGCTGGAGCTCCGGCCAAGCCGTTCAACTTGTTTTCTCCTCCAGCAGTCAGTTTTTGAGAGTTGCAGAGAGAAGCAGAGGCTGTGGTTGCTATGCTGAGCTTGGGACCGCCTTGGATCATCGTGGTAGAGGTCCCGGTACATAGCCACCATCGTCACCGCCGCGTTGGTGTCTCCGGCCGCTTAATAGGTGAGTTTAACTCCTAATCCTTCGATTAGTGCCTAAACTTGCTTAGGGTTGGTTTAGTTATATTTAATTCTAGTTTAAGTGATTTAATTAAGTTGTATTAGTCCTAAGATAGGTGGTTAGATTAATGGCTAAGATTAGTTTAGCTTAATTTTACTTTATTAGCTTAATGATGCTTATGTGGTTAATTAAGCATGTTTATCTTAATTGATTGGTTTCCTTAATTTAATCATTGTTTTAATGATTTCTGAATATAATTTATTGTTTATTGAATTCTGGAAATTTACTGTTCACGCGACACTATTCACAAATTACTATTCACGTGCACTGTTCACGAGCACTGTTCACCGAGTAGTGTTCACGTGCACTGTTCATCCAGAATGCGAAAAATGTCTAAAATTCATGTGTATTGATTTTATGAAGTAAATGGATATGAAAATGCATAGGCATCTGCATGAATTGATTGTTGGATTGTGAAATTGAGTGGTGATTGTGAATATATGGCTTTTATTCTAAAAATCTCGGGTGTCGGGTTTTAACACCGAAAGTGGTTTTAATGACTATATCAAACCGTGGGATTTCAAAAAGGAAGAGTATCTCTTTTCAATGTTTGAATTGACCGTATACCCACACATCTATTTTCCAGATATTTTTAATACGAAGAAAATAGGCCAGGATCACCATTTTAATGGAGACATTTGAGTGCAATGCACGGTATCCTAGGCCGAGATTGATTAGTCGTGTGTTGGTTAAAGAGAAACCGTCTCGGGCTTTTAAGCCAGACATTACTAAATTCCTTTTCGGGTTACCCATGCATTAGGGTAACGGGTCGCAGTAGATTCTGGACCTACGCTCCTTCGGGGAAGCCATCTAATTGAGAGACGTCCCCGTGCTTCAAGAGGGGAGACGATGCCTGGCTAAACGCCAGTAGACAACCGAACTCCGAGTAGGTTGTTGGTCACAGTTGATTCTCGGCCTATACTCCTTCGGGAACGCCGTCGACGTGGTGACGAAGCTGTGCTCCAAGGGAGGAGACGATGCCTGGCTAAATGCCTGTAGATAGCCGAACCGCGAGTAGGGTATGCCCATGTGTGGTAGTGATTAACAATTGAAATGCATGCTGAGTGTTACTGATGCGTCGGATTATGGGACGAAATTGTGTGGCACAGAATGGGACGTGTCATAACGATTTGATCTTATAATCAGGACCCCTGTGATTGACTGAGATGAGTAAGGTCTTTCAATTGTTGTATGCATTGAGTATATGCATTGTGTTTATGAACTGTGATAATGTGCAAGAACGAATGAGAATCATGGCATCTGTGATTTCAGTCATGCATGAGTTAAGCACATTATTTATGGCATGCACGCATGATCGATAACGTGCAGGGTGTGGCAATGGCCAGGTGAGATCGCTTGCAATGCGACTCGTATGTGATTGATGAAATGTATCATCTAATGGCCATGTGCATTGCATGTATCGTGCTGAATTATAACGTGCAGGGTATGGCATACCAGGTAAGGTTGTATGCGAATCGACTGTTGGTTGTTGCTTGTGGTGGGGTAGTTTTGGATAGATACCCCGAGTTGAATTGGCGTACTAACCAAGGCTTAGGGGTGGAACTCACTGAGATTTATATCTCACTGGTTATTGAATAACCATTTTCAAGTCCCTAGTGTGAAGAGCCAGGAGCTTGAAGCGGGAGGGTCAGGAGCATAGGTGGCTCAATAGTTCTTTTTGACATAGACCTTCTGTATAAGCTTGAAGTGTTTATAAAAGTGTACTTGATTTGAAATTGGTTGTCCTACTTTTCTATCCCATGTATGTCGTTGTCAGGGGATTAGTTAATTCGCTTCCGCATGTGCAATAAAATAAAAAAGGGTCGGCGACGAGTCTTGGGAACGTCGCGAAATTCTATCAACCACCAAGGGTTGTGCGCGCGCTTGAGGTTCGGGGCGTGACAGTCTTAATATATCTCAAGGTCTATCCATATGGATCTTAATGCCAATGAAATAAGAACCATCACTTATATCTTTCATATCAAAACTCTTAGAAATGAATTATTTCACCTCATGTAGCAATTCATTATCATTGATTGCAAGTAAAATGTCATCCACATATAAGACAAGAAAACAAATATTGCTCTCACTATTCTTCTAGTATATACATTGATCCATGACATTTTCTACATAATCGAAAGAAGAGATGACCTCATAGAATCTCAACTACCATTAGTGGGATGCTTGTTTCAAGTCATACAGAGACTTCTTAAGTTTGCACACTGGATGCTCATCGATGTTAGAGAAGAATCATTATTGTTGTTTTATGTAAATCACTTCTTCTAGTTTTCCATTGAGGAACGTCGTGTATACATCCATTAGATGTAACTCCATATCAAAATGAGCAATCAATGCCAAAATAATATGAAAAGAATCTTTCTTAGATACAAGAGAAAATGTCTCCGTATAATCGATTCCCTCCTTTTTGGTGAATCCATTGGCAAAGAGTCTAGTTTTTTATCTCTCAATATTGCACAATGAATCTTTCTTAGTTTTAAAGACCCATTTACAACCATTAACCCTCACCCCATTAGGCAACTCTATTAAATCCGAGAATTCATTAGATGCCATAGAACTCATCTCTTCCTTCATGGTATTGTACCATAAATTGAATTTATCATAACTCATGGCTTGTGAAAACGTTTTAAGATCATTTTCAACTCCAAAATTATAGTCAGATTATTGTAGATGAATAATGTAATCACTAGGAATTGCTGATTTCTTCATCTAGTAGACCTTCTTAATATTGCATCAACATTCTCTTGAGGAGTTTTTGCTCAATTAGCTGCTCAACAGTTTCTGGTAATTGCTGAATAGCTAGATCTACGGATCAATATCAGCATGTTGTAGAAGTTCAACGATTTGTTGCTCAATGACCGGTTGAACTGAAGGGGCATTGTAAATAACAAATAATCTAGTTGCTGAAGTAAAAGGTTTAGTATCTGAATGATCTTCTTCAAAAACAAAGTCCCTGAATTGAACTCTCCCACTAATCAGATCATTCTGAAGAAACTTAACGTTTCTCGATTCCACAAACCTAGTGGTGTGACGTGGATAATAAAACCTATATCCCTTAAGACTTTTCAGCATATCCAACGAAATATCCACTTATAATCTTTGGGTCTAACTTTTTTTCCTATGAATTGTAGACTTTTACTTTAAACGGGCTTCCTCATATGCGTATATTTTGCAAACTCGGTTTCCATCCTTTGAATAACTCAAAAGGCGTCTTAGGGATGGTCTTGGTCAGAACTTGATTTAATATGTACACTACCGTTTTAAGAGCCTCGATCCACAAAGATTTAGGAATTTTATAGCTACTAAGCATACTCCGTATCATGTCTAATAAAGTTCGGTTTCTTCTCTCTACTACACTACTCTGGTCCGGAGAACCAGGCATAGTGTATTAGGCAATAATCCCATGCTATTAAAGATATTTCGCAAATGGATAAGGTGCTTGTCTATCTTCAATGTATCTATCATAATATTCTCCACATCTATCCGATTTCATGATCTTAATTTGCTTACCGCATTATTTCTCTACTTCAGTTTTAAATACCTTAAATGCATCTAGAGCTTCATGCTTACTACAAAGTAAGTAGAAATACATCCCTCGGTGGTCGATTAAATTGCGACATCCCAGGTTTAATGTGCATGCGGAAGCGAATAAATAAATCCCCAGATAGCACAAAGATGGGTTAGAAAAGCAAGGCCTCAATTTTGAAAATCACAACACACCTTTAAACACAGCAAACTAAGTCATTTACAATACTAGTATATATTCACAAGTCTACAAAAGCAGAAGGGCTACAAGCCCTCTAAGCATTCGAACCCTTAACCAAAGACTCCAAGGTCTCCTAAGGACTCAGGTCCACCACTGTACCAGCAGGAGGGTCAACCGTACCCTCGCCAAAAGCGATCTCTAGCACCGACATAGGGATCTCAAACTCCTTTAGGGGACCTTCTCTAGGTCCATCTCGCCCGCGACGATACCACGATCTAAATTGATGGGGTACCCTATGGGGTAGACCCGTGTTAACCCAGACAATGGATCTCACAAGTTCATAGACCCAGGCTCCTTGGCCCCTGAGGAGAAGAATCAAAGAGACCTGCTCGGTGACCTTCTTGGGCTGGCCAAAATACTCAGGGGGAACCGCCATCTAAGGACCTGAAAATGTTAGCTCACGACGGGGTGAGACAATGTCTCAATAAGTTCACCCCCTAAACTCCGACTAGGAATGAAATATACCTAAAGGCTACATATGCACACACAAGGTAGAAGACTTACCTCGCCTTAGTTCCTTCCTACAAGTCAGTACAATTCATGATCTCAACCATTCCACTCAATTCAAATCAAACCATCGATCAATTAATCAATCAGCTCAGTTCGATACCAACAGTACTATCTATCAATTCAATACCATATATCAATCCCCTTGAAACCACCACTGCTCACATAAGCTGCAATATATGGTCATAGCTCGCTCAAGCTGATATAGATAGATAGTAGCTCGCTCAAGCTAATAAATATATAGATCGTGCTCACACAAGCTGATAAAACGATCTTAGCTCACACAAGCTGATAAGATATATTGCTCTCACAAGCTAACAAATCGAGCTCATAGGCTGATATAGTATACTGCTCTCACAAGCTAACGTGCAAAGGGGCTCACACAAGCTGACAATTCATCACATTGAAAATACCCGATAAAATAATCGTGTGTAGGTACATGGTCGACTTGAGCCAAAAACGCAATATCTTTCTTTTCAAAAATCGCACTAATTGTATAGTCCACAAGGACATTTCCAGCATTAAAAACTGACGCCCAGTATTTTCCAATTAAATACCGAAACTACTCAATTTTGGAATAAATACCCAAAATTACAAATTCCCTCAATTCGCACAAATCAACACTTAATCAAATAAACCAAGCATACCATTGCAATCAGCACAAAATTCCGATCACCGACTATCCCAACATAATTTTCGGATATAATAAATACTTAAATAAATACTAAAAAATATTAAGTAAATGCATTTAATTACCATAAATAGAGACATAGGTTAGAAAAACCTAATTAAATACCGAAACAAGTTCGGAAAAATCCCGAACCAATCTAAATAAATAATACAACCTATCTAGTTGCTAATTAAGCCAATCTAACCACCTAACATGCAATAACGAGTAATTAAATTGCTAATCCATTCTAATTAACCACCTAAATCATACTTAACATAAACTAATCAACCATTAAGCATCATTAACTCCCTAAGCAGAGTTTAGTGAGCAAACTCACCGGTTTTGCAATCCGGTGAGTCCACAACAACGGCAACGCGGAGACGGGCAACAAACTCTAAAGCGACGGCACCCTAAGAGGCCCAGAAGAGGTCCGAAATGGGCCTCGAAGCTCACAGATCCTTGCTGGGCTTCAGCTCTACTTGCTGGGCCGAAGGGCTGCTCGAGCGACCAAGAGTGGCACGGAAAGGCGGTGACGGTGCAACGGGCCTAGGCGGCCAACGGTGGGTCTTCACGGCGGCGGAGGCGAGCTCGGGCGGTTGGATGGGGGTTCAACGAGGCCTAAGGAGGCTTGGGACAGGCGGAACAACGACGAAACCGGCGGGACGACGCAGCAGGGGCGCGGGCTCGCGCGGGGGCGCGACGAGTGGGAGCAGTGAGCAACGGCTGTCTAGCAGGCGTGTGACGGCAGGGGGTGACTGGCTTGGTTTTTTTGCAACTTTGGGAGCTCAAAATGGCCTCTAATGGAGAAAGCACTCTACTGAAGAAGAAGAAGAAGAAGAAGACAGCTCGGGAGTGGAAGGACCCCTTGGCCCCAAAAGTCTCCATTCCTATCTCCTATGTCCCCTTGGCAAGGTCCCACCTTATTCAGCTCAATCCTCAACCAATTTTGTGCACAGAAAACCCCCTAGAACAAGTCCCAAGTGGTCCAAAAGTTGAGGGGGACCATGGCCTACGAATTTGATGCCTTTTTCCCCAAATTGAACCAAGTCCCTCTCCAATTGGATTCAATTTGGCCCCCATAAATTCCACCAACGTGTCCTCGACCCAATTGACATTTTCCCTTGCTAATAGAACCAACTTGTATCCCAAAAATGCCATAAAAAACGGTCTCCTGAATTTTCCGGTCGAAAACGGCCCTATTTTGTATTTTCACCAAAAATCTCGGTTTGCAGAAAAATCTTCAGAGGATGAGTCCACGGTCCTAAAATGAATCGTGACATGACAAAACTTTCAATTTATGAAATCGAATTCAAATTCGCGGTTAATTTCAATATGGCACAATTTTAGCATGACCTAGCCTACTAGGTAGCTTTTAGGAATTTTTAGTGCAATTGATCCGTGGTTGATTATTTTCGAGCCACAATGTACATCTTCGACACATTGGCGACTCTCGGTTGTTGTGAAAAATTTCGAGGTTTTAAATACAGGCACAAGGTACCAAAACGACAGAAAAAACGGTCTAGTGCTGGTCGACGAAAATTTGCAATCTGGTGGAATCACCCACACTTTGATCACACATCTCAGTCGAATCGACTTATCTCTGATCTCTGATCAATTTTTAATTGTGCCGTAATGACCCTTGCAAACTAGTAATGTCGAGTAGTCGATTCTTGGTCGAATTCTCAAGTCTATCGCATTAAAATCTCTTAACGGCTTCACCTGCTAGACTAATTATCTCATGAGTGATCAGCTCAAAGAATAGAACTATAGGTGTGTCGATGAAAAACCCGATTCATTCAATTGAAAACAAAACCAAAAATTTAGAATGTCACAGTTGTAATCCACATCAACCATATTAGATTTATAACAAATATATGATAGTTAGTTACCTTTCTTTTTTAGTCGGGCCTTAAATTTGGCACAATTCTATTTCATATGCCCCTTCTTTTTATAGAAGAATCACTTGGATTCTTTCTTAATGCTAGCTTGGGGAAGTAATTTACTTTTTTCCCTTTTGCATGCATAGCCTTTTATATTTATCATGTATTGCCATATTAGCACTTTATCTCCTTTCCATGAGCAGCCTCCCTTCCTCTTAAACACATATAGTCATAAGTTCATTAATTAACCATTTAGCATTATATGTGTTGTAAGAGATCTTGAAAGGGACATACTCTTGTGGGAGAGTGATCGGATCTAGTATACAAGAAAAAATTTCAATATCCCAACCTCAAGATTTTTCACCTAAGCTACAATGTCCCTCATCTTCATGATGTGCTCACGCATACCTCTTGCACTAGTAAGTTTCAACGGTGAGAACTTCATAATCAGGGTCATAGCATGCACATTTTCTAAAGATCTAAATTTCGTATCAATAAACTCAAGCAATTCTTTAGCATTGTTATGATGAATGATTGAACCGCGAATGTTAATAGAAAGTTTTGTCTTTATGTACATCATACTGATGTAGTTGGACCGCTCCCATTATGCATAAAGAGTAACTTCAACCTAATTGCTAGCTTAAGAGTAGGTGGTTCGAATGACTGTATAGCATAATCAATATCAATACACTCCAATTAGAGAAGAATTAATTCCTCCATTCTTTATAATTATCACCGTTCAACTCATGAATAATTATACCAAAACTAATCGTAGGTGGTAAAACTATATTATAATCAAATGAAACTTATGTATCATATATTTGAGGCAAATAAATTTAAATCATGTTTTACCGATGTAAAACATGTTATAAAATATGAATCACCTAACATCAAAAACTACATGTGGGCTAAGTTTCCAATTTAAATATATTCGTAATGATGAAACTAAATTATATTCCATTTCTCAATCCCTATGGGTAAATTAATAAAAAATAAAATGATATTTCATCATAATTAATCACATTAATATATTGAAATTTCTTATGGGATAAAATTCATAATATTAAGGTGACTAATCACAACTAATGTCTTTGACTATATGTGATCCAAAAACTCTTAATGTATATAATTTAATATAATCAAAGATGTTGTAGCTAATCTTCAATTAATTAAATATATACGAATCACTAGACATTTAATTACATGCATAAAACATTCATTAAATTGCATGTAGGGACGAAATAATAAATCAACGCAACAAGGGCAAAACAGTAAATTAAGGCGACCAATGGCAAAACCGTAAATAAATCGATCAAGGGAGAATCGTAATTTCAACGGCCATAGGGCCGCAAAACAGTAAAACGCAGAGAAAAGAAGCAGAGAGGAGCCGCATTAGGCACGTGCATCTCACACACCAGATCGCTGCGTGGGCGCATGGTCACAAGCGCCTATGCTAGCCCACAAGCACGTGAGCATCACGCACCTGAGGCCTGCATGGGCACGTGGTTGCACGTGCCCGAGGCTTTTTCGTGCACTTTCGCCATTCTTCATATTGGTTGCGCATTCCGCTATCCGGTTTTCCTCTAATAGCCCACCTTAGACCAAAATAAGGAATGAGTACTAGAGACCACGCCAGCATATGACCATATAGGTCCAAGATTCGGCGACAACGGCAAAAAAATTGTTTGAAATCGAGCAAAATTCCCCAAAACGGACTAGAGGTGTTAAATGGGTTGTGCAACCCATTTATGGACTCATTTATGGTTAAATGGATCATTAATGGGTCAAGCTTTATTTCCTAAAGCACCCATAATGGGTTTTAATAGGTCAAGACTAAGATATATGAGTCTTAAATGGGTTAGAGAGCTGACCCATTTAAGACCCATTTATCAACCTATTAAAAATGAACCCATTTATTTTTGCTCAAAACCTCACCATCTCTCTCTTCTCTCTTTAACTTTACAAATTTTTTTTATAAAAACCGAAATTATAATTTATTTTTTTATTTTAATTTTCTTTTCTTTTTTCTTTCTTCTTTTTTTTTCTTTCTTCTTCCTCCGGTCGCCGACACGGCTATGGCCGGCGATCGGCCAGGCGAGCCTTGAGCTCGCCGGTGTCGGGACGAGCTCGAGCTCGCCGATCCGGGGTGAGACTCGAACTCGCCGGCGTCGGGCGAGGCTTGAGCCTCGCCGAGATCCGGCGAGGGGCAAGCTCGAGGCTCGCCCGTGGTCGGCCGCCGACCAAAGAAGAAGAAGAACAAAAAAAAGAAAAAAGAAAATTAAAATTAAAAATTAAAAATTAAAATTATATTTAAAAAAAATAATTTTAATTTTAATTTTTTTAAAATAAAAATAATTAAAATTCAATTTTAAAAAAATAATTAAAATTCTATTTTTAAAATAATTATTTTAAAAATTATAAAAATTTCCATTAAATTTGTGTTGTATAAAACTATTTTAGTTTTTAAATAAATATAAGAAATAATTTTTTTGAAAATTTATAAAAAAAATTGAAAAATTATTGATTCGATTTGTATTGTTTGGAAGTTTTTTAGTAATATAATCTTTAAAAAAAAAATAAGAATAATTTTTCCTAAATTTGGTTAAATATGAAAATATTTTATTAATATGGGGTTGGGTCGAGTATGGGTCGAGTCGGGTATGGGTCGAAAAATTTACATTAAACATAAATGGGTCATAAATGGATTAATAGGTCAATTTGGGTCGACCCATTAATGACCCGACCCAAACCCGACCCGACCCACTTGTTTAACAGCTCTACGGACACCCTAACCACCAAGACTCCCTCGCCAAATTTTGCCAAAATCACCTATTTGAATCTTTTTTTATTTAATCAAAAGGCCCCACGAAAATCATCAAGGTAGAGATATAAACATGCTCTAACTACAACTGTTATAAATTTTGCAGAAAATCATAATCTTGCTAATCATGATCAATTGTGGAAAGGTGTAAATTTTGTATTAACCTCCAGCCATCAATGATATCAAGAATGGATACGCGGAACTTGAACGGTCGTAAATAGGCACTTCTAGCCAATTGCCCTCTCGATGTTGATGGTGTGCTCTCCGATTATCAGATAATCAGTATAATGAGAATAATTAGATATAGTCTTCCATCAAGACTAATCCTAGTAGATATGGACAATCTCCATAGTTATCAATAACTAGATTTGGATAATAAATTCTCAATGAAATTCAATGTAGGTAATTTTAATTAAATGTGGGATCATATTAAATAAAATTATAACAGGTTGGTCGTTGAAATCCTAGGGCTCCGACTCAGATTTGCTCTCCATTGTTTTCTTTCGCTTGTGATCATGGCTGTAAGCATGAGAGTCCTGAGATGTCATGCACAGAGGAAGTTGTCTGAGATACTTTACATAAGTCGTCGAGCTCGATGTCTGATCGCAACGAAAATCTTCAAGTTGTGATATAAGGACATGGGGACGAGAGGCACTGGTTACTCAGAGACGCTTCGCAAGGTCCCGGTAATCTGGCACGGCAATTCAGCGACCACTGGGGACAGCTCCTTGGGACAACGAGTCGAAGCAGATATGGCGAGAAGCAGCAGCAGCAACTGCGGACCAACGAAGGTGGCAGTGGATTCAAGTGATATTTAGGGATGTGCAAAATGACCTTCCAAACTGGGAACCACCCGGATTGGATCGGACCAAACCATCCAGTGTGGTCCGGTTGCTGGTTCCTGAAAGTGAAACCGGTGTTTGGGCAATCCAATTCCCGATACCAAGGAAAAGCCAAACCGGACCGGACTAATTAAGTATACTTTTCTATTTTATTATTTCTTCCAAAAAAATAGTAAAATGTATAATAAACACTATCAACCATCTTGGTCTAGTTTTGAGTAGTGAGAAAAAAATTAATGGGAAAAAAAATAGGGGGAATAAATAAATGACTAGTTCCATTAAACCAGACTGGACCAATGGTTCATTCCGATTCCCAGACCTAACATCAACCAGTTTGGTCTTCGGTTCCGATTTTTAGGAATCGATCCTCCCGATCTAATTCTCGATTCCACCTTAGAACTGGATTAGATCAAGAACCAATCAATCCTAGTGATATCACGGAGGTTGGCTGGTGATGTGCTTTTGCAGCGCCAGGCGAATTTAGCTGGGAGAGCCCTTCAGGTCTGACGATGGCCTCCTCAGATCTATAATAGTGCATTGAATAATTATATGAGATGGAATCCGCCCCAGGTAATGCTGTGAAGGCGTGAATAAATAGGGTGGAGAGAGCGTAGGAAATTAATTCCACCGCCTAAAAGAAAGTTCCACTTTCCCTGTCCCCCACCGAGAATATAACGCCGAGAAAATGCTCTTGCTTCACGAATTTCGTCGGATTTCTTTCCATGAATTCCGCTCGGAATTGGTTTAATATCTTCTTTCGATATGAGATGATATGGCCGAGAAATGCTGATGTGGACGTCGAGCGTCCTAGGTGCCAAATTTGTGAAAATTAAAACTAGATTGTTCATATTTGTTTCAAGTCAAATTAGAAAAACATCCAAAAAATTCTAAGCTTATTTATGGCAACTAATATAGTCCTAAACTTTTCAAATTAATCAATTTAATCTTCAACATTTGTGACGATTTTCCAATGTACTCATTCCCGCCGATTTTGGTCGAAAATTACTAAAATTGATGATTTTTGCAAACATTTTCAAAATTTGCCCAATTTTTCTCTTCTTTCCTTTTTCTTTTTCTTTTGTCTATTTCCCTCCACTAGCCATCATTGTGGCAGCCGGGGAAAATTTAAATAAAAAAGACAAAGGAAAGAAAAAGATTAGGAAAAAAAGAAAAAACTTTAAAAAAAATTGCAAGAATCATCAACATTTGCAATTACATACCCAAATTTGCCAAAGAACTACATAGATAAACCATTGAAAGTTTTAGGAATAAATTTGCTAAATCGAAAAATTTAGAACTAAATTGACCGCCACACAATAAGTTTAGAATTTTTTAAATAACTTTTCCAACTGAACATGAAACATGCACAAACAATCTAGTTTTAACTTTCACAGATCCATTTACTTATTACTCTATCAACTCCTGCATCACTTATATCATATACCACTTATAACTTTTACATAGGATAATTAATTCAAGATTCATTTGCAAGTGCCGATTTGTGTAACTCCGTCCAATGGCTAACAGAAGGAATTCCGTTACTATTGTTTTAAACTCATATATACACGCGTTATAATACTGACGAACCAATTACAAAGAGAACTATATTGAAACATTTGCCTTTTTATGGTGAGACTCAGTGTGAGCTCCAAAGATTCTTGATAGTTTTTTAATTAATTAGGCCAGTCGTTAAAAAACAAAAGCAAAATGGAACACTTTCCACTTACTATTGGAGCACAATCGTCGCCCTAAAGAACAAACAAGTTCGAAACTCTTTCTTTGCGTTTCCCTCTTTGCCAATTTTCTCTGCTTTCACATTCCTCTCCTCATCAATTTCTCTAATAAAAGACGAACAATGAAGCTATTACATGCACTTGTAGGGTCTATCTTGATGGGAGCAGAGAGCCAGCAAGGAAGGGAGAGATAAGAGGGAAACATGAAAGTTTGGTTTAGGGGTTGAGGTGGATCATAATTTTCTTATGAGATAAATGAAAATGCAAGATAGCCAAAATTATGGTGTCAAAAATAGAGTCAAATAGGAAAAATTGTCCAAAAAGTCCTCAAACTATTGCACTTTTATCAATTCAATCCTAAACATTTGAATTTTGCCAATTCAACCATAAACATTTTCACTTCTTGCTAATTAAGTCTATCTCGCCAATTTTGGCCAGGATTTACTAATGTGGATGACTGGTATTAACGTGGCACGTTTTTAATAATATTTTAATGATAATTTAATAATTTGTTTGTATTTTTTATGATTTTTTTCCTTTTTTTGGGGGGAGGGGGGTTTGGAGTTTGGCCGGTGAGGGTGGCGAGCCGACCCGCGACTGACCCTCGTCGGCCCTAGGCGAGGGCTGCAACACCTTCACTGATTCTAGGCGAGGGTTCGCGCGCCCTCGCTTTGGCTAGCGAGGGCGTCGCGGCCCTTGCCCAGAGCTAGCTAGGGGCTCGATGCCCTTGTTTATGGCCGGCAAGAGTCGACCGGCAACCCTAGCTGACCTTAGTTTTAAAAAAAAAAAAAAGGTAAAGGAAAAGAGAAACAACTATTAAAAAAAAAATCAACGTATTATTAAAAAATTTACCACATCAGCACTAGCCACCAACGTCAATAATTTCCAATCAAAATTCGTCGAATGAATTCAATTGCGAAGAAGTGAAAAGGTTTAGAATTATATTGATAAAAAGTGAAAAGATTTAGGACTGAATTGACAAAATTGAAAATTTTAAAATTGAATTGGTAAAAATGTACTAGGTTTAAAACTTTTTGAATAATTTTCCCAAGTCAAATAAATTTCACTTGGGATAATTATCTAAAAAATCATAAATTTATTGTACGATTAAATCGCTGCTAAAATTTTCAGGTTAGCCAATTTAATAACTGAAGTATTACATGCACTTGAAGGGTCTATTTGAATGGGAGTCGAGAGCCAGCAAGGAAGTGAGAGATAAGAGAGAGAGCTCTCTTGGGCTGATAGCTCGGCACTTGATGCCCCGCTCCTCGCACCGTCGCGAACGTCAAGTCTCCCTCGTACACTTGCACGTACCCTCCGACCTAAATACGTTAAAGACGGTGCAGATTACTTTCAGTTCAGCAAATCAAGCCAATTGATCCCTCTACGAGAATAATCAAGGGTACGTAACTTAAAGGGGTCGATGTCGTGAAAACAAACAAGCCGCCTCACCTCACCCCCGAGGAACCAAGGACTCCATGGACTCTTCGTCCGGAGGCTCATCTTGCTAAGAGACCTCTGGGTCGATGTCACCGGCACTACCGCATCTGTATCCCCGCTACATTTTCAATTATTCGTTAGTCATACCACACTACAATCACCCACAAAGGATTGCCAAAAGTCATCAATGACCCGACCGTAATTGGTTCTGCATTATTTTATTATCGTCACCGATCTTTTACTTCTAACATGGACGGTGCACGACTAGAACATTCCTTTTTTTAGTTACCTGTACACCCAAAGACGGAGTCCAGTGGACATGACTTCTTGGAGGAGAGGGATGATGGTGGAAGGGCTATCTCTCCAATTTTTTTGAACATCATCGTTGCACGATTGCCATTCGTGATGGAGCTTCGCAACGTTGGCATGAAGTGCCTCTTGCACATCTTCTCTGTTCAGGTAAGCATGCACGTAGTGGTCTCCACACGGGTCAAAGTTCATGATCTGCGAAAACAAAGCACAACCCGAGAATCTGTGACCATTGCATATTAGAGTTGAGGTTTTGCATATTACCGTTCAAAATGCATAAGTTAGAGTGGGAAAAACAATTAAGGAAATGAATTTGAGCTCACGTTGGTCTTCTTGGGATGAGAAGTCAAATTGGAAGAAAAGCACAGAGGGGCGTAGATGTTGTAATTGTCTATAGGAAAAACATCATCATCCGCTTCAAACACAGCCGAAAGGCATTGGCTTGCTCGATCGGTGCCTGTTGGTGCAAAGTTGCAATACTTTTGAATTGCATACCATGTTTCATCGGATATCAATGCATGTGTAGCATAGTACTCATACATTCCTTTCTTATCCGTCTCGTCGTTGATTACCGCGTTTCCAATCTGCATGTGACCATATATACCCTCAGTTATATTTCTTATCTATCTATCTATGTCTAGTGATTGAATAAATATTATGCGTCATGAGGAATGGACTTAACGCACTGGATTGGTGCTAATCAATAATGGTTGGATAATAACAAGAGAATCACCTACTTATGTTACAATCATCAAATCGAAATTTGACCCCCAAGAAGGAAGACCAAAAGCATCACATCTATTATGTTTATGACGCGATTAGTTACACTACAATACCTGCTACAGCAATGATAATGCAGCCATCCACATTATTTATTTATCAAGAGATGCAGCACCTGTACCAAATATTTCAATGTGATGTTGACTATGATGATCACGTGCTTGGTTGTCAGTTGAATCCCATTATAGCAAATGGAGAAATCGAGCAGCAGCTAGTAACTCAAATCATGAAAACAACAACCAAAAACACCTGTTCTGCCCGTTATGACTGATAAAAAGATTATTCTACATGTGGAAGAGGTTCAACATGGAAAGTAACTTTATAGCCAAGACGTGCATGATGACTTCTAGCTTTTAATCATTCATTAGAACGCAAAGGCCAACACAAAAACACACACATGCTTAAAGTATTTGTTGTACTCAAACACGCACGGTTTAAAATTTTAATATAGATAAAGACTGCAATTCGCGGAGACAACTTACTATGATCCCTTTGAGGTTGATGAGGGTCTTGTTTGCCTTCTTGTTGTTGAATAGGATGTTGTGAGCGAGTTGAGGTACGTAATGGCCCGCGTAGCTCTCACCTGCGATGTAAAAATCCCGGTTCTTGTACTCGGGAAACCTCTCTAGCCAATTTAGCAAGAATACGTAATTGTCCGTGGCCGTTTTGCTGTCTCCACTCGCACTATAGTCCGACGTCTTGTTGGAATAAGAAAAACCGACACCAGCTGGAGACTCTAGGAACAACACATTCGCAGCTGCCCTCGTAAAACAAATAATCGATCCGCCCTATCAGCGAAGAGAAAAGGTCAAATACATTTGAGAACACTATACTGTGTTTTTTAAATACTTTACCAATATTCCATGCAAATTTATTTCTGTAAAGAGTCTTGCCGTCACTGTGGACTCGGAACGGTCCGAGTTCCTGCATTGCTCCATAGGCGAGGGAGGAGCAACCGGGACCTGAAAAATCAGCATAACGAGCTAACTTTTACTCATCAAACGCGCTAGAACATCATCTTAATAGGGCTTTGCTAGCATAACAATATTTGAGGTATTGTGAGAATAACAATTTATTGTGAGTCACAAATTCTTGAAAAAGTGAATCCCACAATAATTTATAATTATTTGTGATTTGGTTTTTTGTGGTCCTAAATAGAATGTTATTTTCACAGTACGTTAAAGACTGTCACGCAATCATATTTCATCTAAATATTATTTACAATGTAATGATGTGGAAAGATAACCCAAAGAATGATATAGATGGCTCATCTGTGCTCGTGTATGTGCCGTAGAAAATTAAGAGGAGGACGGTGGTATATTTATTGGACTGATTCAATTTTGTAATGTTCTCTATCACTGATAATCCATTCACATGTTGGAATTGATAGGATGATTAATAGTGTGTTTATTTCGTGGAAAACTTCATGATAAAACAAAATATTTTATGGAAAATCATTTTTCAAGAAAGTGGAAAGTTTTACTTTGTTTGGTGATATTTGACTGAAAACGGTGTTTGAATCTCATTTTGGAAAATGATTTTAAACTCATGACTTTATCTCATGGCAAAAAAAAAAAAAATCAAACTTTTAAATAATTTTTTCTTTTCTTTTTTCTTTCCCTCTGCTGATTGCTAGCCTCTACCATGGCTAGCGATAGGTCGAAGAAGAAGAAGGAAAATGAAAAGAAAAGAAAAATATTTAAATATGTACGATGATCAACTCCTAAAAAATGTTTCCACCTCTTTAGATTTAAAAATTCACTTTCTTAAATTTATGCATAAATGTTTTCATTGATTGGAAAGTGTTTTCAATTGATTAGTCATTTTTCACAAACCAAACAAGTGAAAATTCGGAAAATCAATCCTCAGAAAATACTTTCCCCAAAACAAACACATTCTAAGTTTTAATTCAGCCTAGTATGACGTGCTAACTACTATGCAATTATATATATTGGCTGTAAAAACCGTGATAAATTCCTTAGCGAAGAAAATAATACACTTGCATTATAGTTAAAGCAAAATTCGGAAAACTAAAGCACTTGCCTCCGTTAAGCCATAGAAGAAGCGGCATCGAGTCCTTATTTTTCCATGCTTCGGCAAAATAATAATAAAATGCTCGACTGGCCGATTCATCGACAGTAACATAACCACCATAGTGATCGAATTTGACTGGCGGTTGTCCAGGCAACCTTCTGATCCTATCTTTTTCCTTCAGTCCTTCTTGACGATAAATTCCAGAATTGAAATTTTCATGGTGGTTGCTCACCTGAAAAGGGCTCATGTCGATCCTAGAATTATCGTACTTTGCTTTGTATAGAGAATCGAGAGCGTCTCCTTGCTTCTTTCCGAGGACATGAACAAGCGACGACAAGACACATAAAGAGAAAAGAAGAATAAAGGAGTGTCCTTTTGGGTTTCTTTCCATTCTCTCTGTTCTCAGCTTCTTCCTCTTTGAGCCACTAGAGAGAGAGAGAGGGAGAGAGAGAGAGTGTAATGGCGGTTGTTCTAATGTATAGAATTGGGTTCGAATTAGGTGCATATATAGTCGGAAGAAAGAGAAGATGGCAATTGGTAATTGAAGGGGAAAGTCTTCACAAGTTTGAGGAAGCTTCATTAGATATTGGTAATGATACCCATTGAATTAATATTTTTCTAATTTTCGGAATCATGTTGTGCCAGGTGACTCCAATATAGCCAGTGTTTGCCCATATGGAAAAGCATGCCGCTTATTATAGAAACACTTTCATTTTATTGAATTGAATCGAATATCATATATGATTTGTTACTATATATGGATATCGTGGCTTCTATAATTAGTATGAGGTAAATATTTTACCATGTTGGCATGATATCATTCAACGGCTTACTTTTGCTACATTTGTTTCCTTTGATAAATTTCATATGTTATCAACTAACTTTTTTATTTTTATTTTCATTACTTTTCATCTCTTAATAATCATTATTTAAAACTTCGTTGATCTTGCACCAATGTTCATTTATCTTTCTCACCAATGCCTTAAGTATATCACTTAATATATGAAATTCAATGGCGTACCTTTTTTGTGTGACTAGCTAAAGTTTTATCTAAATTTGTACTAGTCAGTTTTGGTTTACTAACTCTTGTTTTAAGTTGCTTACCAATGATAATTATGCTTTTTGTTTTTCACTAGCAACTTTTCTATCGAGTTGTCACTTTTTTTCAACGTCAAGCCCAAACTTTGAGCCCAAAGTTGGAGAAGCTAATGGCTCAAACCAGGTCATGACGATACAATCAATCCATAAGACTATTACGGATTGCCTAAAAAGCTCATTGATAATGAGAGTCATAACAATATAATTACCCACAAAGCCCGTCAATGGAATACCTAATGAGCTCGTCAATTATGAGTTTTCGATTGGCGGAGTTTAAGCAAAGTAGACACATGCGTGATCGAAGTAAATAAAAATGCAGTTTTACCTTGGATAAGATCGCAATTCAAACACGGAGGATGGAGGATAAAGACGACAACAGTAGGCTTAGAAGGGGCCAGCTGAGCAGGGTAGAGGAGCATCGGTAGATGCCGACCGGCTGAGCTCTGCTGAGCACAATAGAGGAGCACCGGTAGGTGAAATCGATCGTGGTTGTAGGGACCGCCAGTGAATCTCTTCAAAAGTGAGGGAGCGCCGGTCGCCAAAGAGAGCTCTGGACGTGGGGAAGGAGAACTGCCAGGCGGAGAATACCGAGAGCGAGAAAGGGAGGACATGCGACTGCGGGCTGTGCAAGGCATGTGGCTATTCATGTTTAGCGCTCACTCCAGTGAGTAAGGGATCATGGGATGATGGGAGTGCGATGGAACCGCACTTGTGACGTCACTTCATCCATTATGTTCAATTCTTCACATTATATTGAAATTGTCGCTTGAGTTATTTTAGCGGTCGATTCAATACTAAAATTTTCAATTTGGTTTATTTAGTGCTAAACCATGTGATGATTTTCCAATATAACGCTACCGATGGCGACAAACTAGAATAAATAGGAAAAAAGAAAAATGGCAAAGTCAAAAAAAAAAAAAAAACCAAGTCAAAAAATTATAAAAACAATTTGCGAAGATCATCCACATCAGAGAGAACTATATTAAAATAATTAAAACTCTTGTGAGCTCCGATAATTCTTGATATTGTTTTGTTAATCATCCACGCATCAATTTCTTCGTTAAAAGAGAAACAATGACGTTCTTGGATCCCTTAGTAACTGAATATTTACATGCGCGCCCATGTGAATTACCAAAGAAAGAAAACAGAAAGTGGAGAGAAAAGCGAGTCCTCAAGCATTAACCCATCATCTTCAAGCACTTGAAGGGTCTACTTTGATGGGAGTAGAGAGCCAGCTAGGAAGTGAGAGATGAGAGAGAGAGCTCTCTTGGGCTGATAGCTCGGCACCATATGCCCTGCTCCTCGCACCGTCGCAAACGTCAGGTCTCCCTCGTACACTTGCACGTACCCTCCGACCTATACCCGTCAAAGACGGTGTTAATTACTTTTCGTTCAGCAAATCGAGCCAATTGATCCCTCCACGAGGAGGGGATCCTAGACGAGAATAATCAAGGGTATGTAACTACAAGGGGTTTGATGTAGTGAAAGCAAATAAGCCGACTCACCTCGCCCCCGAAGAACCATGGACGCCATTTACTCTTCGTGGGGAGGCTCATCTTGCTGAGAGACCTCTGGGTCGATGTCACCGGCACTCTTCCGTCAGTATCCCCGCTGCATTTTCAATCATCCGCTAGTCATATTCCACTTCAATCACACACAAAGAATTGCCAAAAGTTCCCGATGACGCTGCGCGGAAAAAATAATTCTTTTTTGTATTTACCTGAACACCCATACGCGAAGCCCATTGGACATGAATTCTTGGAGGAGAGGGATGATGGTGGAAGGGCTATCTCCCCACTGCTGGATAACATCGCTGCACGGTTCCCAGTCGTGATCGAGCTTCGTAACGTTGGCATGAAGTGCCTCTTGCACATCTTCTCTGTTCAGGTAAGCATGAACATAGTAGTCTCCACACGGGTCAAAGTTCAGGATCTGGCCAAACAAAACAGAACCCGAAAATCTATGACCTAAGGTTTTGCATATTATCGTTCAGAAGTGCAAAAGTTAGATTGGGGAAAAAAAAGGCAAATGAAAATGAGCTCACGTTGGCCTTCTTGGGAAGAGAAGTCAGGTTGGAAGAGAAGCACAGAGGAGCGTAGATGTTGTAAATGTCGATAGCAGAAACATCATTATCCGCTTCGTTCAAAGCCGAATTGCATTGGTCTACTTGATTGGTGACATTTGGTGAAAAGTCGCAGTACTTTTGAATTGCATACCATGTTTCGTCGGATGCCAATGCGTGTGTAGCAAAGTACTCGTACATCCCACTCTGGTCCGTCTCGTCATTGATTACTGCGTTTCCAATCTGCATGCATCCATATAGCCTCAATTAAAACCAATCCTTTAATTTTTCTTATCTATTTACATATGTCCAATGATTTAATAGATACTATGAGCCATGAGCAATGGCTTTAATGCACTAGATTGGTGCTAATCGATAATGGTTACTCCATGGCAAGAGAATTGCCTACTAATGTTATATTCATCGGGTGACCCCCAGAAAGAAAGACAAAAAGCATCACATTACATTACAATACCTGCTACAGCAATGATAATGCAGCATCCACGTTATTTATTTATCAAAAGATCCAGCACTTGTACGGAATAATCCGATGTGATGTTGACAATCATAAGCACATGCTTAGTTGTTAGTTGAATCCCATTATAGCAAATGAAACAATTGAGTAGGGGGTAGTAACTCCTACACATTATGACAGATAAAAAGATTTTTCTACATGTCGAAGAGGTTCAACATGGAAAGTAACTTTATAGCCAAGACGTGCATGATGACTTCTAGCTTTTAATCATTCATTAGAACGCAAAATCCCAACACAAAAACACACGCAAGCTTAAAGCTTGTGAACGTTCAGACTTTTGGTGTTTCCAATGATTTCAACATGTAATGTAAATAATGACAATGCAGTTCATGAATACAACTTACTATAATCCCTTTGAGGTTGATAAGGGTCTTGTTCGCCTTCTTGTTGTTGGATAGGATGTTGTGAGCAAGCTGAGGCACGTAATGACCCGCGTAGCTCTCGCCTGAAATGTAAAAGTCCCGGTTCTTGTACTCAGGAAACCTTTCCAGCCAATTTAGCAAGAATACATAATTGTCCGCGGCTGTTTTGCTGTCTCCGTTCGCGTTATAGTCCGATGTTGTGTTAGAATAGGAAAAACCGACTCCAGCTGGAGACTCTAGGAACAACACGTTCGCAGCTGCCATCGTAAAACAAATTATTAATCGCCCTATCAGCAAAAAGAAAAGGTGAAATGCTTTTGGTATTTTTTAAATACTTTACCAGTATTCCATGCAAATTTATTTCTGAAGAGAGTCTTCCCATCACTATGGACTCGGAATGGTCCGTGTTCCTGCATTGCTCCATAGGCGAGGGATGAGCAACCGGGGCCTGAAAAAATAGCTAACTTTTACTCACTCAAAAGCACCAGAAAAGAGTCCAAAGATGATTTACAGTATAATGACGTAGTAAGATTACCATTCAAAATGATATAGATGGCTCATCTGTGATCGCATATATTGGAATTGACAAGATGAATAATGGTAAATCATGATCATAACTTATGTTCATCTACTTTGACTATACACTCCACCTAAAAATATAACGCATATAGCAACGCCTGAGCTCAAAGCACCTGCTGCATTAAGCTATCAATTTGACAGCTCGAAGTTATTCAAAATCAATAAATGGCCAACCAAAACAATTGGAAACATGCTTAGTTCTAGTGACAAAGTTGTTTTCATTATTGTTGTAGCATTAAATACCTATACCAATTGATCAAATTCAAGTTCTGCCTAATATGACCCTGAAACTACCGTGCAATTACGCATCTTGACTCCAAAAACCGTGATGGTAAAGAGAGTAATATGGTTACATTGGAAGAGAAGAAAACTTTATATTGCTTTCTAAATTTAAGAATGACGTTGGAGATCAAGCGAAACCGGGAAAACTAAACATGCACCTCCATTAAGCCATAGAAGAAGTGGCATCAACTCCTTATTCCGCCCCGCTTCAGCAAAATAATAATAAAACGCTCGTCCGGCCGGTTCATCGACGGTGACATAACCGCCATAATGATCAAATTTGACCGGCGGTTGTCCAGGCAACCTTTTGATCCTATCTTTCTCCTTCAGTCCTTCTTGATGATAAATCTTGGAGTCAAGAATTTCAGGGTGAAGGCTCGCCTGAAAAAGGCTCGTGTCGATCCCAGACTTCTTGGACTTCGCTCTATACAGAGAATCAAGAACCTCTCCTTGCTTCTTTCCATGGATATGAACAAGGGATGACAAGATACATAAAGAGAAAAGAAGAAAAGATGAGCGTGCTTTGAGGTTTCTCTCCATTCTTTCTGCTCTCAGCTTCCTACTCTTGGAGCCGAGAGAGAGAGATAGAGAGAGAGAGAGAGAGTTTAATGGTAGTTTTAATATATTGAATTGGATTCGAATTAGCTGTATATATAGAAACACGGAAGAAAGAGAAGATGGCAATTGGTGATTGAACGGGAAAGTCTCAACAACCTAGTAGCCTGATTGGATCAAAGTAAATTTCTCCATTTGTTTCGTAGGAAATAAATGACGCGAATACATTTTCCTTAAAAGCAATGGCTTATATCATCTATAAAAACGAATGAACGATAAATATTTTCATCATTGAAAAAAATGCTTAGACCTAAATTGTTTTCGATAATTAAAAAGAATTTAAATGATTAATTATTTTTGATCATATAAGCGATTATTTTAAAAAAAATATTTTCTTAATGATTATTTTTTGCGAAACAAATATTTTTTTAGAGTTTTATCATTTTCAGAATCATGTTGTGCCATGTGACTCCATTATATTCAGTGTTTGCTTATATGGAAACATGTGCCGCTTATTATAGATATACTGTAATTTAATTTAATTGAATCAAGTATAATATAATATAAGATTCGTCGTGGCTTAATACTGATCATATGTATCTACAATTAGTATATACATGAGGTATATATGTTACCTTCAACAAAAAAGGGGTACATATGTTTCCAAGTGAACAATGGAATGGCGATATATTATTCTACTTCTTCCTTTTCTTGTCTTTGTTTCTTTGATAACCATATTTAGTGTTATTTCTTTTTTTATTCTGTACCATATTTAGTGTTGAAAGTTAAAATTTTCAGCACTTAATATCATTAAATGTATTTGATAACCACTAAATACACACAACTTAATTAATTGGTTTAAGTCAAAAATTACTCATTGTGGTAAGTAAGAATGACTTACTTAATTGAGTGATCAAACATAATGTAAAATAAGATTTTACACGTTATATTATCAAAACCTTCCGATAATGCTCATTATGCCAAGTTTAGTATGAAAACAATAAAAATAATGAATTGATTACATAAGTTATCAAATAACTTTTTATTTTCTTTTTTATTACTTTTCAACGCTTAATATTCATTATTTAAACCCACCCCGCTGTGGGCGCATTGGTTTGGGCCTATCCGTCTTTAATTGCGGAATGGGGGAGGTTCAAGTCACCACGTGCGCATTAGCGCGACTTAGGAAGGGTGCTGTGGGAGGTGGGTCCCCGCGCCAGCGCCCCCAGGAGTTTACGCCGAGCGCTTGCTGTGAGGCGGTTCCTCCGGTCCCAAAAAAAAAATATTCATTATTTAAAAGCTCTTGATCTTCTACCGATGCTCATTAACCTTCCTCATAAGAAATTACCTACTTTTTTATGTGACTAGCCAACTTTTATCTGTTTAAATTATGTACTAGCTACTTTTGATTTACTAACACTCATTTCAATTGATTATTATTGATTGGCTTTTTTATAGACTCACATTATTTCTACCTTTGAAACGGCTTTAGGCTCCCCTAAAAAATTTAAATGGTCTAAAATTGCCCTTACTCAGACTTCCTTGTTGGTAAGATTGACGAAAGAGGACAAATATACATTTTATTAACATTTCCTAAATGTAGTTTCTTTTTCTTTTTTTGTTCAATTAAAGAAGTTCACATGTTTTTTTTAACAAGAATCATCTAATATTCGAGTATTTTAATAAATTTAATAATCAAGAATCTAATTTAAAAGAATATCAACATTGTACATGTTTTTTACAATGTTTCTCTAGTTCAAGAATCCTTAGGAGATTCTTTGGTAAAAGTTGTGAACATTTTATGATTGCAATTTATATTTAAATTATATAAGTTAACAAAAATTACCATAAAGGTTCAAACTCATTACAAAAGTATCCTTCATAAAAATCAGATCCAACCCACTAAGTTGAAACGAAATCTGTATGGGACAAGAATGGAAAAAAAAAATACGGCGGTGGAATAAAATATCATTTTTTGATTATTAGGAATTGTCTCGTATTACAATACATAGCAACTTTCATCGTTTCCATTTGTGATTTTGATTAATTAATTATCTTCGTTAGCACAACAATCTTGGGAGTGTTATATGCATTTAGAGAGTGGAAATAATGTAAACCTATTTTTAACTTAGCAAATTTTGTATTTAATTATCACTTTTATTTGACATTAGGCCCAAAATTTGGGCTCCAACATTTTTTAAGTTGACGGAAAAAATCAAGTCATGACAATACAATTGATTCATAAGGCCCAATCAATGGAATGTCTAATAAGCTCATTGATCATGGGGACACAACAATATAACTTACCCACAAAGCTCATTGATGCAATACCTAATGAGCACATCTATCATGAGTTGCAATTGGCGGAATTTAAGCGAAGTAAATGACAGGTGGCGGCAAACGATTCACTCGAAGCATGCACAATAGTTGACTGAGTCAACTAGGATCAATCGATCGAGAGTAAAGCTAAAGAATCGAGAGCAATGATAAATCATCTTTAGAGCAGCATACAAGTCAAAACGGTTAGGGATTCTTACAGACTAGGAAGAAACAATTACCTTGACCATTGTTCATTGTGAAACCAGCCCAAGAAGATGGCATGATTAAACTGCATCCAATGATAACTCATAGCTCTTATCCCTATAAACATATCTCGACAATGAAAAACGCTTTCTTCCAAGAAAGGTATGATTTATAAAAATACAGTTAAGATCATCCATTTCTTCGGATCTGTTGACTTTGCGCGGAGGAAGAGATTCTCATAGGAATGCTAAACAATGAACAATATATCTTTCCACTGAAAGTGAAGCGAACTTGACGTTATTTCTTTAAGCTGGCAATGACATTAGAGATCACGCAAATGCAAGAGAAGAAAAGGAAGAGAATCCTTATCACGCGGCGCTTTGGCAAAGTAATATAAAAATGCTTGATTTGCCAATTTTTCAACCTTGACATAATGGCCATAGTGATCGAACTTGACCGGCGGTTGTCTAGGCAATCTTCAAATCTTGTCCTTCCCCTTCTGTCCTTGAGAAAAAAAAATCCTAGTATTCGGTTCTTCCTTCGTTCCCCAGTGATCAATCACACGAAAATGGACATGCGGACTCCTAGAATGCCATAACTTGGCAAAAATGGACACTTAAGTGCCATAACTTACGAAAGGTACACTTAAGTGCCAAAATCGAAGCAAAATCAATCACTTCAATGCCAATCCGACCAAAACGCTAACTTGTCAATTTTTCGGCGAAGCATGTGCAAAACGGCGTCGTTTTGGTGCTGACGTGGTAAAAAATTAATATAAAAATTAATTAAATTAAATTTATTTAAAACATTTATAAAAAAATACAAAATTTTGAAATTTTAAAAATTTTAAAATTTAAAAAAAAAAAAAAGAATTAAAAAAAAGGTGGCCTCGGCCGCCATCGCCTCCCGCCACCGCCGGCAAGGGCCTAGCGATTGCCGGGGCCCGGTGACCCGGCCGACCAGCAACGAGGGCCGCGTGAGCCCTTGCCCAAATCTGGGGGGGAAGGAGGAGGAGGAAGCGGCCGACAGGCGAGAAGGAGGAAGAAAAAAAAAGGGGGGCGAAGGAGGAGGAGGGAGGCAGCCGGCGACAAGGGCTGGGGCTACCGAGCCCTGGCCGAGGGCCGGTGGCGAGGGTACACAGACCCTCACCACCGGTCAGCTAGGGTCGCCGGCCGACCCTCCCCCACCTTCCGGCGACGGCGGGGAGGCGGCGGCGACGAGAGCTCAGCCCTCAGCCGCCGGCTGCCTTCCTACTCCTTTTTTTTTTAATTAATATAAATTATATTATTATTTTGTTTTAAAATTAATTAAATTAATTTTTATATTATATTAAAATTCAAATTATGCCAAAACAACGTCGTTTTGACCGATTTAAGGGCTCTATTTTGGCCAACACCCGAAACGACATCGTTTGGGGTGAATTAGAGCTGACTCAGCTCTCCGATGAGCCACATCGACAAGAAATATTAATATTTAATTGTTACGTATGATTTCCGGCCGGCTTCACCGGAGGTGGCACTCGGGTGTCCAACTTTTCTTAAAATGTGGCACTTAAGTGTACCTTTCATAAGTTATGGCACTTAAGTGTCCCTTTGTGCCAAGTTATGGCACTTGAAGAGATCTTTTGCCCACGAAAATGGTACGGGGGGCCGTGGTGGAGTCCTCGGTTATCAAAAAAAAAAAAAAAAAAAAAAATCACGCGAAAATGGCTCGTCAACCCCAAAATTTTAAAATTTTGCTTTGTGAAGAGAACCTAGAATTTCTCCTTTCTTCTTTCCTTGGATTTGAACTATAGACATCACGACAGGAAAATTATAGAAAAGTTCTTAACTTATCGCATTTGTACCAATTCAGTCTTGAACATTTTAATTTGATCAATTTAGTTATAAAATTTTTGATAATTTTCCAAGTTAATCCTTTCAACAAATTTTTTGTCAGAAATTACTGATGTGGACATCAGCCATGCCACGTAGGATGCTCAGCACTGACATGAATAATTTTTATAATTTTATAATATTTTTAAAATTTCCTAATTTTCTTATAAATTTTTATTTTCTTATCTTTTTTTATCTTTTTTCCTTTTCTTTCCAAGTCTCCCAATGGTCATTGGCCCTCCGCTATGGCTAACAAGGGACAGCCAGCCCTCACCTATGGCCGGTGAGGGTTAGCTAGAACCCTCGCTGACTTAGAAGGAAAAAAAGGAAAAGAAAAAAGAAGGGGAAAGGTAAAAAATTATAAGAAATTCAAAATATTTAAAAAAAAAACTACAAAATTGTCAACAGAGTGTCAGCTGTGCCACATAGGACACTTGACATCCACATCAGTAATTTTCATCTAGAATTGGCAAGAACAGGAACAACTACATTAAGAAATCGTCGAAAGTTTTAGAACTAAATTGGCTTAATTGAAAGATTTAACATTATGACGCCAGAGAAAGTGTACAGAATTAGGAGGCAACACAAATGAGAACTAAAATGGATAGGTCACTTGCCACTTGTAGGAATCCACCTAAGAGATAATAGCCAAAACAAGAAATCCTTCTTGTTCTCAAGCCAAAGGCTAAACGAATAATCACTCAAAATAAGTCTGCCTTCTTATTCATTAAAGCATGCTTATATAGATGAGCTTGGAACAACCCCCCAAGCAATGAGTAATTACTAAGTCTCTTTGGAAAGACAAAAGAACTCATAAGGAAGACAAACTAGTTTACTAGAAAACAATGACAATTAAATAAGGACTCTAGAAACCTTAAACGAGATTTACTAGACCTTGAAAATATAAGAAATAAATGTTATTGGATGCATGTCTCCAAGATTTACTTGATCCAATGTTACCAAATTAGTGGCCCTCAAGGAATGCAGACACCCTCCAGACACGAAGTTTTAGACACGAAGTTAAAGAAGAAGAAGAAGAAGAAGAAACACGAAGTTAGACACGAAGTTAAAGAAGAAGAAGAAGTATTATTTCGTATTTCCTAGAGATCTAGTCTTTCCTCATTTCTTCAAGAAGTATCCCCATTCCTCAAATATCTGTTTCTCATTACGGAACGTATGGAAAGGTAGATCGATAACTAACAAAGATTACATATGGTGGCTAAAAAACATAAAATTGATAGATTCTCCTAGAGGTGAATCACCAAGGGAAAGTTAATGCATTATTGCAACTTGTGGTTTTAATTAAGCCGTATTATTTTGGACTCCACTAATTGGTAGGGTCGGTTAGACTCCCAAGTAAAATTCAGATTTCAATTTAATTTTGTGAATGAGAGATTTATGGATATGGAGGCTTAATATTTTTTTTTGTTTATTTTAAAATTTTATGTAAGTAATCTTTGTAATTTTAATCCTAAACCATTAACATTTAAGAAGTGATCGTGCTAGTGCGCAAACAATGATATAACACTCAATAATCAAAATGACAAATAAATTACTTGAAACAATTAAGGGATAAATGCACGAGAAGTCTTAGAACTTGTCATGAAAATGCAATTGAATCCCAAAACTTTCAAAAATGTAATTAAGTCCTAAAACTTATCATAAAAGTACAATCAAGTTCTAAAACTTTAAAAAATTACAATCAAGTTTATAACTTATCTTAGAAATACAATCGGGTCCTAAAACTTTCAAAAATTGCAATCAATAAAAAGATTTGATCAAACTAATAGGACAAGTTTTAGGACTTGATTGCATTTTTTGAAAATTTTAGAATTGATTTACACTTTATGATAAATTTTAGGATTTAATTGCATTTTTTGAAACTTTTAGTACTCAATTGCAATGAGTTTGAGAATTTATAATGCACTTATCTCAAAGATTAAGGAACCTAGATGCACTAAGCAAGTAAAAGCGAAGCTTCACCATCACTTCGTCAAATGGGAATTCTGCAAACTTTAATTGAAAGACAAACAATGGTGTGATAAATGCATGTCCTAAATATGACTTTTAAATGTAATTATGTGCTAGTAACTAGTTATTACGATGCAAGACTAATATGTAGGATAACCTAGATTAATACATTAAATGCAGGGCCAATTAATTATTTTTTGTTTTTTTTCTTGTTTAAGATGAACAAGACTCGACTTAAATGCTATGACTAAATGAATTTTAATCTAGCATGCGTTAATGAACTAGCATAAAATGCATATTATGTTATAGTAAATGCAATGTAATGACGTGGATGCTCTGACATGAGATAGACATTCAAACAAGATGAAAGGTTATTTTTTATGTTTTCTTTTCTTAAAAAATTAAATAATTAAATCCTAGGATACTAATTACGACCTAATGACTTTTATTTATTTAATGAATAGTGAATTGATGATGCAATTTTAATCTCTTTTTTTTTTTGTATTTTCTTATATAAGCTATATGCAACATCAATAATGCATGAGATGCAAATAACGCTTGTGATCATGGCTGCCCGCAGTGAGTTTATCCTGAGATGTCATGCACCGAGTAGCGTGATGTCTTATCGCGACGAAGATCTTTAAGTTGTAATACGAGGCGACAGGGGCGAGAAGCAACGGTCACTCGAAGACGTTTCGCAAAGTCCCGGCAATCTGGCATGGCGGTTTAAAGACCACTCCAAACAACTCCAGAAAAATTGTCCAAAATATCCTAAATATATTGTACTTTTACTAATTCAATCCTAAACCTTTCAATTTTATCAATTTTTTTTTTTTGGTCGGTTATTTTACCAATTGAGTTATAAACATTTTTCACTTTTTGCTAATAGAGTCCATCCAATTAATTTCGGCCAGAATTCACTAACGTGAACACTAGCCATCCTACGTGTCACGATCGACGCCGACATAGATAAATTTTATTATTTTTAATATATTTTTTGAGTTTTTTATATTTTTTTTTTTTTTTTCCCTCTATCTTCTTCCTCTACCGATTGCCCAGCCTCCGGTGACTAGCCAAAGGCTACAACCAAGGAGGGTCGGCCTCGTCAGCCTCAGGCGAGGTCACCCTCGCCGACCTCAGATGATGCTCACCCTCACCAAGGGCTAGCAATGGTTGGCCTCGCCAACCTCACAAGCAGCCACCCTCATCGAGATCTGGTGAGGGCGAGCCTTACCGGCCGCAAGCCCTTGCCAAATCCAACAAGGATGAGCCTCACCCAAGGCCCATGAGGTCATCCCTCGCTTGATCCCAGCAAGGCGAACCCTCACTAGTTGCATCCTCTAGTCGGTCGCTAGAGACCGGGCGACCAGCAGAGCAAGAAGATTGATAGAAAAAAATTTGAGAAAATATTTAAAAATAATAAATTTTGTCTATGTCAACACCAACCGTACCACATAGGATAAGCGGTATCCACGTCAATGAATTCCAGCCATAACTGGCCACATTGACTCAATTGATAAGAAGTGTAAGATTTTAGAACTTAATTAGCAAATTTGAAAGGTTTAGAACTTAATTAGTAAAGGCATAATAAATTTAGGATTTTTGGAATAATTTTCCCGGACAGCTCCTTGCAGGGACGAGTCAGAAGCAGATTCGGCGAGGATCAGCAGCGGCGACCTTGGACCAACAAAGGCGGCAGTGAATTCAAGTGATATATCACGGAGGTTCGCTGGGGATGTGCTTGTGCGGTGCCCATCAGGCCTAACGATGGTCTCATAGGATCCATAATGGTGTATTGAATATATGAGATGCAATCCCAAGAGGAAAATCGCTTTGGCCAATTTTGATTAAAAATCATCCTATGATCAATGAAAAGAAATAGGAGAATAAGAAAAAAGACAATTGAAAAAATTTAGAAATAATTTGGGAAAATTATCCACATCAACACTTTCAAATAAAACTATATTGAAACATTTGAGAATGGGTGTGATATCCACAAACTCTTAATACAATTTTGTTAAACTAAAACAAAACCAAAATGAAACACATTCCATTTACGATGCAAGCCCTAAAGAACAAACAAGTTCAAATCTTTCTCTGTGGTTCCCTCTCTTCACCAATTTTTCCTGCTTTTACGTTCCTCTCCGCATCAATTTCTTCGTTAAAAGAGAAACAATAAAGTTCTTGAATTCCCATATAACTGAATATTTACATGCGCGCCCGTGTGAATCACCAAAGAAAGAGAGATGATGGAGAGAAAAGTGAGTCCTCAGGCATTAATCCACCATCTTCAAGCACTTGAAGGTCTATTTTGATGGGAGTAGAGAGCCAACAAGGAAGTGAGTGATGAGAGAGAGAGCTCTCTCGGGCTGATAGCTCGGCACCATATGCCCCGCTCCTCGCATCGTCGCAAACGTCAAATCTCCCTCGTACACTTGCACGTATCCTCCGACCTATATGCGTTAAAGATGGTGCAGATTACTTTTCGTTCAGCAAATCAAGCCAATTCATCCATCTCTGAGGAGGGGATCCAAGACAAGAATAGTCGAGGGGTCGATGTAGTGAAAACAAATAAACTGCCTCACCTCACCCCCGAGGAACCAAGGACGCCATGGGCTCTTTGTAGGGAGGCTCATCTTGCTAAGAGACCTCTGGGTCGACGTCACCGGCACTATCCCATCCGTATCTCCGCTGCATTTTCAATTATTCATTAGTCATACCACACTTCAATCACCCGATTGTCAAAAGTCGTCAATGACCCGACCCAAATTAGTCTTACATGATTTTATTATCGTCACGGATCCTTTACTTCCAAAATGGACAGTGGGGGACAAAAACATTTATTTATGTAGTTACCTATACACCCAAACACGGAGTCCATTGGCCATGAATTCTTGGAGGAGAGGGACGATGGTTTTAGGGCTGTCTCCCCACTTCTCGATAACATCATCGCTGCACGCTTCCCAGTCGTGATCGAGCTTCGTCACGTTGGCATGAAGAGCCTCTTGCACATCTTTTCTGTTCAGGTACGCGTGCAGGTACTTCTCGCTACACGGGTCGAAGTTCTTGATCTGGCAAAACAAAACATCACGTTAGTTAAGGTTTTGCATATTATCTTTCAAAAACGCAAAAAGTTCGAGTGGAAAAAAAAAAAAAAAAAAGAGCAAATGAATATGATCTTACGTTGGTCTTCTTGGGATGAGAAGTCAGGTTGGAAGAGAAGCACAAGGGGGCGTAGATGTTGTAAATGTCAATGTGAGAAACATCACCATCCGCATCCCACATGGCCGAATTGCATCGGCTTACTTGATCGGTGACATTTGGTGAAAAGTCACAATACTTTTGAATTGCATACCATGTTTCATCAGATATCAATGCATGTGAAACAAGGTACTCGTACATGCCAATCTCATCCGTCTCGTCGTTGATTACTGCATTTCCAATCTGCATTCGTCCACATATATCATCAGTTAAATCCAATCCTTTCATTTGTTTTCTCAATCTACCTATGTCCAATGATTTAATAGATATTATGAGTCATGAAGAATGGCTTTAATGCACTGGATTGGTGCAAATCAATAATGGTTACTTGATAACAAGAGAATTACCTAGTTATGTTACATTCACTGAATCAAATCCCCCCCCAAAAAAAAAAAAAAAAAGACAACGAGCATCACATATATAATAAGTTTTACGGCGCGATTACTTACATTACAGTACCTGCTACAGCAATGATAATGCAGCCACTCACGCAATCAAAGATTTTTGACAAAAGTCCAATCATGACTAGTGGATAGTAACTCCAATCATGCAATCAAATTTACCAAAAACACCAGTTCTTCTCCTCATGACAGATAAAAAGATTTTTCTACATGTCGATGAGGTTTAATATGGAAAATAACTTTATACCCAAGACGTGCATGATGACTACTAGTTTTTATCATTCATGGACAACACAAAAACACACGCAAGCTTAAAGCTTTTCCAATTGTGAATCTTCAAACTTTAGGTGTTTCTAATAATTCAAAATTGAACATAGACAAAGACTATGCAATTCATGAAAACAACTTACTATAACCCCTTTGAGATTGATAAGGGTCTTGTTTGCCTTCTTGTTGTTGTATAGGATGTTGTGAGCGAGCTGAGGCACATAATGCCCTGCGTAGCTCTCGCCTGAAATGTAAAAATCCCGATTCTTGTACTCGGGAAACCTCTCCAGCCAATTAAGTAAGAATACATAATTGTCCGCGGCTGTTTTTCTGTCTCCATTTGTGCGATAGTCCGATGTCGTGTTAGAATAAGAAAACCCGACACCAGCCGGAGACTCTAGGAACAACATGTTCGCAGCTGCCCTCATAAAACAAATGATTAATCACCTATCAGTGAAAAGGAACGGTGAAATACTTTCGGTATTTTTTAAATACTTTACCAATATTCCATGCAAATTTATTTTTGTAGAGAGTCTTCCCGTCGCTGTCGACTCGAAACGGTCCGTGTTCCTGCATTGCTCCATAACCGAGGGATGAGCAACCGGGACCTGAAAAAATAGCATAAATAGCTAAGTTCTACTGACTCAAATTAAATGGCAAATCACGATGATGACTTCTATTAATATGAAAGGCATATAGCGACGCTTGAGCGCAGAGCGCAAAGCGCTTGCTTCGTTAAGCTATCAAAAGGTGACAGCTCGAAGTGTTTCAGAATTAATAAAAAGCCAACCACGACGATTAGAAACATGCTTAGTTCTCGTGACAAATTTATATTCATTATTTTATGGTAGCATTACTCATATCGATTGATCAAGTTTACGTTCAGCCTAGGATGACGCTAAAACTACCATGCAATTACCTATCTTGACTATAAAAGCCGTGATAAATTCCTAAATGAAGAGAATATTATACTTGCACTGGAGATCAAGTGAAACTGGGAGAACTGAATCATTCACCTCCATTAAGCCATAGAAGAAGCGGCATCGAGTCCTTATTTTGTCCCGCTTCAGCAAAATAATAATAAAATGCTCGACCGGAGGATTTATTGACAGTGACATAACCACCATAGTGATCGAATTCGACTGGTGGTTGTCCAGGCAACCTTTTGATCTTATCTTTCTCCTTCAATCCTTCTTGACGATAAATCCTAGAATTGAGATTTCCATCGTGGTCACTCGCCTGAAAAAGGTTTGTGTCAATCCCAGACGTCCTGTGCTTTGTTTTGTATAGAGAATAAAGAGCCTCTCCTTGCTTCTTTCCGTGGATATGAACAAACGACGACAAGAAACATAAAAATAAAAGAAGAAGAGATGATCGTGCTTTAGGGTTTCTCTCCATTCTCTCTGCTCTCAGCTTCTTCCTCTTTGAGCCACGAGAGAGTGAGAGAGGGAAAGAGAAAGAGAGAGTTTACGGTGGTTTTAATTTATAGAATTGAATTCGAATTAGCTGTATATACAGAAAATAGGAAGAAAGAAAAGATGGCAATTAGTGATTGAACGGAAATGTCTCAACAACCTGAGTAAGCTTAATTAGATCTAGGTAATAATATCCATGCTATTAAGAGTTCGTTTCTATCGTAAAAAGTGAATTGTTTAGAAAACATTTTTTTAAAAGGAATTGCTTGTATCGCTTAAAATAATCAGTTAATAAAAAAATTCATTATAAACAATAATTATTATACAAGTAATTATTTTTAGAAAAATATTTTCCAAATGATGCATATCCGCGAAACGAAAAAAGCGTAAGCGACGAAAGTTATAGCACTTAACATCATTGAATAAGTTTGATGACCACTAAATACACAAAACTTGATTAATTGGTCTAAGTCGAAAATCAATAATTATAGTAAGTAAGAATGACTTACTTAATTAACTAAGTGATAGAACATATGAAAAATAATCTTACTAACCATATTATCAAAACCTCTTGATGCTCATTATACCATGTTTAGTATGAAAACAAAAACTAATTAATTAATTTCACTTGTTATCTAATAACTTTATTTTTTTCATTTTCATTACTTTTTAGCGCGTAATATTCATTATTTAAAACTTCTTTGATTGTCTACCAATGTTTATTTACCTTGCTCCCAAGGCCTTAAATTTATCACCTAGTATTACCAACCTTTTTTGTGTTACTAGCCAACTTTTATCTGCTTATGTTATGTTCTAGCTAGTTTTGGTTTTCTAATTCTTGACAAGAATTGATGGGCTTTTTGTCTATCACTTACCAACTTTTCTACGGAGTCGTCGCTTTGATTTAACACTAGGCTCGAAATTTGGGCCCAAACGTAAAGAAACTAATGACTGAGACCAAGCCTGAAATTCATCATCTTCAGATTTTGAGACATCATAATCATAGTTAGATTTTGTGGCAATCATTTTCTTACCTCTTGAGTCTCCTTCTTCATTCAAACGTTCCACTTCATATGATTGAAGTGTTCCCACAAGTTCGTGTATGGACAATGGTGCAATCCTCTGAGTTTTACGAATGGATGTTTTGATACTGTTCCATTCCTTTAACAATCCACAAAGGATTTTGTTTACTTTCAAAGTTTTGACACTGATTGTCCTTGGTATGCTAGGCCATTGGCAATGTCAATGAATCTACTAAACATGTTGTTACAGTTTCTTCTGACTTCATTTTGAATGATTCATATTGTCCAAGAAGAATGTTTATCTTTGTCTCTTAGACTCGATCAGTTCCCTCATACCTAACATGTAACCTATCCTACTTTCGTTTGCTATTTCACAGGAAGAAATATGATTATATTCTGTATGAGATAAACCGCAGTATAATGAAAAAACCGCTTTAGCATCTAATGCTTCTATTTTAGATATATTCACATCAGACAAAGCTTCGATTTCAAGCTTATCTCCTTCCTTTTTGGAGGATGAAGCTTCAAGCATTATTCCTCTTAGAACTACATCCCATTCCAAGGGATCCTTGGATTTGATGAATACTTTCATCTCACTGTCCAAACATTATAGTCCTTTTATCAAAGTATGGAGGCCTCGCGTCACTCCATCCTTCCATAAGTCTTGGTGCAATATTGCTAACCATTGTTAGATCATTAGCTCAGAAGTAATATAGCACTTCAGAAATTGTGAGCAATTGAGCTCCAATACCAATTGTTAGGGCTAGAATTATCACTTAGAGATGGCGAATAGGTGAATATGTGAAAATTAAAGAAAATCAAAATTAATATTGCAATAGGACGGCGTCTGATTCTAAGGCATACAAAGCTCAGATCTTACCAGTGTGCAATATCCCATCACAAGAAGTAAATAAGAGTTTAAAGGATAGAAAATTGCATACAACAAGTTTATAATGCTTCGGCTTTGATAAGCCTAAGTTCACTCTCCCGTGCTAACAGCCACATGGCTAGATTCCACTGGATGAATCTATCAGTGGTTACAAAAACTAAGTACTCTTGACTCAAGTAAGCATGATCATATCTTCTGATTTCACACTCTAACAACCTCTAAGAGATTACAGCTTTGAGCTCACGAAGACGAACTTCAAATACAAAGATTTCTCTGAACTTTGGAATTAAAGACTTAGGAAGCTTCTCTCACTTGTCTCTCCAACTTCACGCCCTCTTAAACTCCTCACTATCCAAGCTAATCATTGAACTTAGCCTTAGAGGATCGTTCATCCAATCAACTCGTTGGATTTGAATGTTGTTGGAAGATCTAATTGCATGAAACTTGCCAAGAATGAAGTTTCCCTTTGATTTTGTCGCCCATACAACAAACTTGGTTTCCATAAGTTGAATCTCCTATATGGAAAGAATATTCGTCTTTTAATTGAATTAACTCGAGATTGCAATATTCCATCTTGAAAAGATTATGATCGTCAACTTTCCTTCTAGGTTAATCAATATGTGTAAGACAAGGAATCTGTGCCAAACCACTAGCTGTTATACGAGGGTATCCTTATATCATTGACCATGAATATCAAGGAAATGATCTTCTCACCGACTATGAATCTGATAGGTAACATGTGATTATGAATCTCAGAATTTTCACCTAGAAAAACTTATTATCAGAAACATAAGTCAATTAGGAAAGGTTTTGTCAATTTTCAAAATCACTTAGGAGTGTTTCCATAACACTTTGATCATTACTAGATATGTTGACTTTGCGCAGAGGAGAGACTTTCATAGAAATGCTTAATATGGACAATATATACTTGTGCTGAAAGTTAAGCGAACTTGACTTTATTTCTTAAAACTGGCAATGACATTAGAGATTGCACGAATACGAGAGCAAAGAACACATAATACCTCAATTAAGCCATAGAAGAAGAGGAAGAGAATCCTTATTACGCGGCGCTTTGGCAATGTAGTAGAAAAACAACAAACTGTTTCCTTATTACGAGAGTTAAGATCTCACAGGGTTTCGCGTTCGCACCTCGATGCAGTTCTCACCATCATCTGTTTCCTCTCCAAGTCTGAAGTTGTGCCCGATAACCGGCCATAATCGATCATTATCGAGTTCCTGCGGTTGATTCCGTCCTCTTTCGGCATCTCGTTTTGACCGCAGTCCTTCAATGATACCATTGCTTCGTTCCTTACCAATCTCTTTATTACCTCGCGAAAGCTATGGAAATTGTCGTTAGATTCCGCCACTGAGGTCACTACATTTGCCTAAATCTAAATGAGGCACCCTTCACCAGCGGTCAGCTAGGCCATGGCGAGGCTGGCCTTGCCTAAATCTGGGTGAGGCGGCCTCAATCGTGGCCCTTGCTCAACCTCGCCTATGGTCGCCTGCAGCTCACCCACATCTAAGTGAGGCTAGCCAAGGGCCGTAACCCTCACTGACGGCCACCGAGGGCTTCACAGGCCTCACCTAGTGACTTGCGTGCTCTGACATCCCTTGGTGACTATAGTGGGAAAAAAAAAGGAAGGAAAATAAAAGAAAAAGAAAAAGAAAAGAAAAATTTTAAAAACTTTAAAAATTAAAAAAATTGTCCACTTCAACGCTAGTTGTGCCACGTAGAATAGCTAGCATCCACGTCAGCAATTTCTGATCTAAATTACTTGGATAAACTAAATTGGTACCAATATGAAAAGCTTTAAAAATAAATTGGTCCAAATAAAAGGTTTCAAACTAAATTAGTATTAATGCAATAGGTTTATAACTTTTTTAACACAATTCTCATGTGTGAAACTATTCAATTTTATTACTACAATTGTGACATTCTAAAAATTTGACCCCGTCTCGATAATAGGAAATGGTTGTTTCGTCGACGTGCCTATGGTCATTTTATTCTGAGTTGGCCATTCACGAGTTGACTAATCTATTAGGTGAAGCCGTTAAGGGATATAAACGCGACAGACTCGAGAATTCAATCGGAAATCGACTGCTCGACCATAATAATCGACAAGGGTCAATACGACACCGTTATAATCAAATTGTGGTCGGATATAAATCGATTCGACGGAAACACGTAATTGAATTGCGGGTGATTCCGCATGATTGTGAAATTCGCGTCGAACGGCAATAACCCGATTTTCTATCGATTTTATACTCGGGACACATAATTGAAACATTGCGATTTTTACAACAACCGAGAGTTGTCTACGAGTCAGAGATGTACAAACGTGGATGGAAAATTATCAACCACAGGTCAAACGCACTAAAATCCCTAAAAGCTACCCGATATATTAGGTTGTACTAAAATTGCGTTCGGTCGATTTTAACCACGAAATTGAATTCGGTTTCGGGAATCGGACATTCGACCGTGTCACGATTTATTTTTAGGACATCGTCTCATCTTTCAGAGAATTTTCGTTGAGTCTAGAATTTTTGCGGAAAATCAATTTCAGACAAATCGGAGATAAAAGTGGAAATTCGGATGGGCTGCTTTAAGGCTTTATTTGGCTACCAAAATGGTTTAATTTTGAGGAATTGGGGGCTAATTTCTCATTGGTGGAGTGCTTGACAATTTTGGATGAAGACTTTGAGGCATTTTAATCATCACTTAGATATTTTCTAAGGTGTTTGATCGGCTAACATTTTAACTTCCAATTTTCCCTCCTCTCTCTCTCTCCTTCCCTCAAGTGTGCGCCCCCCTTGCTGCCGAGCTCCCCTTCTGCTTCCTCTTCCTCTTTACTTCTTCTTCTTCTTCACTTTACTGCTGCCAACGCCATCTTCATTCACCGCCCAGCCAAGCAGCACCAGCGACCAGCCTAGTCCACCGCCTCAGCTCAGTCCCTCAGCTCCAATCGCCCGCCCCTACCCGTCCACACCAACATCCCCGTCCGGCCGTTGTCCCAACCTCACGCCTCTAGCTGGTCCGCCACAGCCAGCAATCTGTTCTAGCCGTCCTCACCTCAGCCGCCCGTTCCAATCGCCGCCCCTGCGTCATCCAGCCACCAGTGCCGGCAACTAACTCCATCCAAAACCAAGACCAACCTTCCATAGAACCAGAACCCCGCCCCAAGCCATGAGCCCCCTTGCTGTTTTCAGCGTCAACCAAGCCTCTGTTGAAGACCCGGTAGTTTTGGGTTTTCACCGCTGTCGCGCCGCCGTCACCATGAACCCACCGCCATCATAATCAAGTGAGTTAACTCCCTAATCCTATATTAGGTTGTTAATTACACTTAAGTGGTTAGTTTAGTGTTAACTAGGATTCGTGGTTAATCCTAGTTAGTGTAACTAGTTAGTTAGGTTAGTTTGGTTAGGTTAGCTAGTTAGTTAGGTTGGCTATTTTAGTTAGTTAGCCTACCTTATGTTAGATTAGTTAACTTGGGTTAGATTAGTTAATCATGGTTAGGTTAATTAACCATGGTTAGGTTGGATTAATGTAATTAATCGCAATTTATTTAATTGATCGTAATTAGCGTGAATAGTGACGGGATAGCCGTTTTGTGAAATTTTACGTTGGTTCTCGTGGTTGAATTTATATGTGAATTTGATGGTTTATATGTGCAATTGAGTGCTGGATGGTAGTTGTCAATTATTATTGCAAAACCCAATTTTATGGGTATTTAATTAGAAAAATACCGGGTGTTACTATATAAAATCGTGGAATTTTAAATTGGGAGCATACTATGTTTAATGGTTCGATTTAAATACGTGACCACGCACAATTATTTTACTGAGATGATTTTTAATACGAAGAAAATTGGCCAAGTCTATTATTTGAAAATGAGGTATTTGAATGCAAAGCACGGTGTTCTTGGCCAAGTATGAATGTGCGTGTGGTCATTAGCGGAACCTGTCACCCAACGGGAGTTGGAAGGCGATGCCTAATTAAGTTCGGATGCCCCACGTCAACGGATGCCGGTCGCGGTGGAGGCCGAACCAATACTCCTTTATAGAATGTCGTCTAGGTGTAGACGCTACCGTGCCGACGGAGTGGGACGACGCCCGATTATGCCGGATGACCGCCGACTATTGAGTTGGCCAAGGCCGATGGGTCGTAATAATTGAAACACGCCTGAGTGGTTGTGATAGCTGCGCTTGATTATAGGGCAAAATTATGTGGCACGGAATGGGATGTATCATAATGGTTTTACCTTATAATAGGGACCCATGTGATTGGTTGTGAATGAAATGATGTGTTCCGGTTATTAAATACGCTTGCTATATTCATATGGTTTATGTGACGCACTAATATGCAAGGATGTGCCGAGGCGAGGTAAGTTTGTTTGTGACGCCTGTTTAGGCTGCCTCTAGGTGAATCTGTGTCCTAATCGGGGTTTAGGGTTTTGACTCACTGAGATTTTATCTCACCCCGTCATGGTTAACCCTTTTTCAGGTCCTTAATATGGAGGGGCTTCCTGCTCGTTTTGGGGTTCCAAAGGAAATAGACCGTGAGTCTACATTTTTCCCTATTCCCAGGACCACCCAAACCCGTGAGTTAGTTGTGACCACCATTTGGGTTGATTAGGGCCTCCTTCATTGGATACATCATTGCTTCAAAGCGTGGTTCATTAACGAGTGTAGTGGGGCTCGGGAGGGTCCTTTGCAGGGCCTATCGTCGAAACCAAAGATGGGGAGGTAGCTCACCCCATGGACATCAACATTCCATATGGTGTCGTGGAGAACCCAAAGCCCAAGGCGGAAGGGTCCAGAGCGTAGGTGGCCTAGTAGTTTTCTTTTGGGACAAACTTCTATATACAGACTTGTAGGGCTAACCTAATATGTTTATAAAGTGTGGCTTGTGAAAAATGGTTGCATGTTTTGACTATCCCTGTGTTTGATGATTGTCTGGGTGTTTATTTAATTCGCTTCCGTATGTGCTTAATTGAAAAATAAAAAGAAAAGGGTCGGCGACGCGTCCTGGGACATCGCATTTTTAATCGACCGCCAAGGGATGTGCGCGTGCCCGGGGTTCAGGGCGTGACAACAATTTACCAAACAATGGACCACATATGACAAAATCCTTAAATTTCATATTATATCCTATCTACATATTATAACCTGTCTAGTCTTATCATGGTTAGAATTTAATCGACCAAATGCAGCCAATGAGTTTAGTTTCCAACAGCTAATTCAGAGCTTAAAAAGGAAATTCCAGAAAAGCTATAAGCAGCGCATGGATGACAGGTGGAAGATGTGAAGCTATGAAGCAATGATGATGTGCTAAGGAAAAGGCAGGGTTTAGGGTTCAAGACTACCACCATGGGGTAGAGAAAAGGCTCTACCGGAAATAGAGAGAGTTGGTAGTCCCAATATAACATGTACTTTTTAATTATAGATTAAAATTGCATGCGTTAATTTGTGTAACTTTATTCATTTAAGAATCCTATTTAGAAGGAATTCCAAGTAGTAAATACGAGAAAGGTGAATGAATTTGTCCGCAAAGAGGAAAAAAAAAACGAATCCATTACCATTGTTTGAAACTCATTTTTGAACATGATATAGACTTGAAGAACCAATTTCACAGCGGGAATTACATTGAAAAATATACTTTTTTACAGGGAGACTTGTTGTGAGCTCCACAAATTCTTGATGTGTTTTGCTCAATGAGGCGAATTAAATTAATCTAGATAATACTCAATAGCAAAAGCAAAGCCAAAATATGTAGTCTTAACACGTGAATGTTGTTAATACAATATTACAACTGCCTTTGTTAGAGATATATGTAGGATGTTCTATGATTCCGTATATTATTATGTGATTATGTATGTTCTCCTTAATTTATTCTTATTTGTACTTTAGATAGTCTTTATGTAAAACCTATAAATAGGCATGTGTACTATTCATTAGTTAATGAACTGAATATTAATTTTCTTTTCATTCACACATCTCAACTCAACTTGGTATCAGAATCATTATTACCTTAGGTGCGCCCATTAAGTCTACCATGAGGTGGCCACCACGATGCCAGCTGCACTGGCTACGTCTCTACAGATTCAACATCAAGGCCGAAGCTTTGAGTTGCTGTTCGACACATTTCCGCTAATCATTTCAGAAAAAGGTCACGAGCATCAAACTCGCCATCCTCAGACGAGAAATACTGAAATTTTGTCACCAACCGCCGTCAGACGCCGCCATACATGCCGTCGCATCTTGGACGCAAAAAACTCGCCATTGTTCCATCATGACTTGGATGTTTTCTGAGGGGTTTTTCGAAAAAGCAAACATCAACCCATGACACATCGTCATCCGCTGAGGCTGCCCAAGAAGTTTCGCCACCAAAAACCACTGGACGTGCCTAAACGCACCATCGGAGGCTTCTACGCATGAGATCCACGTGCCTCCCCACGTGCCACGGCTCTCAGCTTGGTTAACTTCATCAGCCATGTCATCTTTGATCTGCTGACGTCATCCGACATGTAAGCACCATTTCATCTTTGACCGTTCACCATTGGTCGGGCCAGATCGGATTGTTGACTAGATCGGGCCAGATCGTTGACCAGTTTTGACTGGACCAATCGAATCAGTTCCGTTGCTTTTCTGAACAGTTCGATCGAATTCAGACCAGCTTCTAATAATCTGTGACTAGTTTCTAAGGTATTTCGACGCACTGAATTCATTTTTGGCCTTGGTTTCTCCATGTTCGCTCTCCAGATACTATTTTCACCATACTTATTGTCCAATTTAACATGTTTAACACAATAAAGTGCATATAAAGGAAAAATTTTGTAAGCATTGTCATGACGTGGTCATATGACATCCCACGTCTATTGATTACGATATAAGCAACCTACAAGGTTGAACAATCAACTCCGAAGCCAAGGTGCACATGCATCTGCCAATGTTGCTGCTATGGAGGCTTCTCCTAATGAATTATCATTCACTTTCTCACTAGAGGATTTTCATTCTGTTCTCCGAGAATCTAATACTTTTAGCTCCTCTATCTCTCCTACTATGTCTACCATTTTAGGTAATTCCAATTCATGGTAGTTTGACTCTGCTTGTTGCAATCTATGACATCAAACTCCAATTGTTTTGGTCAAAATCCCTCCATTCACATGCACCTACTATTCATATAGCTGATAATTCTCTAATGCAAGTTAGCTATACAGGACACATTTCCACATCTACCTTGGCCTTACCTAACACTTTTATAATTCACAAACTCTCTCTAAATTTAATTTCACTTTGACAATTATGTGAACTTACCTTTGAAGTTCACTTTTCTCCCCATGGTTGTCATGTGTACGATCCACAAATAGGACAAACTATTGAAACTGGCTATAGAATGGGACACCTATTTGAGCTTGTTTACTTAAATATTCCCAACTTTTTTGTTGGCTATGCTGTCACGGTGTCATTTGAAACTTGGCATTCACCGTTAGGTCATCCTTCTTTTTCAAGATTAAAATCTTTGATTTCTGGTGGTCATTTAGGATCTATTGATGACAAACATTTCGATCGCTTGCTTTGCCAATTAGGAAAACTTCATGCCTTGCCATTTGATCCTAGTAAATCTATTTCTCATGCTCCATTTCTAACATTTGGAGACCTTCTCCAACACCCACCATGGGAGGCTCTCACAATTTTGTCATTTTTGTTGATGATTACTTTCATTATACCTAGCTTTATCTTATAAAATATCAATTTAAGCTTACTCTTATCTATCATGATTTTGTTGCCATGCTAAAAACACAATTTTCTAAAGACATCAAGGTTTTTTGTACTAATAATGCCATGGAATATCAAGACACTGAATTTTTTAGACTTCTATCTCAACAAGGCACTATTATTCACTGCTCACGTCTAGGCACTTCCCAACAAAATGGTCATGGAAAACATAAACATAGGCATATCTTAGATATTACTCGAACTCTTTTAATCTCTGCCTCTTGTCCAGAAAAGTTTTGGGGGCAAGTTTGCCTTACTATTGTTTATACTATTAATTGTAGCCTGTCTCTTGTTATAGACAACATTTCTCCTTATGAGCGCTTATATGGCAAGGTTTCCTTTTACGATCGTCCTAGAGTTTTTGCTAATGCTTTTTTTTTTTGTGTGTCTTTTTCCACATGAACGCACAAAGCTTGAACCTTGTGCTCATTTATGTTGCTTCCTTGGGTATGGCATTGAGCATAAGGGATATAGATGTTGGGACCCTATCACTAATCGTCTTCATGTATCTCATTATGTTTCATTTTGGGAACATAAGATGTTCTCATCCTTTTCTCCCTTTGAATCTTCTACTCATGTCCCTTTCTTTATCAATCCTTCAGTGGACTTATTTCCGAAAGATCTTGTACTACCATCCACTTATGAATCATCCTCTTTGCAATTGTCTTCTTCTCATCTTGATGCAAGCTCGTTTGGTAATCCCACTTTGGCAACTTCTAACACATTTGCCCCAACTAACGATTTTATGCCTTCAATCATTCCATCCACTTTCATCCGTCATTCCACCAAAGTAAGTCAACCTCCAGCTCATCTTCGTGATTATCATTATTATCTCGCACCTATAAAGAAGCTAGTATAAATCCTTTTTTACAGTAAGCAATGGCAGATGAATTGCAAGCCTTGGAAAACTCTCACACATGAGATTTGGTTTATTAACCATTTGGTAAGTATGTTGTATGTAGTAAATGAGTATATAAGATTAAAAATAAGGCAGATAGTACTGTGGATCGGTATAAAGCTCAATTGATAGCAAAAGGCTTTACTTAGGAGTATAGTATTGATTATGATGAGACTTTTGCCCCTACTGCTCATCTTACTTCTATTTGTAGTCTTCTTACTGTTGTTGATGTTAAGCGTTGGCCTCTATTTCAGATGGATGTTAAAAATCTTTTTCTTAATAGCGATCTCACAAAGAAAGTTTATATGGTACCTCCTCCTGGCTACACTCATTCATCTAATCAAGTGTGCCGATTACGTCAAGCACTGTATGGATTAAAGCAAGCTCCCCATACATGGTACTCCAAGCTTAGTTCAACCACAGAATCTCCTGGTTTTAAATCCAATCGTTATGACCACACTCTATTTGTTCGGCGCACGATTCATAGATACATTATGCTGCTCTAATATGAAGATGATATGTTTATTACTGGCGATGATCAAACCGGCATTACCAAACTCCAGCAATATCTTAGTAATCAATTCAAAATGAAAAATCTTGGGCGAGCCAACTATTTTCTAGAATTGAAGGTTGCGTTTAATGCTTCTATTTATTATCTCTCACAAGAAAAATATGCCACTAATCTTATTTCTCGGGCTGGGCTTACTAATAACAAGATTGCTTCTACTCCCATTTATTTATCCCACTGTTACATGTCCCAACCTTGCTTATGCCATTCACATTGTTAGTTAGTGAATGAATGTGTCACGCCCCGATCCTCGAGTGCGCGCCCATCCCTCATCTGGTTGATTAAATAGCGACGTCCTAGGATGCATCGCCGACCCGTTCATTTTAATATGCATGCAGAAGCAGATATAAAATGCCCAGACAACAAAACAATGGGATAGAAAAGTAGGGTCATATTTCAAACCTGAAAACCACAACCACACTTTTATACAATGCAAACCATATAGTAAACATTACAATACTATTAGCAAAGTCGGTTCTATCACGACATCAGATCCCAACACAAGGTTTGCAAAACAGGGGTAGGGTCTCAATCCTCATCGGGATCCTCCTCTGGGTCCTCCTTTGGTTCCTCCTCCGGGTCCTCCTCAATGATCTCTCCCTCTTCCTAGCTCCAGCTGGAGCCCACTACTGAGTACTCCAGAGAGTCTGAATCGCCCTCGAGTTTAGGATCCTTTGCATCCACCACTAAACCACCCCCGGGGTCTGTTGTTCCCTTTCCAAATGCTACCTCCAAAACGTACAGAGGTACATCACATTCCGACACCGGACCCTCTCTTCATCCATCGTTGTAATGGCGATACCACGACCGGTATTTGTGGGGCACCTTTTGGGTTTACCCACATCCACCCAAACGGTAGATTTCACCAAAACGTACTCCAGTCCTTCAAGGTCATGGTGTATCAGGATGTGATAACCTATCTCTGTGATCTCCTCAGGTATACCAAAATGCATGGGAAGGGGTGGAGGTGTTGCCATCTACGGGCTTGAAATGTTATCCCACAACGGGGTGAGACTACGTCTCAGCGAGTTCTACCCCCTAAGACTTGATTAGGAAGCCAAGACGCTCTAAGGGCTGCCTAAGCACAATTACGAGTCAGAGGACTTACCTTGGCCTCAATTCCTCCCTGCAAATCAGTTCAATTCAAATAGACATTCAATCAATCACCACAGATCGAGTCATCGATCAATCGACCTAGTCGATTACATGTTACTCAGACCATTACTCGGTCATCTCAATCAATACTATCTATGAGTCCGATCAGAATCCAAGACTATTCACCCTAGGTGATATATAGATAGTAGCTTGCCTCAAAGGCTAATAATAGTATAGCGTTCTTTCTCTAAGGCGACCTATCGAGTCACCGAGCCGATATAAATATTGTTCTTTCTCCAAGATGACATGTTGAGTCACCGAGCATATTATAGTATAACGTCCTTTCTCCGAGACGACATATAGAGCCGTCGAGCCGTTATATCATACCATCATTTCTCCAAGATGACATATAGAGTCATCGAGCCGGTATTGCATACCATCCGATCTCCAAGACGACATATAGAGTCATCGAGCCGGTATTGTATATTGTTCCAATCGTACAATCAATTTTTCCATTTTTATCATACCCGATAAAAATACACGTATGTGGGTACACGGCCGGCCTTAGCCAAAATACAAGGTTTTCACTTTTGAAACTTTCAACTATTTTCAATAGTCCCAAAATATATTTTTGGCACTGTAAACCGACGCCCGGTAATTTTCCAATTAATTACCAAAATTAATTAATTTAAGAATAAATCATAAAATCACAATTAAATCAATTCAGCACAAATTAATGCTCAATTAAATAAACAGAGAGTACCACTGCAATCAGCATAAAATTTCGGTCATCGGCTATCCCGATTTAATTTTTGAAAAATAATTAATTAATTAAATGATTACGGAAAATATTAAATAAATGCCAATAAATCCAACTTAGGCCCGTAATGCCTAATTGGACGCCGAAACGGACCCGGAAAAATTCCAAATCACTCTAGATAAATACTAGAGCTCATCTAGGTCCTAATTACACTATCTATCCGCCTAATATGCATTGGTAAAGCACTAAATTAATTACTCTAATATAATCTATCCACCTAATCACACTTAATTAAATCTAATCAACCACTAAGCATCATTAACCTACTAAGCAAGGATTAGTGAGTTAAACTCACTTGTTTCGCGAGCTGGTCAGTTCAAATCGACGGGGACGCAACAGGGCTCGACTTCCTCCAAGGCGGGCCTAGTAACTGAGGTCCAAAACCATCCCAAAACGGGCCTTGAAGGTGGCTGGAAACCCACACGTTTTTGCAATGACCTTGGTTGAAACAAAGGGGAACGAAGCCAGTTTAGGGCAGGAATTAATCGAGGAAGGATGCAAGGGCCAAACTGGGCCTTAGCGGGCACTCACGGCGATTGGAGGCGGACCAAACGACTCCGGCACAAGCTGAGATGGCTGCTGGAATGCAGGGACAGGCGGGGACGATGGCTAAAGGCGGACGGCAGCCCGAGGCATGAGCACGACGCGAGGAGGGGCGGAACGGCGAACGGCGAACGGCGGGCGGGCGGCGGTGGCGTTCCGGTGTGCAACAACAGCTTCAACGACATGAGGGGCTGCTCCTGGCTTGCTGCTGGTGTCCGAAGCTCACAAGGTACAATAAGGAGGCTGGCCGACCGATGGGAGGAGAGAGGAAGGAGAGGGGGACAATCTTGGGCTTTGGTGGGGTCTCCTTGGCCAAATTTTCCAATGCTTGGTCCCCTTGACCAATCCTCAGCCATGGCTGTCTTCCATGGCTGCAATTCAGCCACCCATGCTCCATTCTAGAAGCTTGAATTGGTCCATAAGTGTGGGCAAAGGGGGGCATACGAATTTCCAACATTTCTCCCTCAATTGGACTTAGTTTCATTCTTGATTCCATCCAATTTGGCCCTCATAAATTCCATTAGCACTTCAAAGATCAAATTGGTATTTTTCCTCACCAATTGATCCCACTTGTTTCCCCATTGCGCGATCAAAACAATCCCTGACTTTTTTGGACAAAAATGGCCCTAGGACGACTTTTTTCGCAGAATGTCTCGGGTTGCAAAAAAATCTTCTAAGATTGAGTCGACACTCCAAGAATTAATTGAGACATGACAGAACTTTCAGTTTCTGAAATCGGACTCAAATTCACGGTTAATTTCCATTCAGCGCATTTTTAGTGTGACCTAAGCTACTGAGTAACTTTCAGAAATTTTTCAGTACAAATGACCCGTGGTCGATTTTCTTCGAGCCACAATGAACCCACTCGACACATTGGCGACTCTCGGTTGTCGTGAAAATCTCGAGGATTCGAATACGGACACATAATACCAAAACGATAGAAAAATCAGTTTAGTGCCAGTCGACGAGAATTTCCAATTTAATGATGTCACCCACGATTAGCCACACATCTTTGTCGAACCAACCTATCTCTGATCTCAAATTGATTTTTAACTGTGCCATAATGACCTCTAAAGATGAGCACGATCGAGAAGTCGATTCCTAGTTGAATTCTCAAGTCTATTGCATTAAAATTCCTTAATGGCTTTCCCAGATAGTCTAGTTATCTCGAGAGTGATCAGTTCTGAGAACAGCCCTATAAGCGCGTTAATGAAATGCCCGATTTATTCAATAGAAAACAAAATCGAAAATCTGGGGCTCCGCTGGATAGGGCCCCGTTGATCCTTGCCCTCAAGGTGAGGGGTTCGAAACCCAGTGAAGGCACTTGGTGCCTTAACCGCTTGCACGGGGTGGTGGTTCCCTTGTGTGGTCCCAGGGTTTGCCCGCCAGCTGCTAGCTATACGGGGTTCCCTAGGTCATAAAAAAAAAAAACAAAAGACAAAAAACAAAAAAAAAACAAAAAAAACAAAATCGAACGTCTAGAGTGTCACAAAATGTGCCTTGTACGACTCATTTTGCTATTGTTCTTCGATTTTTGTGCTACATCGAGGATACGTTGTTTCATGGCCTTCACTTTTCTGCTCATTCTATCTTGAAGTTAACAGCTTATTCTGATGCTGACTAGCCAATGACCCTCACAATTATGGCTCCACTATGGGCTATTGTGTCTTTTTGGGCAACTCACTTATCTAATGGCGTAGCAAGAAACAAACCACTGTCGCTTACTCTAGTACATGAGCAGAATATCGAGCTCTTGCCCGATACGACATCGAAGTTATTATGGTTATGGTGGCTACTAAAAGATATGGGAGTACATCATCATAGCAAAACAATCATTCATTGTGACAACCGAAGTGTTATCCAAATTGCACATAATGATGTTTTTCATGAACACACTAAGCACATTAAGATAAACTTTCATTTCATCCGATATCACATTCTTTGTCACACTAGTCGACTCATCTCTACTTGGATTTATTTTCCAAATTTAAGTTGACATCTTTCAATTCATTAGAGATATATTTAGGATATTCTATGATTATGTATATTATTATGTGATTCTATATATTCTCCTTGATTTATTCTTATTTGTTACTTTAGTAATCGCTATGTAAAGCCTACACATAGGCACGTGTACTATTCATTAGTCAACGAGCAGAATATTATTTTTCTCTTCATTCACAAATCTCATCTCTCTTGTTGAAGCCCTAAACAACAAACGATTTCTATTCTTTCTGTGAGTTTCGATCTCTTCGCCAGTTTTCCCTGCTTTCTCACATTCTTCTCCGCACCAATTTCTTTATTAAAGGACAATCAATGGAGTTGTACGAATCCTAAATAACTGAACAATTACATGTATCCTCGAGCATTCTATCATCATCTTCAAGAACTTGAAGTGTCTATTGCCACGGGAGTGGAGAGCCAGCAAGGAAGTGGGAGATGAGAGAGAGAGCTCTCTTGGGCTGATAGCTTGGCACCTGATGGCCCGCTCCTCGCACCGTCGCAAACGTCAAGTCTCCCTTGTACACTTGCACGTACCCTCCGACCTACATGCGTCAAAGACGGTGCGGATTACTTTTCAAATTGAGTCACTTTCCTTTAAAATTGGCATCAAAACAAGTGAGCCGCCTCACCTCGCCCCCAAGGAACCAAGGACGCCATGGACTCTTCGTCGGGAGTTTCATCTTGCTAAGGGAACTCCTGGTCGAAGTCACCGGCACTCTTCCATCCACATCGCCACTGCATTTTCAAAGATTCGTTAGACATACCCCCACATCAGTGACCGAACTGTGTATGTCTGTTTTTTTTGTTTTCACCTGAACACCCAAACACGGAGTCCACTGGACATGAATTCCCGGAGGAGAGGGAGGACGGTGGAAGGGCTATCTACCCAGGCCTGGATTACATTGCTGCACCCTTCCCAGTCATGATCGAGCTTCGTCACGTTAGCATGAAGCGCCTCTTGCACATCTTCTCTATTCATGTACGCATGCACGTAGATATCGCCACACGGGTCTAAGTCCATGATCTGAGAAAACAAAACGCAACCCGAAAATGGATGACCAACATAAATTTGAGTTGAGGCTTTTCAAATTGTCCTACAGAAGGCAGATGGATCTGAGCTCACGTTGGTCTTCTTGGGATGAGATGTAAGGTTGGAAGAGAAGCACAAAGGGGCGTAGATATTGTAAATGTCCAAGGCAGAAACGTCGTTACTCGCATCCTGCGCGGCCGAAAGGCACTGGCTTACTTGACTGGTGGCATTTGGTGAGAAGTCACAATATTTTTTAATCGCAAACCCTGTTTCATCCGATACTAATGCATGCGTAGCAAAGTACTCGTACATCCCACGCTGGTCCGTCTCGTCGTTGATTACTGCATTTCCAATCTGCATGCGTGTTCGATTAATCCATATACATTCTCTAGGCCCAAGGGCCCCATTTGGCCATAAAATAATCAATCATAATGGAGTACCAGAGATAATTATTTAGAAGGACCAGATTCAACGAACCCAAATTCGAAATTATGATACGCTGGAAAGACAAAAGGAAAGACAAAAAGCATCACATGCGGTGCGTTTTATGGCGCTATTAGTTAACAGTCCAATACCTACTACAGCGATGATGATGCAGCATCCACATTATTTATTTATTTATTAAAAGACGCGGCATCGGTACCAAATATTCCTCGAGTTGACAACGATAATAAGCACATGCTAAGTTGTTAGTTAAAATCCATTATAGCGAATAGAACAATTGAGTAGGAGCCAGCAACTCCAATAATGAAAACAGCCAACAAAGACACTTGTTCTACTCATTACGACAGCTAAAAACATTTTTCCACATGTCGATGATGTTCAATGTGGAAGACAGAATAATGACCAAGACGTACATGATGACTTCTAGCTTTTAATCATTCATCAGAACGCAAAAAGCCAACAACCACACGAAAAGCTTAATGCATTTTCAGTTGTGAATGTATAGACGTTAGGTATTTCCAATGGTCAAACACGCATCGTTCAATATTCAATATAGGTAAGAGACTATGCAATTCGCGAAAACGACTTACTATAATCCCTTTGAGGTTGATAAGGGTCTTGTTCGCCCTCTTGTTGTTGGATAGGATGTTGTAAGCGAGCTGAGGCACGTAATGACCCGCATAGCTCTCACCTGAAATGTAAAAATCCCGGTCCTTGTACTCGGGAAACCTCTCCAGCCAATTTAGCAAGAATACATAATTGTCCGCGGCTGTTTTGCTGTCTCCGCTCGAGCTATAGTCGGCCGTTGTGTTAGAATAAGAAAAACCGACGCCAGCCGGAGACTCTAGGAACAACACATTCGCAGCTGGCCTCACAAAGCAAATAATTACTCCGCTCTGTCAGCGACAAGAAAAGGTGAAATGCTTTTGCAAAGACTACACTATATTTTTTAAATACTTTACCATTATTCCATGCAAATTTATTTTTGTAAAGAGTCTTCCCATTGCTGTGGACCCGGAATGGTCCGAGTTCCTGCATTGCTCCATAGCCGAGGGAGGAGCAACCGGGACCTGAAAAATCAGCAACGTAAATTTAACAATTTACTTACTAAAAAGCACAGGAAAATATTCTTAAGATGATTTACAGTATAATGACATACATATATAACCAAAGAAATTATATAGATAGCTCATCTGTGCTTGTATATGCATGTAGAAAATTAAGAGGACATTTAAATCTGCGACATTTCATTTCACTGATAATCCTTCCAATGTCAGAATGACAAGAGTATCGAACAAGGTAGATTAGAAAATGGAAAATCCTGATAATAACTTGTATTGGTATACTTTTGATTGTACACGGTATGTGAAAATATGAAAGAAATGTGACAGCTTGCAGTGCTTCAAAAAGTGATAAAAAGCCAACCACAACAAATAGAGACATGCTTAGCTTTCGTGACAAAGTACTTATATCGATTGATCAAGTTTACTTGCAGCCTGAAGTGACCGTGAAACCACCACGCAATTATCTGTGTTGACTATAAAACCCATGATAAATTCTTAAGTAAAGAGAATACTGTACTTGCATTGAAAGAGAAGAAAACTTTACATTGCTTTCTAAATCAGAAAAAGATGCTGAAGACCAAGCAAAAATGGGAAAACTAAAGCACACACCTCCGTTAAGCCATAGAAGAAGCGGCATCGACTCCTTATTTCTCACCCCTTCAGCAAAATAATAATAAAATGCTCGACCGGCCGATTCATTTACGGTGACATATCCGCCATAGTGATTAAATTTGACCGACGGTTGTCCAGGCAACCTTTTGATCCTATCTTTCTCCCTCAGCCCTTCTTGACTATAAATTCTAGAGTTGAGAATTCTATGGTGATCGGTTGCCTGAAAAAGGCTCGTGTCGATCCTTGATTTCTCCGACTTCGCTTTGTATAGAGAATCAAGAACATCTCCTTGCTTCCTTCCCTGGATTTGAACTAGGGCTGACAAGATACATAAACAGAAAAGAAGAAGAGAAGAGTGGGTTTTAGAGTTTCTCTCCATTCCCTTTGCTCTCAGCTTCTTCCTCTTTGAGCCACGAGAGAGAGAGAGAGAAGAAGCCACGAGAGAGAGAGAAGGAGCCGCAAGAGAGAGAGAGAGAGAGAGAGAGAGAGAGAGAGAGAGAGAGTTTATTGGTGGTTTTACTTGAATTGGATTCGAATTAGCTGTATATATAGAAGATCGGATGAAAGAGAAGAAGGCAATCCTGATTGAACGGGAAAGTCTGAACAACTAGAGTGAGCTAGATTATATTTACATAATAACGTCCATGCAATTGAGATTTTTTTATTTTCGGAATCATGTTGTGCCATGTGGTTCCAATATAGATAGTGTTTTGTCATATGGAAACACATGCCGCTTAATCTATATGTTCTTTAATTTAATCTAATCTAATCAACGATGATTACAAATATAATATGATTTGTTACTAAATATGGATGTCGTGTCTTAATACTGATGAAGTATCTACAGTTAGTAAATATGTGGGGTATACGTGTTACCATGTGAATAACGGAGTGATAAATAATGGCAAGATGTTAATGTTGGGCTTCCTTTTGTTACTTTTTTTTTTTTTGGCTTCACTGATTATTCCAATAAAACTAACTAGGGTTCGATTACCACTCAATACACACAACTTAATAAATTGGTTTAAGTCAAAAATCACTTATTTTGATAAGTAAGGATGACTTAATTGATTAAGTGATAATGGAAAGTGTAATCTTAGTAATTGTGTTGTCAAAACCTTCAAATTATGCTCACTATTCCATGTTTCGTATGAGAACGATAAAACTTACTATTCATTTCAGATGTTATCCATAATTTTTTATTTTCATTTTCAGTACCTAAAAATTTCTGCACTCATTTTCATTTTTATTAAACAAGCCAAGTTCTATATGATAAATGCATCGTCCAACTACACCAATCATATAAGCCAACTATGTTGATCACTTGGACCATCTAAACACCTACTCTTACGGTGGTAGGACGAATTAACGGTCACCTAATTACCAACTCAATGTGACAGTTTGCAAATTACCAAATTTTCTTAAGGAAAATGATAATATAAATGTCATAACTTTCGTACGATGTTTACTTTGGTGCCAAACTTTTCACCGGATTACTCAATTGCCAAACCAGATAAAAAACAATCACTTAAATGCCTCCAATGACCAATTCCAGTGAAAAATCCTACGTGACTTTTTTAATTAAAAAACAAGTCCAACATGGACTATGAGACCATAAACCACGTGGTATGATCATTCATTCTTGTTAAATCTCCTTCAATTTCTCGTTCAACGACAACAAAGGAGAGCCTTTTCCAATGCACTGTAGTTCAGATTTTCTCCATGGAGTTCGATAAATTATATGACTTCAATTCCTTCCTGATTTTTCTTCTGCTTTCTATTTCTTCACTTTTTTTTTCGTTCTCTTGCTGTCTGCCAAATTCCATTACCGTTGGTTGCGATGAGGAGGGGAAAATTGAGTTTGCAATGAAACCTTGATCGAACCGCCATTGCCATCGTGGTTGATCTAGAGATGGACTAGCAGCATGTTTTCCAAATCTGGAGATGGAGCTCATCATGGCCGTGGAGTCAAACATCGATAGGGTGAAACTGGGGATGAGCCCCGCTCCAAGAGGCGTATCCGACTACGACTGAGGCGACGACCTTCATTAGCTTCCTCATTTGCTTCAGCATCTCATCATCTTCCACCTTTTCTTTTTCTTGATTGTTTGCAAATTTAAAAAAAAAAAAATTATACCAAACGCGGACAGAAATGCTAATTTGGACAAATTGAAATTAGGGTTTATTTTTTAAACAAAGATGTAGACAATATCATTTAAAGCTATTATTGCTGGCTTAACACGCTGGGGAGCCACGTTGGTCATGAAAATTGATAAAATATTGCAACGTCATGTTTCTGGCAACACATATCAAAGTTAGTACTTAAATGGTCATTTTTTTTAAGTGACACCTAAGTGATCTAACAAAAAATTTTAGCACGAAAGTAAGTCTTGTATGAAAATTATGACACTCTAGTGCCATATCGCTTTTTTCTTGTATTCACCATCTTTTATTTGTCTTTTCTTTACCCACACCTCAAATTTATCAATTTTTACATTAATTTACCAATCTTTGTTTTTCAATCACTTTACCCACCATTGTCTTACATACCAACTTTGTTTAGAACTACCAACCCACTAACAGTATATAACTTTTGAACTAAGCTCCCTTTGGTGCCATAGCATTTCAAAAGAAAAAAGGAGTGGCAGCCAATGTTACTTCAAAGAAGTGAGAGAAAATTAAGGAATTAGATAATAGGACCCATAAGACAATAAAATAGGTTAATAAAACCAAAAAGAAAAAATAGTTTTGGAACTTCTAGAAAATGAAGTGATAAATAATTCTTTGGAAATTGCAACATTAGTTGCATTGAAATAATTTCCAAATAATGAAATCATTTTCAATTAAATGGAAATTAAAAAGAACAAAGTTAGAAAAGAATCACATTTGATAGAAAATACTATGGAATTTTGAAAAGGTTAGAAAAGTATTGTTATAAATGAACTTAAGTTGATGGTTTATGACAATTCATTAAAAAAAAAAACACGTGTCAAAGATGATATGCGAGATTTTTTTATCGTTATATATTCTATAAGAAAATTATTTATCAGTTATATAGAATTAAAAAACACATTGATTAGGTAATATGGAGGAATTATCAATTTACCACCTTTTTTTTTTTTTTTGGCGAACTCAAAGAAACAAGTCACTTAAATAGAAAAAGTGTAAGATACAGAAGAAAAGTTGGTGGTTCATTTTTCTCTCGAGTAATTTGAACTAACAGAGATATATGAATTAACATTTTATGTCATGAAAAACAAAGATTTATCTATTCATAATAAATTATTTTGTTCTTTATTGTAATAAAAAAGTTGTATCGGCAAACCTTGGGTGTTATTCTGAAATACAAAATAAATTTTTGCTTTTTAAAAATACTGAGATTATTTTACTAAGAGTACCCCCAAAATAGCTAATAATTTTAATCCATTATTAAAATATTTTAATCTTAGCAAAGAGTCACGTAGGTTAGGTAGAAATAAATAGACTTTGGAATTTCAGGTACGGTGATATTTTGGTATGACATAAAAGAGAGTGAAAACGAGCGCTCACGCTCATTAGAAATGTGTTTTATTCTAACTTTATCTAGTTGGTGTTTCGATTTCAAGGAGCCGGTTACCCAAAGAGAAGGAATGTGGAGGGACCATTAGGATTTGGACAGGTGATGCAATCATTTAAACTAAAATATCATCATTGAATTGCGGTTTTGAAATACTGTTTTTTTTTTTTTTGTTAGACATCCAAAAATAACCAATTTTTTTATTATTATAATTAAGTATCAAACTTAGTCAATAAGAACTGAATTTATCGATTAGGAATGGAAAAATTAACAATTCACTAAAGAAGTCATCGTCACGAAAACGTAACTATTGAGTTATGTTTTGTTGCCGCTAATTTAGGGTTTTTCTTTAACTTCTTGTGGATAATTATTCTAGATGATAAGATTTAGTGGATAACACTTCTTATAACTGCCGTTAGGAAGACATTGTTATTTAAAATCCAAAATTGTAACCGCAAAGTGTGGGCTATGTATAGCAACATTGTACTCTATGGGTTTCTCTCAATCAATCATAGAACTCAACTTTCTCATAAATTTATCTTTATTTTTACTATTCCGCAATTTTAACATCTTTCAATTCCAGTACTATAGTCATAATTTCAAATATCCAGTGGTCCATTAAATTCTAGCGTATATTTTCATTGTAGTTTTCAAATCTTCATTATTGATTAAATTCCAACGTTATATTTTTTTACCATCAAGCTTTATCGTTAATTAAATTCCAACAAAAATTTTTATGTTATTAAACTTCATCATTGATTGATAAAAAAAAAACTTCATCATTGATTAAATTTTTTTAAAGCGTGTGTGTTTCTTTTGTCCTTTGATATAATTTCTATCCAAAATCATCATAGGACTTATCTCAATCTTGAAAAGGTCAAAGAACGAATTTCAACCAAAATTATTTAGTCTACGATCCAATTTCAGCGACACATTTTCCAAGGGGAAGGGACGTGATTTCCGTGGAAGGTAACGAGTTTTGGTAGGAGATTTCCACTCGCTCTCTCTCTCTCTCTCTCTCTCTCTCTCTCTCTCTCCCAGCCGTCCTTGTTTTGGCTCATTTGAAGTATATTGTGTCTGTGCCAAACCTTCGAATTGTATAGACAAATATTTAATGTCATGCGAAGGAGCAAAAAGAAAAAGTACAATGATTATGTTCCTCATCCACATCATTATTTATCAACGCCGCCCGGTTGTTATCAAGTCCATGGAGCCATTATGCAGGGAGCATATTCCTCCTTGCATTGTCTTGAACCTCCGCAGCCAAACTTGCTTTTGGCGATGCATTATTATAGGTTGTCCCTGGACTGTTCTTTTGAGAATAATGGAAGATGATTTGGTCAAAGGGTGTCCTGTGATGGTAATTATAAATTCCATTCTCCAATAATGTGAAAATATGATGCTTATTCTCGATAAATGCCATATATATAATTAAATTTTAGATCGTCCTTTCGAAAATATGACATTCTATTCGTAAATGGAGAAAAAAAATTGAATGTGAGTAGGACATACTATTTAAACAAAGAACAAAAAGACGATTATGATTCGGTGAAGAAAGTTCCCAATTATACAGTTTAAGGAGAACAAAACAAAAGCCGATCCTTTAATTATTGGATGAGGCCTTTAGTTAAGGGCTTACCCTCAGATGATTGGATCAAGCCTAGATTTTGTACCACGAAAATTGATGCAATGACCACAAAAATGGGCTACTGATGAGCCACAATGGCCCATATAAGTGATCTGCTATTGCAACAGAAACCCATTTCTGACTACCCCAACAAAAATTATGAACAAGTCTATCATAGAATTATTCTTTGTGGCTTTTTTTTTAATTGCCAAGGCATTCTGCTTTCTTGGGGAATACATAAGAACTTTCAGGGTATCCAATGAACTTTCCATATGAACAAGCCCATGACGAGTGAAAAAGTAAGAATTCTGCAAGTGGCACAAATGAATTCGAGATATTAATTTCAAATCATCTCCTATTGACTTATCTCAACTATTGAAATAAGTACATGTTACATTATGATCAAGTCATCTTGGATTCACAATTGAGCTATAAGCCAAGCAAAGTAGATTATGGAACTTGAATAAATAAAAGATACAATCAAAAGCGCGATGAATGTCTTGGGCTAAAAACACATACTCTATAGATCGAGTTGACAAGTAAGTTCAAGCGGGTGCATTATTTTAAAGTACAATAAAAGGACTATAATATATTCTGGTCATATGGAATAAAATACTTCTATTAAGCTCACAAATCCTTGTAGAGTTCTAGTTACACATGTTCTCAACCAGCTGCTCAGCTCAATTTGGTATTCTAGTCATGCAAACTCAGAGAAAAACAAAAAGAAATCGAAACTCAAATCTTTCTTTGCAACTCTTATCGCTTAAAGCATCTATTGCGGATGACAGATGCCGCAATGCCCTCAAACCAGCAGAAAAGAAACATGAGAATGACCTCCCATCAGACCCCTGTGCCTTCCCGCACGCGGGTTCTTTTCGGTCCCTGGGGAGGAGGTGAAACGAGTTGTTCAAAGCGTATTGGGCGACACACGCTTTCAGCGGTTCCCTCCTTCGTCACTTTCTATAATGGCCGCAAGAAATGCGCCGCTTGTTTCTGCTTTGATGTTGATGCGAGGGACTCGCCAGCGAAACGAAAGGATAAGCCCGTTTGACTTTGACCGCCGCCAGATGCCCCACTCGCCACTTAAAAAACCTGGTGCCAATCGTCCCCTGGAGGGAGCCGTGGTCTTGTCTCTTAGAAAGGTCAAAGCAGTGTTTTCTTCCAACTTGTTGGTCTTCCAGGCTGAAAAGCAACCCGACATACACGCCTCTCGTTTCTATATATTTATCTACCAGCCGCACCATTATGGTAACAGAAACCGTGCCGGTCAAACCTAACCTTCCTCTTCTTCCTCCTGTTGTGTCCTGAGCCTGAGATTAGCGAGAGAGGGATGATTCTTGTGTTGGCAAGATTCGGCAAATTCCGTTCCAAGATGGAAGATCACTTTTTCCACCACCAGCCCGACCACCTTCAGACCCAACTCTTTTCCTCCTTCTTAGAATCGTTCGAGTCCGATGTTTCGAGCCGCTTCAAGAGCCTGTTCTTGAATCCAAGACCCGTGTCGGAGCCCATCTCCTTCTCTTGGATTCGCCGATGCTTTGAGCTCTTGCCTCACATGAACAGGGCATTTTCGCAGCTGGTGGTGGGACTGGACCACCCCATGAGCAAGTGGGAAGCTGGCACTGCGGGGGCTTATCTGAGTTACAGCTTGAATGTGCTGGAGCACATGAATCTGATCAGCTCAAGTATTTCTCATCTGGGCCAAGCCAGGGTCTGTCTCACCCATGCTTTGAGCTTGGCTGATGCTTCACCGTCTCATGCCCTGGAGCGTTTGAAGGCCCTTCAGCCAGAAGAAGCTTTTACCAAGGATCTCAAAGTGGAAGAAACAAAAGAAGATGGTGACCAAGAAAGGACTTGTTCTGGGAAGGACCTGTTAGTTCGGAAAGCTTTGATTGTTATGAAGGGTATTGAATCTTGGGTTTGTGGGGTTTTGATTTCTGCTTTCACTGGAGATGTAAAACCATACATGGAAATGAGAACAGGGGCCACCAAGGTTCTCGGCTCTTCCTTGGTCAGTCTGGAAGCAGGATTTTATGAAGAATTACTGGAGAAAGGTAGTGTATTGAACGAGGTTCGGGAGATTAATGGTTCGGTGGCTTGCCTTGTTGCTGCATTGGAAGATGGGAAAACCAGTAATGAAGTTGGGGAATTGAAGATGAGATTGGAAGGATTAGAGAAGATGTTGGATGGATTAAGGGAGGAGGTGGATGCTCTCTTCGCTGAGGTCTTGGCAAGCAGAAATCAAATGATCGATTGCTCAAGACCAGGAACGCATTAGGGGGGGACCAGATACTGCAATACTTTTGTGTTCATTAGATGTCAGTCGTACATATAATTTGTTTGTAAATTCCGATCGAATTGTTCTCAAGTGTATTTTCTTCATCAGAAAGAAGCACGATTTATTTATTTACTTTTTTTCTGTTAGAGGTAGCGAAGTTCCATTTCATCTTCCACTTGCCAAAACACTATCATCAGATTTCAGGCACGACTGATGATACAAAAGGGATCTCAAGCCAATGAAGGAAAATTTTGCTAATAAACGACTAAAATTCAGGCCCCAAAAGTAAGCCAACAATCTGCGATTCCCAAAGCCACATCTCGAAAAACAGATTGGCAAACGCCTAGCCTTCCGAATATCCTGAGAAATTGTCTGTCTCCCTTTAATAAATGAGGGAGGAGTAAAGCTGAGATCTTAACTTTTTCCTAGTTTCTAAAAAGATGCATCAATCTCATTAACTGGTGACATCAATCTAAGAAGCCATAGTTCCTAGGGAATGAAGGAAAACAATGCCAAAAGCATATCACAGCAGGCCCTTTTGACTCCCTTTGCTGTTGTAGTTCTCTTTGTCAGACATGCTCCGTTTGTGGTACACATCAAATGGCAGCCTGAACAGCCAAAGAAAAGGCTTAGGCTCAATACAAATCAGCATCTAGATGTAGCCACAACGACCACTAGTAAATTAAACTATCAAGCACCTAAAAGTAGTGTCAACTTGTTGATATTTGGATTAAAAATGCAGTGTTATGCCATAAGGATTTCTCTCAGTATATTGTGTTTCGGGTCGGTCAGGTTGTGTCTCATGTTGCCAACCCTCCTTACGACTCCACACTGAACATTTTATTCTGTAAACTCCCTTAGCGGTTTACCATATTCTTTTGTCAACTACAGAAATGAAACTGAAACTATATTAAACTAACTAATTTAGGCTTATTCAATCAAGGATAGGGGAATTTCCTACCCTAGATACAATGTTGTGTCAGAATCTCCGTTTTCAGCTGTGCGATTGCAGGTCTTATCAGGACTGCCAGAGCCAGAGTTGTTGAGGGCTTTCCTCCTTTTTTCTGGATTATATTCAAGCTGATGGGTAGATGGAAGAAAACCTCTAAGCTCGTCGACCTGCAATGCATGTGCAGAAAATTCAAAAGAGAAGTCTCAATTCTCAAGTAAGACAGATTATCTGAGGATTATAGGGACGAAAAAAGATGAGATGAGCATATTTGCCTGTCTGCGCAGAGTTTCATTCTCCAGCATAGCCCTCTGCTCCTGCAAAGAAGATATCGAGCTAGTTATTAGCAGGTAAGAACTACGTGGCCAACAAAAAAGTGAGCTACATGCAATGATACCAATTAGTAACTCAAACCCTGAAGGTGACGAAAATACGTGAAGCAACAGTAGACTCTGCTCATAAAGCACCTTATCAGATTGCTCAAAAGATGGAAAAGGTTTGTAGTGTTCCTGTGCTTCTTGATTGAATCAAGTATAATTTTCAATTTTTCCCTCTATACCATGATAAGTACCAAGTCACAACTTTAGGGATTTTCATTCTGAATTAGCCATGGTCTTTCACAAAATTATATCAAATCTGGCATACCTGTAATCTTGAACGCTCCAGCTGCTCCAGAAGCCATTGCTCCTGAAATATTACAAATTACGTTAAGGCAACCTAAGAAAAGGCAATCCAGAACCCAGAATGCAGAATTCAGTTTAAAATTTGTTCCTCCTAATGAGCTTCAACTGTAAGGAAAAGAAAAGGCTAAAAGAAGATTGATTCTATGAAAACCTTCTTCTCCTTGACAGATGATAAGGCCCCACTCAATTGCTGTTCCAGTTGCTGCAATTCCTTTATGCTCAGGCCATTCAAGTCCTTGCCCAGTAGCCTTCTATCAATTGCAAGAAATGAACAGTGAAGTATTGACTAAAGAAAGGAACAGACAAGAAATAATGAAAAAGGAAAAAAAAAAACACTCACAGTTGTCTCATCTGCAGCTCTGCGATTTCATCTTTTAGGGTGTCTACCACCTTATCATCTTCTTTCTTCAGGCGAAATAATGTTAAGTCAGAAAAGTAGATTTAATTATACGAGTACAGTCTAAATGGGAGGGATGCTAGAGGAAATATCTCCAGTAATTTAACATGGGACCAGCATATTAACGTAAGCAAAAGGCATTTATTTAAAAAAATAATAGGAATAATCTGGCAACCCTTTCCAAAGATAATGCATTCAATGGATCCTGTTTGGCTTTAAAACAATGAAAAAGACCAGCAAGTGAACCAAGTTGAACAGTGATGAGAATGATACCGTAGACTCTGGCTTGTACTCTACAACAGTGGACTCTGGAGAATCTTGACACCTGTTGTATCTTGATAGTATCTGTTTCATTCTGCAATACAAGATGCAAGTGGAAAAATCATAAAAAACAAGGTCTCTTCCACTGGCTAACTACTTAAATAACAGGATATTTTGAATTCATAAAATGTCAGAGTACATCAAAAGCAAACGATCCAACCTCAAAGTGAGAAACCAATCTGCTATTGGCGTTGGATGAGTTGACAGAGAAAAATACATTAACTTCAGGTAACAAAGTGACTCAGATATGATAATCAATCATTACATGCTAACTAAATCACATTGCTTCGACGTTCGTTTGGGTTCAATTAAGTCATACTCACTGCAAAGATCCCCAGAGTGACTTCTAAAACAGAGCATTTTTTATTTTGTACCCAGGCTTCCATTTTCTATATCTATATTCTACAAAAGTGCATTGATGTTAAGTCTCAACTTCAAAGCATGAGAAACCCTCTCTCTGGCAAACCATACCAGCATAGGTCCTCGGGTTGATTAAACTAGCAAGGCGTGTGAGCGAACCCCTCCATCCACACTTGGTGAGATATGGGGAGGCACAAAGTTGAGGAGTTAAACCTTGAACTCCTGACTGTCAGGTCAGTCCCTCACCAATAAGCCGTTACAAAAATTTCAGTTTTTGGATTCCTATTGGACACAATTAATTTGCAATGCCACGAGAAAGACCAAGCTTAAGTCAGTCCCAGAAAAGCACAAGAAACAAAATGGGCTACACCTTCGAGGTAAGGAAAGTGATTAAATAATAAAATTTGGAATAAATACCTATGATGCCGACAAAATTTAGCATTTACAGCTCTTGAATTGTTCTATATGGAAACAGGGTATGCACAACATGAAAGAAGACTCTTAAACTTGAGAATACAAGTGTCTACAAAATCTGAATTGGCAAGGAATAGAATGATAAAATTTAGCATCGATTGCAAAGATCCATTCAGCATGAGAAGAACGTCTGCAAAGTCCTAGAAAAATATCCCAGTCTGCCAAAAAGAGAACATGATTACCAAATTCTACTACGGCCTTTCAAGCATTCTAACATCAACTGGCAAAGGAACACAGCAACATGAATGAACAAAAAAAGTCCATTACTGCTAATTTCTAGAAACCTTAACAAAAACTTCCTGGAACTATATGACACAAGAGCTCCTGGAAATACAGAGGACTATTCAGGTAAATATGATCTAAAATTTATACAAAAAAGTCCCTCAAATTTTCACAACCATCCCTGGTATTTAAAAGGAAATAGAACTCACGGAAAACTACTGATATAAAGTTCCTAATTTTACCACTGGATTGGCAAAATATGAGAACCTGCAACAACCAAAGGACATGTGCAACAACCAAAACCACATTTTTCGAGTTAAATGGAATGAAAGAGCTTTTTGACTAACAGAGTTAAGTGAAGACATGATCTAACACATGCAATTTTTTGGAAAAAGAAATTCACTCTCTGCTTCAGGCAAAGGCACACAAGCAGCATATCATCAGACGACCACTTCAGGTTCCAAAGCCCAAAAACAAAAAACAAAGCAAAAAGGAAGTCCGTACAAAGGGTCAGGCAAAACAGATCAAAACATGCAACTCAATCGATTTGGAGAGAAAGAAAAGATCAAAACTTTACAACACATACCCAGAACTGGAGAACTCGTAAAGCTTGCCAGTATTCGAGAAGATTATGACAGCAACCTCAGCATCACAGAGGATAGAGAGCTCCTGCGCCTTCTTGAGCAACCCAGAACGCCTTTTCGAGAATGTAACTTGCCTGCTATTAGCATTCTCAATCCTCTTTATCTCAATCTTCCCTCTCCCCATTTTTCTTTCTCAAACACAAGAAAGAAAGAAACCCAATTGATCAAAATCAAAACCCAGAAAATAAACCCCCTCCCACCAAAAAAAAAAAGAGAGAGAGAGAACAGAACTGGTGATCCTAAACAAAATCTCCCTTCTGGGCTGTTTAAAAAAGCAACCCCTTTTCCGTTCCTTCAAAACCAAAAAAAGAAAAAAAACTGGGCTTTAATGTCTGGGTTCTTGTGCTATAGATGGCAAAGAAGGAAGTACTAAATTCAGAGAGGAGAAGAAAATAAAAGGGCGTGATGAGAGAAAGAGCGTTTTGCACCAAATGGCAATATTGCCTGGAAACGGCAAGTTGCATGGCTCTGTAAACTAAGATAGAGTTGTGCATGCTTCTCTCTTTTGCCACTTTGAGTGTTTTGCTTTTAATAGGTCTCTCCTGTGGGCCCACCCCGGTTTTCCCCTGCTCTTCAAATTCTTATGAATATTGATACTATATGGGTCCATCTCTTTATTTCAAGAGATCCCAAATTTTCCATTTTATTGTAAATGTATTGCCATACATGGGACGGTCCATTACCATAATCAGAGGACTTGTATTAATTTTCTTGCTGTATTTAGAGATGTGAGAAACCAAAAAAAGAAAAAGGAGAGAGAGAGGAACTTGATTTGGTGTGTAATGTGGTGGGATACCTTGCCGAATTCAATTCTTTTCCTTTTTTTTTTATGCAGATTAAATCAAGAAACCGTCTAAATTAGTCAAATATGGGGAGTTGCCAAAAGTGGCCGTGGAGTTAAAGCAGGCAAAAAGCATCACCCTTGGGTTGCAGCATGAGGTGTACGGTTTTTCCAATTTGGTCATTTAGTTTTCAAAAGTTGTCAAGTTTTGGTGAGGGTAAGAGGGCTCTTTCTTTATTTGTTATCTGCTGTTTCTAGTTTTAGAATTCTGCATAGTCTTATTGCCATATTTGGAGTGCCCATTGCCTGGAAAAGGCAAATTAGAGTAAATACAATTCCTTTACTTAGAATGCTGAGGTGCCACATTCGATAAGTGGCAACTCCTCCTTTTCACACACAAATTTCTTGACCCGATTAAAGAAAATTATTGCCAAATTTGGGAATTTGCAAAAAATATGGACATCTCTCCATTTTCTGCTCCTTAATTAAAATCTCTTTTCGAGGTACATTCCATTTAATAAATGCCCATCTGGGATTTGCTATTGAGATGCCAGTTATTAAACTTCTTTTTTTTTTTTTTTTTTTGTAATTTCTGCATTAACCGGTGCTCCTTTCTAGCTAAGCCATCCCTTTTTTGGCATTACTTAGTCAATAAGAAATTTTCGAGTTGATGTATATTATTTAATGTAGGTAGTTTTTCAGATTGTCTTACCGTGAATTTCGGGAAAAAAAAAACTTTCCAATCCATTCCGGCTTCTTAGAATCTGTTCCTACTTCCAATTTAAGCGGTCGATGCAAATGATCCGTCAAGCCATAATTTATTTTGGCATAGATCACACGGGATTCTTAATCTAACCAACTTATACAGTCGCTCTTAGACGAGATCTTGTAAAAATCAATTTAACCGTGAGATTTCCAAATCAAGACCTCTCTTTGGCTCTTCCTAAATTTGTTTGAATTCTCATTGACAGTGAACTTAATCCATCGCACGCGTCGGTTAATTGCTTTTCATCTGACCAGCACTTTTTAAGCTTTTCTTTGGAACATCTCTTAGCCGAGCCTGACTTTTTTGGCCAAACTCCCTTTTATGTCGAATAATTAGGTGATTAATTTTCGCACACAGGACCAAATTTATCTCGGCCTTTCATCGAAAATGCATTGTTCAAGTTAAAAACTAGTTGATACGTGTAAAACTTTTTCCTCCTCATCTAACTCTAGGAGGATGCATATTTAAAATGGGACATCCTCCAGCATGGTTATTAAAACTAGAAAAAGAGGTACTCATACAGAAGACAAAAAAAAAAAAAATTAATGAAGAAGAAATAAAGTGTAATTTGAAATACTTAAAGAGACGAATTTTTGTTGCCGGTAAAGGAACGAGATTTAATTTAAGTTTAGAATATAATAGAGCTTCATGAGAAAAAACCAGAGTGATTGATCCTTTTGAATTGTTTGTTACCTATTATTCGGTATAAAGAAAATACCCTTTTGAAAGAGCTTTATGAATGCCGAATTTCGTGAAGCGTGAATTTGTATGATGAACATATTGTCCAAACCCAACGGATCGAGGAAATGACCCAAGATAGCCCATCAGTCGGCCCAGAGAACCATGAGATCTAGCATCTTCTGACATTTACATTTTCAAAGAGACTCTAGAATATTTGAAGGGTATAATGGAAAATCTATACTTGTGATTAATGGATAGTGACAGATAGGAAGATCGAACTCTCTAGCTTTAGATCAAATGGATTTAACGGTTGTAAAGAGATGCACTCATGTATAAATAGGGTGCCTTACCTTCATTTGAAAAATACAAGTATTCTCCACAATTTTCTATTTTGGGTTGATCTTCCTTGAATTAAGGGATTAATGGATAGGGTTAATCCTTTAATCAAAGGGAGGTAATCGATAGTTATAGAGAGAGTAACTCATAAATAGAGATGACCTCTATTTCATTTGAATCATCCAACATTTGAGCAATGTAAGTACTATTGAGAGTGTCTTTGTAAACTTTGTCTCCAGAATTTCCTTTAATTGGGATAACCCATTGCCATAATAACATACCCCCGAATTTTCAACATATTCTCATATTATATGGGTCCACCTCCTTATTTCAATAACTCCCCAAATTTTTCAAATGTATTGGGATAACCATTACCAACCATTACCATAACTAGAGGAGTCATTTCCTATTTTCTTGCTGTATTCACACATCTATAAAGGACAAGATGAGAGAACTGATTTTGTGTGTAATGGGCGAGCTAGAATCCAATTCTTTTCCTTTTCTTGATGTTGATTAAGTTAATTAAAGATATTGCCTAAATTAGTCTAAGTGCTGGGGAGTTGCCGAGAGTTGTTGTGGAGTAAAAGCAGGCAAACAGCATCATTCTTAGCTTGTAGTATGAAATGTATGATTTTGCCAATTTAGTTATATAATTTTCAGCATTTACCAAATATTGGCGAGGGAAAGATGACTCTTTCTTTATTTGTCATCAGATAGTCTTATCACCAGCCCGTAGCCGGATGGGAGCCAATGTAATTCTTTTGCTTACGACACAGATGCCAGACTTTGTACATTCAATAAATGCCGAGCTCCTTTTTTTTTTTTCACATAAATTTTTCTTACCTATAATTTATTTTAGCATAGATTTACGCCTGATTCTTAATGTAACCAACTACTGGCACAATGATTTGAGCTCGTCTATTAGGTACTTATATAGCCAGTTCTTGACGAGGCTTTAGTAAAAATCAATTCAACCGTGGGATTTCAAAATCAAGACCTCTTTGACTTCCTAAATTTGATTGAGATTTAGGCTCCCTTGTTTTTTGTGAAAAATATTTTCCTCATTTTCTACCATTTGAATCGCTTATAAAAATGAGTCTTCTAATTAGAGAAAATCTATGCTAAAATTCAGAAAAATAATTCTCTTTTAAAAATCAAAAATCATTTTCCAAAATATAATTAAATATCGACACTTGAACCAAAAACTTTACGCTTGACATGGAAACCCTAATGCTCATTTTTGGTTATCGGCTCCCAAACCCGAGTCCATCGAGGTTGGGCCCAAGACCTTGGCGCTCATGCCCAGGTCTTCGACGCCAATACCCAAATCCATCAAGGCCGAGCCCAAAGCCTTGGTGCCTATGCTCGATGCCCCCACACACGAGCCTGAGTTCATAAAAGTTGAGCGCAAGACTTCGATAGCCATGCTTACACCCTAGCATGGCTCCTTGTCACTCTAGCCCGAGTCCATAAAACTCTTAACCAGGTCTTTGGCACTCAGTCCAAGTCCCCGGTGATCTAACTTGAGTTCTTAGTGCCCGTGCTCAAATCCCCCACGCCCTAGCCCAAATCCATCGAGGCTGAGGCCCAAGACTCTAGCGTCCACACTTAAGTCCATCAAGGTTGGGTTTGGGAACCGGTGACCAAGTATAAGTCCTCGACACCCCAACTCAAGTCCAGGTCAAGGGGCCTATGCCTAATTCCCCACGCCAAAGTGAAAGTCCACGAAAGCTGAGGCCCGAATCTCCAATACCTATGCCTAGGTCACCAATGCCTAGACCCTAATCCACCGAAGTCAAGCCTTAGTCCATCAAGGTTAGCCTTAATACCCAAGAGCCTGGCCCAAGGTCCCTCGCACTTGAGCCTAGGTCCATTAAGACTGCAACTCGAATCCATTGCCAGTGCCCGTGTCCATCAAGGCTAGGGCTCGGCTGCTGGACATCTAAGGCATGGACATTTTGAGATCGGGCATTAGAGACCCAAGCACAAGCACAAGGATTGAGTCCAAAGCCCAACCTTGATGAACTCGGGCCTAGCCTTTATGGAGTTGGGCTATGGGCTCGGGCACCAAGGACCCAAGCTCGATCGTTGCTAGCATCCTAGGCCCAACCTCCATTGTTCAAAGTTCAAGTGTCTAGGACTCAAACCTGAGCACTAGTTCCCCCACCTTAGCCACTATGGCTTGGTACCAAGATCCTGCACTTAGCTTTTGCAAACCAAGGCCTAGGTGCTAAGGATCAGGGCAGCCTCTATGGACCTAGGAATAATGTTTGTGCTCTTGCTTGAGACCCAAGTGCCCATGTTCGGGTCCCAACACTCAAGTTGTAAAACATCGAGGCTGGACTTGAGATTTTGGTTCTTTAATTACCCATGCGCAAGTTAGTAACACCCAAATAATATATATGTATATTTAGGAAAATCGTGTCAAATTTTCATTTCAAAATGATGGAAAATATTTTTTTCATTTCAATTGCCATAAAATATTGTCATTTTCTTGAAAAATGATTTTTTAGAAAATATTTGAAAAAATGTAACATTTTTCGTAAAGAAGGGAGCCTTAATTGATAATGAACTTAAGGTATGTTTGTTTCACTAAAAATTTCATGATAAAAGAAAATATTTTTCATTTAATGACTTAAAGAAAGTTGTTTCCTTCTTACTAAAAAAGGAAGTTACTTTCCCCAATTTCAATTTTTGTATTTAGTTTATACAAAACATTTTCCGTGAATCGATTAATTTTCTATTATTCCTTCTTCTTTTTTGTCAAAAGCTTTCAATTATTCAAACACCGAAAAGTCGGAAAAAAGGTCTAGAAATAGTTTTTTTTTTTTTTTCAAACAAACGGACCCTGTGTGCCTTAAAACTTAATTCCTTTTTGTGTCAAATAGCGACCTATTTAATTTTCACAGTCAAAAATAGATATGTTTCTGCGCTTTTGTCCGAAATGGATTGCTCACGTCAAGACTAGTATGTTCGTCAGTTATTATTTAACTATTTCCTCAAGATCTAACTCTAACAAGTTACGCTTAGGAGGAAGCGAATTTAAAACCGTACACTCTCAAGTACGGTCATTTGAACTTGGAAAAAGGTATACAAGAAAAATATGTGAAAGAGCTTTATGAGAAAAGACCAGAGTGATCGATCCTTTTGGATTATTATTTTATCAATTATAAGCTAAAAAGATATCCTCTTGAAACAGCTTTATATACGCTTAATTTCGTGAAGAATCAAAATGGTCCAACGCGCACTGTCCACACATGCATGCAAATGCCTCCAACCACCAAAGTTCTCCAATGTGAATTTGCATTCTGGAGAGAGAAACTTTCTTCGATGAGCCCTGAATTTGCCCTTCCAACATTCTCATCCTAGTTTATAATTTCATATTATGCTTATCAAATCGATAGACTCTATGCATGTATCAATTGAGAAGAAGCCCAGCAAGACACAGGAAGCATTGCCCTTGTTCTAGTAAAGCCAATGGATCCAGCAATGAAATTGTTCCTAAGTTTATTGAGAGTTAATTTTAAATGCAATTCACCAATTAAGAGCTGCTAAACTTTAAATCATCCCTTGTACGTTCCCACCATTCATAACGTACATTCACTATTCACATGCTCATATGTAGCTTTTGTCTGTGGGTAAAGGAAAAACAATGCACATGTATTTAACATGCGTGGAGACAGAACTTACATCTGCAAGAAAGACAAGGACAGTGATCAGACCATGCAACATTATTAAGCTAATAGCATCTTTATCAATTCAATGTACATCACAACAACAAGGACAGGGACTAGGACAGAACAGAATTAAGTACCCACTAATGATGCAAATTACAAGACCGCTACATAATTCAAAAAATGTCAAGGGACCTTCGGCCGATTTGACTTTCCACATCCAGAAACATCATCATAGTCCCAAGATCACCCATTGCATGCAGAGAGCTCTACGAATACCTAGGGGATTAATGGAATATCGTCCTGCTACTTGAATCAGCAGTATTCAATGTGATGAGTTATAACATGCATCAAAACTAGTGAAGAGTACACTTGGATAGCTAACCAGAATGAAATGCTCTGAGAAGCCGCTATAAGTGATCAACATCCAAAGGGTAGGTTGTTATGCTACTCAGCTCTGTCTCGTCCATCTTTTTGCACACGTATATGAAGTGAGAATCTGGATCTTCCACCACAAAATCAGGTGGAAGCAAACCCTTCTCAGTAAGAGGCACGGGTTCCAGATATGACCTTGATGTTGAACTATTGTTTGCTAGCTTCTGAAATCCTGGTCTGGCTGTAGAAAAAATGAATAGATAATACAAAGAACAAATTCTCACTTTACCTCACAGAAAAACAAAACAAAATTAACTTGAACTATACAATGCAAATGACTAATTAGTAAACTAGAAATCGAGGAAAGTCACAACCAGCAATGTAAACCAAATAGGAGCTGCAATTTGCTATAAAGTAACCTGACAAAATTTAGTTTGTGATTCTTCTCACTGTCATGCACTTTGGAATGGCAAGCACCAAAATAACATACTTATGCTGGAAAAATCCACAGGGATAACAAGTCCAGTCAGAAGCGCCACATTGTAATTTGAACTAATGCATGTGTAATACGCAATACCACCGAACCAACCTAGCAATGACTAATTAGAGTAGTCAGATGATTGTATCCTTTTAAAGGAAAAATAAAATAGAACAACTGGCCAGAAAAGAAAAGGATATAAAACAACCTAAACAATGATCCCCATGCCTGTAGATATAATAGATGTTTCTAATGGTAAAAGTTCAGTTACAGCAAGTAGTTTCTGCAGATTGTCAGGACATATTGGTCATATTCTTCCATTTTAAAAGGGATTTCTCTCCAGATCAGAAGGACTTACGTATGATGTACAGAATGATTCTCCAGTTGTATACTGGTTGGTCCAAATGAAGCATCCTCACATTTGGATCCCCATATGTAATCTGCAATTCATCATCTATTTTTTTAACCTAAAACCAGAAATGGATGTGGGCAAGATAAGCTTAACATGTTGCATTTAATTACCAGCATGTAGATTCCTCCAGCTTTAAGAAGTCTACAAGCGAGAAACAAACACAAGTGAGGACAGGAGCAGTTAAAAGAGAAGATGGACTGCATCTTCCAGAAAAAATACCAAAGAAATTCTATAAGAACATAAAAAGAAGTCAGCAAGGGAAATCATGTACACGACCTGCTCACCTCTCCTAGCATTCGAGCAGCACTTGTCTGAGCATCAGTGCCACACTAATCAAGAAAAGCACAAATTAAAAATAAAATAAAATAAAAAGCCGATGCATGAAATTATTGAGTATGTACTCACTACTCAGACAATTGAATAAGTAACATACCATCAAGGAATCCAGGGTTCCTGGTCCCATGTCAACAAGCCACGTGAATGCATATCTCAGGAAAAAAAAAAAAAAAAAGATTACAATCAGCATGCCAAAATCTGGAGAATTAGAAGAGTATTTATTGAGGGGGAGAACTTTAACCTTTATCGATGACACAGTCAAATGACTCATCCGAGAAGAAGCTCATGGCCCTAACATCCATTTGCATATCTATCAAGCTTCATGAAGGAAAAATAACCAGAATTTGGAAGCAGCAGGAGAATGGTATCTGAAACCAAATATAGAAAGCTAAAAGGATACATTTAAGCTGAGGGATAGATTCATATTTTCTTCTCATCATTTCAATAGCCACTGAGGAAATGTCAATGTTTGTTATGTCTTCATATCCATCCTTTACCATGTCTTCAGACATTACTGCAAATAAGAAGAGTTTTCATAAGAAGAACATCTCAAACTACAGAAGAATGCCACAACTCTGCTGTAGTAACTTCTACAGAACCTCCATAAGCTTTCATAATATGTTTTACTTCTTCTATCACTACCACAAACCCGAAATCCAAAAGTTTCAGATGACTTTGGTCAACAATCTGTTAGTGAGAAACAAAATAGTGACTCGAAAATCAAATTTCATTCTTTAGTGACTATAGATATGTTTCTGCATTGAAGACTACCAGCTAGGTACTCCTCTGTTGCAATAAACTAACCATAAAAGAGTGGTTAACAAGCAATGGAGAGTGTATGGCCAAAAAAAAGGAAACTTGAGAGGCGTTTCTACTTTATGGTCGAGAAATCTAGAATTGCATTACTTTCCCTCCTGCGTCTTCAATAAGAACCCAGACAGAGATGAAGGGATCAAACCCAGGATTTCCAAAGTGCGAAAAAGATTAATTTCCTCTTTTATAATTGATAAAAGAAAATTTATATTTCTCTAGGACTATCAATCAAGCACAAAAGTTTGTGTGGATTCGACATCTTAAAAAAAAAAAAATAGAGAGAAGGTATGTTTATCATGAACCACAATGATTTAGATTTATCGAGGGGATGCTTGCATTATTGCCATTTATCTAACTATCAAAGACAGACAGTTGATTTAGAGTTCTCACATCCCCAACAACACTCCTACACAATCCACCCAATTTTCTTTAATAATCCATCATGAAGACAGTCATAGATATACAATGAAATATCTGCACAAATGATATCAAAGAACTTGCCAAAAGAAAATGAGATAAACCAAGCTCCACAATGAATCCAATAATGAATAAGAAAACTGAATAATGGTAAGGAAAAGAATCACCTGATGTCAAAAAACCTAGGAAAGAATAATCTAATTGCAAAATTAAAAAAGGCCTCTAATTTTCTGAATATCCACATTGACAACAAGGGCAGGAGCAAGACAAATAACAAAATAAGCATGGTATGCGATGAGGTTGCACTGCCAGAAGTGACAGAATCCTTTCAACCTCAGCATGAACAGTAATTAAGCAGAGGAAACGGCAGGATAGCCTAACTTCAAGAATGGTTAACCATTGACATCACCATGCTTGGGCCCTATTTTCACTCATCCATCTCTTCTACCTACAGAATGACCAAATGGAGATAACTAACACTTACAACAACAGATGCAATTCAAAGCTCTCATACTTCCATGCAGAAGAGTCACCTCCTTTATGTTGTAGCGTAATAATTGTCTTCCAAGTTTTTCAATGCCATATACCAATTACAGTCTGACCACCTAAAGTGCCACCAGATAGAGTTTTTCTCTCCCATAATAATTGCAATGCAGAAGATATAAAGCTCAAAGCCTCAAATACCATCTTCTTGATTTAATTCCTTGATACATTGCAAGAGCAGAGTTTCACCAAAAACGTATGTAAACAGGTACTGGACGGATAATAACCAGCGAGTTTAACTTAGGACCAGGCCAACTATCAACTCCAACCCAAAAGAAAAACACAAATTTGCATGTCCTCGAGGGAACAGGATTCAGAAAGATCCAAATCAATAATGCAATTAAAACCACGTAGATTGATCCAGGTCCAAGGTTCTTACTTCTTAGTCCACGGCACAATCAAATCAGGAAAACAAACTCGGACCAATGACTTATAATCCTCCGCTTAATTCATAGTAATTATCCGAATACTAACTAGGGGGTTCCACCGGCAAGATCCCAATTTTTTCCCTAAAGATCCCAAATTTGAACCCGTTCTCCCATACCCGTTTGCATTCAAGCAGATCGAAACAACCACAACAACCACTGAGGATGCAAGACAAAAGGGCACGAAGGAAACGAGGCATGAGTGATAAGCACAGAAAGAGGCGAAGAGGCGAAGAGGAGGGGGCGGAATCACATACGGGCGTTGCCGCATCCGACCACAAGGACGCGAGAGGAGTAGCTGGGGATGTACGTGCGAATGAAAGGGCGAAGGCCAGAGTAACGCTGGTACCAGTCGAAGTGGCCCATCTCCGCTTCCTGCACGTAGCGCGCGTCCCAGTAAGTGGCGTCGCCATAGTTGTACGTGTTGCAGCTCGACACGTCCCTGTACATCCTCCCTCCTCCTCTTCTTCCTCCTTCGCTTTCGAGCGAGTGAGGTGACGATTCGGGTGGGATCTCTGCTCTGCTGTTTCGGTTGGGTCTGCGGCGAGACGAGTTAAAGATGAGAGGGTGAGGCGATCTCTGGTTAGTTGTCCGGGCGTGCGATGGTCGTTCGGTAACGACGGAGGTTGGTGGTGGGACTGGGGGTGGTGGAGGCGGTGGTTTTTGTGGGGGCGTCAAATCTTCACCGTACGTTCCTTGGGCCTGCTTCGGAAATTTTCGTTTATTATTTTACCCCGAAAGTTGAAGAAATGAAGAACGGAATTCTTCCTGAGTTTCGAGAAGATTCCAAAAGATTTGAATATTCTAAAGGATTTCGAGAATTTCGATGTTTTGTAAGAATCAAGGCGCGATTACCACGGTGTTTGTTTACTGGAGGGCAAGAAATTGAAATCGAAATTGGAAATCGCCGTTTTCTGTACTCTCCCGTCCCCCACCAATCCCTGACCATCAAAATGAGCGCAGGGACTCGAGATACTAACTGACACCGAAAGCATTTTACATGATCATATTATAAAGTGTCGTAAATTTAGGGATTAACATGTTTGTTAGGATTGAATTTTTCTCTTTCAAACTTCATTACTTTACTTGAAGGAAGAGTGATTTTATCTTACTTCTTTACATCTGTAGTACAGTAATTGTATAAGACCGTTCTTATTTGAGGCCCTCAAATAAAGTTCAAATATCTATACATTCTAATTATCTCTTATCCATTCCGAAAAAGTACCAAAAAAGTCATAAATCTATTATAATTATGTTGATTTAGTTCTAAACTTTTCAGTTATGTTAATTGTTACTGTATCTTGTCACGTTTGCCAATTGAGTCCATCCACTAATTTATGCTGAAAATTGCTAACATGAGTATTAAACGTCTTGTGTGATATAACCGACATTGACGTTAACATTTTTTTAATAGTTTCATTTGTTTTTTATAATTTTTCTTTCTTTCCTTCTCCTTTTCTTTTGACTTAACCACAGGTCATGGTCGACGAGGGCAGGCGCCGCGCCGGTGAGGCCTCCTTTGCCGGAACTAGCAAGGCTGACCTCACCCACGTTAGGGTAACCTCATCAAGCGTTGCCTAGGTGAGGGTTCCCTCGCTAACACTTGCTTTCGCTTGGACCACTGCCAACCATGGCATGCCACTTGAAGAAAGAGAAGGGCAAGAAAAACAAAGGAAAAAAATTATAGAAAATATATTCATTAATGCCGATCATGCCATGTAAAATCATTAGCAACCATATCAGTAATTATCAATCTAAATTGACTGAATGAATTCAATTGGCAAGATATGAAAATATCTAGGATTACACGAAATTGGCATAATAAAAATGTTTAAATCTAAGTTGATATAAATACCCCCCTCCCCGAAAGTTCTTGAAATGAACCACAACCACATAATTGCCTGTCGTCACGCCATCTATCGGCATAGCGTACCCTAGTTATCCTTCTTCTTGACCACCACGATGCTAGAAAAAAATCACCATAGATCCTTGTTGTCCTCCTTTTAATCTAACAATTCTAAGAATTATTCCTTGGTACTTCTCCACTCTATATCTAAGCATCCTTAACTCAAGAAAAGAATATCTTTGGGGACTTCTAACTTAAATTTCGACCGACATTTTTTTCAATATTTGAAATATCACTTGATTCAATTTACTCCAAAGTTCAAACCCTCGAATCACACGATACGCCCTCCTAGACATACAGGGCCGTACGTATCTGGCAAATGAAAACACGTCTAATGTAAAGGGACACCGGACAGAAGTCGCCTTGCGGTATTCACACGTCCTGCTGCACCAAATGCTATCGACATACGTGTCCTCTTCATGTCTAATTCGTCTCTCTCTCTCTCTCTCTGTTAGAGCGAGTGCCGCCATATGTATAGCATAAGAAATGCGGCCATGTCTTTCCCCGGCTAACACAGGTGAAGAAGCGAGGATAACATTGAAGGCAAACATGGAAAGCAAAGCGCACCGAGTCGAGGACGAGTCCCGTGATCGAGCGAACGAGGAGAAGGAGAGAGCCAACGTCGCGGAGAAGGAGAAGAAGAAAGCAGGCGGCGGCGGCGGCGAAGGAGAGAAGAGGAAGGAGAACGAGGAGGAGGAGATGCCCTTGATGGCGCTGAACCACGTGTCGAGGCTGTGCCGGTCGGTGAAGGATTCCATAGAGTTCTACACGAAGGTGCTGGGGTTCGTGGAGATCGAGCGGCCCCAGGCCCTCGACTTCGAAGGCGCGTGGCTCTTCAACTACGGCATCGGCATCCACCTGGTCCAGTCCCACGATGAGGACCGGCTCCCCCCGGAATCTCACCCTTTGGACCCCATGGATAATCACATCTCCTTTCAGGTTATTTTCTCAAACTTTGTCCCGTGTGACTCATTGATAATGACCTTCTAATCTGATATCATGTGACACTAGTGCGAGGACATGAGTGCGGTGGAGCAAAAGTTGCGCGAGATGGGCATAGAGTACAAGAAGAGGACGGTGGACGACGAGGAGAGCGGAGCGTCCATTGACCAGCTCTTCTTCACCGACCCGGACGGCTTCATGGTTGAGATCTGCAACTGCGAGAACCTCAAGCTCGTCCCCGCTGGCTCTATGCGCAAGATCAAACTCCCCTTCGACCGGCACAACCCGCCGGTGGAGTTAAACAAGGAGGAGCGCTGATTATGGTCATGGTTATGAAGACCCCTGGGAACGATCTGTTGAGATAGGCTCATGTTCGAGTGCTTTGTTCTTAGGCCGTGCATGGAGAAAGTTGCACTGTTAGGAATGTGTCCACGTTTCTCTATCCAAATATTGGATTTTACTTACTTGGTCGATGGGTGACAGATATAACCTGTTAATTATCATACTCGGGAAAAAAATGGTTGGTTTGTAAATTGTTGCGTCCATTTTGGGCATTCGGATGTTTTGGGTCCCAGTAGAAATAGGAACCTATTAAATCGTAACTTTCAAGTTGATTAGAGTAGATCGGGTTAAAATCGGGTTAAAAGACATCGGAAATGCCTAAATTTTGTGAGTGATCACCACGTCGGTGGAAAAATTTACTTTAGTGCCTGCAATTTATCATAGTTTTTTAAATTAATTTTTTTACTACAATTTTGGTTTTTCGTTTTTTTGGAAAGAAAATGAAGTTCAATGTGGAAAATTCTTTGTCCAAGGGGCAAAGTGAACAAAGCGACCGTGCTTGGGAAAACTTACTCCCTCTCTCCCCACGAAAAAGCTCCTCTGTTATCTTCGTAGCATTCAATCAAGAACTGATTCAAGAATCAATGTGCTGCTCTAACAAAAATAAACGAAGCGGAAAATCACGATTTTAGGACGGGAAATTGGAAGAAAGAGTTTGTTTTTATGTTAAAAGCGGTGTTAGATTTGAGGAAATCAGAAGTATTGGGAGGTCTTGCAAGGAAGATGGGGTCATGAGTGGAGGATCGAAGACAAAGGCGTTGCGGTGAAAGTGCATCTTGAGCAAGCTTTAAACATTTCCTAATTGTGAGACGTTTCTCCTGCTTTCTAATCTTCATTGCCAATTTGATAAGGTGATTCTCAAGTTGGGGTTAGGGTTACTAAGAACCTTAATTTGTCCCAATTAGACACCGAAATCTGGGAACAATTTAAGCTTTGTTTTTTTTATTACAACGCTCCTATTAATAGGAAAACAAGAATGTCCTTATCATTTTTTGAGCATTTGAATGCGGGTAATTGTACAAATTTCTATTCATTGAAATAAGAAAAAAACAAAAAAAAAATTAATATGACCCTCAAATTTTCTTTGCTATAAATTACTTTCAATCTTATAATAACTTTATGAGATTTTTCTTGTTTTTCCTTTCTTTTTTAATTTTCTTCTTCTTCCTCATTTAGATGGTTGCCGAAAAAAGAAAAAGAGAAAAGACAAAAAAAGAAATTTGCTTGATTCTAAAATTGTTTCGGCAAACAAAAAAGTAACTTTTTTCTACTTCTCAATTCAGTTCCAAATCTATTCTCGAAAATTAGTTGGCGTTACTAAACAAATTTCTATTCTTTCTTCTTCTTTTTTTTTTTTGGGGAACAAAAGAATTGAATTAGCCAAGAATTAACCGATTACCAATTGACTTCAAACAAACCCTTAGAAGTTCACTAATTGACTTTATCTTACTAGTGAGTCACGTTGGAGTTTATATAACAAATGAATATTACATCACTAATAGCACTCAAATTAACAATTTTCGACAAATTTGGTATTCGAGTGATTGCTCAAAAAATTTGACACTTAACAAAAATAATCACTTTATTTTTAGACCTTATGATTTCAAAAAAGCTTTTTTTTATCATGAAAATCTTGAAACATTTTCACTCAAACAAAGATTTCCTTAAACAATGCTAATTTTTCTTGTGCGAATGCCTTTTTCAACTTCATGTACTTCATTTCAACGTGCTCCATTTTCTCACTTGGAAGCTCCGTGTTATAACAGCAGATTAACTCCCTCTTTTTGGAATACGATCCCCCTTAGAAAGTGCTTTTCTACTAGTGGATCTTCAAATGTGCAAACTCATCAATGAGATCTTTAGTTGAAAAGCTAATGTCACCCTTAAGATCATTATATGCCCACTCGCCTGCCGCCAACCCACTATTTGCATGTTGGCCCCCTCCCACTGCCAGTCACTATTGCTCATCGCCATCGTTCACCGGGACTTGGAAGAAAAAAAAATTGTGTCGTTATCAAATAAATTTCCACTTTTTTTAAAAAAAAAAAAACCTTACGATCTCAAAAGGCGTTCCTTTCTATTGTGAAAATCTTTAAACTTTTTACTCAAATAAACATACCCTTCAACTTAATTATGTTTTTTCACTTCTTTTTTCGTGAATGCTATTTTCAGCTTCATTTACTTCGTTCCAACAAGCTCTATTTTCTCACCTGGAAGCTCCATGTAATGACAATAGATCAAGTCTCTCTTTTCGGAACACAATTTCCATTTGAAGGTGTTTTTCTATTGGTGGATCAGTTAAATTGATTCAAATGTGCAAACTTATCAATGAGATCTTTAGTTGAAAATGCAATATCACCCTTAGGATCTTTAGCTGCCCGCCACCACTGTCTGCAGGCACCTGGGAGGGGGAAATTTTGCGTTGTTATTAAACAAATTTCTATGCTTTATCCATAGACCTTATGATTTCGAAAAGCATCCTTTTTATCATGAAAATCATGAAACTTTTTACTCAAATAAATGTACTCTTAAACTTAATCGTGCTTTTTTATTTTTTTCTTTTTTGGTGAATGTTATTTTGGCTTCATTTACTTCATTTCAACATGCTCCATTTTCTCGCTTGGAAGCTCCATGTTTTGACAATAGATCAAGTTCCACTTTTTGGCTCACGATCCCCGTCAGAAAGTGCTTTTTTGCTAGTGGTTAGTTAAATTGATTCAAAATGCAAACTCATCATTGAGATCTTTAGTTGAAAATGCAATATCACCGTTAAGATTAAGGATGATGAACTTAGGTTTATTTTATGATAATTTTTTCTTGACAATAAATTATAACGTGAAGTTGTATATTATATTGACAACCCATATTTGGGCATTTATGTTTCGATTTTCCTTTTTGATCGGGCGTTCCGATTTAAAATTATGAGATAAAATAATCAAAAAAATATCACCAAATTCTAATTTCATCGACTATTTCAAGACCACTTTTGAAGTGAAGTATGTTGTGTGGTATTCCTAGAAGGAATCAACAAGCTATGCTTTCGTGATTAAATTTTCTTTGCACTTCTATTTGGTCAAGCCGAGGGGGGCTTTTCTGTAAAATTTGGAAATTTAATTCAGTTTTCAAAATTCACGTTTATTGATGGCTTGAGGTATTAGGATAATTAAAGGTGAAAATTGAGACTAAAAGTCAAAAGGGAAAGACAATCCAAAAATTACACACTTGTGTGCGTACACTTGGCACCCTCCATTGGCAATGCTGACATACGCCACCACACACCACACGGCAGCCAAGCTGGAAATTTGGCGGAATGACAAAATTATCCCCAAGCTGCTGTTTAGAGATAACTTGATATGCTTTACGTGCTAATTAATTTATTATTATTATTTTTTTATGCGTCACACCACACGACAGCCGAGCTGGAAATTGGGCGGAATGACAAAATTATCCCCAAGCTGCTGTTTAGAGATAACTTGATACGCTTTATGTGCTAATTAATTTTTTATTATTATTGTTTTTTACTTTTATGTGACGCAAGTAAGTTTTTAATTATCTTTGTGCTGATTAATGGAGTTGAGTGTATATGTTTAACTTGATTTAAAGAGGATGGACAGCAATGAATGATCATGTTTGCGCGACGATTTGATAGGGCCACAATAACATTCGACCCACATTTAATTGAAGTACCAACCCTATTTATTAAACTTTGTCAAAAAAAATAAAAAATATAATTCAAAAGTATCAACTAAGTTGGGTGGGTGCTCCTAAAAGATTGATCCTCTCTTCTTGCATAAATATTTGCATCATCTAATTTTGAAATCAATCATATTTTATATATGATTTTTATGGTAAAAAATAGTTTAAATTAAATTTATCACAAATATACTAATTTAGGTTTTTTCATGCTATTAACCCTTTTGTAAACGTAATTGCAAACAAAAATTTTAAGCCATAGTGGTGCAAATATTTGAGTTTAAACTTAAATGAATATACAAAAATATCTTTCAAATGGTGCTAAAATGATGTCAATTGTCTTTCAAAAAAGGAAAATACCAATGAAAATTTTAAATTATGCCTACCGTAATACCAATATGTTCCCACCCCACGGTGGACAAGTTGGTTAAATGCTTTGACCCCTCATCCGGGAGGGTAGAGGTTCGAAACTTCTCGCCCCCATTGCGCCACTTAAGTGGGGTGCGTGTGAGGTGGGTCGCGCTAGTGTCCCCGGGTTTACGTCGCCGCCGCCACTGCAGTACGGCGATTTCCCGTCATAAAAAAAAAAAATACCAATATGTTTTCTTATGTAACAAAACTCATTAACTTGTATCGATGTGAGGAGAATACCATAGGTTTACCACCCAAAAAAAAAAATTAAACTTACCCTGCCGAGATTTTAGTATGCCAAGCATTTTTCTTGTCACGGAAACACAAAAATTGTATTTGTACGATAAAAAATACCCTTTTTCTACCACTAAAATATCCTAAACTTTGACCATGTTGAAATTTTTATCCAAAACATTTTTTCATGCTACCGATGCCCCAAACTTATCTATATCCATAATAGGAAAGTTATTTTTCATTTAAATGTAAATGTACGTTATTTTTCTAAGGTGGATAGGATTTTTAATATCCATAATAGGAAAGTTATTTTTCTCGAATAACAAATTTATTAATAACAGAATTGAAATTATATTTCAATATAAATAATATTTGAATTCTAATTTAAAAAATTAAAATAGAAAAATAAAAATTTAGTTTTAATTAATTTTATTTTAATTTATATATTCAATTTTATTTCTATCTTATAATAAACATTCAATCTATATAATAAATATTTATATTTATTATATATTTTAGGTATTTTTGTATTTTAGGTATGTTAGTACAGTTTACTATTTAATAAAATTTTATTAAAGAATGGTGAAAGGGGAAAAAAGAAATAATATAAAAAGAGGAAAAATAAAATAAAAATAAATTAAGGATAAGTGTTACGATAAATTTTCGCAATCTCCGTTTATGAACATTTAAGTTCATTTATAATGATATGCCGTTTATATATTTAAAAAAGTACATGATATGATATAAATATATCTAACTTTAATACGTTGATTCATCAAACAATAGACAGAATATAAGAAAATCCAGAATTTTATATCTTATCCTATCCAGGTCTATCCCGATTAGAAATCCGAACAACTAAACGTAGCCTAAGTGTTCTAATGGGCATAGTTTCGATTTTTTTTTGGATTTCAATAACACATGGGATTTTTTTCAGCATAATGGTATTATAGTAAATATAATTTAGGGTCTTTTGTCACACTCAAAAGAAGAAATGTGGAATAGTAAGTGTCCCACGAGCATACTTTTGAATTTTTTAGCATATCGTAGTAAATATAATCTAGGGTCTCTAGTGATACTAAAAAAAAAAAGTGTAGAGTAGTAAATATCCCAATGGGCATAGTTTCGAACTTTTTGGGATATAAAAAAAAATTGGAATATTAATGTCATAGTTCAGAATTTTTGGTAGTGTTAACCTTTGAAAATATTACAATAATGAATTTAAGGAAATCCATTCAATTTATATATTTATTCCCCCTGTTTAAATTTTGTTTTTGTATAATTTGAAACTATAACTTATGTCTTTTGATAAGTCTCGCTTAGAAAAAGTAAATGTACATCATTTAAAATAATTGCGGTTAGGATTTCATTTATAGACTATTTCTTTGCATCTATGTCACTCATTAAAAAAATTCATGCAGCTTAGGATCAAATATAGCCTATTTCTTTGATATTCGAATCGAATTATTCATAACACTTTACCGCTAACTAAAGTGTTATTAATTTTTTTGAGTGATTTGATTTAGGCCAGTAAAAAAATTACATTAAATGAATAATTTTATTTAGTTTGAAAAATAAAATAATTTCAATAAACTATAGCTAGTTTATAACATGATTCATTAACTTATGGGTGATTTAAACGAATAAATAACTTACTATAGTATTCCAAAAATTTTAACATGCATTTGAAACCCGTAATTAAAATATTTAAATGAAAATCAATTATGTCGTAATATTGTTAAAAGAATAGATCACTTCTCTTTCACTAATATTTGGCTTTCCAAACAAACACATTTCGAATGTGGCTTTCCTTATGGTACATTGAATAATCTTTTGTATTTAAATGTTGTGTGCTTCGGAAACAACCCTTTTTATCTGCCGCATTTTAATCTTTGAGTCCTCATAGAGTACAATAGTCTTCAACAAAATTATAGACTGAATTATGCGAACATTGTCTCTTTCTCCTATATCAAATCTCATATTAATGGATTACAAAACATGCAAAAACAATTTCACGGGTCAATACAAATGAAACTCCAAAATGTTCGCTTTCCAACTTAAACCTCGAATGGATCCACGGATAAAAAATTACGAAAATGATCATATATATATATATACAACAACAAGCATGCGAAGAATTGTAGTCTTGTCGAAATCTTAAGACAATTGTTGAGTCCTACACAAAAATGTAAATTTCATTTTTTTTTTCCCCCAGGGGCGTTACTATTATACGCAGCAACTGCGTTTTCTCATTATAAATTGACTTTCCACGCGAAAAGAAAAAAGAAAAAAAAAGTAAACACCATGATACAGCGACGGCGGAGGACGATGATATAATTCCTGCCGCGATATACAAGAAAAACACACGCCCAAAATCCACTCCTCCGTCCCTCTCCTTCTCCTTCCCTCTCATGCACAAGATCAGATCACGCAAACCCTAGACCGCCATCACCAGATCACCACCGCCATCGCCCCCTCTGAGATTCATTCCACCCATTCGCCGATTGATCCGATTGATTCTGCACTGTACCGATAAATCCGTAAATTTTGAGAGCTTTTTCTTTTGCGTCCTGTGCAATTCCCGGCGATGGCGTGCATAAAGGGGGTGGGCCGGTCGGCGTCGGTGGCCATGGCCCCCGACGGCGGGTACTTGGCGACCGGTACCATGGCCGGGGCGGTGGATCTCTCCTTCAGCTCCTCCGCCAGCCTCGAGATCTTCGGCCTCGATTTCCAGTCCGACGATCGGGATCTCCCCCTCGTCGCCGAATCCCCCAGCTCCGAGCGCTTCAACCGGCTCTCCTGGGGCAAGAACGGATCCGGCTCCGACGAATTCTCCCTGGGCCTGATCGCCGGTGGCCTCGTCGACGGGACCATTGGCCTTTGGAACCCGCTCTCCCTGATCCGGTAATTCCCGATTGTTTTGGCTCAGTTTCGACTGTGAAATTGGTGTCTTGGAGTTGAGATCTAGCTCGAGCGTTTGTTTGGCTGGTGAACGTCTGTTCTTGGATGCAATCGCCCCTTTCTTGATTTGGAAACGGAATGGGAATCTGAGGTCTCTAGTCTATTGGAGTGATGATGTGTGAGGATGGTGAGAATGTTGAGCATCGCCGTAAGTTTTCTTGAAGTCCGAACCTTCTCGTCACGAACTGGTGAATGCTGTTGCGAAACGCCCGTTAGTCTGGATATTAGTATCCATACGAATGGAGGGTCCCTAGACATGCCTTGCATTTCTAGTTCTTAAACAATCTCAGTTGCAGAATAAAGAATCAAGGACTGCTGTCTAGTTTATGTATCTCTGTAGCTTCTGTATAGCAGGATTGTTGCCGTGTTTCAGAAGAATAGGAGATTACATTTTTGAAGAATTTGTCTTTGAATCGAATGGTTTGGCTTCCAAATTCTTTGCCTTAATCTAAATCTATAGTAATGTGCGTCCCTTACAAATTGTACTACTTGTATGTAGCTATGTGATGGTGGTTTTATTGAATCTGTCTGTAATTTGTTAGTTGAGGTTAGATATCTGAAGGGAAGTCCTTTCTGTCATTGCCCACTTGTTGGGTCTTACTTGAAATCATGTTTTGGTACTCTAGGGCCTGTTTCCCTGATGGAAAATTACAAATTTTCCATTCTGTTCTCATTTGGGATTGAAAACATCACTAATACCGTGTTTGGTGGGATTATAGAGAAGTTCTCAGAAAAAGATGCAGTAACCTCGTTTTTTTTCCTTAGGAACAAAAAAGAAAACACCTCTCTGGTTTCTCACTGTTTTCAGTCCAAAATGGAAGCACATTCGTTTGGACTGAACTTTTTTGGCTAATAAAGGGAAAGATTTTTTTTTTTTTTTAAATTGATGCATGAAACAGGTGTTGAAAATTTCTTTCCTGTAGAAATTCTCATTTTGACTTACTAAACATCTTTTCAGAATTGTGAAGAATGAAATCATTCTCATTTTTTATGGAAAAGGTATCCGAAAATGTTTATTGAACCAAAAATCCCCTCCATGTTCTCATTTTGGTGGGGCATTATAGGATGAATGAATTGGACAAGAATTGAGTGATGGATGTTCTTTCAAGAGATATGATCAAGAGAAGTAGTGGATTGAGGTTAATTTCAATTTTAAGTTGCTCGTTTAACTGAGTAAAGTAGTAAAGTTCTTTTTCAAGCTGCATTTTTCCATTTTAATTCTAGGTAGTTAGTTTGATTATTATTATAATTTTTTTCTGATAGGTTAAATATTTAACTGTAGAGGACCCAGGGCGTGGAAATCCATATGCAAAAAGAGCTCAAAAAACGAAACCCTTATATGAAAAGCTCACAAAGCCAAAGAGAGCTCTCATGTTAACTATATACACCGAGGCATGAACATCCATATGCAAGTTTTTACGATACCAAAAGCTTAAAACTTCAATTCAATTATCTTTCAAAACAAAAAATGGAAGATTCCTTTCCATCAAAAGCTCTCTTGTTCTGTTCCTTCCAAATCAACCAGAAAACAGAGAGAGTAGATGTCAAATTCTTTGGTGGAGTTTATTTAGTCATCCGGAGTAAGATGATTCAAATAACCCATATATTTAGCACTCTCTCCTTTTTCAGAACTGCGGTCATTTTTTTGCTAAGTGAAGGTGTCATTTGGTTGGTGTGCCTTATGCAGAGATTAGAGACGTAGGATCACTGAGTGGTTTTCTATTGGTTCTAAAGAGAAACTTGTAGATGTTCATCTCCATTTTCACCATAAGAGATGGACGAGAACTATATTGTTTGGGTTTCGTTGTTATATCTTGATTCAGCTGCTTGTGTGTGTCGTGTTGGCTTTAGTTTTGACCTTCGTCTAAATGTTTCTATTCAGGCTATGAAGGTTCCATCCTATACAGTGTATTGGGACACCAATATAATAAGTCTTGCCCGGCCTTTACTATGTTGCTGTTAGCAATTGAGGATGTGTTTGGTTTCATTTTGGAAATATTTTCTCTTCGAGACGCGGGAGTAGTGTTTCCCCATACTAACTTTTTGTCGTTTTCATTATTTTAATCCTGTCTTGTTTCTGAAACAAGACGACCATAACATGGGGGAGCTAGGGGCGAACTATTTATTCTTTTCTCTCTCTCCATCTGTTTACCAGTCACAAAAAGTGCCTCTAGACCTAGTAAATTAGACGTTTAAGTCCTGCTATTTCTCTGAAGCTGGCCTGTGATTTTCTCTTTTCTTCGTTTGATTTTTGAAAAATAGCAAGAATCCAGATTTGCATCCCCTGAATTGTCAAGTGTCAATTTCTAATGAGAGTGATCAAAAGCAAGCTTTTGATGAAATTTCATTTCCAAGCTTCATTAAGCTTTAGCAGCTTTAGCCTTGAAGCTTTGGTTAATCTTGGGGATGTTTCATGAAGCTTCTTCAAGCTTGTTATGTGGTGTGTTTTTTAGCCTTGGAAATGTTTGTTTTGGTATTGGGTTTCAGTTCAGTGATCTAGATGCATGTTGAAGTGTAACCTCCTCGATTTCCCTTTGCTGAGGGGTTTTAGCTGGCATTTGGCTTCTCAATTGAGACAAATGATTATCACCTTCATTTCTTAAATATTTTCACACCATGTCTGAAATTACTTAAACTGGACTTATTTTCAGTTGTCATTTTCGAAAATTTTCCCTTTTGCTGTAGTAACATAGTCTCAAGAACAGAAACAGCAATGAGGTTTGAAAGACTATCTGTACTTGTTTTCCGTGCAAATTCTTGCGGAAAGTGTTTTCTGTGATAGGATGCAGTTGTATAGCACATATCTCAAAGTAGCCTCATAACTGCCAGTGAAAACTGGTTTTAGAAGGGGGGACAGCTCATCCAATTACGTGGCCCATTTGATACCATGTTAAATGATAATAATCCATGCACTTGAACAATGAGTAAAGTGGATAGGTGAATGGTTGTTAATGTAGCTGGGATATTGGTGAGATCAATAGGGTAATGAGATCTATCCCCGTTTTTGTAAGGCTATAAATATCACATGCTTTCGACATTATATTTGTAAGTAGCTGAGCTGCCTATTCCTTTGGACTTCTGTGCTGTTATTGATTTGTATTAACAGTCTCAGCTGGTGTTTATTTGGATTGACACTATTGCTTTGTTTGTAGGAAGTACAGTAGTATTCTGTATTTAATGTTTTTCCCTTTTCAGTTCTGAGGCTGGTGATAAGGCAATCGTAGGACACCTTTCTAGGCATAAAGGACCTGTAAGTCCCTTGTCTTCGTCTTTTCCTGTTCACTGCTTGTTATTGTCTCTCTGTCTCTTGATGCTTAGGGTTATGGGATGGTTATGTTGATTTCTTAATCCAGGTTCGTGGTCTTGAGTTTAACGTCATTGCACCAAACTTACTTGCTTCTGGGGCTGATGATGGTGAAATTTGCATTTGGGATTTGGCTGCACCAAGAGAACCTTCTCATTTCCCTCCTCTTAGGGTATGTTGGGATCTGAGGATTTTTAACACAGTTCACTTGCTTTGGAATTTATTTATATCCTTTTATATTATTCAGGCTTGTCTTGTCATGTTATGTGATGAATGGATATTTTTTCCTTATGACAAACCTTACACACTTGGTGGGGACATCATGGATCTTTTTAATCAAGGCGTTCATCAGTGAAGAATTAAGGTCTCAATTTGTTCGGTATAATTTTAACTTGTGGGCTAAGCAATGTATCTGAGGATTTTTTTGCCCACAAGCCATTGTAGTGAGCAGCGAGCATGCTGATGTGTTTTTGGATTCATGAGAGAAGTTAACTTTTTCACTTCTCAGCTATTTGCCTGCCAGTGAGTAGGCACAAAGACAATTCCTATTGTGGTAATATTTGGTTCTCGACTGCTCTACCCTTGCATGTGAGCTGGTCTGTCTCTGATGGTACTTTCTGCAGTTTTTTTCTAAAAAGTGTGCCCATTGTCGGAACATAATTAGACTTCTGCATGGAACGCATCATTTATGATCCATGATGCATTGACCCAGCATGACATGAAATGATGCCCGATAATGTGCGTCTTGGTCTGGCCTTGACATTTTGCTTATTGCTCTGGTCTATGGTACGAAATGATCTCCTGCTTATATTGTGAAACTGCCAAATTTCGAATTGTCTAGCATCCCTTTGCTGATGCTGATTGTCGAAAATGTTATTTTCATGGTTTGGTCTTTCATGTGTCTAGTCCAGATTTCTGTAACTTGTAGTTATTTATTTGTGGGAAAAGGACACCAAAAATGCCATAACTTTCGAATGGCGATTACTTGAGTGCTATAACAACTTTTTTTTTATCATTTGAGTGCCATAACTTTTTTAAAAAATTCACCACAAGTGTCGTGCCATGTTGGATTTTTGACACTTGGCTGAACCTTCTTTTTTTTTTTTTTTTTTTAGTTGTGACAATCAAGTGATTGATTGAAAGTTATGGCACCTAAGTGAACGTTTTTTCATAAGTCATGGCAATTAAGCGATCGAAAGTTATGACACTTGTAGTGGCCTTTCCCTGAATCTGTCCATAAATGCTTTTATAAGTTAAAGTATGGGTCAACTATGATGCCCATAAGGAAGATAAAGATTAAGGTGGACTTGCTGAGGCATCTGACCAAAGTCTTTATATTTTTTCTTGCAGGGTAGTGGTTCTGCTGCTCAAGGTGAAATTTCATTTTTATCTTGGAATAGCAAAGTTCAGCATATATTAGCCTCCACTTCCTATAATGGGACAACAGGTGAGAAAAATAGGGATATTATCCCTTTCTTCTTTTTTATTGTAAAGTGATGTTTATCTTCCTCGGGGCAAAGGTCTAATTTTTTGCTTTTCAGTTGTATGGGATCTCAAGAAACAAAAACCAGTCATAAGGTAGCCTTCAATCTCTAGCTTCCTCACATGTATATTTGCTTGGTCTTTATTATCTTTGTAGCTATCTGGACAACAGTAAATATGATTCACACTTTACCAAATGGCAGTTTTTCAGATTCAGTTAGAAGGCGTTGCTCAGTTTTGCAATGGAACCCTGACCTGGCTACTCAACTTGTTGTTGCATCAGATGAAGACAGTTCTCCTACTTTAAGGGTAATGACCTGACTTGTTGTCACTATCTCATATACCTACTCAGGGTAGATGGAGCATGTATAATCACTCATTGTGCCGATGTTTTGCGCAGCTTTGGGATATGAGAAACATAATGTCACCTGTTAAAGAATTTGTGGGGCATACAAGAGGTACACATCTATGCCAATAGTATTATCTTTTGTTGTTATATTAAAGATCTTATCATTTCTAATGTCATATTGATAGAGGCAGGGAGGAGGGAGAAGTTGATTTGGTTGTAGCATAGAAATGCAGAATCCTTAGTATCATTCTCATTGTAATCTTTTAGACGGATTGATATGGAAAATGATATGAATTAGTAGCTTCAGTTGCATTTGGTCACCAAGAAATAAAATCATATAGGATAGGATCGGATTTAAGCTTTTTTCTAGAATCTACTGAGTACAAGAACAGTATCCCTAACCAATCGAGATTTGGGAGGCCTAACTAAAATTGGTCAAAAATTAAAAATATCAATTGAATACAAAAATAAAGCAACGGAACCCTGAGAATATAGAAGACAGACAAACGTAGCATTGTCTTGGTGGTGACAACCACCATGGTGATCACTGTCAATTGCATGTGCGAGCAGCGGCCACTGTGCTTAAATACCACCTCTAGGAGACTTCCTTCTCTTTCCTTTTTAGCTTTCTTTTCTTGTAAGAACAAACCATTGCCCTGATGTTTGTGTAGAGTTAACTTAATGTGAAAAAATGACTATTTTATCTGGTTAGAATTGTCAACTTGATGCAATATCTCTGACTTGTTTTGATCCTTTCTTGCACTTCTTTTCTTTATGTTGATGAATATCAATGTTTTTGCTTGGACATATGTAATGCAATGTGGAATTCCATTGCTTCTACATATAATCCAAGTTCATTCTTTGCATACCTGGTATGGCTTACTTTTCTTGCAGCAGCTTGTTTTGACATGCTTCTGTCTGTTAGTAAAACGTATCATCATCCACTTGCATACCAATGAGCATTTGCTCTTATATCTTTTCATTTCCGCCATTGGAATTTCTGCTATAACTGAGTTGATGGCTTCTCTTCTCACCTCTTCTGCTTGAATATCTGACCCCAGGTGTTATTGCAATGTCATGGTGTCCCAATGATAGTTCCTATTTGGTCACCTGTGCTAAAGACAATCGAACCATATGCTGGGATACAGTTACTGGAGAGGTACTTATTATGATGCTGTGTTTTCCCTTTTTTCTTTTTGCATTCTATCTTACTATTATTCCTGTACTAGTGCTCATTTTTGTGTTCAATGTCTATTTTTTATTTTGCATCGCTCATTTAGTGGCAATTCTGGCTGCTAGTATGTCAGGCTTATATTATTCTGACAACATACATTTACTCATGTTTGTCATAGATTGTTTGTGAATTGCCTGCTGGATCCAACTGGAATTTTGATGTGCATTGGTACCCTAAGATACCCGGAGTTATATCAGCATCTTCATTTGATGGAAAGATTGGCATCTACAATGTTGAGGTATTTCTTTTTCTTTTCTTCTGTGTTTAAAGGTTCATATCTGGCTGCACCTTGCTGAGGGCTTTTGATTTCAATTCGAGAATAGTAGAGATGACGAGGTAGAGAAAGACTTGAGACTTCCTTTCATATCATGCAGATAACTAAAATTGGCACCAAATGTGTTTTCCTATTATAAATTTCTTTGAGATATTATCCATAAACTGTAAAGAGATTGCTTGATAATGGACAAATGACATTTAATCTCTTGTCATTGTTTTAATTTACCAATTTTTTTACATAGCAACCAAGGTTCGCTAAATCACCACTTATTTCTACTAACAAAATAAAAGAATAACATATGTGATGCCATTTTAAGTTATCATTAGATCGAGATTTATGATTGATTATGACAAATTGGCGTATAACACTTGACTATAGATCGGACTGTTGAACTTTTTTATCAGAGTTATGTGAAGGCACACCAATTTAATTATACCTGAGTTCGATATGGAAATATATAAAAACAACAGTACAATCCTATGCTCAACAGATAAGTTGGGAAAGAAATAAAGAAAAGATAAATTTGTTTTTGAATAGATTGAAGAAAAAAATAAAGAGGAAAACGAAAATAATGAAAAAAGGGGACAGTGGATCACCTTATGTTCTATTTGGTCACATAATCATATGTTTATTGAGAAAAAAGGAACAATATCTTAGAAGAAAATGAAAAAAATTAAAAGAGTAAAGGTTTGAATATTAGCAATATCTCCCCAAAAAGAAAAATTAAAAGTCTTAGAAGCCAGCAGGATTCGAACCTGCACATCCATTATATTTCTGCCTATAAATGCATAATTTTGTTTGTAAATATAGACATGTAATCATAAAAATCTCCTATTATTTTGCAGGGTTGTAGCCGCTATGGTGTCAGGGAAAATGAATTCGGGGCTGGTAATTCTATCCTAATGGCTAGAATTTACATTTCTGTCAGTACTTTACAGTTTATTAATAGTCCGGTGTTTTTGCTAGTCTGCATTTGGTTTTATAGCCTTAACATTGTCTGAAAAGAAATGATTTGTCAATACAAGTACCATTAGCCAGGTTAAAATTTGTTTGCATGTGTGCATGCCCCTGTCAGCGGGGAAGAGAGAATGAGAGTTTGTTTATCAATTGCTTGGTGTCCTCCTCTTGTTCTTTCCTCTATAATTTGCTTATTAGATATGGTCTCTCTTCATCTCGGGCTGATTCTGCCAGTTGCATGTCCAGACTCAAGCAACACAACAGAAATTAATGAACAAATGAGATACTTGATTCTCTCATGTAACAGGACCAGTTCTGGTCAGGTTCTATAAGGTGACAACCACAGCATTATGCTACTAGCACACCAAAGAATTATTCAATTAGTTATGTTCTTTTTCAAATTAATTGTGCACTCATTGGAAGGACGCTGATGTCAAACAATTCATGTACTCTGTTGCTAACAGACAACGATCAGTTGGCATCCTTTTTTACATCTGTTAATTGTCTGCTGTGGATCTCTCATACACCATAAGTTTAACCTCTCCTTTCCCACACAGCGACTCTGAGAGCTCCAAAATGGTTTAAACGACCTGTTGGCGCATCCTTTGGTTTTGGAGGCAAGGTGGTTTCATTTCATACTCGGTCAACAGGAGGTCCTTCAGTCAATTCCTCAGAGGTGCTTGTTTATTCCCCTTCATGACTCTTGCTATTTAGAAGAACTTAACATTTATTTTTTCATTGTGTTCTTTTCCAGGTTTTTGTACACGATATCATTACAGAACAAACTTTGGTGAGCCGCTCGTCTGAATTTGAAGCTGCAATCCAAAGTGGGGATAGACCTTCATTGAGAGCATTATGTGAAAAGAAGTCTCAACATTGCGAGTGTGTTACTTATTCGTTTAAATATTTTTTCTTATAATTTTTCTTTTATCTTGTTTGGAGAATAACAAAATTTTCCCTAGCAGATCTACAGATGACCGAGAAACATGGGGATTCTTGAAAGTTTTGTTAGAAGACGATGGAACCGCAAGGTCAAAGCTACTTGCTCACCTTGGTTTCGATATTCCTACGGAGACGAATGACGGTTCACAAGAGGATCTCTCCCAGCAAGTTAGTGCTCTTGGGCTTGAGGATGTGACTGCAGATAAAGTAGTGCAGGAGGACAGCAACGAAAGCATGGTGTTTCCTACTGATAATGGCGAAGATTTTTTCAACAATCTTCCTAGTCCCAGGGCCGATACACCTGTATCAACTTCTGCTGATGGCTTTCCTACTGTGAATGCTGCCGTGGAACCATCGCAAGACGAAGTAGATGGACTTGAGGAGAGCTCTGACCCATCGTTTGATGATAGTGTTCAACGTGCTTTGGTTGTTGGAGACTACAAGGCTGCTGTTGCATTGTGCATGTCTGCTAATAAATTGGCTGATGCTTTGGTTATTGCGCATGTTGGAGGCGCCTCCCTATGGGAGAGTACTCGTGATAAGTACCTCAAAATGAGCCGCTCACCTTACTTGAAGGTGACATGTTTTAAGATGACTTAAATTTGTTTATCTCTCTCTTTTTGGATACATTTTTATTTGGTAGTACCTTGGTAAGTGAAAATTTCTTTAAATCTATGTGCTATCCCACTTGTTAAATGAATCATCTTACTTTCAGGTTGTTTTTGCAATGGTGAATAATGATCTCCAGAGCCTTGTGGACACCAGGCCCCTCAAATTCTGGAAAGAGACGCTCGCTATTCTATGTAGTGTAAGTTTCTTAATACTGGAGGAAAACATTGGTAGAAATGAATTTAAGTGTCATGTTTCTTTTTGGTTAAGAAACTATGCCAGTCGGGATTTCTGTGATAGGAACTTTCTTTGGAAGTGACTTTTGTTATGGCCCTGATCAATGTACTTCTGCTCAAGTTTAATTTATCATTTTGTTTTTTTGGCACGCCTCCTGCTCGTGTGCTTATGATGTGGATGGATGCTTCTTTATGCCAAATACTTGCCTTCGCTACTTTATTGCAGGAATGTTAGAAAAACTATCATTTCTTCTATGCCACTTTGATTTTAATCTCTCTCTTAACACTGGTGGTAGAACTACAAAATCATGTGGATGCCCTTAATATCATTCTTCCTCAGAGATAGTCGAGCTTGCTATGTACTGATAAGGTTTTCCATCTCATTTTGATTTGAGGCCTGGAAGTAATATACCCAAGCTAGTTGATTGGACAGCCTAATTTACATCTTTGATGTACTGAAATTGTGATTTTCAACCATATTATATTGGTCGTCTTTTGCTGATCTAACTCGCAATGCTTCGGACATCCACTGATGCATCTAAATTCTGGTTATATAAAGTTTGCACAGGGGGAGGAGTGGGCGATGCTCTGCAACTCTCTAGCCTCAAAACTTATGGCAGCTGGTAACATGTTGGCGGCGACACTCTGTTTCATTTGTGCTGGTAATATTGATAAAACAGTGGAAATTTGGTCGAGAAGCCTGGCAACTGAACATGATGGGATGTCCTACATGGACCTTCTTCAGGTGGTTACCTCCTTTTAGTTGTTTTACGCCATTAGCTTCGTATCAACTGGAGAGTTATTCATATACATGTTTTCTTGGTATCAGGATTTGATGGAAAAGACTATTGTTCTTGCATTGGCTAGCGGCCAAAAACAATTTAGCGATTCAGTGTGCAAGCTTGTTGAAAAATATGCAGAGATTTTGGCTAGTCAAGGGCTTTTGACAACAGCGATGGACTACTTGAAGCTGTTGGGGACAGATGATTTGTCACCTGAACTCGCGGTCTTGAGAGATCGTATCGCCTTCTCTGTAGAAGCTGGTATGCTTTTGCTATAGCATCTGTTTACACATTTTTTAAGACAGATCTGCATGCACAAATTCCAAATAGTCCATTTTTTTCTTATATCGAAGTTATGATACAAAAATGGACATCCGATCATGCATTATAGTTAGTATGTTCTGTTCCTAGCATACGTTTCTAGAGAGAATCGCTTGTCCTGTCTACTAGCAGTTTCATTTCTTTATGTAATTAATGAGATGTCTGTACCATTTGCTGGCCCTTCTTTTTATGGCCAAGGGGGTTTTCAACTGATTGGGAGTTACTAGGAAGGAAGTCTCATCCCTGTTTCATAGAAGTAGCCTCAGAGCCAAACACAGGGAAAGCAGCTTCTGGAGTGGATTCAAAGCTCTGTTAATAATTTATATATAGAACTATCTTGCTGTCCACTAAGAACATTTGCTGTCATGTTTTTTTTCCTCTGCTTCGTCTCTTCTGTAGTAGAATCCAAAAGCTCAAACGAGCAACATGAGGGTTAGGAACATGAGTTTAATCATGGGTAGCGGAATTATTTGCAATTGCTACCTCCTTCTACCTTATAAGGACAGGGTTGAATTAGGTTTTGTGAAATGATTCGTTGTTTCATATAGTAGCTTGAGATGGCTAAGAATGTAGTCTTGAATATTTTCTTTAAGAACATTAAGAGTCGCTTTTCATTTGTAGTTATCTATTTATTTTCGGTAGTTTCTTTGAGAATGGTTGATACTTGGGGTTGTTTCTGCTACTTTTTGGCAATGAAATATGTCTTGAGAAGCAGCTGTAGGAAGTGCAATTATTTGATACTTATGTTTCCTTCCCCATTAATAACATTGTTTTGATAAGGATCCAACAGGTGATCCTGATATCTGGACTAGTTTAGAATAGTCATTTTATACAAACAAGACTCGAAGTGGCTGATATTTCTTATATCTTCACTGTTATGCTTCTTTGAAGCTAAAATTGCGGTTGAAGGTTTCTTTTGAATTTGTTGCAGAAAAAGGAGCCAACATCTCTGCTTTTAATGGCTCTCAAGATCCAAGAGGTGCAGTATATGGTGTCGATCAATCCAATTATGGCATGGTTGATACTTCTCAGCACTATTATCCGGTGGGTTCATCTAGTTGTTGAGTTTTCTGGTCTTTTCTTTTCTCTCCCTTTCTTTTGCAACTATGTTTTACTATGATTGTCAATATTTGGCTTTTTCTTATCACTGCTTAGGAAGCTGCACAACCACAGGTGCCGCATACTGTTCCTGGTAGCCCTTACGGTGAAAACTATCAGCAGCCTTTTGGCTCTTCATTTGGGAAAGGATACAATACTCCCGTGCAATATCAGGCTCCTTCACAGGCGTCTATGTTTGTTCCATCCGAGCCACCTCAGAATGCCCAGGTATCTTTGGTTTATAAATAATCTGCATTGCCATGAGGAGGTGGTTGATGATGCTTTATTTGAGTTTTCTGATAATTTATTTTACTCTGGGCTCTATCACAGCCTTTGCCTATCTTTACCCAATGGAAAAGAGTAGCGAGATTATAAAAAGCTCAGAATTAAGAGGATAAATGGTGAATTGTTTGAAGGAGCGATGGTTGTCTAATTTAGGCATATTATAGTGAATATCGTCATTTACTCTCTCTCATCTACAAAAGAATTTTCTTCATTTGCTGTCTCTAATTGCCCCAAAGAATAGAAAAGTAACTACCTGCTACCTGTGCCCTGTGGAGTCTGAGTCAGATAATGTGCTGGCACCCTTGTTTATACTTGAACTTGTACATATGAACTTGTATCTTCTAAGAATGAAAACTTGTGCTGGCAAGGATGATACAATGTTTTGTCATGTTCGCTTTCCATACCGTGACCTTGATTTCTTGCAAAGGATCTCTGGGTTGACCATTTTTCTCTCTTTCTAGCCAAGTTTTGTTCCAACTCCTGTCACCAGTCAGCCCATGACGAGATCTCAATTTATACCAGTGCCTCCTCTTGCCCTGAGGAACCCAGAGCAGTATCAGCAGCCAACATTGGGTTCTCATTTGTATCCGGTATGTATCTCCTTCAGTTCCAATTTTGATCATAGAAGCGTCTAGTTTGACTGATTCGGTTCTCTTTGGCATGTCTCATAGGGAAGTGTTAATCCTACTTTTCAACCTTTGCCTCATGTACCTGGTCCGGTTGCCCCTGCGCCACCACAAGTGAGCTCTGTTCCTGGCCAGAATATGTCACAAGCTGTGGCTCCTACTCAAATGCGGGGGTTTATGCCAGTTACTAATCCGGGGGTTGTTCAAAATCCTGGGCCAATTTCCATGCAGCCGGCTACTCCCATTGAATCAGTAGCTGCACAACCAGTTGTCTCACCTGCTGCACCCCCACCTACTGTGCAGACAGCAGATACTTCAAATGTTCCTGGTAAGAGCTACCTTTCTTTTGTATGGTTTTGAAAAAATAGCTGCCTTTCTCTTTATTTACAATTTATGAGGGCTTTGTTTGTTTCCACTTGAAGATGAGTAAAAAGCACTTTTCTGCTTTCTCGCCAAAATTTATCATCTAATTTTCAGAAATTATGAAGAAATTATGTAGAAATATATGCACCTACATATATATGTCATGAAAGTTTCAAGTGTTGCGGATTAAAAATACTCAAAGATTGCTCTTCATAAAGGTTAGGTCAAGAAAAAAGTAAAACGTAAAAGTCAATCCAAACATGCCTTTGTGCTTGCATGCTTGGTCGTGCTGTGTTTTTGTTTCTGTTTTCAGTAAGCAAGGCTTGTTTGATTCTGCTTGTAGTAGTAGACTGATAATTTCTGATGCTCTTAATCCTCCATTCCTGGTAAAATGGTCATGACTATGCCAATAGTGCCTGAAAGTTTGAAGAAACTGATAACCTCTTTTGGTGCATGGAAACCAGGCCTTAATCTCAATTTGGAGCTTTCTTTCTATACCATCATTTGGTTTTCCACTAGGCACATGAGCTAGTATATACGGAGTCAATTGCAATATCTAATTAGTGATTTGATTGATTTTGCTTAATTTTTTTTATGAAAATGTTACAACCCATGAAGAATGCAACCACAGAGCTGAGTTTTTAGTCTAGGAAGGGGCTAGGGCAAACTTGCATGCTACTTTTTAATTCCATCCCATATGTACTAGTAACTCTACGCACTTTACACTGTAGTTAGCATCCATTGGCTGAATGAGTAGCTAGAGAAGATTGCATGTGGAAATTTTGGTTCTTCCTTAAAATCGATGAGAGTTCAGCTTTCCTTTGTGGTGGCTTGATGGCATTCCTTTCTGACACATAACTGAATAAGTCTTTTCTGCATCCATGCACCAGCCCCCCAGAAACCTGTCATCGCAACATTGACGAGACTTTACAATGAGACATCAGAAGCATTGGGAGGCTCACGTGCAAATCCTGCCAAGAAGCGCGAGATAGAAGATAATTCAAGGAAAATAGGTGCCTTGTTTGCAAAGCTCAACAGTGGAGACATATCTAAAAACGCAGCTGATAAGCTTGTCCAGCTATGTCAGGCTTTAGACAACGGTGATTATAGCACTGCTCTGCAAATACAGGTGCATTTCCTGCAAACCGCCGTCTTATAACTACCTTTGTGATTGCACGAGGGAGTAGTGTGTTCAATGATTTTTGTCTTTAAATATTTCTTCTCCAGGTACTTCTCACGACTAGCGAGTGGGATGAGTGCAATTTCTGGTTGGCAACGTTGAAGCGGATGATCAAGACAAGGCAGAATGTGAGACTAAGTTGAGAAGAGGCCAATTCTTCTCAACGCATCTCCTTTGTTCTTTTTTCTCTCTTTAGCCTTGTGTGGTGATTCTGTAGGGGAATTGATCATTTCTTTGGAAAGCATGGCTCTCTTAGATTGCTACTGGAGTAATTTTTGGTCTTTTGTTATAGAATGTCTTTTTTCATTGATGTTGACTTCTGAAAGCCGTTAGGATAGTTTTTAAAGGAGTTGGTGATTATTGATTTCCACCCGATATATGTAGCGTCAAGGAATTAGAGAGCTTTTTTACTAGCCCTGGTGGATGTTTTTGACACAATATTTTTCGCTATAAGTTACTCTCCCAGGCTGGTCTCTTCTGAGATGACCGATGTCTGTTCATGAGCTTTTTAGTGTTATAGTGATCATTTATGAATTTTTGGTATGCTTTTGGTGAGTGATAGCTTGTCAAAGAGAGAGAGGCTTGTCACAAGAAAACAATTAATTATCTTGTTGGTGTGGGGCCGAAGATTCTTCGTTTTGTTTTTATTTTCTTTTTCCATTATCTGGATAAGGAAGACAGCAGCAAACGTTGTCGCTGAAAAATAACCTTGCTTTTGAAACTGTTGAGAGAAGACTTGGTAGGATGTATTATTAGATGCTGTTATTCCAACGAGCAAATCTATCCTTCGTATTTTCTGACTCGCCACTGTAATCAAGTCAATATTTTGCAACAACTGGAAAGAATAGAAGGATTGCGAATTATAAGCTAGCTTTGTAATTTTGTATTCTGACTAATCACTTCTAAGCATGGTGGAAGAATGAAGGCACGGTGCTCTGCTACGAGGACCTCTTTGTTTGTGCAGATGTTAGTTCCGGTAGGTTCGTAGTCTCATTCCGCAATCTCAAATTTATTTGGGGGCATTGTTGTTACCACACTCAAATTTTTTCGGGCGCATTGTTACCACACCCAAATTTTTTCGGGGGCATTGTTGTTACCACACTCAAATTTATTCGGGGGCATTGTTGTAACTACACTCGCTTGTTCGGTGGATTGTGTGCGGCGTGCGACATGTGACAGAGAAGCAAGCCGGTTTGAATGAATCATCGAAGGGGATAACGTCATTGATCACTTATACTGCGTTGGTCCTGTAATCGATTCAGAAAGTACTTCTCCTAGCAGAGGAAGTACTTGGTTAAAGTTCGGGAACCATAGAATTCCCGTGTTTCTTAGTTATCTTTCAAAAGCATATGAACGACTGGTCATCAAAATACTTGGGTGCTGAAACTTAAAAGTGTGGAAGCAGACGGTTCTCTTTTAATCTTCAAGAGCATGTGAAGGGAGGAAGTAGCAATGTATGCAAAACAACAACCGTATACAGCCAAAGCTCACACTATCAGTGCTAGTCTACACGAGTCGTTAGGTGAAATTCAAAACCAATGGAGTGGGTGAAGTGACTGGACACTCCAGAACCTAGAAAAAGTGACCCATAACTCATTCAATCATCAAAAAAGGCCAACCGCTCGAGGACAAAAAGTGCTCTCGAAAGATGAAATATCTTCGACATCTTCCCTTGTTTGGCGAATGCATCACGATGTACTGTTATGTGTCTATATAAGCATCCCTATGCTTTTCAACAGCAGCGCTTCTTCTCATGAATCCGTTTTAATACTGACATTCCAAAAAGAATCAACCTTTTGATGGGTCCTTGTCAAATATTCAATTCATACAATTTAGTCCATGCCTTTACGTTTCAAAGAAGTACCTTTTTCCCCATCGAAGCACTAAGAATATAGGAGCACTGAGAGATTCTAACGAGAAAAAGGTGTTCCTTTTTTTTTCCCGGAATGATTAATGGTTTGCCTGCACAAATTGGGTGGTCCCTTCGAGAAAATGGGCGTCAAGGTCAAAGGTCCATGCATAGACGATGGATCTTAAACGGTTAAGTAAGAAAAGGAGAGCACATGCTGGTATAAAACTATATTAGCTGTAAAGCCTTGATATAAGGAAAAGATCCACACATACTTTCATCCTTGGCGGCTAACTGCTCTTAGCTAATAGAAAGCATGCCTCTTATTTCTAGGGTTTCGATATATCAATTTTTCCTCCAATTCCTCTTGTTTTTGTTATTGACAAGGACTCCACTTATTTGAACAATAGGGTACTTTTGGTCTTAGCAGCAACCATGATTTCTTGCCTTCTGGAGTCTCACACGGCTGTTCTTTTTCCAATTTAAATATAGTCCTAAAATTTTGTAGACCGGCCCATAACGGCGAAGATTAATCTGCCTATCTTGCACCAGATTCTTCTTTCAGGCTTCCTCTTCTTCTTTTTTCCCCTTTTGTTGTTTGTAGAAGTTGAATGTCTTTCATCTGTCCTAAGCTTGAACATACCGAAGAAAAGGAGAGAGGAAAAAATCATAGAGGTGACCAAGTTGGAGATGCGATGGTGTCAGTGACACCGCGTCGCTATCATATTAGGGTTGTTACCAGATGGTTGAGATTAGGTTGCCACCTACGCAATCACTGATAATTTATCATTAGACACATTATTATGCTTGAGTGGTTGACATGACACATGTATATATGATTTTCTAAACTCAAAATTATATGGGCCAAAAGAAATTCTAACTTTTCTTCTGATAGATCATGAATGGGCTGTCCATATCTGCGACTTGCAGCTTCTGGTTGATCTACTATGACCACCGTGATCTAGGAGATTAAAACACAAGAAGTTGCTGCAGAGATGGAGAAACCCAAAAACTAGTTCTTCAAACCGTTCCAATTAGGAGCCATTGTTTTGTTGACCAGAGAAGAAACTCTGCTCTACAAGGATCACTTAATTCTTGGGAGGGTAATAGATAAAAATCCAGCTCGAGTTACTTCTTTCGACGGAAGAAACACATCGACTGTAAAAGTGAGACTAGGACAAGATTAAAGGACTATGAAAGTCAGCCTAGCGCTCTCTTTGTATTAAATAGCAATTTCCTCGTACACAATTTTTGCAGCATCCAGGTATGAAGATCGGAAACAAGTACAATTGACATCCTATGGAAGGTGTGGTGAGACACCAGTGATGTCCCCAACATAATGAGAAAATAAAAGAAAACACATGAACTATTCAATTAGAACCCTCTTTCTTGAGGAAGATCTGACACGATATCTACATCAATGCAGTTCGTGAGCAAGCTCTAATGACTGAGTTTGTGAACGAGTCACTGAATCGTCTATGGCTGGAAAGTTTTTGGGACTTCCCCCGACCGAACGGTTTCTCCTCACAATGGAGGCAGCATCATCTCTGCGACGGGATTGAGATAGAGTTCTTACCCTGTTCACGTATCTTCCGCTACCGAATCTAGAACTGTATGACTGGTTTGGCAATTTCGAAGTCGGCTCAAGTCCCCTAGCCTCCCCCTGAACTTCAGATTCTTCATCTGTATTAGCAGCCATGAGATCCATCAAGTCACTCCTGAACCCCAAATCCGAGTACACTCTTCGTGAATTTCTCATCGCTGGTTTCGAAAATTTCCCATCCAGAGCATCTACATAGCCCGTGTCCGTGTTATCTAATCTAGAACTATTCTGCACATTCCTGGATTCAACCGGCCGTCCCATCGTCTCCACCATGAGGCACGGATTGTTAAACCCATTCCACGAATGAAGGGGAACCAATTTGCTCAGCCCGGTCAACCAATCAACAATCTCCTTCATCGCCGGCCTCCTCTCTCTACAAGGTCTCACGCACTTGGCAGCTATAACAGCTAATTGCTTCCTAACGACGGGATCTTTTGGGGGCGCCATTCTCGGGTCATAAACACAGAGGAGCTTTCCCTTTTTAATCAAGGGGATCGCCCAGTCCACGATGGACGGCGGCGAGTGCGATACATCGATGGCCTTCCTCCCACTGATAATCTCCAACAGCAATATCCCAAAGCTAAACACATCAGTCTTAGTACTCAAGTTATCAGGGGTCACATAGAGCGGATCAAGATACCCAAGAGTCCCAGCTGGGGGTGTGGACAGGAGCCTAAAATCATTGACATGACATCTGAGAGCCAACCCAAAATCGCCCAGACGAGCATTGAAGTTCCTATCTATCAACACGTTAGCAGACTTTATGTCTCTGTGGATTATAGGTGGGTTCTGAGTATGAAGGGTCTCGATGGCCTTGGCGATCTGCAGGGCCAGCCGAATCCTGCGACCCCAATTCAAGACGCGCGTGTTGGAATGAAGGATGTCGTGGAGCGTACCGTTGCTCATGAACTCCACGACCAGGAGGCGGTTCTTGGAGTCGCTCGCGAAGCCGACGAGGTTGACCAGCCGGGGGCTCTGGATCTTGGACAGGATCTCGAGCTCGTTGTCGACCTCGGAGGCGATCTCGAGACCCTTGGAGGGCTTCTTGACGGCCACGTGGCGGCCGCGGAGGAAGGCCTTGTAGACGTAGCCGTGGCTGCCCTTGCCGAGCAGCCTCTGGTCGGAGAACCCATTGGTGGCCGCCTCGACGTCGCTGTAGTCGAACTGCTGAATCTTGATCGGCCTCTCTCGTTCTTGCTTGAGGGGGCGTTGGTTCTTGGAAGCCGCCGCCGACGACGACGACGAACGGGCGTGGGAGTTGGAGGTGGAAATGGAGGATTCAGCTTTGCAAGAAAGATAACCCATCAAACAAAAACTGAAAAAGATTGAATTTTTTTTTGGTCTGGTATAGAAACTTGAGATCTGGTAGAGAATTTATGGAGATAAATTTCGTTGGTTCTTGATGACTTTATGAACAGAGCTGCAATGGCGTCTCATAAGGGGGAGAGAGAGAGAGAGACTACCAAATTGGAATCCCAAGGACAATCCCCCATGAATCTATGGCATGTATTAAGGTGGTCAGATTATTACAAAAGCAATTAACCATACATTTCACAGTACGCAGACCTTGTATTTTTACCTTAGAGTCAACGCCGTACCTTTACTGTATCTGGACTCTGTAAACCCTTTTTTTTTTTTCTTTTTCTTTCCACCTAGTCATTTTCCATCAATTTTTCTGGTCTCTTCCTCCCTCGTCTTCTTTATTCCTTCCTCTTTTTCTACCTTCACGGTCACGTTTTTCCTGACCAATTTTTTTCTAACATTACTAAATTCCCCTCTTTAGATGAAGGGAAATAAGTGACTTGGTACCCTTGATGCAGTTCAATCTTCACATCTAAACATTTTCTTATAAAATTTATTATACACATAGGAGCATTGGAATGTATTTAGAAAAGTGATTATTGATCCTTCAATAAATTTTTATTGTATGGCTTTCGTCTTTGATCGATTCGTTTTCAAAACTACCATAACAATCTGTATGAGAATTAAAGTTTGTAGGAGAAATTATTCTTGTCCATGCAAAACTGATATGAATGGCACCATACTTCATACTCGTTGAAATTCAAAAATTTCAATTAGATTTGATTAGGTCCCGAATTTTCATAAAATTTTACATTTCTCATTATTTTCTTTTACCCACGTTCCAACTTTCTCTAAACCCTTTCCCCTTTGTCGAAGGAAGCTAGACGAGGGATGTGATGCAAAATCCAGTATTTGGTGAACTCGTTTGTCCGGACAGAAGAACTTCCTCTTCACCATCACGCAGCACCGCTGTCCTTTCGCTGCCGCTAGGCATTATTGCAGCATCCATTAATGTCGCAGCTAGCAGCTGGGAAGTCTATACACAATAATACAAAAGGACCTTTGTTCTTGTTATGTCACGTGCATATTTATCGGCTTTGGCATTATATTATCTGGTGGTTGATACTATGGTCCAGCTTCGAGAAACTGATCAGATTGCTTGCTCTTAACGTTGTGGGTCTTCCATTATCGTCCGCCTCTTCTTTATGAGCCTTTTTGTGAGCTATACAACGACAATGCTACCTACAAAAGTGGAAAGCAAAGACAAAACAAAAGCAGAAGCTCCTTTTGCGGAGATCTGAGTGGATGAATACTGTAAATCATAGCTTTTGGACGGATCATGATGTTTCGGTTGCCCTAACCCGTATCTTACTCCTATCGGATATTGCCAAACTCCGCAATGAGCGACGCTACTCCTGCCTTCTAGACATTTTTATCATAGATTTTTCAGGCAAAAGAGAACGTAGCCGTCGGTCTCATTTCATGTAAAAGGAAAAAAACCCAGTTCGGTGGACAGACGAAATTCAATTCTCTCTCTTTGGTTCTTGTCTTTTTCTATTTCCCCCCAAGTGGTCACCATAGAAGTTAAAAGATGAAGCGTAACCACCCAGTTCTTGCGCCCACATGAAGGCCTAAAGCTAGGGAGGTACATATAATTGTGCCGTATGGTGGTGGTCACAGCTCACCCATAAGGCACGACCCAACCAACGTGCCTTAAAGGCACAACCTTGGCTGAGACACCACGTGAAATCAAAGTAGTTCCCTCTTTTCCTCGCTTATTCATCATCAAACAAGAACGAAACCTTAAGATCCATATCATTAGTTGTACTGGTTATAACGCAACTCGGGCAAGCGAATCGATGCACCGGTTACTTTCGGCCCCCCATAAAGTCATTAGTTAATTATCGGAAGCAGAGCGTCATTCGTTAAAAGTTTGCCCCCTGCTGCACATCGAAAGGAGAAAAAGCTTCATCACTTTTCCATCACTTTCGCTTGTAGAGTGGCCATCCAAGTTTTAACAGTCAATGACTGAATGACCGACTCATCATGACAACTATCCTCTTCTTTTTGGAAATGAATTTCGAAAGATACTGCTTTGCAAAATTTACTGAGTGAGGATTCGAAGATGACGAAAAGTGCCTGGATTTTTATAATATCATATCTAAGGCTAACATAGTTGTATCTTACTTTTTCTGGCTTACTAGTCCAAAAATATGAGCCTTTGCATCAAAGAACTAAGCTCAATCTCTTCTTCTCGAACATGCAGAAACATTGTCCATTATGCTGAAGGCAATTGCTAACTGCAGCAGTTAGGTGCATCACACAGAAGGTGAACGGTGCCTTTCATATTAAATATCAGGATGACAACACACCCATAAACAAACACCCAACAACATGAGTCACACATTCTTGTGATTAGTGCAAGATTGCGTGACTTCACCAGAAAATGGCAAGTTCCAGAGCATGAATACACACACCTCTGTTTCATTTACTGGAATATAGAGAGTAAGGCTGAAGCCTAGCAAAACACATAAAGAGAGGTAAATTGATTTTGGTGTCTCCCAATTCGCCCGTAGAATGAAAAAAGAAAAAACTGAAAATAAACTGTTCGAAGAAATTGGCTTCAATGTGCCCAGTTATATGCCTCTAAACAATGATGTTTTCAGTAGTTTCTCGAAACGAGGAGTACAATCAAGCATTCAAGTGGGCAGATACAGAATTATTTGAAAAGATGGGATGAACAACACTTTCCCTCCACATGGAACCTTAAAAACCCTTTCTTCATTCATTTCACTTTATGATGTGTATGAGAGGGATATCTTTTTGGCTATAATCTCACCCAGTACCTTTTGCCAGCTCAAATGATCATAAAGTTACAAGTAAAACAGAATAAAAGACCAGCATACCATGCATCTGCCAATAGCATTTACATGTCTCACAACATGCTAGCCATTTCATAGGGCTGTAACTTAACTTCGGACATATTAACATTTCGTACCTTGGTGAAATTGACAACCCATGAAATCAAGTGAGATTCAATTTCCAATCAATTTCCAAAAGACTGCAGTCGAGTGCACCTTTGACTCTATCTAAAGCCATTTGTCTATGCTGAAGCAATAACTGAGAGATATCTTCTGCTTGCTTTTCCATGTCACCACGTGACCTCTGGCGAGGTAGTTTCCTTGATAAACTTTTCCATTTTGACTCAAAAACACAGGCTGCGTAAAATGTGGAGAAAATTAGAGCTTAAAACTATCAGACACTGAGGCATGTCTATGCTTTGCAATCATGAGGACGCTTGAACTAGTGGCATGACTCAATAATTCTCATCATGATATGAGGAAACAAAACATCTGTGCCGAAAACATGCAAAAGGGTAAAACATAAGTGAGGTCGCCCCCAATTTGCAGAAGGTGACTCATTGCAGGATGCTGAGCAATGAATGTTGCTTAGATTTCTTACATGTTGCAACTGGTGAGAGTAGCATATTTTCGAAGACATGGTTGTGATCTTGTAGTTGCAGAAGTGGAAGGAAGACATGGGTTTCAAGCTTGTGCTCTAGTCAACTTACAAGAAAGTTAAGAAAATACCTTCACTTCGGTCCTTGAAGCCCTGAACAAGGCAGGCACAGACCCATGGCCTTCCAGCTCGAGATGCTTTGGCACCACCGTTAAGTTCCCTGTTATGTTGCTTCAAACTTCGAGACATTGCAACCGAAACAAATAAGCAATTAGGTATGCAGACAGAAAATTGTACACTATTGAATCAACCGCAGATACGATGAGGCATACAGATTCAAATATTCGAACTTCGAGACATGCCAACCAAAATAAATAAGCAACTAGGCATGCAGACAGAAAACTGTACACTATTGAATCAACCGCAGATTCAATGAGGCATACAGATTCAAATATTCGAGCATTGTATTACATGACCTTCAACGAGAAAATATATGACCCAAATGAAGAGTAGCGATAAGACGCCGAGTATCTGCATGCTATTTCAGATACTAATTTACAGAGAATCGGAGGACAAGAAAGATCACAAGAACATCTCCAAGTTAGGGGAAGTCAAAACAGAGGAGTACATAGCACACGGACGCATTACTGTATCAGAGAACAAAATAGTTTCATCAACCAATAGTAGCATTTCAAGTGTTGGAAATATCAACATGTACCACACGACTCGGTCACATATGCAAAACTTCCTACAATAAACACTCAAGTCAAATGCTTAATACATTGCAAGGCTAAGTCTGAGCAATTATGTGCAAAAGTTCAACATTACAAGCACATCCACATCACATCAAGGGATTTCATTAACTACATTACTTGGTAATCAACCAGCTCAGCAGCACGAACCTAGCAAAATATCATGAAAAACTACCAAATGGTACCTGCACAATGAATCAAACCGTTCAAATGTTCAATCTTTTCCTGCTCCCAGGTACACAAACACTAACAAATCCACCCATCGACGCACAAAAAACCCGAACTTTCCCCGAAGGAGAGATTCAATCGAGGAGCGAAGCATTACCCACCGGCGACGGAAATAGGTGGTGACGCCAACGTAAGTCTTGATCGGTGGGTTGGTGGAGAGGATGAGGTAGACGCACCATGTTCTTGAATCCCCCGAATTGGGCTCCGACCCCGTTCTTGAAATCGCCGACGCAGACGCCGGGGGCAAAGATTGCGAGAGCTTCAACGCGGATGATGATGATGATGATCTCGAAGGGGGTTTGGTTTTGGTAGGAACTGAGGTGGGTGCTTGACGGATCGAAATGTCCTGGAGAGAAGCCTCGTCATCTTGAGATCGATCTTGGCAAGATTCAGATTCAGATTCAGATTCAGATTCATTCAGCTGACAGCTCCTGCCCAATCGTACCGTCTTTTCCCAAACCTCGGACGCCCCGTCTCTGTTGCCGGCGACAGGTCGTTGATTCCTGCGGTTATTTGATGAATTGAGGGTAGTCCGAGGTTAATGGATAATTTTAAAAATTAAACAATTTATTTTTTACAAACAAAGTGAAGCTTAAATTTCAAAATTCATAATTGAAGTCGTTCGAAATGCCAAATATAGGTAAATAAAACTAATCTCATAAAAGTTAGTAATAAAATAAATTCGTACAATATATTGATAATCTCTTCCGTACGTCTACATTAGTAATTTACTATTAGTTTCCATCCTCTTATTGAGTTAGTAACTTTTCAAGAACTATAGATAAATATGTTGCAAAGAAATATAATTTTTATTGGTATTTAGTTCCAAAAAAGCATGGTTTTGGTCCAACATATGTAATATATATTTGTTTAGGAGGAATCAATACCTCTTTTCCTTGGGATGCAAGTATTGCAATAATATATTTCATATCGTGACAAAGTTGAACTGCTTCATGATTGGAACATTTCCTTTAAGGGAAAGCTCCCCTTTTCCAAACTTACGTTCACCATGGCTTATGATGCCCATCAAAGGAAAGCTTTTTGATGGATCTTCTATGCAAAGCAGCTTTTGCCCTGCATACGACCAATTACACCCATTGCTTCAAAAATTGGGTTTTCTTTGTGGCCAGCATTTTGGATTGGCTTGACCAAACTCTTTCTGTAGCCTTTTCTACAGTTCAAGGATAATCCAACCAATGGTCTTTCAAAGTAGATCATAATTCTAAATCCGAAATGCGTAATTGTGTACAGTCATGACCATGACATCAGCATTTCCCTTTCAATAGTTACAATGTGTTAATCTGAAACAAAGAAAGCCCTTGATCACAAACCTTTACATACAGATAAAAATATCAATTTAAAAGACTACATTTGCAGTTTTGAGTATTCATCTTACATTTCTTCTCCCAACCTAGGCTCTAAAATCAAGATTTCAGTTTTAATTTCCCAACATGAGATCCGATAAAAGAGCTTATCCTATTCCAAGGTAAGGATGTTGATTCGATGAATCTCACTTTGACGGATCTTTTTTCCCCTCCTCTGACAAATTCTAAATCCTTTGCAGTGGTACACTGAATAGTTTCCAGGTCGTCGAGCAGAGGCAATGCCACTGAGCCCTGCGATTCTAGGTTCTTGATCCATCCTTGTAACAAATAATTCACCACCTGCATATAGATTGACGCAACATAAGAACCAGCAGCATCCAAGGCAGACTTGCAATACAGCCTGCCATAGCTATCCTCAGAATCCAGGGCCTCCTAGCATCTCATGAGAGTCACAAATCGGTAGAACCAATTTCGCATTTCATAGTTTTTTTGAAGTTTCTCAAAATTGGTTTAGACATAAATACATAAGGAGGCACCCTAACACTTATGCTGCCTAAATTGATTTGGTCTTCCAGATATTGGATTATCAACCTGAGCCAATGGGTATCGGGGGAGTTTGATCATGAGATTTCTACATTTATCTGATAGCAGGAAGACAGGAACCACACGTAAAGCATTGATAATATACTACATAAAGGATTACTGATTCATCAGTTTCAACTTTCAAGTATGCAGAAAACAGTAAATATATACACAACCCTTCATCTCTATCGTTGACCATTTGTAACCAAACACTAGTACATGAAAAAAAGTCCTCCATGACAGTTGTCTCCACAGGTTTACCTAAAGAATGGAGATGACATGCACATGATATTAGTTAAACTTCTCAAACCATACCTCAGGAACTTCATCATGAGGGCAGTGACCTGCAGGGCTGATCTCATAATATGGAGCTTCAGGAACTTGTCTTTTAACCTGAAGGCCCCAGATAGGCTTCACCCATGGATCTTCTTTTCCATACATAAGGCAGACGGGTATATTGTTCTTCCGACATCTACAAAGTAACCACATTAGAGTAATGCGTTATGCAGGAAAAAAGCACGCTATACTTGTATAATGCTAATGCCACCATTAAGAATCAGGATATATATCTTTACCCAGATAGAGCCTCATTGAAGGATAATTGTCCCTGAGGAGCAAACATGATAGAGGCAAACGAGGCAGCAGCAGCTGGATGTTCTGCTGTTTCAAGTATACAGGAAAAGACTTTGTCAACATCTGTTGAATGATCTGCATAAACTTGCTTGAGCACCTCGGCTATGCTCCTTGGATCACTTATTTTCTGCCAACTGTTACAGTGTAGGAGGCATTCAGGATCATGGAACGTAAAAGATATCGATATGGTCCATGAAGCTAATGATAATAAAATGACTTCATTTGTGACTTTCCCATCTTGACAATTACAACTTGCCCTCTAATCTTTTTGGTTTTTTTGGCCATTTCCTCTCCCATGTTGAATGAGTAAATCATAAATGAGAAAAAAAAAATCTCAGTATATGTTTCTGGTATTTACATGCCGATTTTGAAAAGACATTGTTTAATTCAATCAAGGCAGAACCACTGAGTTCCCCGGTCTTGGTGGCAAACAAGAGAAGGTGACAAATTTAGCTGACCAACTTACACGAGTTCTGTGAGCTTTCTAACTCTGGAAGGCAGAGGAAATGTCCCAGCCCATGGAAATATCCTAGCCAGTCTTGGAGATCTCACAGGGTTAGGAAGAAACCCCCAAAAGGGGGTTGCATTCAGCAGGGTAACACCCTTGACCAAGTGTGGGTTGCTTGCTGCAAAGTATAGTGCGACGAATCCTCCAAGCGAATTCCCGACAACATAAACCGGTTCTCCAATGACCTGAACAAAAACAATCATTCAAAATTCAATCATTAAGATGAATTCTGATCCATTCAGTTCCAAACACAAGAACAAACAGAGCAAAGGTACAATTTTATTTTCTAATTTCACATTGAAACAACATATCCAGAAGAAATGAAAAGGCTTAACAAACACGAGTGAATTATGCTCGAAAGCAGAATACACATTAGAACTCTAAAGCTCCATAAATTTTCCATATGGCAGTGTGTGAACAATGTCATGGAATACTTCTGGAGGATTAAATAAGCAAAGACATAGCTAATTAAGGTACCTCCTCCACAAAGTGTTGAACTTGATCCTGCCATAAGTCAATTGAATAAACCAGCTGACTTGCCCACGGCTCTGTTTTCTCTCCAAATCCCCACAGCGTCTCCCTCCCTTCTAGGTCATTTTCTCTGTTATACTGAGGTGCAGGATCTTCAAATGGTAATGACCTTCCCTGTCCGAGAAAATCCAATGCCCATACTCTAAAGTCACGACCTAAATCCTTTAATTGCTTCTCATAATGAAATGAACCAACCCCAAAACCAGGAAGAAACAACACCGGTGGAGACCCTACATTTTCACACCCTGCCTTCTCATAGTGCACAGTTAGCTTCGGCTTCCACTCCCAAAAACAGCTGCTTATAAGAGCTCCCCGTTCACCATTGGATTCATCAGGCAAAGCCGGAATCAATACCTTGGCCTCTGATTCCCCTTCTTCAGAAATACTGCTCGCGTCCTCTTCCCCACCAATCACATACCCATTAGAACTTCCACTTAAGACCTTCAAATCTGCACTCCTGGAAGTTTGGAGCGCTTTCAAAGATTTAACAACACTTTTGGTCCCGGAATGGTTTAGGCCAAGATGACCTCCTGCAGACAGACTGGCGCACTGAACTCTTTTATGGATCCTGACAAGCAAAACCCTACTTCTTTTCCCACCCAAAAGCTTAGCCTGCCTAGAATTCAGATGCTTATTGTTCAAATTCTGCCTCGTATCCGCAACATGACGGCAGGGGGCAAAATTGTGCGAGAGAATTTCCATACCCAGAATCTATGTCCTGTAGATAAGGAAATTGATCAATTCTCCAGGGTGGGATTGATCCTAAAAGCTAAAGAATTCATACTGAAACAATACAAAAATAGAAGGAAAGAAACTCGTTGAGCAGTTTCTGTGAACACCAGAAATCTTCAAATCTTCACTCTCTTCTCTCACCCATCACGTGCCAGGCAACTTAAAAGGGAATTAAGTAGCGCAAAAAAGAAGTCGCAAATGAACAAGCTTCCCAGTTATGACATAGAGCAGCTCTCAAAGATCACAGCATACAGACCCATCAAAAACAAGAAAAGAAATAGCACCTTATTCAATCAAAAAAAAAGAACTGGAACTAAATGGAAACTGCAACGCGAGGGACTGAGACTGAGAGAGAGGCTTTACCCTCAATTTGCAGGAGGAAGATTCATGGAGAGCAAAAACTTGAATCTGTCTCCACCGAATTATTGGGAGGATTCAAGCAACGCGTAGAGAAAGGGAGATGTTAGGTTGCTTGAAAGCTTCTTCTTCCTCTAAACGGCCAAACAAGGAAAAAGTTGCTCCATCTTTTTTGTTTTTTTCTCCACCGTGTTTTTCCGTTTTTCATGTGTTGAATATCGAAATCTTTCTGGAAAAAAACCATATTTTCGTACTTCTTGATTATCTGAAATTAAATTTAACTCCTCACTATTTTTCCATGTATAGAATTATTTACCGCTTTCTAAGAACAAACGCATATTCAAATTGTTATTCTTGCTCAAATGAATACAACCATCAGGACCCAAGAAATCAAGAACGAAGGAATTTTCCTTTTCAATGAGAAGGGATTTCCTCTGTTTCGTTTTTCGTCCATATATAAAGGTCCAATTTTTTGAAGTCCCCTCAAGAATCGACCGCAGATGGCTCTAGCGAGGTGCCACCTCATCCCTGCCACAGAAAAATCTAAGTACCATCTGACTTTTCCTTTTCGTCCGTCTCTTTCTTCGTCATTGTATATTATAATTATATACGCAAATATGTTTTTTGCGTAAATGTTTTCCTTGCTCCGTCTGTCATCGTTCATTTGCCTCGGTCGACCCTTTCCTCCCAAGAGGGTACTCATCAGCGCACTAAATACGGGACCAACGTATGATGATGCATGGTGAAAATGGCTATGGTCGTATATTACATGCATGCATGCGGAGGAGAAATTCTTAAAAAAGTCTTTGGCCAGTCAATTTTTAGCCGATTTAGTGCTAAATCTTTTACATTTACGTCAATTCAGTCCATCCGACAAATTTTAGCCCGCCGGATCTAATGGGTAATTTTTTAATAATATTTTTTTTTAGCTTTTTATTTTTCCTTTTTTTCCTCCTTCTTTCTTACTTTGGCCAGTCACTGCCGGCTAGAGGCACTAACCTCGCCATTGGCTGGCAAGGCTAACCTCACTGGCGAGAGGAAGAAGGAAGGAGGGAAAAAAAAATTCGAAAAAAATAAAATATTATTAAAAAATCTCGGCTAGCGCCCACGTCAATTCTAATCGGCCAAAATTGGTCAAATAGATTGAATTGACACAAATGTAAAAGATTTAGATTGAATTGGTCAAAAAAAAGTTTAAAACTGAATTAACACAATTACGATAAATTTAGGACCTTTTTAGTAATTATCCACAATTGCAATCAAAAGCAACACCCCCAGCCCACCTTAAGCAAAAATGGATATAGTCGTGTATTGCATGCATGCATGCAAGGGGAAAATTGCCAAAAAAATTCTAAACTTGTTTTAATTATGTCAATTTAGCTCTAAATTTTTTTGGCTAATTCAGTTGTAAACCTTTTGCATTTGTACTAATTCAATCTATCTGAGCAATTTTGGCTAGTCGTGCTAACGTGGACAAATTTTTTAATTTTTTTTTCTTTCTTTTCCTCCTTCTTCCTTTGGCCAGTCACTATCAGGCTATCAACTAGAGGCACTAACCTTGCCATTGGCTGGTGAGGTGACCTCACTGACCAAAGGAAAAAGAAAGAATGAGGGAAAAAAAATAAAAGGAAAAATAAAATATTATTTAAAAATTGTCACTTCAACATCAACTAACGTCCATGTATCGGTGTTGATCGTGCAAAAATTGACCAAATAGATTGAATTGGTACAAATACAAAAGGTTTAAACTGAATTTGTCAAAAAAAAATGTAGAACTGAATTAATATAATTACAATAGGTTTAAGATTTTTTTGGTAATTCTCTACAATTAAAGACAAAAGCAACACCCGCAACCCGTGGGAATTCTTGACCTCAAGCAAAAATAGATATGGTTGTGTATTGCATGCATGCTCATATAGGAAAATAATCAAAATTTTCAAAGTTTATTGTAATTGTGTCAATTCAGTCATAAATTTATTTTTTTTGTCAATTCAATGCTAAAATTTTTGCATTTGTGCCAATTCAATCTAACTAGTCAATTTTAGTTCGCCGGTACTAACGTGGATAATTTTTTAATAATTTTTTATTTTTCCTTTTTTCTTTCTCTTTTTTTTTTCCTTCCGCTTCCTTCTTCCTTTGGCCGGTCACCACTGGCTAGAGGCACTGACTTCACTATTAGCTGGCGAGGCTAACCTCACTAGCTATTAGCTGGCGAGGCTAACCTCACTAGCTAGAGGAAGAAGGAAGAAGGAAAAAGGAGGAAAAAAAAGAACTCAAAAAAATAAAGTATTATTAAAAAATTGTCCACCCCAGCATCAGTCAGCGTCCACATCAACACTGATCAACCAAAATTGGTTAGATATATTGAATTGACACAGATACAATTGGTTTAAGACTGAACTAGTAAAGAAATATATGATTAAATTACAATAAATTTAGGATTCTTTTGGTAATTCTCCGTAATTGTAGACAAAAGCAAAACCTATAGAAGGTGGGAGTTTTTTATCTTAAGCAAAAATAGATATGGTCATGTATTGCACGCATGCATGTAGGGGGAAAATTACCAAAGAAGTCTTAGGCCTATTGTAATTGTGTCAATTCGGTCATAAGTAGGTTTAGCTAACTCTAAACTTTTTGCATTTGTGCAATTCAGTGTATTTGGCCAGTGCTGATGTAAATTATTTTTTATTATTTATTATTTTTTTCTTTCTATTTTTTTTCACTCCTTCCTTCTTCCTCAAGCCAAGGAGGTCAACTTTGCTGGCCAATTGAGGAAGAAGGAAGAAGGAAGAAGGAGGAAAAAAGAGAGAAGGAAAAAAGGAAAATGAAAAGAAAAAATTTAAAAAATAAATTACTATAAAAAAATCGTCCACGTCGAGGTTGACCGGGCATAATTAGCCGAATTGACTGAATTGACATAAATATAAAAGATTTAAGACTGAATTGACCCTAAAAAAAATGTAGAATTGATATAATTGAAATAGATTTAAAACTTTTTTTGGTAATTCTCCATGCATGCAATTGTAGACAAAAGCAACACCCTCTATACAGAAGTTTTCCTTCCAGTTCCACCGTAGCCGGGGGGAATTCTTGACCTCTAAGCATTTCCTAGGGAGTTTTTTTTTCCTTCACGGAAGAGCACTTCCACGTTCATGGACTGCAGTATTTGACACGCCATGTGTACAAATATCTCTCAAACATGGCATCGACGGCTTGAATTTTTTCTTTGACTTCTATCACAGATAATTCGGCAAGAAAATCAATTTGGTTGAAATAGCATCCCCAACAATGAAAACCATTCATATTAGGGAATCAATAATCACCTAGAGATGTTTAAGTTGTATTTGCTATTGTGCTCTTTGAGTTGAAGCTGCCTAGTTATAATATGACCTTCCTTGAATTCAGCAGAATTTCCATGCTAACTGGAGCCAAACCTCATCACAAATTTGAAAGAGGTTTGATGGGAATTCTTTCCTTCTTTTGGGTTCTTTTTCTTTTTCTTTTTCTTTTGTTGGCTTAGTGAGATTCATGAACGTCGAACCTTCACAGTTATTATTAACAACTTGTAAGCTGTGATGTCATGCGAGCCTTTCTTGAATCACGCGTGACTAAGGACTCAATGTAGACCTGCAGATGTGATTTCTTTTTTCGGTAACTAGGAAGGTCAACTATGTAAGATTACATAAAAAGATGGTTTTGTGCCTAACCATGATTAAGTCATTGATTAAGTAACCTCCATTATGAGTTTGACTTTGAGAATTCTTGCCTATTGGACCCTTGAGTTTTTTTTTGTAAGACTTTGATTATTTACAGTTCTATTATTGCGAAGCAAAGCATAAACAACAAGGTCTTATTGAGCTGAAGACTTGGGGCCATATTAGTCTGGAAAATATCGAACACACGCCACGCTTTTTATTTTAAAATGTGACTATTGACATCCCTCGAATGGCAAAATTCCACATCTATTCACAATATTATCGCTTTTCTACTCAAAAGTACCATCATTCACAATTTTTTTTTTTTCCAATTATCCAACATACCCGGCAAACCCCCTGACTTAGGCACCATATACCCCCCATCATCACCGCCTCCGACCACTCCTCCCCACTCCATCGCCGTGAGCCACCAGCCACTGAAGCCCTCGATCACCGGTCGTTGACTCCACCACCACCGCCGAGGAACTACCGCCTGCCCGAGCAAACTGGTCGGTATGACTGGTGGCGTTGGTGGCACCATCAGTGGTGGGGCTGCGTGGTGGAATCCGGCAACACACTTGAATTGGGACTTCAAGGGACCTGGTGGGAATGATTAAGGCCGTAAATATTTTTTTTTAGGACTTTACATAAGGACGGTGCTTAGGTCATTCCAGCGGAGGTGAAAGTGCAGATCTCAATTTTGGAAATGCATGTATTTTATATTCGGGTGAAAATTCAAATACATTGGTAGTATTTTTCAAAATTAACTAAAGAGATAGAAATAATTTGCAACTCTCGGTATGTTAGATAACTTAAGCCTCCCACAACGGGACGAATAGGCTTATGCATAGATGTGAAGTATCCACACATGTCAATCATCGTATATTTCAGACTTTAAAGGTTCAATTCCAGACTTGTTTTAGGGAAAATTACCAAAAAAAAGTCATAAACTTTTTACGATTATACCAATTCAATCTTAATTTATTTTTTTACCAATTCAGGCTCAAACTTTTTGCATTTGTGCCAATTTAGTCTATTCAGTCAGTTTTGACAGGTCAGCACTGACGTGAATAATTTTTTATAATATATTTTTTAGTTTTTAATTATTTTTTCCTTTTCTTTTTCCTATTTTCCTTTCTCTTTTTTTTTTCCCCTCCTTCTTCCGTGTTCCTTTGGCCGGTTGCCGCCAGCTAGATGCATGAACTAATGGGGGCAAGCCTCGCCCAATGACAACAAGGCTGATCTTGCCGGCCCTCACCTCTTGCCAATAGTGATCGACCACAAGAACAAGGAAGAAGTAGGAAAAATAAAATATTGTTAAAAAATTATCCACATCAACATTGGCCAGGATGGTTAGCAAATTGGCCAAATAGATTGAATTGACACAAATGCTAAAAATTTTAGGATTGAATTGGGCAAAAAAAACTTGCAACTTTCAATATGTTAGATAACTTAAGCCTCCCACAACGGGAAGAACTAAGCTTACACATAGATGTGAAGTATCCACACATGTCAATCATCATATACTTTAGACTTTAAACAGACTTGTTTTAGAGAAAATTATCAAAAAAAGTCCTAAACTTTTTACAATAATGTCAATCCAGTCAAAAACCTTTTTTTTTGCAATTCAATCTCAAACCTTTTACATTTGTGACAATTCAATCTATTCGGCCAATTTTGAGGTCGGCGCTAACATGAATAATTTTTTATATATTTTATTTTTTGATTTTTAATTAAATTTTCCTTTTCTTTTTCCTTTTTTTTTTTTTTTTTTCCCTCCTTCTTCCTTGTTCCTTTGGCTGGTCGCCGCCGACTAGAGGCACAAACTAATGGGGGCAAGCCTTGCCCAATGACAGCGAGGCTAATCTTGCCGGCCCTCGCCTCTAGCCAATAGTGACCGACCAGAATAACAAGGAAAAAGTAGGGAAAAGAAAAGGAAAAATAAACTATTATTAAAAAATTGTCTACATCAACGTTGGTGGATGGTCGGAAAATTGGCAGATAAATTGAATTGACACAAATACTAAAAGGTTTAGGACTAAATTGGACAAAAAAATTAGAATTAAATTGACACAATTACAATAGATTTAAAACATTTTCCCACTTGTTGTAACTCAATGGCTAACAAGAATTAAATTGATCATGTGGATTTGGAGGCCTTTCCCTTTTGTTTTTACTTCAAATTTCTCAAATCTTCGCAAATACAGGACCATTATCTAAGGTCTTTTTTATTTTTTATCTTTTTTTAATGATGGCTGAAGATGCACGTACAGCTTTGTTATTATTTCTTTACAAAGTTTAAATAATTCTCTTTACATCCAAAATCTAAGATTTTTTTTTTTTAATCTGATCCCAACGGAAGCAAAGTCATCAAGCATGCTGCCGTTGCTGTATTCGGGCCTCAAAAGATGGAAAATCATAGAAAAAGCAAGAAAGGGAAACCCACCCCACTTGAGACCTGAGAAGTTTTTAATTAGTTGATTTCCCAATGGTCAAACCATGAGGTGGCAATTGGTTGAAGCATCACGCTCAAGAAAGCCCCAAAAAAAAAATTATATATATTTCCTTTTTTGCCCATAAATATCGAATCTTGATGCTATACAATCCAGATAAACTTGAGTTGCTCGCTTTTGATCGGGATTCTGTGCAAAAGGCGGTCTTTTTCTCGGCGTCCCGTCGCTTTGCACCCACTTGAAGCAAGCTCGGGATTCTTCTTCTGCAGCTATTAGGTACTTCAGATAAGAAAAGTCTTGTTTACACTAGTCGTATTGCCTTATTTCTGAGGGGGGTTTGGTTTCATCCCTGATCGGGGCCGCACAAAGTCGACCTTTTTTTGGTACATATGCGATTTGGTCGATCGTGGGAAAGATGGGCAATCGCTAGATTACCTTCTGTTTCTGTCTTTCTGGTCCTTTGCATATATTCTTGGGGTGTCATGGCCCTGGCTGTAAAGGGTCTGCTTTTTTGCAGGGATTGTAGAGGTCCCATTCAGTTCAGTTCTGTGGTGGGTCAGGATTTCCAGGAGCCTAGATTGACTGCAGTTGTTGAGAAAAGTTCTGTTCTTGACAGCTTCCAGAGCTCCTCTTGAGGCATTTGAAGGGAGGACATGGATGATGGGGAGGTGGAGGTTCCGGATCCTGTCTTGTTACCGAATGCCAGCTCTTCGAGCAGTTTACAGAGCTCGGCCTCTGTGGACTCTTTAATTGAAGAGTTTTTGAAAAATACCAGGACCTGCACTCACACTCACACTTGCAATCCTCCTGGTCCAGACGCTGCTCACACTCACACATGCTACCACACCCACACGCAAATGTTCTCGTCCGAAGACGATGAAAAGCGCAAGGGGAGAAACCCGTGCACGAAGGTGAAAACAAATGCTCGTAATAAAGTGGCGGTGAGGAAGTATAGGGAGAAAAAGAAGGCTCACACAGCTTGCTTAGAGCAGCAAGTCCAGGAATTGCGCATGGTGAATCAGCAATTGGTTGGAAAATTGCAGGTTCAGGCAAATCTTCAAGATGAGGTCATCAGGCTTAAAAGACTTTTGCTAGACCTCAGAGGTAAAATTGATTATGAGTTAGGTCTTGTGCCCTTTCAGAAGCCTTGCAATTATACGTCTAGTAAGGAAGGTGACTGTGGGGTCCAGTCTGGCAGCCGACTGGTTGGGTTGCAGTGTTCGACTGGTTTACCGTGCTTTCATCCTCACACGGGCTCGTCATCTCTGGCTGGTATTGGCAGGAGCGATGATGCGATGATCTCCTTGGCGGGGGAAAACTGCCAGCCAGCAATTGGTGATTGTCAATTCCAGGCAAATGTTGGCATGAATTCTGATGGTCACAATTCGAACACGGTCCAAAAATTCGCATCAACCACTTCTCAAGTCGAATAATAGCAGATTTTCCGTAAGTTCCCCCAAATTTTGCCAACATTGATGGATGCTTTACTCTCTTGCATAGCCTAAGTGTAGCAGCTCCTTAGTTGGGATCAGGGGGGGAGCCCAATAGCAGTTTGTTTATAATGTTAGTCAAAAGTGCGAAATGACTCTCTAAATACATGTACACAGATAGGTAGATACATACCAAATTGGGCGTGACTATGTAATGAAATATATATTTTCATCTTGTTGAACAGATTGTACACTAAATCCTGTGGATGTTGTTTCTCTTCTTTGTTAAATACACAACCTTAAAGAAAAAACTCTAGTTTCTTTTATCTTTGGAGAGGCTGATATTTGGCTAAAGATTCCATGATTTACTGAAAGGTTCTCCCCTATGTCATTTGTGATCTATTTCGACGTTTAAACCTGTAAAACCTGAACAAACCCGAGCAGCTGTACTCTACTGCTATTTCTGATGACTGATGAAGAAGGCCGAACTTTTAAAGTTCTGATTTAACTGATAGCACAACAGTTGCTCTCAGGGTGAAGTGAAAATGGAGGGTTTGCTCGATATTGTAGCGTAGATGCTGGGTTATGTTTTTGTAAGAAACTTGGATTCCACTGGAAGTTGAAGAAGCTAGTTACGTATGATCAGTACCGGAAAGGGTTGCTCTGTTTCAGTTTGTTCTAGGCTAATGGGTGGCTATCCAGCAAAGAGGCGGTGCTGAGATATCAATACCTAACCTAGAAATGCTTCTGATCATGGTCTGCTATCAGATGAGATGCTTCAAGGTGATCAAGATTAATTGGGCGCGTTTGGTAACGTTTCTGTTCAAAAATTGTTCCAGGGAACAGAAATAAAAAAAAAGTGTTTATTTAAGGGGGAACAGTTTTGAACAAAGAAAAAACAGCGTTTGGTAAGTGTAAAAAAAAACTGTTCTTGAAATAAAAAAAAACAGAAACACGTTTGGTAAGCTGCAGTTAATTTATGTTCCTAGAATAGAAAAAAAGTAAAACACGTTTGGAACCGTACAAAATTTCTGTTTTAAATGTTTCAAAAAAAATGTTTTTTTTAATAAAGTTTAAACTTGATATTGAATTCTCATTCTCATGAAATGCTCATTAATTTTATTTTGTTCATAGTGAGTGAAGACAAACATTTTGAACATGATCATATGGCATACTTGGTAGAAAATTTTGTAAGTAAAGTTTGTATCAAATTTTTTCCAAGTACTTTTTTTATTTTTTATTTTTATAACATATAAACTTGATATTGAATTCTCATTCTCATGAAATGCTCATCAATTTAATTTTGATAATGGTGAGTGAAGAAAAATATTTTCAACATGGTCATATGTGCATACTTAAAAGAAAATTTTATAAGTAAAGTTTGTACAATAAGAACTAGCAAAAAGAAGAGTATCTTATACATCTCAACATGAACCCTTCCATACATGACATCACAATAATGAAGCAATATAGTTCATTGTTCAACTTCATCACAGTGAATACTTAAAAACAATATTACAAAAGTCAACAAATCTCATGCATATTGTGATCCCTTGCCATTTTATTTGCAATACTTATCCTAAGCATGTTTATCCAGATTCTGCTCATCCGATGTATCTGCAACCTCCACTTCGTAGGTCCAAATGGATACTCCGGATCTCCATATATGGAAAAATTTCTGTCCATCCTATCTTGATCACGAATGTAATTATGAAGAGCACAACATGCAATTACAACAAGTGCTTGCTTCCGAATTGTAAATGGAGGCATATGTCTCAAAATGGTGAAGCGATTCTTTAATGCCCCAAATGACCTCTCAATTACATTTCTTAGTGAAGAGTGCTTATAGTTGAATAACTCTTTTGCTGTTCTTGGCCATCTCCCACTCCCTCTATATTTGTTGAGATGATACCGCTCCTTTCTAAATGGAGTTAAAAATCCTGGAAGTGCTGCATAACCGGAATCTACCACGTAGTATTTCCCTACAACATGATATATATAAATTTGTTGTGATATTCAACCATAATATAATCACAAATGTCTATATAAACAAAGTAAATACCAGGTGGTGGTCGGGAAATTGCAATTGAGGAGTTTCGAGTCGCCGAAAGCACTCGACAATCATTGGCAGATCCTTCCCATCCAGCATACACGAAAGTAAATTTCATATCAAATGAGCAAACACACAACACGTTCTGGGTGGTAGTCCCTCTCCTGCCTCTAAATCGAACCTGCTGAGACACCGGGGTAATAGCATTTATATGGGTGCCATCCATAGCACCTACGCAGATCTGTCAATTTATTACCAATCTAAGATTATATAAGATTATGAACTACATGTATTTGACGGTATAAAGTCGATAAAGAAATCATACCTTGAAGTAGCGCTTATGACTAGGATCCATAAGAATTTCTTGTGGGATGACATCAAGGGACGGTGGTTTGATATCTCTTTTGAAAGTTTGATAATTGCTTTCAACACTTTGTTGAAATACTTGCTGATCGTTTCTCCATAATGTTGAAATCTCTCACATAAATCTCTATTTGAGCTACCGTGACAAACCAAAGATAAGAATATCCCAATTTGTTCATCTATTCGAATATATCGATTATCTTTTAACCAACCTCTTACTCTCATCAAATCACATAAATTCAGAAAAACATGCCTCTCCATCCTGAAGGCTTCATATATCCTATTTGAATGTCCAGAAATAATCTCCTTTATCCATTCGGATCCTAATAATTTTCTGTCCTTAATGGGTTCTCTTGTATGCACGGACGCGTCAATCGCAACCGTCCACAACCACGCTAGGAATATGCGAAGATCATCATCATCCAAGAATTGTTGAACTTGTTCTACCTGTTCACTACATATACTATCGATCCCTCTTCCATAGTACCTATACCATCACAAAAATATACAAACATCGGTATAGATTTTGAAAATATATCCAATAACAATCAATAACATAAGTCATAGTCTCAATAGAAGATGCCATTACATATAAGTACCAAGAGTCTCAACACTAATATCTTTAAAAACTAAATATTAATAGATAACATAAGTTATACAATCTAATGAAACCCCATTCAATCCATAATATATTTCCAAACATCTACTAAAGATGATAAAGAAGTCCATTTCTCCTTTCAGGTGTGGATTTAATGAAAGCCACCCTCCATGAGGCACTATCGCATGCTCGATCCACTACTTTGTTATAAATATCTTGGTCTATCTCGGGCATACTAATTAGAATATCCATCACAGCAGCTACGGAGAAAGGGTCCACAGGTGATGGGGAGAAAGGGTCCATAGGTGATGGCATAACCCCAGAGGTCGCAGAGCCACTACCAGATTGACTTGACTTAACTTTCAAAAAGTCTTGTATGGCTTTGCAAGTGTCATCAATACTGTTTTGGGTACTCTTCCTTCTCCTCTTAGTATTTGGAGTCCTATCCAATTTGTGCTTTCCACGAGTTGAAGTTGCAGCATCGTCTGATGTAAAGACTCTCTCATCAGTGTGGTGATCACCGAAGTCATTTGTATGGACACCACTAGCATCACCATAGGCATTGCCACCACTGTTGTCACCATATGCATTGCAACCACTGTTGGCACCACCTCCATTGCCATCACCGTTGTCATCTTCCTCCGACACCGTCACATCTTGAGCATTTCCAATGGCATATTCCCCAGTAGCATATGTACCACCAAATACAATACATAGCTCGGGATACTGGGGAAATCCATCCTTCCTGAATTTTGCCCACTCTACATTCTCCTACAATTTTCACAATAAGGACATTTCAGCAATATAATCATACATTTTAAAATCTACATATATAATGACATCAAAATGACCAAAAAGTTAAAAAAAAGATACCTTGATGTGAGATTCCCAGATGCTTGGATCATCGACAACAACTCTTTTATTGACATTATCCCAACCAAATCCAGACTGAGACATAAGTTTCTCAAAACTGCTATACTGTTTTCTCAGTTTGTTTACCTTGTTCCTCAGCTGGACCATGCTATATTGGCATCCTATTTGTCTAACGAATTCAGTCTGTATATTCCTCCACCCTGCTTTGTTGAAAGTAGAAGAGGTCCGATTTCCCTTTTTGACCTCATCCACCAACAAACCAATAAATAGGTTGGTTACAGACTCGGTCCACTTTGCACTGAATGTCTGTCTCTCAGATGCCATTTAATCTTTGATCGGTTGAGCAGCATATGAGTTATGAGTTAAATCAATAACATAATACTATATATGCCATACATAAAATCATTCTCAAGAGATGCAAGCCAAGAAGACTATAATGACAAAATTGACAATTCTTGAACTAACTTGTACAAAACAGATCATAAGTTGCATTTTGAGCTACAAGAACTACATAGTACTATGACTAGCAATGATCAATCAAACAGAATGCTCAAAATAAAATAAAGAGCATTGTGAGAAACCTAAACAACTACTCTCTCCAACCTGTTTTTGAGCTACCATGTCAAAATATAGGTCATATTTCAAACACTACCATTAAATAATTGTGAAAAGTTCAATCTTGCTCCAAATGAACCTAAACAACTACTCTCTCCAACCTGTTTTTGAGCTGTGAAATCCAAATGATCAGCCTAAGCATTTCATTGTAATGCTAGATATAATATGCAACCATGAAATTCAGCCAACACAAGGCAGCATTACCCTTGGTTCTTACCTTCAAACAGAAAAAGTTCTTGAGAGTGGCTCCTGTCCTTCAGTCTTTCCTTTATAAGTTTCTCAACTAGAGTTCCTCTCTGCAAAAAATATAGTTCTCATGGTGATTTTGGATGAGGTCATAGTTACTCAAAGCATATTACAAAAGAAATTTACCGCCGGGTCGCTCGAGCGAGTAGAGTGTTCGCTCCGCTCGCGATGCTCACTCGAGCGATCAAAAGAGCGACGCTCGCTCAAGCGCGAGTAGCTCAAGTGTCGAGTAGCTCCGAGCGAGCGAGCGGTGGACAAGTGTCGCTCGCTCCGCCGCTCTCGCCGAGCGAGCGAGCGAACGAGGACGTTGCTTGCTCGAGCGAGCCGGCGAGCGGCTCGAGCTCGGGCGAGCTCGCGCTCACGACGGGCGAGCGGCTCGAGCGAGCGTCGTTGCTCGCCGCTCGAGCGAGTGTCGCTGCTCCGCCGAGCTCGGCGGAGCGGCCGTCGCCCAAATCTTCCGCAGATCCGGGCGACCAACGCTCGCTGGGGCTCGTTACGCTCGCTCGAGCCGGCGAGAGATCTTTGCTCCGCCGCGAGAGCGAGCCGGGCAGCAGAGCTCCGAGCGGCCGTCGCCCCGATCCGCCGCAGATCCGGGCGAGCAACGCAGCTTGGGGCTCGAGCGAGCCGTCGCTATCGAGCCCCGAGTAGCCTGTCGCCCAGATTTGCGGGGTGGCTCTCGCCGAAGCCCTCGTCGAACGGAGAAGGAGGAGTAGCGAAACTTACCTCGATTCGGAAGCTTCGGCAGGTGAAGGAGCACCAGTTTGTGTCGGCGCCAGGAGAGTTAGCCGAGTGGGGAGGCGCCTGGGAGAGTTAGCGGAGTGGGGAGTCGCCAGAGAGTCGGCCCGAGTGGGAGGCGCCGGAGAGTCGGGTAGGGCACGAACGAAAGAGAAGGGAAGAGAACGGAGAAGTGTTTCGTTTTTATTCTTTTCTTTTTTGTTCTTTTTAGCCCTTCAAGAAGTGTTTCTGGAACGGAGAAGTAAGTTTTTTTTGTTTCTTTTTCTTGTTCCAATTTTGTTCCGGGAACAAAAAAACAGTTTTTGAACAGAAATGCAAACAAACGCGTTTATGTTCTTTTTTTGTTCCCGGGAACAAAAAAACAAAAAATCTGTTCTTAAACAGAAAAAAGAAACGAAAACATGCACGCCGACTCGTCAGTGAGATCAGAACTGTCCAGGTCGTCTTTGCTTGCGAGCTTATCACTTCTCCGCAATGGAGTATTTGCTGTACCATTAGATTGTCCGTATTGTCGTTTAATTCAACTTGTACCTCACTTGGTTTCAACTCAGGTTTTCAAAACTTCCGCATCTTAAAGCAAAGCGAAGTCACAAAAAGTGACTTCTGGGCCAATTTCAGGGGTAAATCCTCGAAAGAAGTCTTGAGGTGATTGTTGTCCGGCTTGAGCAACAACGTGTCCTGGGCTTCTTTTGGTTGGGCCTTTCGTACAAAATGCACTCTGCAGGCCATGATCATGTTGAACGTAGCAACACAAACTAAATTGGGGAAATTGTCCAAAAAGTCTTAAAACCTATTATACTTTTACCAATTCAGTTTTAAACTTTTCAATTTTATTAATTAAGCTCCAAACATTTTTACTTTTTGTCAATTGAGTCTATCCAACTAATGTTAGTTAGAAATCGCTAACATGAACGCCGGCCGTCTTATGTGACATTGTCAACACCGATATGAATAATTTTTAATGATATTTAATATTTTTGAATTTTTATTTATTTTCCTTTTTTCTTCTTTTTCTCTTTTCCTTCTTCCCCCATTTTCTCTTCTTTTCTTTTTTCTTTATTTTTCCCATTGCCAAACCACATCGACAGCCAGCAGAGGTTGTTCACCTCAAGCGAGAGATGCCTGGGCCCAGTCGTGGGCTAGTGAGGGCCACCCTTGCCAAATCGAGCAAGGGCAACTCTTACCTTGGCGGGCGACTTTCTCCCTCACTAGGGGGAGGGCGACCATTGCTATGGGTTAGCAAGGGTGGACCTCGTAAGCCCTTGCCTGAGGCTGACAACCTCTGTCGGCCATCAAAGAGGACCGGTGAAGGGAAAAAGAAAGAAAAAAAAAGGAAAGAAGAGAAAATGAAAAAAAAAAAAGGAAAAGAAGGAAATGATTGAAAAAATAAGAAAAATAAATAAAATTTCAAAAAAATATTAACATATTATTAAAGATTATCCTCGTCAGCCTCGGTCGTCCTATGTGGTAAAGCTGGCATCCATGTCGGTGATTTCCGGCCAAAATTGGTCAGATTGACTCGATTGGAAAAAATGAAAAAGATTTAGACTCAATTGGTAAAAGTAAAATGTTTCAAACTGAATTGGCAAAAATACAATAGATTTATGACTTTTTTGGATAATTTTCCTGACTAAATTGCCTAATGACAATCAACAAAGAAGAGTGCCAAGCCTCACACTCGATAACATAATATATATGCGAAGCATATTCTTATCGGTGAGAATCAATGTTGTGATGAAGAAATGGAACATGGGAGAAAATTACATTTTAACTCAAACAAGGGCCGACCCAAGCTATCCACATCCATCTCGCGGGCTCGGGTCCAATACAAATCAAATGGGCCATCATGCGCTACACTGGGCCTTTGTTGGCCCATCAACATTTCAATGGTATAATTGTCTGAGAATCGAATTCTCTCTGTTTTTCTTCAGCAAAATTTCTGATTCTCGATACAATTTTTTATTGACTAGTGGCATACATGATATTTGAGCAAATAGTTGAGGTGGGGAAGTGCATGCATGACAGTACGGTGGTGCTAAATTGGCGGGGAGGGAGGGAGAGAGAGAGAGAGAGAGAGTCTAGCATTTGACATTGACCACAACACATGGGTTTTAATTTATAGTCCGGCAAGATCTTGTCGGATCCGAAATGTATGTCCCTTTCCATCGTCGTGCACAAAAACAAGAATCACATTAATCTGACCATAATGACAACACTGATGAGGAAAAACAGCTTGTGTAATTCCTAATTTAAATAAAAATTGCCTGAGCTTATGGAGAAATGTAAGTAAGGTCTTGGGAGATCGTTCTGAAACGAAAGGAGACAAAAAAACAATTATAATTCATTCGGACAGTGCATGGTCACATCCACGAAAGCCACCGCTCTTGTCTCGCTGCCTGTCCGATTCAGTCGTGCGTTGGACCCATTCGACTCAGTTCTTGCCTGCTGCCAGGACACTATTATTGTTTTTTTTTTTTTTTCCTTAGTTCATGATGTACTGTGACCAGAGTCCACATGGGTTTCTACTCCACTTCCCCTTTTTATATATATTTTTTCTAATTCTTTTGGTCAATAATCTCCCCTTTTTTTATATAATAATTGTGCGAAAGAATTTCATTTGAATAGAACATGTGAAGATTCTTTATTTTCCAACATGAATAAAAGAAATTGGAGGGCGGTGATGGAGCATGCCCATTGTTTATTATCGTTGAGAGAGAAAGAGAGGGCACATGGTTTTTCATCCTCCATCTCTCCCTTTTAATAAGCACTCAAGTTTGCAAAAAGAAAATAAATAATAAAGAAAAAGATAGATAGTACGGCAACGAGGAAATTTCCTTAATGTGTCTTACTTTTGGACCAAATTTTCGTGTGGCGGAATGCCGTGAACAAAGTCCATGACACTCCTATGCTTAATTTACATTGAAATTCCAAATCAAGAGTGAATTTTTAATAAAAGAGATATTGAATCGCATGCCGTTCATAATTTAAAGGAGAATCGAAACCTCCAAAGCTTAGGATTGAGGACATTTTGTTTCGTGTTAAGGTGAGAAGTTTCGGCTGAATTTCCATACGTTATCGGAGTCTACCAAATAATGAAATTATCCCCACCTTTTATTAGATGACAATGGAAGGAGTATGATCGAAGAAAGGCACGGTCGAAAAATGATCCAAGATCGAGAAGCGGGTGTTTAGTGTTCGTCGTACCAGAGAGTAAATAAGGCACCATTTATAGAAGAGTTGAAAGGCAATTTGACACAGATTGAAAGAGACTATTTATTAATTAGATTATTATGTGTGGATCATAATTAACAAGTGCCCTACAATAAGAATGTCTCATAAAAAAAGTGTTAATTTCAAAACACCGATCATGAAAGAGAAAATTGAGCATTAGAGCTTGAAGTTCCTGCTATATTGGTTGCTTAACAAGTGTATTCGCAACACCCATCGATTAATAAATTTATTATATTTAATTTATTTATATAATTACTTGTTTTTTTGGAGTTTGGTCCAAAGAAAGAGACATGATATAAATGGTCCATTGCATGCAGCCAGTTACATCGCATTTAGGTGCCGCATCTACCCTTTTTCTAGGGGTGGTTGCTCAATTATATCCCCCCCTCTCAATGTCTCTCTCCCTCTTTCTTTTCCTTCTATCCCCTATGATTGCTCCCATTTTTCTCTTCCTTTTTCCCCTTTTCCCACTCTTTTAAAGATAAGGACTAGATACCATGGGTGCCCCTCGGATCAAAAAATTGAAGGACTTTTTACATTGATATTTGATAAAAATAAAAGCGGGATACTCTTGTTGAGTGAATTTCCTTTAAAGATTCAAGTGTTTAAGATAATTGAGGGTAGTCTAATTAGAAAATTGTATGATAAGTAGAAGTTTCTAAATTCAAATCTTTTTGCACTCTCCATCTATTCCAATTATTAGGAATTTCCATGCTTTTAGTCTACGCTCGAGAAGGAGCGGCGAGAGTGTCAAAATGTTTAGATATCAAATGGCCTCTTCATACGACAGCATAAATTTTTTTCTAAAATTGACAGTACCTTCATAACATTCTAATTAAACTTTCAGAAATTGTAATACTGATCTTACAGTATTACACACCTAACCTTATATATATTCAATCATAAGTGGTTATAATTGTAATGCAGATGAGTTTTTTTTTTTTTTAATGAGTTGCTTACACTTATCACTCTTTGCTTTCTCACTTACCTAAAATGTTATGTTAGCTTTTTGTTAAACATAGAAAAAATTAACGTACTTACTGTGTTATCAATATTAATAAAGTATTTTCTAATTGACCAACATTAAAATAAAATTAAAATCAAGAACAAGATATGAACCATGTCGAATCTTGAATTATATATGAACTCAAGGTAGAAAGTAAGAGGGGATAACAGTTCAAAAAGTCTTAAACTTTTTAAATTGGCTATTTTAGTCATAAACCTTTTAACAATTTACTGATGTATTCATTTCAGTTAATTTTGATAAGAAATTGCTAAGGTGTTATAATTTTAAAATTTTGTGGAAAATTTTTCTAAAGTAGAATTCATCAAAACACACCTTGACTTTTTTTTTTTTTTTTTTTTTTTTAAAGTTGTTGATAACCAGGAGCCAAAGGGAAGAGGGGAGAAAAAGGATCATTTCTGGAGATTTACTAATAATTTTTCCATAATAGAGACAAAGGATGACAATAGCATAATGCATAAGCATTTGCAAAAGAAGCCACACTCATCACACGTCGTGCGGGCGCAATAAACTCATAATGACGTATCATCGCTTGCATCTGATTGGTTTCCCTAAAGGACTTTTAGTTGGTTGAAAATAAGAGCAATAAAATGGAAATGAAGTGTTTGTTCCATTTTCTTACGATGTCATGATTGATAATAGGATTAGGAACAAAGAATGAGTATGAAATACAAAGTGGTAAGACATAAGGCTAGAATACTTAGGACACTTATAATGAAGTTAAATCGACGTCCATGTCAGCGATTTAATCTATTCGTAAGACTTACAAAGTATTCTATAGGCTTCTAGACTTTTAGATAGTGATTTAACTTACTCTAGCTATAAAAAAAATGCCTTCAAAAAAAGTATAAAAGTTAAAATGTTGAAAAATCTTGTGTCAAAATTTCTGAATATAAGAATGGAGAAAAATGGGTAAAAAAGTTAATTTTGAGATTAATCGTTCTTCCTTGAAAATGAACCAAAGTCATATGTATTCATAGTGTTCTATTTCCATGTGTCGTAGCTTTAAGAATGGCTCGTAGGCATTTAAATAAGCAGGTTAGATCAAACACTAAATCAAACTGTATCACATCACTTATCAAATAAATTTTTAAATGATTGGTTTTAGTACCCCTTGCATTATACATGCACCAATATTAAAAGAGGCAGTAGAGGGAGCCTCTCTCTTCTCAGAGGCTAGAACTATGATTCCAAGAAAAGAGATTAATCTAGGGGAAAAGATATATATGTAGACATCCGGGTATATAATACAGACACACACTAGAACCCAGTTCCGGTACCATATTGGTATCCTTTTTTCTTCAGCCTAGCTTTTATTATACGATTTGTAATCTAAATGATGTTGGTTGATGGAATTGGACGGTGTACTTACCTCACAAAAGGACGACGGGCTACTGTCACCTTGATGGTGAACTCCACTAAACCCCCACATCGGCCAGCCACCTCTGAATAGTCCCGAGTCACAATTTGGTTCCTGAGTTAAATCATTAAAAAGAATATACCAGTCGTTAGGTCAACCTTAAGCGAAGACATGATTATACAGCACATGCCAAATCACAGATGATATGAAGCTTTTGTTTCCGTATGATATTAATAATATGAATCTCATTTCAACAACTCAATTCGAGATAAAGAAAATATAATGAAAAGTGTTCGTTACAAAACTCCGAAAATTTCAAACTTGAGATGTATCCTTGTAAATAAGTCGAACAATATCGTATCTCTGATTCCAAATTTGCTGTGTTAATTACATAACACTTCTTGTCGTATGAATATGTATTAAAGCTATGCTAACAAAAGGTCAACATCATACAAAAATGTTCCTATGGATGTTTAGTGAAACAGCTGGAACTAGGAAATGCCTCACGAGCCCTTTAAATTTGAAAGTAATGTGAGCGGAGATGCGGCATCATTTAAGTAATTGACTCAGGTGAGGAATAATCAGCAAAACCTAAATTAATTAATGAACTGGAGTAGGAACTTTAGGACATTTAAATCACGAATTATAATAATAAAAAAATAATAATAATAAATAGGAGCCGGAGCGGACCAACTTTTCAAATGGAAACAAACTGTCCGGATCGGGACCAACTTTCGGCAACCACCCAAAAAAAGAAAAAAAAAAAGAAAAAAGGTAGACTGGGTCAGAAAATAAGACAAACGACTTAGACTAGATGTATAACCCTTGGTTTTTTTTTTTTGGGTCAGATGTAGAACCCTTGTTAGGGAGAGGAGATTTTCTTCTGCCTACTCTCACAAATGGGACAAGTTTTCTTTTTGTCCTTTCATGCATTCTCTTTAGCGCCTTCTGTCTTGCTTTTCGTTCTCTTCAATCCGACTTTGGTGTTTTTGTCCCGACCTTTGCAATTTCACTGTGATTAATCTCTCTTGATCCTGACAATCGTCAACTACATGTATAATCTATTTGTATTGCACAGTTGGGGCCAACATATCATTTTATGAATGAAGAGGAGGCTCTAAGGGGATAATAAGCAGAACCCATTTCTCCCCAGAGGATTGACAGATCAGTTTGGAAGCTGTTGACTAAGAGCTAACTGATGTCTTTGTGGAAGAAGAGTGGTGGAGCATTTTCAATGCCCTTTTTGTACCTTGCAGAGGATGAGGAGCTTCTGCTATTTGGTTGTGATCGGGGTTGAGTGTGTACGGTCGGGGGGTATTGGGTTTGCGAGTTGACGGGGGGGATCAATCAGAAATTTAGCTAGTCTGTTATAATGTTCGGTTGAAGGAGTCATTGAACCGGATTGCTTTTGTCTGTTGGTATATTTGGAACGGACACGGTGAGCAAGAAGACTGATCCACGGGCAACTGTCATGAGACGTGAGAAGGCTATGAAGGAACTTCATGGCAGAGACTCTTGCTGTTCGAGAGGGACTCGAGTTAGCTCAAAGCAGATATCAGAAATGAATTCCAAATGGTATTCCACGTCGCGATGTCGCGAGCACCATGGAAGATTTGCTCCTGCAATCAAGGACACTCGAGAAATTTGCAGATGGAGGGTAATTGCATGAATTGCTGCCTGTTCTTGATACAAGGACTAGAAGCAGTAGAAAGTGAAGAGAGATCGATTGAGATCTTTAATGTAAAGAAGGAAAAAGGAAACAGGAACCACCGATCAAAAAGGGATTCGATTGGGAGATTAGGGTGCAGACAATATCTTGGTCCAATGATGCGGTTTGTGTTAATTAAGAGTGCATGCAAACTGGAGCAGAAATGCTCATCTTTTCACGAAGTTGTTCCCCTGGGGAGCATAAACCCTCTTAGCTCTTTTATTGTCCGAGGGACTCCCGTTGCCCGATGGCCCCTCTTCCCTCGGACAACTCAACTAATAGATTATTGCTTCCCGTCTCTCTCTTTCTGGCCAATCATCCTAGTCTCTCCTGCACGAAGTAGGGCCATCTTGTGTTTACTTTTGCTTTTTAACTTGAAATCTCGATTGAACTTCCTAGAATAGTATTCGAGTCAATGCAAACCAAGTGAAGAGCTTATTAGAATCGAGGAGTGAAAGGTCTGAAGTTAACTCTCGTTGCCTTCCTCGTATTTACCCACATCTCTTTCGTTGGCCGCTGCATGCAATATAGTTTATGTTGGCATCTGTAATCACTCTTCAGCAGAATGGCATATCCCGCATCTGTATTTCTTATCACCGTACACATCATCTCCGACAAGTTGCATATTGCATAGATCTGCATGGAAATTGTGTTATGGGACTCAAATAAGAAATATCTATTTTGAGCGTCTCTTGCTTGTTGTTGCACTTGGAACATTTGAAAGAATTTCTAAAAACCCTGTATTTTACGTGAATGATTACAGCCATTTGAAATCACGGCACAAGTATTTGGTAAATTTTGAAGGAAAAAGATGCTTCACCTATTTTTGCGAGAAAGTCAACATTATTATTATTATTATTATTATTATTATTATTATTATTATTATTATTATTATTATTCTTTTAAGGCTTCTCGAGAAGGCCCTAAATCAGCGGAGGGTTTTATAAGTGAGAAGTCACATTCAATTATCGAGCTCAAGGCTTTCAAGTTTTGACAGCATGAATAACATCATCGGGTACCCACCCAGTAAAATTTTTGTGATGGTTCGGGGCTTTGCTCCTCATCGCCGGAGTCGCAAGTTCGAATCTGCAGGTCTTAGCGTCTTAAGTGGGGGCGTGGTGGTGGTGGCCCCTGCGCTAGTCTCCCCGAGGGTATAGGGGCCCGGTCCTTCGATGCCATCCGGACACGGGGGGCCCGTGGTGGAGTCCTTGGTTACCAAAAAAATAAAAATAAATAACATCATCGGGTTTGTGTTCATAGACTGTGGTTACAATGGCAACCCACCTTTTGCGGTTATATATATGGGTTCTAGCCAATGTGATGAGCGATAATCATTTCATTTTCATCTAACACCTTTTGCCTTTCACATTGTTCACAAGACAGTACAATTGGTTCATTGAGGAGAGCAAGGGTATGGTATAATGAGTTTGGGCGATTTTAGTTACAACATGAGCAAGCGATAAAAAGCTAGAACTATATATATCTATAATACTTTTCGCTGCTGTTAACCCTGGTTATTTCTTTAAGTTATGAGATGCTCTTTATTTTGGATCATAAAAAACATGAAATATGATTGAATGAAGCCTCTCTTGATGCAAGGCATATGAATAATAGCATAATCAGTCTATAAATTTTAATTTAATGTGTAATGTTGTCCATGAACCTTTAATTTATATAAGGTTCCCGAACTTTAACTCAATTTACAATGTTGTTATTGGATCTTTAATTTGTTCAGCATGGTCCTCAAACTATTTGTAGATATTCAATATAGCTCAATATCATACATAAATGGTTAAAAGTTCACGAGCCATATTTCATATTGGACCAAAATTTAAGGGCCACATTATGCATTATATTAAAGTTTAGAGATAGCATTGAACAAATAAAAAATTCATGAACTACATCACATATTAAATCAAATTTTAATGATCATTTTATCATTTTACCTAATGAATCTGCATAATCAAAGATAGATGCTAGTATAAACGATCCTACTGACATGATGTTCCCTATTTTCCCTTTTACTATAAAAAAGTGGCGCGACATGAACTTCATGAGGATCGTTAAGCTAATTTATGCCTCAAATTTTGTCGAGCCTAGAAAAATATGAACAACTTTTCATGATTAGAGTAGAAATGGTGCCGAGAAAAACAGTCTTTTGGTTTGCCTTTTCCAAATCATATTCATTTGGAATACATATTATTACTTTGTAAAATCTTGAAACATATGTAATTGCATCGAAGTCACAAATATAGAGCATTGGAAATCATATTGAGTTTGCCTTATCATGCACAAAAACCATCATGAAAGTTGCCCTCTGATTAGACATTTCTTTCTATCACATTTATGATAAATTGGATTACCTCGCTCGAGCTGTGTTGATAGTTTTGCCCGCCTGCTAAAAGGGAAAGTTGTGCCTACCATGTGGAAAAAGCTCCACTTTTCAAGTCCCATTTTCTTCTTGCTCTCATGAATGCGAGGGGAAAAATTACAGCTAGTACTACTCTCTTTCTCTCTCCCTTTTCGTTTATTATTCTCCTCGCCCCCCCCCCTCTTTCTTCAAAAATTCTAACTTTCGTACACGTCTCCAAGAAAAAGAAATGAATATTGCGAAAAGGGGAGAAAAAGTAATTCAACCTTGTGGTGTCAATTATTACGATTCTCTCTCTGAACTTTATTTTGAAGAGAAAGAGAGAGAGGGAGAGAGAGAGCATATTTGGTCTAACTCTAAACAAATATTTGAACTCTTGAAGGAGGAAGAATACAAGAAACACATGGGCCAGATACAAATCCCCAAAACATTATAAATTTACTTTCATGATTATTATTTTCTATCATGAGGGTCCACCCTTTTGCTCCTCTCCCTCACACTTTCACAAATCAATCATGGATTATAAAACTTCCATCATCATCATGATCATCAATCACCATAATTTCAATTATTTAAGGCAATGAAGAACATGCCCCGTGGAGATGAAAGCAGAGGGAGCATACATGTGGTGGTGGGACATGGCCAAAAGTCGATCCTTCATGATGTTCATGGAATATGTTGCAGAACAGAAGCAAGATATAGAAAAGAGGATGGAGGAGACCAATAAAGAAAACACCTTTTCGAGAGAGAGAGAGAGAGAGAGAGAGAGAGAGAGAGAATTGACCCTCTCCCACAAAATCCATAATGCCTCAATCAAACCAAAACAAAAGACTAAGCATCAAATGACTCACTCTCCAATTACTAGACATTAAAGATTTTAGGGAGAGGGGCCCCATTTCCCTCCATCATGTTTCAATCAGCCTACGATCTTAATTTCTAATAAGCTCCTTCTTTTTCTTCCCTAGGATTAGGATGCCAAGCTCATGATAGGAAATCTAGACAAAACCCAGATTTTATTGGATGTATATTTCAACTGAATATTATCCTAGTTCCACCTCAAGCACTATATTAATGAGCTTCAACTGTGTTTTAAATTCAAGAAACAAACATAACAAGAACAAACTCGCAAAACCATTTGTTTATGGGACAAGCAATTGAGCAAGTTTTGCGTCGCATCAGATGAAAGCCAAACAATAATTTGTATGTGTGATAACTCATGGGGTCAATCCCATTCAAAACTAAAGCGTGTCGGGGGCGACGACTCGTATCCGGTTCCATAAGCGTGTGCTGTTCACGGTCCAGGAACTGCAAGTGGGCTTGTGCTTCTTCACCGGGTCACCTCAGATTTCATTAGTGGTTAAGCTTAAATATATAAGGATGAAACAAAAAGATCAGGTAAAAAGAGTTTTTTTGGGTCATTGAGGTTGAGGGTACAAGTGAGCATAAGAGAGAACGTGCACTATTTGAAGCACAGATCTGGATCCACTTCGATCCTCAATCGCTCAACTCTCCGCATACTCTCTCTCTCCTCTCTCTATCACTTCACTCACTGCCACAGTGGGCGACTCCTCTCCTACCAGTCTTTGTTTTTATTGTTTTCAAAGGAGAGAGATAGGGAGAGTGGTTAGTGAGAAAGAGAGAGAGAGGGTAGAGAACTCTAGGTGGGTAGTGAGAGAAAGAGAGAGAGCGAGGGAGAGCTGATCTTTCTTTTCCTTTACAGCTTGACTGCCACCAACTTGGCCTCAGTTTCCCAAGAAACAACGCAGAGCAAATTTGAGCTGATAGGTTGTTTTTGGTTTCTGCCATGGCTGAAACCAGCCTAGAAACAAGGGCTTTGGGGTTTTGCTTTTTGCAGCTATAAAGTTTTGAATTTTGACCGGTGGAGAAGGAGGGAGAGAGAGCATTAAAGAAGGAGAGAGGCTGATCTTCTCGTCAGAAGTGAAAGAAGAAAGACCAGATTTTGATGGTAAGCCACAGGAGCAGTCAGTTATTGCTGCAGACTTCATTCATGCACAGAGAGCTTTTGTTTTTGAATTTCAGTTCTGGGAAGAACCAGAGTGAAATTTTGGGAAGAAAGAAACAAACAATATTAGCAAAGAAAGGCGTGTTAAGTGTTATTTATCGTTATTTCATCATATGATTGATTGCTGCTACTTTTAGCCTTTGCTGGTTTCTTTATGAAGAAATTCAGCACAACCAACATGTCCTTATTTCTCTCTTTTTTAACAAAGGATAATGAAAAGTAAACTCTTATATATATATATATTCTAATATTGTTCACTCTCATTTTTCCTCCTCGCCTGCTTTCAAGTTCCAACCCCCCCACACACGAGAATCGCTCTTTCTAGCACTCCTTTTAACGCCTCCTTTTTCTTTTCTTTGCCTTTTTTTCTCCTTTCTTTTCTTGGTTTCTGCAGGTGTATGAGAAAGATGGACGCTGGAATACTCAAAAGAACTCATCACACAGCTTCACAAGCTGAGTTGGTAGTAGGTGGGGTTTGTGGTTGAGAAAGAAGTTTTACTTACCGAGAGCGCGAGAGAGAGAGAGAGAGAGAGAGAGAGCAACCTCGCCCGCTCTCTCGCAGGCACACTAAACTCAAAAGATCATCGCCAACAAAACCGGGTTTCAAGAGGCTTGGTATGAAAAGGTGAAGGCCACAGAGCCACCAAACAGGAACACTCACTTCACTCCATTTATTTCCATGGACGCATATGAAGCCACAAGGATTGTCTTCTCAAGAATCCAAAGTTTAGACCCTGAGAATGCTTCCAAGATCATGGGTCTCCTCCTCATCCAAGATCATGGTGAGAAGGAGATGATCAGGCTGGCTCTTGGACCGGAGACTCTGCTTCACTCAGTGGTCCTCAAGGCAAGGAAGGACATGATCCTTTCGTCAAACTCTCCCTCAACGCCCTCCACACCTTCTTCTCCCTCTCCTTTCATGTCTACCAACCCCATCTCCATCTCCTCCAGGCCTAAAGGAAGCAACTTTTCGCCATCTTCTCTCTCAAATATCCCCAGCCCATCTTCTTGGGGGGGTGGTGGTGGTGGTTCTTTCTCTGATCTCTCAAGTGGAGATGATTTGATCAATTCTTCCTCCTGTTTGTATGGAAATGGAGGCAGTGACACCATGATTGATGAGCTTCAGCTCCAAGACCAGCTTTCCTTCCTCAACGATAACTCCCCACCCCTTGGACCCACCAGCAACCCTGATATGTTCTGCCCCCAGCAGGACTTACTGTCCAGTCCCACCGCCGTATACGGGGGAGCGGCCGCGGGCTGGGGCGCCCCGGTGCACCGGAGGAGCTGCTCGGTCAGCGATGTGTGCTCGGGGTCCTCAGAAGACCCATCTTGTGGAGTCGGGTGGAGGCCATGCTTGTATTATGCAAGAGGGTACTGCAAGAATGGGATCAGCTGCAGGTTCTTGCACAGTGGTGGACTTGGCGATGCCGCTTCTGTGGTCGGCAGCCCGGACGGCAGTGCGTCCGCGGTGGTCGGCTCCCCAAGTAAAGTGGACATGATGGGCCAGTGCCATGAAGCTGTTCTGAGGTCCAAATCTGCTCAGCAGCAGAGACTAGCTGCTGCTTCTCAGCTCATAGGTTCTGCAACCTTCCCTTACACTCCCAAATCCATGAATTTACTTCTCCATCACCAACAAAATGATGCTCATAGGTACGCTATGCATGTCAGTAAAGGGACGTAACAAATGTATCCACAAAGTCTTATCTTTCATGTTCTTATAATATGTTGATGACCATATGTGGGCAGGGCTGCTGCTGCTGCTGCGCTGATGATGGGTGATGAGTTTTACAAGTATGGCAGATCAAGGCTTGAAAGGAGTGATTTTTCAGTGAATGGTTGTGTGAATCCGGCTTCTAGGCAGATTTACTTGACTTTCCCAGCCGACAGTACTTTCAAGGAGGAAGATGTTTCCAACTATTTCAGGTGAGTAATGTTTTTCGCTAGCAAGTTCATTTGGAGGTTCCTCGTTTTCCGGTTTCTGATCTTATTCAAATCAAGAACTTTGTTTTGACTGTTCAATTGTCTTATATGGCTGTTGTATGAAGCAACTTTGGGCCGGTGCAAGATGTGAGAATTCCTTACCAGCAGAAGAGGATGTTTGGCTTTGTTACATTTGTTTACCCAGAAACGGTGAAGCTCATTTTGGCCAAAGGGAACCCTCATTTTGTTTGTGATGCTAGAGTTCTTGTCAAGCCTTACAAAGAGAAGGGAAAAGTGCCAGACAAGTTCAGGCACGTTTTCTCGCTCTTCCTCAGTTTGGTTGTTCCTTTTACATTTGCCTGTCCATTGTTTGCCTGAGTTGATGAGAGGAAATGAGCTCAAGTTTTAGTATGTTGGGGCGTTTTACAGGAAGCAGTCCCAGCTGGTGGAAAGGGGTGATTTTTCGCCGTGTGGAACTCCAACTGGGTTGGATTCGAGGGGTGGACCATTTGACCTCAACCTCGGTTAGAATTTTAGCCTGAGTGGGATTTTTTATTTTGTGAGATGAGTCGTGGGCTGTTCTTAACTTCCCTTTGTTTTGATCTGTAATGCAGGAGCGAGGCCGTTTTACAATTCTCAGGACATGCTGTGGAGGAGGAGATTCGAGGAGCAAGCTGATCTACAACAAGCCCTTGAATACCAGAGTCAACGGCTGATGAGTCTGCAGCTTCTAGATGTCAAGAAGCATCATCATCAGAGGGCTCTCTCAACTGGCTCCCCCATTCCATCTCCTGCTCAATCGCCTACTTTGTTCAACAATCCAACCTTCCTCAACATTCCTTCGGTTCGCAGCCTGGGCGTCACAGAAGGTATACCTGTTCCTCTTAGGGTCTCTTAATTCAAATTTTTCCCTGTTGATTTCCTTTGGCAAATGCGGTATTAAGATTAGGTTCTCTTTTTTTGTTTAATTAGAGAATGGTTCTAGCCCTGGCTTATCCGACAGTCAGCCCTTGAACTACCAGTCTGTGATTGTCTCTGCTGGGAAGGATTTGACTGGAAGTGAGAAGAATAATGGGAATGACAAGGAAAGCTCCCATACTGAAGATAAAGGCTTGGCTGAAAGGTATATGCTTCTGCTCGAGAAATGAATTGACTTTTCTTAAGCAAATAGCAATTTCCCTTGTGCTTGCATGAGTTTTCTAACGACTGCTTTAGCACATTTTCTAACTGTGACCAACTTTTGTAAAATGATGCAGTTTGGAGCATAACCTTCCTGATAGTCCCTTTGCATCTCCTACCAAAGCCTCCGCAGAGTACTTCTCTTCCTTAACCAATGGAGTCGGTGAGGCTGAAAAGGATGGTGCAGGTTCCGCCTCATCTTCTCCCAACAGCAATAACCCGGTCTCTTCACCCTTGATCCCGGGCACCTCCGCCATGGACATGGCTTCATTCACATCTTTCAACTGCCAGATTCCTAGGTAAGATTGTATCCCAAGATTGCATAATCTAAAGCTTACGTACTAAAAAGAACAGATCAGAATTATTATGCTTTTGAGAAAGTAACGATGATAATTTGTCCTCCAAACTTCTCAGATTTTCCTCTGGTCATGGAGCCATAGGAATGTATGCCGGTGCTGGAGGGCCAACATGCCCAGTGGGTATATAGCTAGCTCTTCCTTGACTGAGGTAATTTTCCCTTATATCCGCCTTGTATTGTTAGGCTTTGTGAGGTTCCACTTTTTGACTGAACACAGTTGTTTCTTTTCTGCTTTGTCTGAACCTGTGCAGGGAGATTAACAACAATAACCAAACAAACCCGTTATCAAGACCAGATCTGTAGAGAATCCGTACCACTACCATCACCTCCACCACTACCTCAATTATCCATACTATACTACTGGATACCATACAAAAATGCATACGTAAAAAAATGACTAAATTAAGTGGGATAGCGCAATCTCCTTTGTGCTATTTTCACATGTTTTTTTCTAGTTGCAGTTTGGACCACCAGGAGAATTTTACAGTCTATGTGCAGTATTTTAAAACTCACAGAGCTGTAAATTTCCTCTTCTTCCCGTTTTCAAGTTTTTACTACGGCCCCTCCTTTGGGAGGGTGGCGGAGTCCATAATTAGCAACAGTCTTCTATTAGTTTGCGTTGTTAGGGTACAAGAAAGATCAAATCTTTGTACAGCAAGAAGAATCGAAGAATTCAAAGAGCCAGGGAGTGGCCAAAAAGGCAAGAAGTGACTACAAGGGCTGATTTTTCATCCCCATAAATGGTAATTTGGAACTGAAAGGAGGGGAGAGATTTGAAGGGGAGGAACGGATGATGGGAGAGGCAGTGATGAATAGAGTTTTTAGTCAGCTCAGTTTTCAGGTACAAATTTGTGAGGTCGATTATTAAATGTTTGATGTTTACTGTAGCTGTTTATTATACAACAGTTTGTGTTCAACTACTCATGTGGATCAGAGAGACAGAAAAGGAACTAGTGAAAGATCAGCAACCAGAAAGAAAGAAATCAGTTTCACAATTTATGAAATGGCTCTCCTCTCTCTCTCTCTCTCTCTCTCCCCTGTCCCTCTTGGGTGGATGTGCTGCCTTCAAATTTAGAAAAGTGTCTCTTTATTATCATCTGCCCATATATGATATCTTTAGGGGTGAGTGACATGATAACGTATGCAAATGTATGTGGGTGGTGGGGTCATCAACAGAGCAGGCCTTTCACTGTGCCATTCATGGAGTGAATGGGCCCCACAGAACCCAGTGTGTCACAGTGATCTCACATGGGGGTGCTGACACATTCACGGCGGGTCCCCCCTTCCTCCTTAAAATACTGAGTATAATTGATGCCAGGTTGTGTAGGGTCTCTCCCTCGCACACCAACACCACCCCCATGTGAGAGATGCTGCAACTCTCTGTGCTGCATAATCTTTTAATGGGGTTCTTGAACGAGGGGAAAGGACGTGCACAGATCTAAAAGTAGATGTTGACGCCACACGGATGACAAAAGTGCACGGTGTGTTGCTGCAGGAATCTTTTCTGGGTCTGTGAACAGCACTTGCGAGTGTGTGTGACAGTCAGTGAAGCTTGTGATTCCCTTTTTTTCTCTTCTTTTCTATATCTCATCACTTCTTCCCCACTCCTTTGAACCCAGAAAAGGCTAGAAATTCTGCGATTCTAACCTAATCTGATCTTTAGATAAGATCACATACTTAATTAAAGGGGCTGGCCTAAAAATTTCCCCTACCGGAGGAGTCTTTTATCATTAGTAGCTGAGAAATTGGAGAGTGGCACAAAAAGGGGTTCATTGCCAAAGATTAAAAAAAGTTAAAAGTATGGAAAGGGGGGGAGAGACAGGCTGGCAAAGTGAAGAAAGAGACATGCAAATGCCCAATCTATCATTATTTTTTTTTTTTTGCTGTTTTTAACTTTTCTTTTAGTGTCTGTGAGTGATTTCATTCAAACTTTAGTGGAAGTTTTCAAAGGGTGACCAAGGTGAACTTTTCTTGATTGGCGGAGGCTGCCCTTTTTTTTTTTTTTTTTTTAATGAGGAAAAAAAAAAAGGTTCTTCATGATTAGGAGGGCTTCAACGTTGGGGGGTGATGATGGCCCAGGAGAGTTTTTGTTCTATTAAAGAAGATAATCATGTACACAATCTGACGTAGACGGGTTTGTCCCCGGCTCAATAAAATATGTTTGGAGCTAGAGTTATGGTGGCTTACGATTCTGTGTCATCATGGGTTTGGCAAGATTGCTCCTGGGGTGGCTAGTCTATCGGTTCCTGATTCAATGAAATGAGTCTCTGTTGGGTCTACATCCAACGCCCGGTGTGAAAACTTACGCAGGAGGAAGATAGCAATACTGATAAAGAATTGCTGAAGGGTCATTGGCTTTGGTTAGTCGTCTATGAAATCAAATCAGGGCCACGGAACAGCCCGTCATATCTGGCAGAATATTTTCCCTTTCTTGACTGAACACGCATATCACTAGAATAATTAGTCGTCCGTTGGATGAGCCCCATGGAATTTTAGGGAGGAATAAACTCCGGATTCATGAAATTCTCCTCCGTCTAATTTAAGCTTCAACAAAGCTACTAAAGAGCGAAGCAGGGTCAATATGGTATGAGATCAATTTCACTGATTAAGGATCTTTTTTTTTTTTGGTCGATACTGATTAAGGATTTGAACTCTGGCTTATCCCCTCATCTTTGTTGTTGGCCGAAATTACACGACTTATCAAGTTTAACTCCTCTTGCAAATGGATGTATTGACATGACATGGATTAACTCAATCTTTTCTTCCATATTGACACGGGTGTCCTCGGCTGGTGATGTTCAATTCCGCCGTCTTATCAGAATCATCGCAAACAATTTCAGTCTATAGATGAAGAGGAGTCCACATCATGAAAAGAATTTCAAACCATCATATTGACATTCTTTAGAGATATCTCTTGATATACTCTTTCATGTCAAGACGGTATTGATGAAGAACTGTTAAAAGATATGGAAATCTTCGAAACCATAGCCAGGCCACTAGCGATATCATCTTGCAAGTAAAGAAAAATCTCATAACTATGTGAAGGTAGATGTATATTCTTTTAACAGAGGAAAAAAGAACACAGAGGCCGGCTGAGAAGAGAGATGATGCAAATTTCTTTTTAGGAGATACAGCCAATCGCAGCAATAATTGACCCCCCAAATCATTTGACTTCAGCAACACATTTATTCTCCATCAACAAGGTAGATTCAGCTTATCGAAGCCGCTATCATACCAAAGTAAATAAATGGACCATCCCTTACATGTGCACCATTAAACCAACAGAAAGGTTCAGTCAAATAGTTTCCTGCAACATCCATACTCCACCACATATAAAATTTCCGTTTTGACGCAATCCATGATATCATCCTGTCGGGTTTATGAATCTTTTATCTGGTCATTCTCATACAACGTTGCTCGCCATTCTGTACATGCCAGACCCTCTAGAAAGTGGACATATTCACGGCTTTAATAAGAGAGGTCTGATAAGGTTACAGAGAAGAAACTACGACCTGTTTGTAAGTTCCCTAATGAGATGATTTCTCAGCATGTCCCTTTACAAATAACTTGCTAATATCTTCAGTCACAACATTGCTCCTGGGGGAAAAAAAAAAAAACAAGCACCAACTCATCAGTCTAAATACTTTCTTGCATCCACACAAAACTAAGTTTGAGAAAATGACCACTAAAACTCCCAATCAGTTGCATGATGAAAATATTATCTTTGAATCACTGCTGAAGACTAAATTTATCAAGGTCCAGCATCACTAACCATCCAAATTCTAAATCACAGTTCTAAACCAGTCACTTCTAATGTTGGGCCAGAGGTTGATCTAAGAACTCTAAGGAGACAGAATGTGGAAGTTCACTCAGGAGGTTGATCTAAGAAGTCCTGCAGACAGATTGAATGTATGTCGTATGGCACGTACTCATGTTAGGGTACTCGAATGCATATTGGTACTTGTATCAGGGTATCCGAGTTCACTCAGTCGACACTGATTCAACTCAGTAGGTGTTTTGTGTTTTCATTCAGTGTTTGTTCTATGTAACTGCTTGTGTAGGTACCCGCCACTATTGGTAATTCATCTAGAATATTAATATAATCATCTCTTCAGATTTAAAGTTACTTTCCAGTGAGCTTTGTAACTTTAATTTTTTTTCCAGATTCTGCAACTCCACAAATTGACTTTTCTTTAAAATAGAACTCCGTAAATCTAATGAAATATACATATATTCACATGTAGAATCATAAAATTTTTTCACGACTTTCTGAACTTATAACATTCATTTTCCTGTCTTCAGATTTATTAGGGAAGGTAGAAAAAAAAGTAAAAAGCACTTTTTTGACAAGAATGAAAAATTTTATATGCTAAGCAAAGGACACAATGTAATGCAGATGTCAAAGTTTAGAATGAACTAACCTTCCACTAAGCTGAGGAGGAACCAGTCGTCCATCAACAGTATCTGGAACATTCTTCAAATGGGGCAATGTCCCCCTTGGCACTTTGCTGCGGGGAACAGATGAAGATAGCGAATGAGACTCTCTCTTTCGCAGAGCACTTTCAGCCCTTGCTGCTGCAACTCTAGAAGCATGGTCACCACCACTCAATGGAGAAGCCAATCCAGCTGGAGCATCCAACAAGAGGGAAGCATCAGGAAGTTTCTCAATTGGGGGTGCTGGTAAACCTGCAGTGGATTCTAGTTGATGATCTGATGCACATGATGATCCCCTATACACAATGCAAGTGAAGATTACAAAATGAGAACACCTAAACCTTATCATATACAGCAACAATCGTAAACTTATGGCAGATCACAAGAAAGACATACTGAATCTCTTAAAGATCACTAGGAAAAACAGTCCTACCTATAGACCATGCTAACTGAAATGGATAAACTGGATACCTGGTGCAACTTTTGGCCCTTTAATATAGCCAATCTCTCATGTTAATATAGCTAGTAATAGGCAACTTACCCAAAGTACGGAAAGTAAGAGTCTCTCTCTCTCTCATTCTTTTTCCTCACTACCATCGACCTTTGAGAGACATTTCATTGACTGATACCACTATAGCTTCATATACTTGTTATTGACCCATAAAGCACCTAGATACTCGCCATACAAGTGACACAAACAGTTGATCCCAACTATCAGTCAACTCAAACAGGCTAAGGCAGGGAGCAAAACTTCTAAACAAAGGGGAAAAAGCAACTCACCATGGTAAAACAATAGAAAATCATATTTGCCAAATTGACAGTGGGATAAGACAATTATTCTCCTAGTGGCTGCTTAAACTTTTACTCTTGAATGGAACTCTACAGAGTGTTCCCATCTGCATCAACCTCTTAAGCAATATAATCTTCTCTTTTAGAACAACTTCTCAGGTTATAAAGATGTAATTTAAAGTGTATCGACTTCCGAAGACATACAATGCATGGGCAAGAGCACCAACTCCGGCCATGGTGCACAATGTCCAACTATTACAAATCAAGATGTTCGAGCTATTTTTCACCCAGTTCTCCAACGCTACCACCTCTTGTTCAATTTTAAAAGCGGAAACCCCTATGTAGGGAAGAGGAGGAAGTTTGCACCTTCAAGTACGAGAACGGTATTTGCTCGATCATTATCACCACAAACAGAAAAGATCAAATCATTGGAATGTTGGAGCTCGAAGCAAAATCAACTGAAATCTGATGCAAGACTTTTATGAGATAATCAGAAGATCACAAACATAATCAGCTTAACTTGGTACGCGACCGCGTGGCTCCAAGCAATGGAAACAAAACAAAAGGACAGAACTTGAGGCTCATCACCAAGATTTTGGCAGACCAATAGTGGACCGCGATTATCAGAAGAGTTGTCGCTAAGAGCTATGAACAACCATCAACCGGAACACCCCTCAAAACTAACCAACCAACTAACTAATTCTATCCGAGCAAGGGGATCTAGGGCACAGTTGCTAAGCCTCATGTTGTCACGCAGCACACAATCAGGATACACAAAACACTAGACCAAGCGAACGGACACCATCGTCGACGCTGCCTATGCCTTCAAATTGCTAAATGCAGGATTCGCAAACAATCGCCAGGTGCTGGGTAGTCTGGATGAAGCCCCACGTTGAGCCCGCGTCCGAAATGTCGGAAGAAACTCTACCCAAGATAAACGAGGGAAAAACGCGGTCTTTCCCGATCGAACTTACCGGGTCTGAGGAGGAGGCGGAGGAGGAGGAGGGTCGGATTGAGTAGGCCAGGGCTTCGGGTCTCCTGGGTCCTGCCCCGTTCCCTCCGCTCCTTCTTGCGCCTCGTTGTCTTCAACGTCCGAAGCGTCTTCGTCTGAAGAAGCGTCGTAGTCCACCAGAGACATCCTTCTTTCTCTCTCCTCTCCTCTCTCTCTCTCTCTCTCTCCTCTGTCTGTGTGGGGTTGTGGGGTTGTGGGGGAAGGGGATGGGGCGCCCTGTTATTCCACCCGTCCCATGTCGGCGGACGAGGAAGCCGAGAACCAGCAAAACGAATGCTTTTTCAGCTAAAATTAACGGGAGAAAAATTAAGTGCAGACGCTCCCTCGTTCGAGCAACAAAATGATGGACGAAACTACATGACAATTTGTCTTTTTCAGCAGAACCAACCGTATCATTTCTTGGTACATGATGATTAAAGAAGATTTTGTCGGTCTGTGAAGGTATCGATTTCGCTAGATGGTTTAAAATTCTGGCATCCACCGTGAACGATAGCTGAAAGAATTTGACCTGTATAGTGGGAGTGGAGCATAGTCGCTTGCCTCTCTCCAAACCATGCATACCATCACACCTCTTTATCTTTTTTGGTAAATATTGGACCGACTTTGAAGTTCGCCTGTCGTCGCATTAAAAATAGTTCTGGTTCGTGCGTCAAACATTGCCGGAAACATAGATCTTGTGGCGCGGGTCATTCAGATTATTGTTGAATTCTCGGCGGGTGGATATGGATATGGAAAAAGCTCGTGCAGCTTTTCAATTTGCTTCCACTCTTTGATTTAAAAAAAAAAAAAAAAAAAAAAAACTTCGATCTAACAAAGTTGATAATGACCGTACAATTCCTAACCTACCTTGCCAACCGGGCTACTTTCTTAACTTCCCCCAAAACAAGCCTAAAAGTCTTAACAAGCAATAGATGCATCATGACTCGCAAACCACCATTTTAGAGACGAGTTAGTACACGAGCAACATATTCCAGTTAACACACAACACATTCCCATTGAACACCATTTCAGAAAATTACAAGCAACAATGGACCGTCCGATTCCCATCGATTATTCAGTCCAGGACCAAAAATGACTGCAACTTCATGCAGATGGAAGCGCATCTTATCAAGGCTGTTGCCTGAGGAGCGATGGCCTGTAGAACGCGTGGGATTGAGCTATCTCGATGCGATCTCGAGGATCATTCATAGATTCATCTCTCATTGCCTGAAGAATAGCATCCGGTGGGAAATCCCTGCAAACAAAGTGATAATATCACATTCTGCTGCTGTACTCACACAACATCAATGGCATATCAATGGTACAGAGCAAAGTAATTTAACGGAATGCTATGCCGAAGTCTATCTGATTCACCAGACTATGCATTTAGGCACATTACCACCAAAGGGCTTACTCATAGATGGAATTCACCATTCTCGCTACAACTCATCCATTCTCAGAGATATAGAATGCACGCATACAGTCCAGTCATCTTCAAATATTTGCGCAAATGATTCGCGGAGAGTGGCTATCGAGCCCATGAAAGACACAGATCAATCAATTAACTTGGGTACACTGCCTTCAATTTCTCTGATACAAGGAAAGAGAAAAGGGACCCAGAAGAGGCTCAAAATATAAGAGCTTTTGTTACCTCAGAATAAGAATTTTGTATAGCTTCTTCAAGATTGGGCACAGCTCCACAGGAGCCACTGGTTTATTTTCTTCAGGATGCAGTACACTCAAGCATGACTGGCTCAGCAGCTCGTAAAAGGCTTTCACGGCCGAGACTCCCTACAATCACAAACACAAGGCAGAGCAATTGCATCACATAGTAAATTAGAGGTTAGAATGCATGCCTTCCCTATCGATAAAGCAAAATATCATACTAAGAAATTTAACAGTGGACAAAGAATTTCTTACTGAAGCCCTCTCAATCACAAGATTAATCACACGAAAGCACTGAACTATCCAGTACTTTGAATAAGATATCATATACTTTTTTATTTGGTCATACATCCATCTAATTAGGAATTGAAATTGGTGACACATGGTATTGATCTATCCTGAAGATATGATTATTGGAAGACCCTCTTTTGACTAGCTCTTTCGGTTCAAAGACATCCACCAAATTCTGAAATAGAACTTCTCATATTTACAGGCTTAAATTCAAAAGTTTCTATCAACGGCACCTAAAGGTGATTGAGATTGAATACCTGAATCATCCCCTTCCCCTTGATATTATCACCCATGTCAAGGTTCACTTCCCCACTAGCTAGCTTTTGTCCATACCATGCATTACGACCCTTCAGCAAAGTTACGTATGTGTCTGCCAGTAGAGGCCCTGCAAGTTTCTCAGGGTTCTCTGCCAACAGATGTGTGATGAATACCATCTCTGACGTACAATGTGCAAAATACACTGCTTTGCTGGTGGCACTTTCCTTTGTCAGATCTGCAATCATACCTGCGAAGTTCAAGTTGAGAGGAGCTGTAAGGGGTGCAATTGCAGAATTGTGTAGCTTGTCACAACCTCAAACCTAGTATACTAATGCTCCTAAACAAGAGTGGAGGAAGGAACTATCGATGATGTGTCGGGAGAAAAGGGCATTTCGACAGAACCACATTTTTCCCAAGCCTAAGAGTAAAATTGCCAAGCAAACAATATTACCTGCTCCAATGGCATAAACATTCTTTAAACCACCCATAACTTCATGAGTAACAAGGTCTCCATTGTCCCACACTACAAAGTGGGGCTGCCTCAAAAACTTTGCTAAAGGCTTCCTCCACTTTGCAGATCCACATATTCGAGCATTGGCATACTCCTTGTTGTATATCTCAGAGGCAATATTTGGTCCTCCGAGGTATAAAATGTTCTCTAGTGGCACTCCAGCTGCAAAGAGCAATGATAGAGACAAAATTGAGAAGATAGTACCGTTGAGAGGATACTTGTTCAGCATTTAAAGACAAGGACAAAAGAGGAACCGGCACAGAAAAAAATAGTGCCAAGACTTCTCTAGATAATTCTTTTTGCAAAAAGAGCTTTCTCCATGAAAAATGGAAATTGAAATTTGAAGTTCTGTGAGCCAAAGCATTGCAAGTAACAGGAATGGACCCTCTAAATAACAATGCTAATTCTTCCTTTCTTCAAAAGCAGATTATGCCATGTCAAGAAATGGCGTGGGATATTTTGAAATGGCCAGAGGCGGAACCAGTGTTCATAATTTCAATGCAATATTCCATTACACAATGTGCTCCTCAATAAGCAAATGAGAAAACAAAACTAACACCAATATATAGTCTTTGATAGCCTTTTACAGCTGAAACACAAATGCCAGATCACAATGAAATCAACTTCGCATAGTTTAAAACAGAGAAGCTCTCTGCCTTAACCTATAAGAAGAATAACAGGTAGAACAAAGAAAGCCCAGTTATCAAGAAGATGCTGCTGTAGCAATTGTGATGTGATTCATCCTAATCAGACAAATATATTGATATTATCACCCATACCAAAAATGAGATGCTTCATTAATACAACAGAAATGCAACAGCCTAAGTATGTTAGTCCAAGAAAATGGTTACTGGGCCTACAGACAGCAATGTCTAGTCGGTCAAGAAACCAGAAAGGAGAAGGGCTTACTTGCTCGATTAATCATTTGGGTGGGAGTAATTATGCGGGGCTCAGTCCCCAACTCTGCCTCCACACCCTTTGCCAATGATATGATAACAGGCATTGTAATCCTTTCTTTCCAATACCTACTAATTTCCTCAAACACCTGGAGGGTCTCTGTTGAAGGCAACCCATTCACTACAATGTCTGCATCCCACACAGCCTCCTGCAAATTGGTGACGACCTTCAGAGGGCAAAGAGGGGTGTCGATCATGTTCAAGCAGAACCCGTCTTTCAAAATCTCATCCGCGAACAACGTCCTATCACCTAATCTCGCCTCGACATACTTCAAGTATGCGCACCTCCTAATGAGACGCCTCAACACTTCCTCCCTCGAATTGATCACTTCAAACAAATGCTCAGCCGTGGCCTTGTCGAGTGATCTTCCGGGCCTCCTCCAAATACGAATCAGAACTTTCTCCCTCAAGTGACCATAACCATCTTGCAACATAGCTGCAAAAACACTGCCCCAGGCACCAGCTCCGACACCAACGATCCTGAGCGGATCACCTTCTGATTTTCCCATGAGGCAACGGAGCTCATCCAGCTTCTCTTCGAGAGACCCATTGCTACTGTAAATCGACCCATTTGAATAGACATCATCAGTCATCCCTTCAGAGGTCTCCCCCATCTCCTTCCCTCTATCCGCTGAGTTTAGCTCAACGCTCAGGGCTGAGAAGGAACACAGGTTGAATTGAACACCCCCGTTCCAACGCAATTACACTAGATCCCTCCTAAAAAGGTTTCGACTTGACAGGGTTTATGACTTCAAGAACCGCGGGGAAGATAAATAAAAAAACATGCAAAACAAGACCCAGCTTTGGGAACACGGTATTCGTCACCTTCCTTTGGATGAACCCCACCGAACCAAACTGTTCAGGGAACAAGGAAAAAAACCAAAGATTGAGAAGTGGGAAAGAAATGCACTTGACATTCAATTCGGCGGATTACTCAAGGCGGGCCACGTCGATTTTGAGCGCTCTTTGTCCGCATCTGCTCGCGCTATCCAAAAGACGCAACAGAAAGAGAGAAGCTTCGATCCTTCCACGTCTTCTCCGTCGACAAAGACCCACTTCGCACACGCGTGTATCGCGTAATTCTCTCGGAGTCCCACCGTTTTCGCTTCGTGTCCGAAAACCAGGAATGAAGCCTGCGGCGATCCTCCTGATTAAAAACGCGATCTTTGACTCAAAGCAGAAAACGAAAGAAGGGAAACCAGGCGACGCTTTCGTCCACGTTTCTCGTTTCTTGCGGGGATGGAAGTGACGACGAAGCAGCAGCAGCAGCTCCAGCTACGCCAGGCGGGGCCTCCGACGAAATGCAGGATGCCGCGGTCGCGTACACGGCTGAACATGTCACGCGACCCGCGTCGAAAGTTTCGTGCTTTCTTCGCCCACCGCCATCGGAGGATGCACAAATTCCTTGGGCTGTGCTCGAATTTCGTCGACGAAATCGCGACAAGATCGTTCCTTTTACATCGTGGCCCAGCTCATGTTCATCGGACTCGTCGAACCAGAATAATGTTGTCGGAAGGGAAAAGAGGTGGCGGCCCATGTGGGTTTTTCATGCCTTCGCTTCGCTCGTTTCGAATTCGATTCGACGGACGGACATTCCGGACTCGATGCCTGCGAAGGTCGTGCACAGCTCGCTATGCCGATGAGCTTCCCCCTCGGTGAAAGCCAGCGGGATTTTTACCTTAAGTTCGGTAAATAAAATCTAAGACAGGTAATTTAAGAAGAATATATCAATCATAGCATTATTTAATTTTGGCGTCGTTTATTTATCTTAAAATGAATGATTCAAAAATATTTTTCTAAAAATAATCATTTGTGTCACTATAGTTAGCTAGCCAATGAAAAATGTTTTTACTTTTTATAGTAATTTATGTTTAAACGATTTCATGAACTATAAATATATATTTCATTCATTTATTTTCGTAAACGAGATATTTCATAAATCATTAATTTTTGAAGAAACAAATGAAGCCTTAATAAAAGCAAAAGAAAATGTAGAGAAGTGGATGTTCCTAGCAAGAAATGGAATGGAAAATTAACTTAAGTTAAATTCCCTTCGTATTGCAATTATGGATTTTTTTTTTCACATTGAATAAATGCTTATCATCAGTTAATAGTATTTTTACATTATTAATAATACTTCGATGGCAACTTTTTCTATAGAAAAAAAGAATAGTTTCATTTCATGCCATGAGTTGAAAAATGAAAAAGGGCCCTGATTTATAATTCAAGCCAGGAATTTACGTCTCAATTATGAACATGAAAAATGAATTATTAATATTAATCTCGTTAGTGACATTAATATGTGACTGGTGTTTAATTTAATATATTTAGCCATTACTATAAAAGTACAGTAATTTCTCCAACTAAGATTGTGATTACTTATTCATAGAATTGTAAAGGGGCCTTAATTTAGAATTCCAGCAACAAATTTAATCTCGATTATGAATCTATCTTTTCGGTAACTTCTATCGATGATTAGTGATTTTTCATTAATGTAATTGTAAAATAATATGGGGGTAATCTTTGGAAAGGCGTTGCAATATTTCTGCTGATGTAATATCAAGCGATTCTAGTGACAAATACGAGCGGCACGTTTTAATAATTATCTTCTTCTTTTGGGCTTATGGATTCGGGAAAAGAACCGCCACGAAATGACATCATTACATCACAGGTTCGGTCAAAACTCCCGCGCATCAGCTTCCTCGGCGTCCGATGTAACGCTGTAAATCCGACCATGCCCTCCTGCACTCCATTGCTTTCCACGATCGTTTGCATGTTTTTCGACAGGTTCACTTGGGTTTTTTTTTTTCGATTCAGAACGAGGGAGGAGATCGGTTCACGAGGACAAGGTGTTTTTCTCTCTCTCGCGGGAGTGCAGAGTCATTTTGACGCACCAGGACAAGGTGTTTGCTTAAATGCTTCCGAGACCAACGTGGGTCTTCTTGGATATATGTGCAGGGAGTTGGGTGCAAATTGAATTGACAAAAGACCCTGGTGAAGTGGCAATGTCCGAGTGCTGCATTTCTATGGCTGTCCGCAAGCGCAGGGTACGCCTTTCTTGAAGTTCCCCTAGTTGACTTAGAAACTGTTCGAAGGGTTATCTTTACGGGACCCTGAAGAATCCTTGTGGGTAACAGGAACTGAGTTGAAGGGATGGTGCTTTTGAAGAAGACGTCTGTGATTGATGGATGTTGAATGGATGGGCGCGGAGGATCAGTTATTGTGGTGTCTAATGTTTCAGAAAGATCTGCCTTGTCAACGGGAAAGCAGCATCTGGTTTTGCAAGTTCTAAGGAGACAGCTGCATTTCATTCCATGGTCAATGCAGGCCCTCGTTCTAGGAGAAACGGGAATAATGTAGGTTTCTGTGTCACTTGCTTTTTCCGTTGACTATGAAGTTGGAGCTGTGTTACATTGTAGTATTCCCAAAGAGGAACCTCAGCAAGCAACTCTGATGTTAGTGAAGTAAACACCTGTCTTATGATTAGAATGTCACAGAAGCATTCTAATGCCACTTGTTCATGTACGGTAAGGTTAGTGCTGTTGAATCATTGGCAGTATGACTAGAATGAATGGCTCATAATTTTCTTTAGATTTTTCAGGTCTTTACATGCATGCCCTGTATAGTACAATATGTCCTTTTCAAGCGACTATTCCCTTTCAATTGGCAATTGGGCTGTTACATTAGTAGGCGATGCTTTGATCTGCCAAGTGCCTTTGGCAGTTCCAATGGTCTGAAAAGTAAAGGGAACTATTTGAGCCACTACATTTTAGGTTCATTATGTTGGCCCCTGGGGCCCGTCCACATCAACTGGAACATATCTACAAGTGCAGACAGGGCAGTGACTCAGCAGAAACATGGATTCTGAGCACCATTGACTAACATGGTCCCAGTCATCCTGAGAAACAGATTCCGGAATATTTTGAGTGAAAAAGATCTTCTCACTCTTTTAAATCTCTTTTTTGTGTAGCTCAAAAGATGTATTTCTTTTGGCATTGTTGGGTGGATAGAAGATAAGGTCCATGATTGTCGGTGACACTAGAAATCAAAAAAAAAAAAAAAAAAAGACAAATTGTTAATCGAGTTGAATATTAGAGAAAAGGTTTTGATGTGAAGTCCTCAAGATGTAATTTTGGATAAATACTAAATGCTGATGCGTAATTTGTCTGCTGATTCTGCTCTTTTTTAGTGATGATAAAGGTCAAACATGGGAGTTTTATCTTCTTTCACAGTGCAATTGTAACAAAGCGAGCAAGTTTAATGATTAAACAGATAATGGAAAATAACAATCATGGCTCCACTTTTTTTTTTAACCTTCTAATGTTTCGATGGACTGTACGTGCAGCATTTGAAGCTCTGTTCCTTCATTGGGTAGACATCTTGTCCTTTGGTTTTGTGCAACTCGAGGACAATATCCACCCACTACCAGGTCTAATATTTAATGAATGTATACTATAGCTAAATTGTTTGTTCCCAGGGTTGTGTGGCACCTCAAGCGATACACCAAATTCAAAGTCCACTGATCTCTCAATATGTACACCTTGTTCACTTATGTTCTGTTCCTCTAGACTGAACTGTGATGACCTTGACAGCAGCCTCACTCAGTGAAGCGATGTTGCACAAGATTCTTGCTGTGATATTTTTAAATGCCTATTGTTACTGGGGCTATACTCAGATTAGTGGCCTTAATGCGACCTATAAGACTCAGTGAAAAAAGTCTGTACCTCATAACGGAAGATCACTAGCACGAGCCTAGAATTTGATCAATTAGCAACCTTATTTAATTAGCTATCCATTGAAACTTTAATTATCTGACATGAAACTCCTCCCAGTCTTGTACTTCACCAGTGCATTTAAACAGTATTTATTGCTTTGGTTCCCCTACACACAGAGTGCTCATCTCAAAGATGTTTGTATAATCAGGGATATGATATATTTGAATTTTCTATGTTGTTGATAATAGCAATAATCACTTGTTAAGATAACATTGTTACTTGTCTGAAGGCCTTTATGCATGTGATTATTCAGAATGTAGAAGAAAAGTCACGCTGGAGATCAACTTCTAGTATCTGTCCATACCATCCACATCAAGAGCACTGCAAATTCTTTGGAGATGAACTGCATCAGTGTTTGCTGCTTATGCAATTGGTTGTTCATTTTGCAGCTGGAAAATAATCTCTCTCTCTCTCTCTCTCACGTGCGTGCGCACATGCGCACTCTTGCTGGTGCAACTGTACTTGGCCTTTATCTGGCATAGAGGTATTCCTGTTTGAAATGCCACTCGTCATGTCTCTCCTTAGTAAAGGGTATATCAGCGGCCCACCTTTCTTGTAATTTTAAGGCCAAAATGGCCTTCCTTTTCATTTATAGTCGATATGTCCTAAATTATCACGATTTGCCTTCATGTCAATTTGTCATATGCATCATTTCTAAGGGGTATGGAGCATGTTCTTTTTTTCCTCTCTACCTATATAGCTAAGCAAGCATTTTGATTTCTTAATCATATCTAATACAGGCTTCTCCTCCTCATTACTTATAATATATGAGAAGATACAAGGAATTATAATAAATAGTATAATCAACGCTTTACAGTATATGTAACTAAGGCATTCCCCCGCGCCTTTTGCAAGGGTCTTCCTCTTTTGCTTTGCTTCTCTAAAGGAACTTGGGAACCTGAAAAGGAGTATCATGAGAAGGGTGCTGCCTTCTGAAATATTCTTTGGCCAGGTGCCAGTATTCTTAAGGGATCATAAGCAGATTTTCTCCTTACAAAAGCTTCCCAGTGTGGGCCAAAGTGGGCCTTCCAGTCTTCCTGTCTAGTATAGTGAGGCAAATACTGCTTCACCCCTAGATGGGCTGATTCACAAAAGTCTAATATTCTTTTGTTCTGATATAGTATGTGATCCAAGCTGTCAGTTCCTGTGGAAGAAGGAACTGCAGAGGAAAGGAAGGCCACCAAATAGAAAATATCTTCCTCAGGAATCACTACAGAAGTCCTATTGTCCCACCTGCAATGAATTGACAAAATTATCAGTACAGATTGGCAATTTCTTGAAACTTGGAGGATTAAACTAATGTTTCTGCACGCCATTACTTTGATTTGTTGACTGGGTAGATGAGAATGGGACCGTTGCTCGTGTCTGTTAGGATATTGCCAAAGACTTCTTCAGCAAATCGATGAACTTTGCTTCTGGGTATGAGAAGATTAAGCCAAGGATGTGGAACTTCCCACAGACCTTTTGACCTGAGTTTCACCTCAGATACGTGAACTCTGTCCAAGAAATCTATGTATGATACTTCCGATAGGAAAAGCGTCGAGGAGATATAATTCAACGGGGATAATAGCCTCTCAACCTCCTGAAATGTAAAATAACTTGTTAAAATTTTCTTCTTTTTTCAACTAATGATGGCTCTTACGTTCAGAATAAAATTTAAATCATGACTCCGATATCTTACTTCAATTATAGTATCTGTCTGCCCCAGGTTGAAGTACTTGGCCACCTCAAGGCAGAAGAGAGTTCGTCCATCGGATTTAAACTGGCTTGCTTGAAGTGGGTCTTGTGGACTAAAGGATGACCTCCAGTTATTTAGAAGGCCAGTTCTGTTAATTATCACAAATCCTTCAATGTAGTCAAATGTATTCTCTGAAGATATCAAATGCTCTTGATCTCTGGTAAATGTGTCGAAATCTGAGTACAGCATCCGAATCCATTTCACCTGTTCAAATCGTAACCATATTAGAATAATTTGTAACTCCACTGCATTAAATCTTGCAATTATATGTCTAAAGTATGAGTATGTCTGGATTTATATGTGATCCAAGGATCTCGTTATCTTATGTTTACATCTAATCTTCTATGGGGGCATATATTGTAAACAAGTATGAAGCATTATGTAGGTACAGGTACATGGTGTGCGTTTACCTTTTCAGGTGCCGGTTCCAGAGATATCCTTGCTTGAGTGATGATACCAAATTGCCCGAGTCCTCCAAGGACGCTATGGAAGAGGTCTTCGTTCTGATTCGCTGAGCACTTTACGACCTCTCCTTTCCCTGCATTTTGTTTACAAAATGACCAAAATTATCATGTTTGAACTTGAGAGTGCTTCAATAAGAAAGAGAATTTGGCGATTGTTATGGAGAACCCGACAGGTCAAGATAAACTAGGACTAGGATATATAAATAGTGCAGATGGGACAAAAAGCATTTTCTTTTGTTTTGGGGGGGAGGCGGTGGGTGTCGGGCAACAAAGGCTGAGATGATTGCTTGTGTCATTTCTCCATCTTTGTGTTCATGCTGGTATATTGACCCTCGTCTTATATATCATGATGAAGTATGTTGGCTATTGGTTTCTTTAACTTTTGCATCAGTAGTACCTGTAATAACCTCCAGCTGATGGACGTTACTAATCTGGGGTCCATGTCGAAATGCTTGCCCACTGATCCCGGCATTTGACAGAGTACCGCCAACTGTTAGATGTAAGTAATCTGTCCATGATTTTGGTGCTAAACCATATTTCATGCTCTCCCGCAGTATGTTTATCCACAACTCTCCACCAGAAACGTCAACAAACGGGAATTTCCCCCCGTGGACCTGCATTAGTGGGCTCTGAAGACATTTCATATTGACCACAACACCTCGGTAGGCTTGTGCCTGACCCTGAAGTGAATGACCATGGCCTCTGGCTGCAAGGGTGAGTTCTGAGTGAGGACCCATTTGCCAGATATGCTTTATGGTGATGGCAATATCCGTAACCGTCTTGGGGTGCAATACTGCAAGAGGCAACAGCTGGTATCGATTGCCGAAATCTTTGGCCACGTGCTGGACTTCATCAAAATTGAGATGCCCATCAAGGGATAGCGTTAGAAGTGAAGAGGGGATATTCGAAAAGCAAAGGCTCAGTTTAGCAGCTATACAGCTTAGTAATAAGAGCAAGAAGCCTCTTATTACAAGAAAGTTCTTTGGCTTGGGGGAACTTGCTGCCGGCTTTCTCATTTTTCTCACTGGACGAGTCAGAAGAAGTGGAAGATGGAAGACTTTTACTTCCATATATATTGTTTGTCGTGAGAAAGAACAAAGGAGAGGTTTAGCAAAACCAGGCAGAAAAGAATGGTCGAAAGCTGGAATTTAAAGGGAGGAGATTTGGTGGGAGAGTCAACTTATCTACGTTGGCAAGAATACGTATGAAGACTGCCCACTTGAGTGGGAGTCTTAGGAGGTTGCTTTTAGCTCTTCCTTTTTTGGTGTCGTTCATTTGAGAGAGAAGGCATCACGAATAAGCCAAGTTGAGGAGGAAAAAGTCACAAGAAAGGAAGATCTTACAAATCTTTCCCCTTTTTCAAACAGTTGTAACCACATCATCACATTTTGCATCAGAGGGGTTTTATCTCCAATGGTTTCTTGTTAATCATATTAAGGATACCTTTGCCATTTATAGCAAAAAAATAAGCTTGGGATGGAATCAGCATTCCTCTGTTCCAGTTGACAGGTACCTCCCCCAGTCGTGACTCGTGTCTTTATTCATATGTATGATGCGCGATGAGTTGTTTGTTCTTTCTGGATCCTATTGTTGTCCTAGTGTAAAAATGGCGTATCTAATTGCAGATCTAATGACAGAGACTGCCGGGGCCTTCCATGATTCTTTTTGCAAGCTTGAGGGATGACCAGTGTGGGAGGTCCATGGGTCCGACTGGCACGTGAATTTTCAAATGGCTGTGGGCTTTGTGGGGCGGAGGGATATGATTGGTTGCGTCTGGGACCTGAACGGGGCCCAATGCAATGGTTTGGAGAGGAAGGAGAAAGAGGGTGAGAAACGGCTTGTAAGTCCCTATTTTCCCCCTATGCGCTTCCTCTTTGCCTTTCAAAAGGCTCACTGATGTCTGCAGTTATGAATGATTCTCTTGTTACGTGTCTAAATGCATCTGACCTCTTCTTCTTTGTTTGGGTAGGAGCAGATTTCCGTGAATCATGATGGTAGTGTGCAGTTCAGCTCCTTTGAAATATTCTCTCTTGCTCTTAAGTTTTGTCTGATTACAGTCCTCATATGTCCATGTCAGCGAGGGGGCTCAGTATTGACCATTAAATCACTCGTATGCAAGTACGGATTGAACTGGTATGTTTGTATCTGTTTCTCTCAATTGCTGCACCAATGGGTTTCTCTCATGTTCTTCCGACAGCGATACCTCCACTTTCGACAAAAAAACTTGGATGGCTTGTCTCTGTTTGTGACGATTCATTTCGTTCCGTAGCGGGTTAATGCATCCAAATGACGTTTCATCTTCACTAGGATCATGGAATTTTAGCCGTTAATAATAGTGGACTGTCGAAATCTGGACTCACCTTTCATTAGATTATCTGAATAATCTATGGAGTGGATATGGCATTCTCATATTCTTATTAGGGGGGTAATGGGCCATCATGGTGTCTTAAGTGTGAACTAGGAACATAGTCTCCCCCCTTTGTTTGTGGTGAAAAACCTAATTGTGATTTCATGCTTTCTAGAAGGAGACCGACCATAATAATTAAATCCTAGATCAGTTTCCTAAGAGTAATTATTGTGCTGGAGCATCTCCTTACACGTACTACGGTTGGCCCATTTGTGGGCCTAATGTCTCCATGATGCCATGTTTGTGGAACCTAAAAAAGGGTCATGAAAGTCCAAGGCATTAAAAACTAATCGTCTCCAATTGTCATTAGTCAATCGAAGGGGCGGCGAACTGGGGGCTCCATCGAGCCTTTTCAAGAACACGCCTCATCAAATCATCAATTGACGTGACACCAACATGCCATGTTGATTGCGATTCGAGGTACTCGATTGAGCGGATCGAGATACAGAAATAACGCATCGTCTAGCGTCGTTTCGAGGGCCATTAGATCAAAGAAGTTATCTATGTCCTGTGCCACGTGCGGTGTTGCTTCGATTTGGATCAGGATTACGGTGATAATGAAGTAATGGGAGCTAGGCGGGTAGGTGGGGTGCAGAATTGATTTTGAGGGTGCTGAGAAAAACAATTCTGGGTTAGAGATGAAAGCATTCTTATCATGTTCCCTATCCATCTTCATTTCGACCCTAATCAATGTCGGACTGTCCTCTTTCATTAATGCAGGGAAATCGTTGAAAGCTTCAACCTTTTCTGTTCGTGTTTTAAACATGTTTGTCGTGATCTTTCTCTTTTGTCGAAGCATCGATCACTCGTGACATACTACAGAAAGATCCGTCTGCAGGGTATCATCCAAAGATGGCGATGCTTGATTTTGAATTAAAAATGGATCAACGTACATTCATATTGACTCAAAAGGCCTTAAAAGTTAATCATGAATTAGGTCACACCTGATGATAGATGTTAAGGAAGCGGAGGTCTCATGTCCAAGGAAAATGTTACTTTAGACGGACCATTCGTTACGCGCATATGATCTATAGTTGCTGTGGCAAACTAAATGCATGTGCATGAAAGCATCCGCGTGAGCGAGCGTCTCGTCGAAGGGAAGATCCTGTCGTTCAAAATCAAAAGAAAAACAAAGCAAACATGACAGTCTATGAGATCTGCGCGTCCCTACCCATCTCTCTGGTGGGACTGTAAATCTCCCTCTTGGGATGACAATTCCATTAATGTCAAGCTAAAGAGGAAGAGGAGAAAAAAGGGTTTCTTTCCATGGAAGTTGCTTCCTAAGGATGGTAGTGCAAGGGCATTCGAATGTGGGGAAGCAGACCACAACTACATTTGACGTCAAAAGCAGGTGTCGTGCCGTGGACAGTGCACATCTTTGCTTTTTCGAGTGTATTGCACTGATCCACATTTTAAAATGGATCAAGAATCATTTCTTTATGCCCTTAGGACTACTATACTATGATTAAAAGTGGGATGTATTCAGTGGTGTTTGAACTTTAATTGAAGAGGTCGTCAACCCACTTCCTAAGTACGTGGAGTACCACTTCATACCCATTCCCGAAGATACCTCTCAAAACCACAACCATGAAGAAATCTTCTAGATTTTGCAAAAGGGTTGAAAGAAGAATTGGTACAAGAGTGTAATCCACATGTGAGGATAATGAATATCCATTTTATTCAACCTTTATATATAAGATAAGCTCCCTCTCATAAAATATGTATAATCTGAGCATGAACAGTGAGAATACTTAGACTTCTTATTTGGGGCAACTTTCTTTTCTTTTCTTTTCTTTTTGTTTTTTTTTTCACTTCTACTTTTACCTTTCCTTAGAATTTTGAAAATGAAAAATATTATTCAAGTTTCGAAAGAATATCTTTACCATATGAGAATTCACATTTAATTTTTGAAAAGTTTTAAGTATTTTGGGCTAAGTCTGCAAAAATTCAAGAAGTCGAATTTAAAATAAAAGTTACCATAAAGTATGTCGAATCAAGTTCTAATGGAATCTCAATTCGATCTTCATTCGTTATTGTTTGTCTAGTGAAATTTTTTTAGTCAGGATGCGTATTTCAGTGAAAACTCTTGTTAAATCTTTCCTCGAATAAAGCAATGGAGTTCCTTTTTATTTTTAATGTCAAGTGTCTTTAATGATATAGTTGATATTTGATTCCAATTATTTCTGGATGACCAAATTATTTCTACATCACTACCGAACATTGGAACAGTGCCATATATTTTCGATTCTATTTCACTTAGACGAGAAAGAAAAATAAATGGGATATCTTTATTGCCATATATTTTCATATAGATTCTACTTTTTTTGGTGCCAATTTAGTCCTAAACCTTTTTTTGTTTCAAGTGCTTAGACGATAATTTTTAAATTTTTCTTTTTCTTTTTCTCTTTATTCTTTATTCTCTTTTTCTTTTTTTCTTTTTTTTTTTTTCTTTTTTCTTCTCTCCTCCTCCCTCCGGCCGCTGGCCGGACCACGGCGAAAATAAATGGGATATCTTTATGGACATGCATGGGCGAGGCTCGAGCCTTGCCAGATCCGGGATCCCGCCGGGCTGGCGATGGCCGGCGAGGCTCGACCTCGCCGAATCGCGGCCTTTTCTAATCCCATGTGGCCGGCTATCCGAATCGCGGCCTGGGCGACGCCGGCGAGGCTCGCCCTCGCCGGATCTGGCATCTTTTCCTCGCCGGGTCGGCCACCGGCCGGAGGGAGGAGGAGAGAAGAAAAAAAGAAAAAGAAAAAAAGAAAAAAGAATAAAGAATGCAACTTCTCTCGTCCACTCTTTGTGAGGTCAACAATTTAAAAACCTTCCCGAAAGGTCTTCCTATCTATAGTCCCTTTCTTGCTCCGAATGATGCAGCTTTTGCTTCGTCGCCAGTCCCACTCATCACAACGTTCATGGTCATTGCAGAAATAGACTTCATTCTTTAGCCACGTTTCTCATAACCTACTCATGGGAAATGCATTTTTGTGTGAGAGAGAGAGAGTTGTATGCCAAGTTGAATTAGATCTTGTTCACCATTGGAAGAGAGAGTCGTATGCCAAGTTGAATTAGATCTTGTTCACCATTGGAATTAGAAGGAAGCTAATTACTTTTTATAGGAAATTGGAGGTACGCTGATTCATAAAAGATTTCCATTCAAAAGAAGCTGATCAGCCAACTATGCTTTGGCCACATCTCAATGATTATGGGACTCATTGGCATGTAGTTGCTTCCATTTCTATTGGTTTCTCAGTACTTTTCGTTGCCTAATGGCGTGCCTTCGACATAGGACCGATCCTTTTCTCCATAAAATCCAAAATGCACCTAAGAAAAAGGTGGTGGCCACATGAATCCGCTCTTCCTCCAATTCAATGATGGCTACCACCAGTAACCAGTACTCCATGGCTTCTCATTTTCATTGCCACATGGAACTCGTACACAAGTTCTGGGTGCCCGCGGAACTTCAACTTTGGACGGTCTACCACGAAGCTTTTCGTACATCAACAGAGACATGGTGTCAATTCCATAGTTTGCGTTCATGCATGAAGAGGGAGTGATCTACAAGCATGAAATTTCCAAGCGCAACCCCATTGTCTTTAGCTTTCGACATTATGTTGAAGCGACAACGCGGAGTCCATCTTGGAGAAGGAGGAAAAGCACTAACAACACCACAAAGGCAGCTCGTTGAATTGACTATTTGGACGGACGTTGCCTCTTCTCAAGTGGGCTTGACCAATCTATCTCAGTCAATTCAATGTGGGTTTTTGCAGCTTAGATGGAGCAAACCATGTGCCTGTCGTAGATTGGTTAGGTGCAAGTCCAAAGGAGAATGCATGCGTTGGCAGTGAGGACATCCCTGATGTTTACAGGTCGTGGTGGGAGACAACCCTTTGCTTTGACGAATGGGAGATTGGTGTGGCCTGGAAGGTTTGAGCCATCCCAGAGACCTTTTGGACTTTGGGATTTACTTTGGGATTCTCTAAACAACATAATGTGATGTTTACCCCCATTAACAGAATAATGATCTTTTTAATCATTTCGAAATCTGTGGGCAATAATTTATGGTTTCAACCCCAATTATGATCCGAGCAGATAAGAAAGACAGTTGTTTGATGGCTTTAAAAATATGACTTTTTCATATCTAATTGTATCTCATCAGTGCCTTTGATATCACGTGTCGTCAATACGTTGGGCTGGTGAGGGCGTCGCGACCCTGCTTGGTTTTGGGCAAGAGTGTTGCTACCCTCACCGACTAAAGGGAGACGAGGCTGACGCCCTCGCTTGTTGTCTGCCGACAATGATGCCGACCTAGGATTAGGAGGAAAAAAAAAAGAAAAGAAAAGAAAGAAAAATAAATAAACAAAATTAAAAATTATTAATGTCGGTCAAAGAAAGAATGTCACGTAGGATGAAAGATTTATGTTAGTAATTTCCGGCTAAAATTGATTGAATCAATTCAATTGGCAAAATGTAAACAATTTTAAAACCGAATTAGCAAAATTAAAAAAAAATATTTATAACTAAATCGATAAAAGCGCGATATGTTTATGACTTTTTGAATAATTTTTCCATCATTAAGAATAAACTTTTGAGCAGTCAATAAAGTTGCCATATTTTCATACATAAGACATCTACCGTTAACATTTGCTTTGCCTGGACGATAACTAATTGACCGATTATAGTCTTCCGGAAGCTCTAGCCATCTCCCCCACCTCATGTTCGATTCCTCAAATGCTGCTTCTGTTTAGTGGGGCTAAGGAGTTTGCTTCCCTTATGTGGAACGATATGTTAAGCTTTTTGCATATAGTCGAGAGATAGGTTGGGACAACAGAGAAGTTGGTTCTTTACATGCGAAACAATAACCAATAACCAAACTTGTTGTCACCTAATGAATAACGGAATTGAGGTTTGACACATCAGTATTCCATACTCTAAAAGATCTTAAAACGGATACAAGAAAAGTTCTTGCATACTTTTCGTCGGCAGGATCTTGCAATTTGGACCATCAAAGCTTATTGTAGTCCATAAGCTGGTTTAGTGGCAAGGAAAAAGAGACAGGTCTTGGAAATTTACTAACATGACACATGTTCGATTCTCCGTGACATTAAATACCGTAAAAGGAATTCTGACTTCGATCTATCCACTTGAGTTTTCTCGCTCGCCCTAGCCTGACGAGTGAGGTTGGTGGGGGTATTTCATCGGCTTTATGACTGCATTCACCGACAATATAGTAACTAGGCTAAATGACGGCTGGTGGGCCTTGGAAGACCATTTGTCTTCGAATTGGACCACAACTTAGTTCAATGAATATTTTTGTTTGGACGAGGCTGCCACTATATGTCTAGGCCCAACCCTTCCTGCTTCTGGGCCCATTTTCTTCTTCCACCTTGTTTTTGGGTTTACAATAAGGCCTACGCCAATATAATCATGGGACCTGAAAATGGAAAATAAAAACATTCATGTATGTTTTGGAATGCAGCAAAGACAAATCTGAAAAGAAAAATCTTTATCCTAAGTGAATTATGCACCAAGGAGAATGATCGACAATAGATATGAACAACTATATGATATAATCTAATTCGAGCTACAACAATATATTCGGGATTTTACCCTCTACTCACTAACGATATATCAATTTGTAATTTTTTATGATATTAATCCAATTTAATGGTAAATTTATTATAGATTTATTGATTTAAGGTTTTTGATGGTCAGAAAATTAATTTATAATAAATTTATCACAAATGTGACAGTTTATGGTGTGGTATTAATCTTTTGAAAATCATACAAACTAAATATATCCCATATCGGTCTCCATTGAAAATACAGTTTTCGAGCATTTAAGACAAAGATCCTAAAAGGAAAGATAAAAGGAAAAAGTGACCCTGTTACTGAGGTTGATCGAGAGAGCTGGATGCAGACAAAGCCGAAACAGTCGGGTCCTTTCGATTTAGCAAAGAACATCCGAGAACATCGAGTCAGAAAGAGAGGTGTTCCGTTTTGCCTCCGGAAGAAGCTGACCAAAAAGGAAACGCCTTTTAAGGCCCACGAACTTTCCTCAAGCCGAAAGCTCAGCAGACCCTCCCAACTCCCGAGTCCGGACGCTACAAAGGACGACTGCCCGCGTCTGGATTCTGGCCTTGCTTCTGATCGGTACCGGGCAGTGAAGGGTGGTCTGTCTACCGATGAAACAGTGAATCTGAGGCCGTCTTGGTTTCTGGGTAGGGATGGGCAGTTGGAGAAACCGCCCTCCTCGCAGGAGGAAGTACGACCCCAATCGTTATCTTTACCAAGAGGGCGCTCGCCCTTCCTACCACGACCAATCTACTCCAGGTACATTGCGCAAGAAGAAGCAAGAATCCTTCCTGTCCTCCTTTTTTTTTTTTTTAAGGTTTTGTTGATTTTTTGTTAGTTGGGTCATCTGAATCGGCTCTGGATGTTGACTTGGACAGAAGGTGGGTTAAGAAACTAGCTTGACATTACTGGGTTGCTCTTCGATTCGTGATCTGTGGGGGGCAAGATTTCTTTTCCTCGATTCTTGATTGACCCAGCTTCTCTCTCTTTCTTTCAATTCCTAATTTTTTGCGGGTTTTGCCAAGAGAGAATCGAGGATCTTGTTGCTTGTCTGTGCGAGGAACTCGTTAACTGTTCCCGATCAGTTTTCGGGTGACTCCTTCGTGTGTGGTGGTGATTTTGGATGTCATTCCGCGATGTGGGTCATTTTGCCTATAGAGCTGTTGTTGTTCAGTTGCATTGCCACTGAAAATGAAGTTTGTGTTTTCAATGCTCTAAAAGATTACTTTGTAAACTAAAATTCTTTATGGTTGCCGTCTTTATGTATATGTAGCCATATGCGCTCCCATTTCATGGTTTGGCAAATGAAAGTGTTGTAGTTTTGGGTGATCAAATGATAAAGAGGCATTAGGGTTTGATTATGTTATGCATAAATTCGTCTTGATAGATCGAACCAATTCGTTTTCCTCATATTATACTGAGGTTTCAAAAGGCTCCTTTGTGATGTTAGTTTTAGCTATGGTGTGATCCTGGAGTTCAACTTGTTCAAGCCTTTGCAAGTATGAGTTATTCGTCTGTCCAAAGATAGTGCTGCTTATAGAGAATGCGGTGGCAAGAGAAACACTTGTGCACTCTGTCTCCTTTATGGTGGTTTCTACAGCCGGTGGACATTGCTGGTTTTACTTAATAGGCTTGATCTATATACAATGTGGACAATCATGATGGCTAAATCTCACTGTCTTGAGTTAGCCCTGTCTGTCATTTGTGAATAAAATTCGCATAGCATAGTTTGAAATTGTTGATCATATTGTCTCTATTTCAGACAATTGAATTCCTCATATGCATCCAATTGAGTAGTGTAATGTGGTTTGGAGTCTTTCTTTTCTAGTCTTTTAGACTCACAAAGCGAGTTGGTGCACATTCTCCAATTAGTAAAGGAATATAAAATGGCTGTTTGTTCTTAATGCTTCTCTTCCTCTTGCCTTGATTAACTATGTTCTTTGAACTTGATAGATGATTTTCGTGGTTCAGTACATTGTCAATTTTCTGAAAGCTGGCAGGTCTGACCCCTAAAGGAAAAAGGAAAAAAGCTGGCAGATGGTTTTTGTAGTAGAAGTTAATTGAATGTCTCTTTTATATTGGATTCTAATAGGGAATTCTTATGTGCACTTGGCATTGCAGAAATGCGCTGCAATCATATAGCAGCAGCATGCTGTACTTGGTAGGTTGATTGGAAAAACTTTTGACATTCCAAAAGTCGTGCAGTATGCTTGTAATATATTTCCAAACAAATGAAACAATATTCCATAGCCATCTCTTTTATTTTATTGGATTCTGTTTTTAGAAGATTGCTTGTCAGCAATCCTCGAAAATCTGATTCTTCATAGCTTTTATGTCTTCTCACCAACTGGTTTAATTTTTTAATGTTGTTTGGCAAGATAACGTGCCTTCATGGGAGAAGAGATTTTGTAGAGTGGTTGGAACAATTCCATGGGGGAAGATTGTTTATTCGAAGACACTTCTGAACTACCATGACAATATATTCCACTGGGATGATTCTGCTGCTGAAGAGGCATTCCAAAATGCCAAGAAACGGTTTTGGGCAGAGATCAATGGCCTCCCTTGTGATATCTCTCTGCCTGATCCAGATATTTTTATGGACGAGATAAATTGGAATCAAGCCATTGACCCAAAACTTATTGAGGACGTTGATAAGCAGTATTTTAATCCTGACGATGTTGAAGAAGGCGAACAGATGGGGAGTAAAATGAAAAGGACTGGGAACTTAGTTGGCTCACTATCTGATAGATGCGATGTTAATCCGGAAATCAGCAAAAATTCTTGGAAAATAAACAATGTACATCATGGTGAGGATGTGAAGAATTTGGCATGGAGCACAAACTCATGGGATAATGAAATTCATGAACCAGGACATCAGCGTAGTGATGACAATCCATGGGAACAAGGCTACTGTCAGGGCAATAGGGTGAGGAAGGAAAATGTGTGGGATGATGGGATCAAATTATCAGGTTGGAACCAGGGGGGAGGCGATTCTAATCGGCAGAACAGTGGGAATTCTGAGAACAATGGGAAATGGGCCAAAACTGCCCTTAACTCGTCAGACTGGAATGCTGAAAAGTCAAGGAAGTGGGGTTCCAATCCTGCTGCTATGGACTATGGCTATATTGGAGAAGATAGAGCTTCAAATGGAAGACGGAGAGAGAATGTGCCCACCACTTCAAGGGGTTGGAAACAATGGGACGAGCACAAGGATGAGCGAAAAAGTAGCAGAAGGACCTGGTTTCCCAGAGATGGAGAGGGCTCACGCAAGAGGGGAAGTTCTCATCAGCACAGAAGCCCTGGGTTCCACAGGGATGATAAACTGGCCAATCAATATTGGAGCAGCGAAAGAGATAACAAGAGGGTCAGTCTTGCACTGCAGTAATCTATAGCCGGTTTTTTGTGTGGGGTTACTGCTTTTTGAATCTTTGGTTTCATGAAGTTGTTTGTATAGAGAATCCCAAGTTAGAGGTTCGTGCAATCAGGAATTATATTCGTTCGTTTTTTTTTTTTTTTTTTTGGGGAACGGAGATTGCACGTCCAATTTTGATGGGCTCTTCAAGGACTGATGGTCTCATCCATGATATGGTAGTAGAATTGCTTGTTGAACGGAAAGGTGTCTGTATACAGTGCCTCAACCTGTTTTTGTTTCAACAGAGGCAAAGATATATAAGGAGTGTCACTTTCATCACCGACAATGTTCCTTGGTTTTACCCTCTTAATCTTGGTATGTACTATGTAGTGCCTGAACATATATGCATATTGGCTTTCTCCATCAATGAAAGCCAGCATTCTGATGTGGCTGCTACTTTTGCTCACTAGCACTAAGTAGCTATGACTCACCGGAATTCCAGGATGATCCAAATTTTTAATTGCTGATAGTAATCGTCTGCAAATGTAATGAAAGGTTGTCCAGATTTTTCTTATCCTACAGTATCCATCGTCTCTTTTTAAATATACTTACGTTATACTCCTAATGACATGTAAATTATTTTTGAGTTCCCTGCAACAAGACTCAGTCTTCCATTTGATGTTCTAACTTGTTGTTTTCTCAATTTCTAATTAATGATAAATAATGGAAAATGACAACATTGTCAGGATTCAGATGATCTGCGACACTGCTCCTGGAAACAAGAGATATTCAATTTTCTCGGGCTCAAGCAACTTGTTTCATTTGCCGCCTTGTAGTCAATCCGACAACTCTTGACCAAAAAGAAAAAAAGTACAACAACTTGAAAATATGAAAATAAAGGAGCATTATCAGCATCAGAAAAATAGAATTATAGATCTAAGATCAAGGTTCATTCACGTCTGTAGTTACTTATTAGATTAAATGAGGAAGATATTCAAATTTGAGGATTCACATCATGCTGGAGTAAAAAGAAAATGAGGTCAGAATGCTTCGGTGAGTGAATTTCGTATGGCTGCCCGACTGAATCGAAGCTGGATTCGATGAAGGCAATTTCACCATGTCAACGGACTGCGATGCAGCGAGCCATTGTTAGTTCCATAAACACGGATAGGCTTTGCTACCATCATAAAAACTGTTGTCAGTTTAATGAGATAGCCTCTCAAAATGGACTGCCTATGCAAAAATCCTGGAGATATCTCATTTGTCATGACCAACGCCAACGACATGACCCAAAGAAAACTTGTTTGAGAATTTGCATGGAAAGTTTGAATAACAGGTTTTCCCAGTCATTCAGAATCCATCATGCCGTGCCTGAAACAAGAGTTCTTGAACTCCAAGGGATCATAGCAAGGACTTGTATTCATGAAAGAAGCAATTATAATAAAATAAGATAACGGTGGAATAAAACCAATGTCAAGATGGACATGGTTTCACGAAAGAAATCACTCATCTCCTTTTTCATGTTTATCACATTTGGATTGCCAATTTAATATCACAAATACAAGGAAATTACTTCGGTAATCCAACATAATCGTTGATCCACTGTCCAGATATATCAACCTCTTGCAGTGAGGTGAGGTAGCGTAAAAGGAACATTAATCTTAGCCCCCTGCTTTTTTTTTTTTTTTTTTTGAGAAAAAGTGAAATAAAACATAAGAGAAGTTCTTATGGATCTGCCTCAACCCATTCACGTGGTCTGACTTTTTCTTAGCTTTATGGTATGCATTCATACCCATAATTCTCTCAAATCACGTTCTTCTTATGTCAAGATGAATAATGTCAAGTTCTAGACTCTAAATCCCATCTTGTTTATTGAGCTTGTGCCTTAGTTTGTGAAATTAGCCTGAACATTCTTCTTTGATGGAGAATTATTACTCCAATGGCCAAGTGCTTCAGCTTGGCATAAAGCTAGGTGAGCCAATACTCATTTCTCCTGCAGAAGAAACAGAGAGGACTGTACTTCCTCACGAACTGGGTTATTGTCCTCGTTTCAGTAGTGCGAACCATATATTGCTTCAAATCAAATGGAAAAGGAACGAACAGGCTGGTGAGGTGATCAAGAATTCATTGGCAAAGGTTCTTGTGCATTACTACCCTCTTGCGGGGAGACTCATCATCAGCCCTGCAGGAAGGCTGATGGTGGATTGCAATGGAGAAAGAGTGGTTTTTGTTGTGGCTGAAGCGAATTGCACACTCAGTGAGCTGGGGGACATGACCAAGCCCGATCCTGAGAGACTTGGGAAGTTGGTCTATGACATTCTGGTGCAAATAGCATACTTGAGATGCCTCTTGTCGTGGCTCAGGTTTGTGAAACTTTCATCACTATCATTTTCTGATACCTGTCCCTTCAATGTATCCCTACAATGTCAGTCTAAATTTTATTGAAACTTGTCCGAGCATTTGCTGGTTTTGAGACTTGCTGGGCAACTATGCACATCTTGTCATGGAGAGTTACCGTATCATGGTGAGTATATGATTGAGATGAGGTGCTCAGTCTCAACTTGATACAAAGATCCCTCCAAGAATGTTCACTTTGCCATTAAGTGTTGGACATTCGGTTATTTCCCTTATCTGCTGGAGAGCATGCGCTTTTGTGTGTGCATCATCTCTTCAACAAGGCTCATATCCTCTGGATAATTTGTGAAACTTTGAGTTCTGATATTTATATATCCAGCAGGTGACAAAGTTCAAACGCGGGGGATTTACTCTGGGGCTGTGCATGAACAATTGCATGTTTGACAGGATTGCGGCAATGGAATTCGTCAATTCATGGGCTGAAACAGCAAGAGGCTTGGCTCTATCAATCCCACCATTCATGGAGAGAGCCATTCTCAAATCCAGGAACCCACCAAAGGTCGAATCCCCACACCAGGAACTCGCTGAAATCAAAGACAGGTCTAACTCCATGGATCTTTACAAGAATAGTGAGCTGCTGTATAAGTCTTTCTGCTTCGATGCTGACACGGTCAAAATTAAAGGCCAAGGTGATGGGAGATGGAGTTTTGAAGAAATGTACCACTTTCGAAATTCTCTCTGCATTTGTATGGATTGCTAGAACCAAAGCACTCAGTATGCTGCCTGACCAACAAACCAAACTGCTATTTGCTGTCGACATGCATGCCAAATTTGATCCCCCACTTCCAAAAGGGTACTTTGGGAATGGAATAATGTCAGCCCATTTGATCCGCCGGGCAGGGGAAATTGTGGAGAAGCCACTATCATTCACTGTGGGGCTAATTCAAGATGCAATCAAGATGGTCACCGAGAGCTATGTCAGGTCAGCCATTGATTACTTTGAAACAAAACGAACTCAACCTTCTCTTGCTTGCACCGTCTTGATGAGTACCTGGTCAGGGTCGTCATTTCATAAGACAGATTTTGGCTGGGGAGAACCGCTTATGTCAGGGCCTGTGAATTTTCCTGAGAAAGAAGTTATGTTGTTCCTTTCTGATGGGAAGGATCAGAAAGGTATCAGTGTAGTTCTAGGTTTACCTGCCCCTGCTATGAAGATTTTCCAGGAGGAGATGATTCAGATACAGGAAAGTAAAGACCCTTTCACTTTTTTCTGCATTCTATCTTAGATTTATGATGTGATTTCTTGTGGATCTGCTTTGAGACATTTATAAAGTAAATCCTTTGGTATTCCTTTTACAGGGTGTATGATAATCAATAAAGGTGATGTTTTGTGAGTTATTAGCCGTTAACCCATCTTGTGAATTGGTGAAATATGCGCGAAAGATCAATTTGGCGGATGAGCAACACTGCAGAGTGGAACAATAATGACTGATGAAGTTGACATCTAGGTAGTCTTCTTTGCAGACTAATAAATTACATTCGGATTGCAGTGATCTAATTGGCCTTTTTACAGAGAAGTCATTTGCATCGTGTCATATTATCTTTGAGGAATACCTCAAGTTCTTTTCTTTCGTGCATGCTACCAAACCCAAATACAGACGGGTCAACAGATCTTGCGTAACAGAGTTTATTATATAGAATCCATGCTGCAAATACTCAGAGCCAAGATCGAACCACATGAAATTATGAGCATGCTACTGCGCTCTTAAAACTGGTTTTTGCCATGGTGTGTTTCAATCTCTCAAGCTAGTCAATATTAGCTGCGGTTTCCACTTCTTGTTTCAGACCACTGTGAGTGGAAAATAACAGGCTCGTCTTCTAAAGAGACCTCAGCATGTCGCTCTCATCCTCTGACATCGAACATGTGACAAAATTCAAATGTGGAGATTTAACACTGGGTCTGTGTGTGAACCGTTGCATGTCTGATGGGATCGTAGTCATGGAATCCATCAACTCATGGGCTGAAACAGCAAGGGCTTGCCTGTATCCATTCCATCATTCCTAGACAGAACCATTCTCAAATCCAGGAACCTGCCGAAGATCGATTACCCGCACAGGGAATTCGCTGAGATCGAAGACAGGTCTAACACCGCCAATGTCTACAAAAATAAGTAACTGCCGTACAATTCCTTCTGCATCGACACTGGGAAGATCGAAAAATTTAATGCCAAGGCAATGGAAAATGGAGAAAGGAAGAAATGCACGACTTTTTGAACTCTCTGCATTTTCATTGATTGCTGGGCTCTGAATATGCTGCCTGAGCAACAAACCAGGATGTTCTTTGCCATCGACGTGTGTTCTAAATTAGAGCCACCGCTTCCAAGATGGTACCTCGGAAATGGAGTAATGGCAGCCCACTTGATTTTTCAGGGATAAGCCGCTTTTGCTTACTCTGGGGCTAATTTAAGGTGCAATTAGGATGGTCACAGGTAGCTATATCAGGTCAGCTTGATTACTTTGAAATAAACCGATCAAGGGTGTCCCTTGCTTGCACCTTCATGGTTAGTACCTGGTTGAGGTTGTCATTTCATATGACGGATTTCGGCTAGGGAAAGCCGCTTATTTCCAGGCTTGGAAACTGCCCGAGAAGGAAGTGGTTTTGATCTTTCCTCATGGGAAAGACATCAATGGAGTTCTAGGTGCTATGAACATCTTGCAAGAGGAGATGATGCGGTTATAGATATAATTAAGACACTTATCACTTAATGCTGCTATTTTCTGCGTTTGATCCTAAATTCTGACGTTTCTTCTTTGAGGATCTGTTTTGAGACATTTAAAAAGTAAATCCTGTAGCATCTACTCGAAAGGCTTAATCAAGAAAGGGAGGTTCTGTTGTTTATTAGCAATTAACCCGTGTCATGAATCCACTAGCTTAAGAAAGAATCCTTAGATTACAAACTACCAAAAGAAAGGACTAGTTGAACGTATTTGAGAGATCACAATGGTGGATAAGCAACGTTCCAAGATGGAACATTGATAACTGTTGATATCGACATTAGTACATCTGGGTTGCAGTTCAATCCACTACGTTCGGGTTGCAGTTCAATCCTGTCACATTATCCTCAAGAAGTATGCCAACTCTGGGCATTCTATCATAACCAAATTACAGTTACTTAAAGCCAAGATGAATCACATGAAACTACAAGCATGCTATGGCTCTCATTAGATTGGTCTTCCCAAAGGTGTGTTGGTCTCTCAACTAAAGTCAAAACTGCACACAATGCCGCTGCAGCCTATGCTTCTCGTTTCGGCCGGTTGCGAGTGCGGGAAAGAACAGGTTTTTCTTCTAAAGAGACCTCGGCATCATCACCTTCATCTGCATCCTTTATTGCTTGATTGATTGCAAGCTGGATTAGAGAAATGTAAATTCTGTTACACTAGGGTGAGCCTCTTCATAAACACAGATAGAAACGTCAACAATCTGAAAAAGTTCTTCGTATGGTTTGTTCCAAGTGACGGATCAAATCAACATGCTGGTCTTCAACCATCAAAGATATGAAAACCCACATCTCTATGCAATACAAGTGTTCACCCACTACAAGGACAAAGGACCATCTAAAAACATGGAAGAAAGAAGCGGTCGGACACTTTGTCTGGCATTAAAATTGTGAAGGTAAAAATTTCATCAGAGGCTTCTCCAAAATCTGAGAAAGGTTGTGATTCCTATTGCTATTACCATACAGAAAAGAGCAGAGAGACATCCAAAAGGTAGCAAAAGTTTAGATGAGACAGTAGCCCAAGGTAGACACACAATCCTGTCTGCAAAGCAAAATTTCTGTATCTCGAGGTAGCAAACTCAAAACAAAGAAAGGGAAAGCAGACTATGTTGTTGCAATTCACAAACTAAAGTATATCCTTATTGGTTCTTCTAGTTGCTGACAACTTATCGTTGTCCTTTGACGTGCAAATCAAGGTGATAGCAACACTCGAGTAGTTCGAATATAGCAGACTTAGCTGAGAATGACTAGAACATATGCCAAACGAAAAAGAGCGAGGAGTTTTGTTATGTGGGTAACATCAAATCCTCGTGGTGAGCAGCAAAGCTGTCAACTAATCAGCTAAAGCTAAAAGATAAGAAACACGAGTTGCACCATTCCCCAACAAAACATGAATAGCCCACTTAATTTTACACTGCAAGAAGATTGAATCTTCTCCATTCTCCGCAAGAAATGGATGTCATCAGCATTTTAGCAACTCTCCAATATAGAAGAAAATCTGAAAGTTACATACATACAGTCATGCAAATTGCAGTCTTCCACAAGTAGAACAGAACCAGTTTCACGCGATACCACACCCAGAAAATGGCCAAGACTTTACTAAAAAAACTCGAAATTGATTCACGATTAGCAGGTTTCATCCCTCGGAAATCGAACTCCGAAGCGGGCTTCAAATAATCAAGCTTGGAGAATGCTCCTCGAGGTCACTCGTTAAACCAATTTACAAAAGTTACCATTTTTAATACACTGATTTTCTCATACCATCAACACAAGTACTTCAACAATCGAGCGAAACAACAAGCATCACCTCCGATGCTGTCGGAAAGCCATCACCTCCACACAACCGGGAGAAAAAGCAGCAAGAAATCGGGAGAAAAACAAGCTAAGAATCGAGGGAAAGGGAGCATCATCTACCTCCTCGAGGAAGTCCCTGTCGAGCTTATCGGCGATCTTTATGGAGGCGAAGACGGTGGCGACGAGGAGAGAGAGCGGGAACACGAACGCGAACACGTAGCTGCTCCCGCTCGGGCCGGCGCGGGCCACCAGCCGGGCGCCCCTGCCGGCGCGGCAAGGCGTCCCGCCGGCGCCGGGGAAAACGACCGGCTGCGAGACCCGCACGAGCGGGGGCCCGAGGGGCGCACGTGCGAGGAGAGGGCGGGAGCGGCAGTTGAAGCAGGGGAGGAGGCTCGCCATGGCGGTGGCGCGGGGACGAGTCCGTCCGTCGTCTTATCTCTTCATTTTTCACGGCGCGCGCCACGATGCCATTTTACCAAAACGCCCCTATCTATACCCGACCCCGTTCTACATTTTTAGAAAAGACACTAAATTTATTTGGAATAATGAAATAAATAATTTATGAATTTTAGTTTAATATGCAATGTGACTCTTAAATTTTTACTCGATATGGGATGTAGTTCATGAATTTTTAAATTTATTCCCCTAGATTTTGATATAGTCGATGAACTATATTAAGCATGTATCAAAAAGTATAATTATCACATTACATGTCAGGTCAAAATTTAAGAATCATTTGTGGGATCTTTCCATTGCATATGTCTCTTCACTCAGCTAGCTTCAATTTTGGCCACGAAGGAGCTCCATGGCTTGATCTTTGAGCAAGAGTTGTCGTTCCTGTGTCTCACGCACCTGCATTGCAAGGGCGTTCGCGCCTTTGTCCGCTCGGCCTCAACCTTGGTGGCAGCCACTGAACCGGCGATTGCTGAAAATTGCTGGCCGACGATGAAGATGGAGGATGAAGTGGTGCTTTCTGAAGATTTTGCACGATGGCGACGCTCAGACAGCTTGGACGTCGGCGAGGACTTACAAATTTGAACGGTTGGCATTCAATTCGTCATGGGCGAAGAGGGGAAGGAGGAGGTGGAGTACGGGGAGGAGAGTGAGGTGAGATTTATTGGCGGCCAGAGCCATTATGTTGACATTCCATCTATCTAAAGACATTTAACATTTGCCAAGCATTGTGTAAGTTATTAGAAATCCCATTTTTATCCAATCTGGCCTTATCTTATCTGACCTCATCATATCCAATAAAAAAGTCCAGACTTAGTTTCAATTTGTTTAGTTAACACAAAAATATTTACGACCAATGGAAATACTCATACTTAAAATTAGGAAATCAATTTCTAATCTTAAATAGGGGAAGTCATTTTCCCAAGCACAAGAAGTCTTTTGGCAGAACTCAAATCGTACAAATGATTCCAACTGTAGGATGGAAAGCCACACTGGGCTCAAACACAATACCTTTTATCCCAAATGAGATGCAAAACGCCTAATAACATTTTCAGTCATATTTTTCAGCATGTTATCAAATAAATGAAAGCTAACCATCTTCCGTGGAAATGATTTTCAATTGAAAGTATTTTCTTTTTTCATGAATCTTTTTGAGAATAAACGTAACATAATTAAATATATTAATTTTTTTGGCAAGCAACGGATTTATAGAATTTAGTAGACAAAATTAATATTGCATTTGAAAAATTACCATCTTGCATTGCCGTTAACACGGGTCAAAAGTTCGTCCTTGAAGGGTTTTCGTGGTTTTCTATTTGATAGTTTCCTTATCTTGATTCAAGCGACCTTCACGGAAAATGCAATTTCAGTTAAAAGGGGGGGAATATAACAAAATGGGACAAGTAGAAAAACCCCAGCATCTGTTGAAAGACTTGCTGGAATTGGAAGCTCTAGCAGATGATGAACACTTGAACAGCACATGTTTTTCGCCAATAGATTCTTGTGTTTGATGAGCCAAGCGTGTTGTGTAATGATAGCAAGCTATTGCTTTACCACTTTCCAGTACTACTGACTGACTAGCAGCTACCCAATAATACACAGTGCCCATCTTGGACAATGAAAAAGAGACTGGGCTGAATTAACACCTCAGTTCACTCGTTATGATAGATTCGGGAGTGCCAAAACGGAGAGCTTCATCTTTATGCTGGTATCAGTTTTTGCAGCAGAGTCTACATTAATATGCATGGGATGTGGTCGATCTTCGTCCATTCTCTTTCGCATTGTTGCTCGATCAGGGGGCAGCCACTGACTTCCAGGCGTGAAAGAGTGGCGGGAAGCCCCTCCACGGGCATTGAGTGGAGCTTCCGACAATCTTTAAGCCTAAGATCTTCCAGGGATGTCAGGTTCTGCAACCAGTTAGTTCGAAACTCCAGGTTCGGAAGCCTTTCCAGGTGAAGGCTGGTGAGAGTGGGAGGAAGCATCCACTCGGGGAAAGTCGAAAGAGTCGAGCATCCCCCGGTTACTGATAATTTCTCGAGCGAGTTCAGTCTATGGAAGGCCCAGTCGGCCAAGGGGCTAATGCTCTTGCAATCTTTGATCTCTAGGGATACTAGGTTGATGGGTAAACCGCCTTCTGGGAAGGACTCAATTCGTGGACAGTCTGAAATACACAGTTCCTGAAGAGCAGTCAGATTCTGCATTTGCTCGGGCAATGCCTTGAGGTTCTCACAGTTCTCGATATGGACCCTTTTGAGATTGGCCATGGGAAGTCCTCCTTCAGGGAAGGATGTCAAGCTCGGACATCTTTCGATTTCCAAATAATCAAGAAAAGCCAGCTTGTGCAGGCCATTGGGTAAGGACACGAGACTTGTGCAGTTGCCGACACGAAAAGATTCGAGAACCATTTCACCATCTTGACTTAGGATGTCAGCTACTGACTCCAGATTCGAACAGCTACAGATGGTCAGCGTCTTCAGTGTGAGCGGTAATTGGCCACTCGGGAAGGATATCAGAGAGGAGCAGTCGAAGATCTCCAAGACCTTGAGAAAGACATTGTCCCGTAGCATTATTCCACGGGGAAGCGACTCCAAATCCGGACAAAGGTCGATAGACAACTGCCGGAAAGAGGTGGGAATGACTTCACCTGTTCTCGGAAAGGAGGTGAGGGAATAGCATCCGCTTATGTACAGATACTCGAGCGATGTATGCCTGTTATAAATTATCCCTCTAGGCAGGGACTCCAGGTTGCATCCGCGAATTGCCAGTCCCCTTAGCATGGACGGAACATTTGTCTCGGTGAATGATACAATTGCAGGGCAGTGCTTGATTGTCAACTCTTGAAGAGATGTGACTGTGAAGCGCGGCCGGCAGAGTCTGTAGACTATGACAATGCTCCAACTCCAGATACTCAATATCCTTCGGCAGATGTTGCTCTTTCTTGGTCAAAGCAATCAATTGTGGACAATAGCGAATTACCATACTCCGAAGGGAAGTCAACTGTTGAAACCCACCATCATCTTCGCACAAATAGTTAAGATCGGTGCAGTCCGTGATATTTAAACGCTCGAGCCGTGTCAAATGTTGCATCAGACCCGGGTTGAAATGAGTGAGATTCGAGATCTCACTGATTTGCAAGGAGAGAAGTGAGCTCATATCGAGGGCGGTTCCAAGTGATAACGCATCACATCCTTTAATGTCTAGTCGACGGAGCAGAGGAAGCCTTGGGAGTGGAGATACCAAGAGCTTGCATTCATGAATCTTAAGTTTCTCCAAGCAAGGAAGATGGTTGGGTAGTTTTCCTTTTAGATTCTGACATCTCTCAATAGAAAGCTCGCGAAGGCTCGGGAATGCTACAATTCCTTTATCATCTAGAGAACAAGACCACTCCTCCCACTCCAACATGTCTTTGAAAATAAGTGTCTCCAGCGAGGGAAAAGGCTTGCCACGAGATAAGGCATAGCCATAAAATTCCACACCAACGCTCTTCACAGCAGTCAGTCCCTCGATGCAGAGATGTTTCAGCAAGGATAGCTGAGCCAATGGGGGTAAGCACAGGCATCTTCGACAATCTGTGAGGCTGAGAAACACCATGTTAGAGAAGGAAGGGTCCCCCAACCAAGACGAAAACCTCGTGCCTCCATAACTTCTTATGTCGACCTTCTTTACTTTCGAATAAGGTTGTAGCATCTCGAGGACAGTTATCTGAACATTTCGTCTTGCAATTCAAAGTTGCTGCTCCATTCCATTGTCAATGTGGTCAGGTGCTTCTTATTTGTCAAATTGGCCCTCCTTGCATCCCAAGCATCTTCAACGTTCTCCAACCTTGATAAGGTAAGTGCTCCGTTTAAATGCACCATATCGCGCAGCTCTCCTATGTCAGAACCGCTTTTAGGGCCCACAACAAATTCGGGCAAAGTGTGAAGATTTCTCAGTCTACTCATATGCGAAGGCATGCACGATATTATGCTCCTGCTTATATCGAAATAATGCAAGTTAATTAGGTCTGTCAAATCTGTAGGCAACTCTTCAAGAGAATCACAATCATTCAACATCAGTGTCTGTAGGTTGTATAGAGTACATACAGATTGAGGTAGAGATTTAATGGCAGTGTGTGAGAGGTTCAGGTAACGGAGATTTTTCAAATCACCGATCAAGTTGGGTAGCTCAGTGATGCAATAGCCACTCAAAGAAAGCACCCTCAGGCATCTCAACCTAGGCAAAAGATCTGTGACCACCTTATTGCTTAAGTAACAAAATCCGGTCTCATATGGAGACAATGGCAGGAATGTCCGCAACCACTCAACTTCCATTAAGGATTCGAATTTCTTGTACACGTCATATCTACCACGAGGATAGGAGAAGTGACGAGCCTTTCCCTGAAAAACCAGTTGGCTTTTGCAGCCCTGATCTACCCTCAAAGCTTAGGCGCATCTTTCTCGACACTAGCTGAGCTAAATCATTAATCAGGTCATGCATGACGTACCGTGATTTATCCGCAGTTGACACCTGGAAAAATGATCTTGATAACAGATTATTAAAGTACTCCACACCTAGATCTTCCATTCTTTTATTATCTTCTCCTTGCTGAACAAACCCTTCAGCCATCCATAGCAAAACTAGCTTGTCTCTGTCAAATCCATAGTCCTTTGGGAATAATGAACAATACGCAAAACATCGCTTTAGATTTGCAGGAAGGTGTTGATAGCTCAACTGCAGAGCAGGAAGGATGCTGTTTCTTCTTGTTGGCAAATCCCAGAGATTACTATGCAAGATCTCTTGCCAGTGGTCAATCCCTAACTTGGAGCCAAGAAGGCTTCCCAAAGATTTCGCAGCCAAAGGCACGCCTCTGCACTTCTTCACAATTTCTCGACCAATAACTTCCAGCTGATGACGAGTTCCTGAGTCAGCATTTGGAAAAGCATGTCGAGAAAACAATGACCAACAAGCATCGTCTGACAATTCCCTGAGACGATAAGGCGCGCCGGTATTCATAAATGACAAAGCAGCTTCATTGCGGGTTGTGACCATTATTTTACTTCCACGAGCACCAGCAAGCAAAGATACCATTAAGTCGTGCCAATTCTCATAGTTGTCATCCCACAAGTCATCTAAGACGACGAGAAATTTCTTTTTGCTTAGCTTCTGTCCTAAGCTACTCTGCAGTAGCTCCAAGTTCATGGTTTCCCACGACTTCTGAGTTGCTGATTCAAGAATTGCCTTTGTTACCCTTACCATATCAAATTGATCAGACACACAGGCCCAAGCTTTCACATCAAAAAACTCATCCACCCTTCTGTCATTGAAGACAAATTGAGCAAGCAGAGTCTTACCAATTCCACCCATCCCCAAAACAGGGACTACAGAGAACTCACTAGTTTGCCTTTCACAATCACTGTCCAAAAGTAACCTAATTATTTCTTCTTTGTCATCATCCCTACCGAAAACACGAGACTCAACGAGTAGCGGAGTCGTTGGCATTCTTCGCGTGATTCTAAACTTCCTCCCACCTTCACCTTTTAGTCCAAGCAAATCTTTTTGTTTTGCAATTTATTCTAATTTATCGACAATTTCCGTTATCTTTGACTTGATCGTGTCATCAAATGATGTAAAAGGAGGTACCAAGTTCCAATTGCGCACCTGATTCCTCGTGTTTTTAGAGCCGACTTGCAACTTGCATCTCAATGCTTCTGTGGCCAACACATCCAAAATGTCCTCAGCTTCATAGGTCGTTTCTTTAAGCATATCTAGCCAGGTTTCGATGGCCGGGTTATCGTACTGCTTTTCCTCTGCATCATCAAGAACAGCAATGTTTGTAAAATATGTAATCTTCAGCTTTTCAAGGAGGAATTCATCGATGTTTGAGCGATGAAGAAACTCCGTGATATCTCCAGACGTTAGCTTGTCAAAAAGCACCTGCAGGGCTGGAGAGAGAACTGCTTCCCACCAAACCATGTTTTGCTTGGGCTGCAGACGCAGAACCGAGACAGCTAAAGCGAGCAGGGTGACAAGTTGGTGTCTTTTCCTTGATATTTCCGACTTTTGCTGAAAGTTGACTCTAATCATTCACAGTTTCTAGTCTTCTTGCTTTGGTGGCAATGCCGGCAAAAGTTAAAAAAAAAAGAAAATCATTATGGCTAGAAGTTGACTAGCTGTGCGGCTTTGAGTCTCCATACTCAACTTACCACAATGACCTCCGCCGCCTGCTATGCCACCCACCAGTCTCATTCTCTATCCACTTTTGACTCGTTCACCGAAATTGCAAAATGCAGACAAAATTGAAGTCCGACGAGGACAAGGAGGGTCGCCGGGCCAGAAGGCCTAAACAAGGAGCAGCTTTTTGTAGGCTTTTAAGATGATAAAGGGGCAAGAATAAACCGACCTGTGCAGAACGAGAGGAGAGCTATTCTGAAATATATATGTCAAAACTAAAATTAACCCACGGAAGTACCTTTTAACGTAACGATAACACTAACTTTTAGAACTCCAAAGTTAAGCATGTTTATTTGGGAGCACTCTCCTGATGGGTGACCATTCGAGAAAGTGCTTGCCCATGATATCACCTATGGTGGACCTATAATGACCTAGTCTAATGAGGGCAAGGAGTGGTCATTGAGCCAATGGACTTAGACGAGAATTGGTTCTTGATAAGTTTCTAAAATGGCCAAGGGCAAATTATGCACCGAATAAGAAGAACGATTATGAAATATGTATGCAAAAACTACAATAAATTCACGAAAGTGCTTTCTGCCATAATGGCAATATTGAACTTTGGAACTCCAAATTTAATCATGCTCATGCGGAAGCACTTCCATAATAAGTGATCTCGAGTATGAAACGGGTCAAAGTAAACAATATCTCGAGTAAATTAAATCCTGGGCGTCATATCATGCCTCCTCTAATAGCTAGATGGTTGAATGCTTCAAACTATATTCCTTTTAAATTTTGAAGAAAAACGAAAAAGAAAATAGTTCGGGACCGAAAAAGAGGACAACCTCCGTTGACTTTTTTGTTTTGGTTGAAATCTTCGTTGACTTTGATAGCTAGGAAGGGCTTAACTCGTGTTCCCCTCGCTTGTCTTATCAATTGATGGTCATATTTCGATTTTATATAAGCTGGTCCTGTTTTAATCTCAGCTGGGTAATATAGAGATATTACACGGTAATGCACAATCTCCTGATGCAAAATTTTCTATGACTGAAATGCTTCCAGCGTCTTCTTTCTTGTCACTAGTAAATCACAGCGAAGTCAAAGAGGCAACCAATAATTACAAGGGAAACAATCTGAGCATCTACTTTTACATGTAATGAAATATAGGTACATCACTTCAGTTTCCACTGAGATGACCGCATCTCAGCTCAAAACAATGCGCGACTTACAAAGGCCACTCGGATAATGATCGGGAAGAACCAAAGGAGACAGCACAAAAGTAGATCATGTCACACCCGCCAGAACCATAAGCTAGCAAATTTTGTCTCTTGATTCTTCCTCTCAACCAAAAACTTGCACATAAGAATGAGAAGCCGTGGCAGCAGCAGAGGCAACGATCATCATGGACCGGTTTATATACTAATATACTTCATCCAAGATGTATCCCCCTAGTCCTGGGGGCGATAGCGGTGGGATGGCTGATTCATGAGAAGCAGCAGCAGTGGCTTCAACATCCAAGATCTTCCTTGCAGTTGAGTGGTGTTCCATGCTTCTTCCAGCCTTTCTCGATGGTAGGGATTCTGAGGCAGCTGCTTTAGATGAATTACCACCACCAATCATAGATAAGAACTTGTCTCTTGATAGAACTGATGGGGCGGATGCAATGACAGAGCTGAAGACACCAGATTCCCTCAGGCCTTGTATAATAGCCTGATGTAAAAGAGATTGCACCAAATGGATTCAATAGAGAGAAGAAAGAATTTAGGAGGAGAAAAAAGACTGTCAATTTGAACTCCAAAAGCAGAAAGCACGTTTTTTTCCCCAAAAGTGGGGTAAGGTTCAGAGATTTACCTATGCAACTACACTATATCTAGAATAGATCCACCTACTAGAAATTAGTTGTTAAAGCATATAAATGTGTCCAGCATTACAAAATCCAAACTTGCTCTATCATCCCCCACCCATGTTCAATCTTGACAAAGTATAATTAGAGCTAAGGGCAGAAAGCCTTTTTTATAGTAATATTCAGTAGAGAAAATACTAGAAATGATGCTTACCATGGGAGCATATATACGAGTTAGAATGCCTTTTCTTAGGAGTTTCATCTTTACATCTTTGTCACCCCAGACAACATGTTCATGATACCTAAACCAAAAGAAAACCAAAAATCACATAATTTGCCAAAAAGAGCCACTCGATGTGAGCCAATACTATTGAGCAGACCGATCCTCATCATATTAAAGTTGAAGCCTCATTAAACAAAATGAGACAAGAAAAGAACTGAATAGTATCCAGGTGTTACCAGTTTAGCATTTCATCCTCAGTAGCTGTTGAAGCGATTATGAATGCCTGCAGCATTTACATTTGCTTCATTGATCAAAAGGAATTTCACAAACAGATTATTGTAGCATAAACATAGACTCTACAGTTCAACCACTAGATAATTTTTCATAATACATGCAAATTAGGACGAGAAATAAAGACTTGTGACTACATTGAGATGTTACCAAGTTATAGAGAGCACTTTTTACCTAGCATCATCATAATACAAGACAGATGATTTTCCATTTAAGCAAAGTTCATTCCTTGCTGAAAATCTTACATCATTTGTGTGCGCGCAGGTGCGCATGTGTGTAGAAGCCTTGACACTTAGGCGAGACATAGCTTATCACTATGGAAGCTTATTTGTTGCTCCATGGGTCCAATTTAAATCAAAATCAATGTAATGGCCTCCTACGACTTGTGGTCTCCCCAAAAGTAAATAACAGCCAGTTACGTCTAAATGCAGCTCAGTTTCACCGGCAACCACCTCTCCTTCCTCAATGCCACCCACAGCTCACTCCTCAACCCAACAAAAGAAGAAGAGGGAAAGAAATGTCTATATGGGAAAACATACATGTGAAGAGAGAGAGAGAGAGAGAGAGATCACTCACTGATCTGTCAAATTCTAACATGAAGCATCTTTTAACATCTTCCTTTGTGGGCTTGCAGCCGCACCTATCACGCCTAGAAGTCAAATCTAAGAACTTGGCATATGTGTAATGAAGAACAGCAGCCTCTTCCAACTTGATCTCACTAACAGCCAAAGCAAATGGCATAGTTAAATTCTACCCGAACAGATACCGAGACTTTGTGCTAAAGATTTATGGACAAATAGACAGATGACAAATAAATCCAGCAAACATCCTTCATTATATATTTTAAAAAAAAAAACTAGTAACATTAGCCCACTGACACTCAAGGAGATGGATCTGTGGATAAATTACCCAAACAAATGTACTAACATCTAGAAGGAAATAAAAAAAAGTGAGATGCATTATTTGCGGCCTATGAAGTAGACTGCCAATCAAAAGCCTAACATTCACAGATAAGAGCGCCATACTTGGGGGTTTTCATGTAATTGTGCCATCTGTGTGCTCCATTAGGTCGGAGATGATCCTGAATTCGGGCAGCTGATTTTCCATTTCCATAAGTCAAGAAGTAGTTTGGATTACCACGAGTCGATTCTTTGTACATTCCAAAGTAAGTATCTTTCGGAAGATGGTCATAATTTTTCTTGAACATTGAGACCTGCTCAGCAGAGTTCATATACAAATTAAAAGAAGCAAATATCTTTCACAAACATCCAGAATTAGCTGGAAATATGCTTTAAATCCTCTTGTCTAATGAGCAATGACAAACCAGTACAATTATGACTGCGAAGTTGAAAACTTGTGTCTTCATGGAAAATAAGGGCATAATGTTTGAAACTATAAGATGTAAACTAATGAAGACGAAAATCATAGATTTGACGGTAATGGACAATTTCAACAGCATTTTGACTAACAGCAATCATAAAATTATAATGCCACAGTCTAAAAAGACAGAAGACTTTGTTTATTACTGCAAAGTTGAAAACTCATGTCTTCATTGAAAAAAAGAGCTTAATGTTTGAAACTATACAATGTAATGAAGACAAAAATCAAGGATTTAACGGAAATAAACAAGTAACAGCATTCTGACTGACAGCAGTCATAAAATTATAATGCCACAATCTAAAAAAGACAGAAGAGTAGGAATTTAGGCACAGCAATGGCCTAAAATGGTGAACACAGACTTTCGAGATAAGATATGAAGCCAACGTCAAGAAACTTTGAGTGTGATAGAAGCATTTACCTCACTGAAAGGATCTTTGATGTCATCACGCTCTACACTGCTCTCCTAAAAAACAATCAGAGGAAATATCAAATATATTGGGCACCAGAGCTAACCAAGGGCAGCAAAGAGAAAGGTGAAACTTTAATATCTCTGTCCCTCATTATCTCACAACACAAATCAAAAGCAAAGTCAACCTGGAAAAACCAACCACCTTCAGGAGTTGGCTCCAAATAAGTTTGTAATAAAATAATAAAAAGAACTAAAAGAAGCACCTACAAGACCATCAATATAATTTCAAAACCCTTCACTTACGTAGTTTGGAAATACAACCATGTCCACATTATCAGGAACATCCATCAGTAATTGTCTCAGAGAATATTCTCGCGCACCAGCAGGGTGCATCAGCTCGTCTGTATCAAGATGAATTATCCAGTCCACTCCAGCATCCTGATGTTACACAAGTGGAGTCAGATGTGATTCTTGTGATAAAATTTATACAATACAATGCATGTAAATTGATACCCTTGCCATGACGATGGCCATCTCCATATTGAGAGATTGCTTCACAAATAGCTCGTAATTGCATGGTTTGTAAAAGAAACTTGATAGCCAAGTCTCATTCCAGATTCGACTGATGGATCCAAAGAAAAATAAGAACATAAAAGACGATTAGATTTAGAAAGGTAATTAAGTGAATAACCACTATACATAAACTTTCAACTTCCGAGGGCTGCCCATGTCATGTACATAGACCACAGAGGATATGTTAATTTTGTAGTCGACATATCTCAATTCAAAAAGCCAATTGCACTACACTAAACGAAAATATGATCAAAGTATGATAATAACGAAGAAGAAATAACAACAGAGGAAGGTTTATCTGCCAATAATCATCTCAGTCAGTCTGTTAGAGCGGTGTGTAACGATCCAACATTTAAATGGCAAATTTCACCTTTTAGCTTGCTGCTCCTCTAGCTCTCTTGTTCTGTATATCACTTTCACACCCTGCAAAAGCAGCATGTAATAAATGTTCATGCAGACCTGCCATACCATACCATATACTAAACAAATAGAATCATAACAAGTCCAGGGTTCTGTCAAGATTTCCATCACCCCATGGTATATCTGAATGTTGGGTTTTCTTTATGTTGTAGTAAAAGAACATAATTGCCCCTGAGATCATATCTTTCTATAAGCACACTTTTCAATGCTTCACGTGAATCTTAAAATCCAAATGATATAGATCCTGAAGAAAAGGGGAAGAGAGATTAAAGCCAACCAAATAAAAGTAAGTGTTTACTTACTGGAATAGATTCAAGAACTTTGGATATGCTAGGAGATGCAGCCTTCCCTTCCACAAACAAAAAGAAGGTTGTGACTCCAATAACCTTATGGTAAAACATCCATGGCAGAATCTGATCCAAACCAGCCGAGGTGCTTGTTGTTATGCATATCTACACAGTAAAAAGAGAATCTGAGAAGGTTGTCATATGCAAGTTGAAAACCCAAAAAAGCCTCCGTAACTACGGATGACAGAACATTGTCCATACATCTGCAATCATTTAACAGATAATGGACTCTACCACACGATCAAACATAATGATAAAAATGCTCGCACCAACTCTCAGTTCTCCTCACCTAATTGACTCTCTGCCACAATCAAACCAGCCAGAATATTCACAACCTGAAGATCAGTAACCAGCACATTTCCCCCACAGTTCTCTGTGTTCCCTTATGACGTCTACCAATCACTCTGACAAATTAATGTCACTGACAGTTTTGGTACACATGCAGCATATAAAGTCCGAAAGGTGTCCACAATCCAATGCAGAAAAATATGGGCGAATTCAGCTGATGAAATTTCAACTCTTTCATTTTCATGAAACACTTCTGGAAACTGTTCAGATTTTCTTTTCCTTTTCCTGATGAGGGATCAAAATTAACTATATATGGAAAGTCTGTCATTAAAAATAAACTTTTCCTTTCATTCCAGTTCTGAACATAGAAAAGAGAATACCACTACTGATTATCATCGGATGCACCCTACGACCCTAGATCAGACGCATAATTTGAAACCTATCGATCAATGATGTCAAGATACTCACATAGCAACTAGACCAATGACTAGTACTAAGAGTCACCGACACTCATTCAGACAACCAAAGCGAACCACCCCAAGATCGACATCTCTGAACATCCAGAATGCCATATACGGCTAACGTACTCGACCAAAGAAAAATCACACACGCACTGAGACAAAAACAGAACCCAGATCGGGATCAACACAAGCAGCGGGAAGCAAAAAGAAGAAAAAAAATCAAAATTTCGCCTTCACACAGGAACAAAAATCTTGAAAATGTCCGATCCGAGATCGACATCGCAAATCTCGTCCTCGAAATTCAAAAACCGAACCTTCAGAGCACAATCAACGCCAAGATCAACGCAATCAGACGAAACGAGCGTGGCGGGAAGGGAAAAAAAAAGAACCTTCGGCTTCAAACTGGCTCCGAAATCGAACTTCCAATCGCGGTAGTACGGGAAGGAAGGGGAGGCGCTGCGGGCGAGATGGGCGCAATCGGACGGCGACGACGACGAGGAAAGGGAGGAGTGGCGGGCGACGGAGGAGAGAGGGGAGGCGTTGTCCATGCCGGGGAAGAGGTGGGCGGATCCGGGCGGGGCCCAGCGGGTGGTGGGGTCGGTGACGCCGCCGCGCCATTGGAGGGCGAAGGCCAGGAGGGCGAGGGAGAGCGGGAGGAGCGTTAGCAGCAGGAGGAGCTTCGCGGCGAGTGACGGCGACGAGGAGGAGGAGTTGGAGTAGGAGGAAGGCGCATTTGGCCGGAGCGAAGTGTGGAGGTGGCTCGGCATGGCGGACGCCGGCGGAGGAGAGAGGAGAGAGAGAGAGAGAGAGGCAGAGAAGAAGACGAAGACTTTTGAATTTTTTTTTTTAAATTACTTTTTATTTATGTGAGCGGCACCATCATGTTTGGTCGGGAAATTTATTAAGCTTAATCATCAAGTTACGTTTATTATTGTTATTATTATTATTAATTCTCTCCAACTCGTTCGGAGTTTTGCGCGTGGAGGATTTTAATTCAAACTGGTGAAAGTGAAAGCCCACGGCATTCCATGTAAGGGAAACATTAACATTTAACTGGTTACATAAAATCATACAGAATATTAAAGTTATTAATTAGTAGGAAAATTGTCGACGGAATATAAAGAGGTTATTCACATATGTGTATTATGGTTATAAAAAGAGAAACATTTTTATAAGATGAAACGGGTTTAATGTTCGGAACTGAATATATTAGGATATAATTGATTTTCGCATCTGTTTAGGATTAAAAAGAACTTATGAAATTATATGAATGTTTAAGCGATTTTGGAGTTACCATTTTATCTATAGATATCAGTCATGGTTAATTTTAATGGCGTTAGGTCTACTCTATAACAGCTAGAGAGACAAAAGGTAAATAAAGAACGCAAGCATGTGATCGTTGAAAAGATCGGCAATTGTCTAATATTTTGAAAGGTCAAACTTACCCACGTATGTTATCTATGTAAAATGATTGTTCAAGGATAAACATGAGAAGGGATTACCAATATGTTCTCAATAAAAAAAATCAAACTTATGATCTTTGAAATAATGGAATTTTTTAATACTTTGAAAGGACAAATTTAAATATTTAATCCATGCAATTTGATTATTTAACAATAGAATGAAAAGGGATGAATAATAGATTATGAAAAAGCGGAAACCGGTTCTCTTCAACAATTAGCATAAATAGGTTGATATATTTGTGGACAAAAATCGAAATTGCAAAATTTCCAAAAAGAAAATGGAAAATCATAATCACATCACTCTCCCTAATTTCCATTACTCCCATTTTTGTGTTTGTTTTTTCATTGTCCTCCCTTTCCATAAATACTTAAATCACAAGTACCTTTTTTATGAGGTTGCGTATTTTAGAAGTTAAGTTTTCTCATTTTGTTTTTTACTAGCAAAAGAGCATAAGCCCATGTGCAAAGAAAAATTACAAAAGAAACTCTTCAATAAGTAACTCCTAAAGATTTAATCTAATATATAATTGGAAAAGCAAACTTAAGCTCACTTTGTAATCTTATTTAAAATTGTCCCTAATAAAATAATAAAAAGGGCATAATTGGCACACACTCCTTCCACTTGTTCATGCCATAATAAATTTATCATTTTTTTTGTCTCTCTACAATTATCTCACCAACGTGTTTCAGACCGCATTTTAATAAAAAAAAAGTAAAATTTTGACTTTTTATGAAAGCAATTAGAGGCTATTGTTAAATTTCAAAAAGTATGCGAGATTCATTTTTAATTATCGTAATTTATCTCGATTGGTGATCCTATCTACTGCTCAATAATAAAAACTGAAAATGTATCTTAAGGAGCTGCGAGGGTTCATATAGGATTCATAAGAAACTTTTAAAAAAACGACAAAATCCTAATTCGAAGATTTTTTTTTTATCTTTTCGCTATTAACACAGTACATAAAATATCTGGCAATCAAAATACGCGTGTTTTTTTTAATCTTAAATGGTTAAAGATATAATTTTTGGTGACCACACGTTACATTTTACATATGGTCAAGGATATAATTTTCCAAGGAAGTTCTGTCTACTTTACAGAAGAAGTTCCCAAGAAGGATTACATTTCTCACCTAAATATAAATATTAATCTCGAGACCAATTATACCATAATAAACACAAGAATCTCTGCGAATAACCTTTTCTCTCTCTCTCCTCTCTCTCTCTCTCATCTTCCAGAAAACCAGTGAGCAAAATCCAAACCCTAGCTTCTTGGCCCCGTCTCTCTCCCTCTCTCTCTCTCTCTCTCTACAGTCGGTCAATGCTCCGTCGCGGCGAGCAGGCAGCGAAGGGCCTAAGAGAGGGTTCCGTCGTTAAATGCTCTCCCCCCACTCCCTCTCCTCCCGCCGCTTCCCGAGTTTCATGTCTACCGCCATCGGCTTCCTCTATGCCCCCTCCTCCTCTCTCGCTCCCGGGCTCGCAAAACCCCTGATTTCCCATTCCTTTCCCATACGATTCGGGCATTGCCGGAACTGCTGCCGGGGTGGTGATCTGGGATCGTTCGGAACTTACAGGGACGTCTGCGCGCCCCCCAGACATGAGTAATTCCAAGGTGCGTTTGATTTTTGTGGGGGTTGTGATTGCGGGGGGAGTGTGGGTGTGATGATTGACGCGAAAAGGAGGGGGCTTTCTGAGCTTTTTTTTTCTGGGTCTGGGGAGTTGGGTATTTTTCCTTGTTTGTGGGTTTTTGGAAAATTTGTCTTTTTGATTGCTGCTTGTTGGTCCAAGTTGTGGGTATGTTCCGGTCGATTTCGAGTGGATTCGATGACGGATAAAGATGCATGGCTTTTGAGGTTGTGGGGCTGGATTTTGATGATTAGACGCAATAAGTGCGAGGACCCCGGATATCCATGCGGGTCTTTTTGCTCTAGGCTAGTTGCTGGATTATGTTATTACGTTATCGAATTCCTGTGCGTAATAATTTTGTTTTCTTGTTTTGTGCCCATATCAATAGGAGACAGTATTTTGATGCGTGATGTATTTTTTGAGACTCTTTCTTCCGACAGAGTCTGTTTCTTGGAAAGAATGATATTTGGGAAAATACGTCACTCCCTTGAAAAATCATATATTTTTGGTGTATATTCACATGATCCTAGCATAAAAAAATGTATGCAGAACCATTATAATTTACTTTGTGAACTTTCTAGTCGGCTTATTTTAATCTGGATATGGTGTTTTCTTCTCTTCATAATGTTTGAGCAGCTAGTTCTCTTTGGTTCATTCACTGAAGAGGAGACTAAGTCATTGCTGCTAGGTCAGTCTTCCAAAAGTGCTGAAAAGGCTGCTGATAAGATAGAACTACGAATAGGTTCAGTTTCCATTGTCGATAAGGATGATCAATCTGGCAGAAACGTGGATTCTTCGAAGGGGTCAATTGCTTTTGGGAGCTTAAAACCTTTAGAGAAACATGCAGAATCAGATGTAGCGAACACAAAGAGCCATGCGCCGATAGCTTCAGATACTCCAAAAGAAAATGGAAACTCCAATCAAATCCATGTTTCTTCAAGTAGTAATGGGGTGAAAGAAGTAGAAGTAGACAGTATTACTTCAACATCCCTAAGTGGATCCCTAAATGGAGACAGTCCCTCTAATCACTCTCAAAAGTCAATGTTTCATATCCTGGATGACGTAGAAGCAAAAGATGGTGACCTAAATTGTGTTACTGGGGATTTGCCACGGATGGTGTCTGATAGGGGAATTTTGAAGGAATCAAATGGGTCTGTCCAATGTTTGAAGGACATACTTCCACGAGGCTTAATTAATTCGGGTAACTTGTGCTTTCTTAATGCGACTCTACAAGCTCTTCTCTCCTGTGCTCCTTTTGTGCAGCTCTTGCATGACCTCAAGCAGCAAGACATCCCAAAGGTTTGTTGCGCTTATCTTACTTGTTTACATTTACTGGAGCTGTTGCAGAGCTTTAACATGATCATGATTTCATGCCTCAGTTTCTATTAACTTTTCATTGCTTCAATTCAACTCACTGTGCTCTCCTTGCACGTGGTTAACTAGGTTGGCTATCCCACTTTAGTTGCATTCACTGAGTTCATCTCTGAATTTGAGACGCCTGCTGCCTCAAGCTTAAACAGAAAGGACCTCAATTCTCTGGAGACTGGAAGGCCTTTTAACCCTGCTATGTTTGGAGCCGTGCTGAAGAATTTTACTCCGGATTTGCCAAATAGCATGTCAGCAAGGCCAAGGTTTGTTCATTTTGCTAATTAATTGTTCAACTATTTTAGCAAATAGGATCGTTTATGGGCCTATAACTATTGCTTACCTTCATGTTGCCTTGAAGTTCTGTCAATTGCTGTCTTCAGTGTACATATTTGAAGAATGTAATTCAAACACAGGTAAAGGAATTCGTTCAATGACGATGCATTAATCTCAGTGCCAGTGCTTTTTAGATGACTGAGTTGGATATGTTAATGCCCTAAGATTCTCTTACTTTTAAGATCTTCCTTGTCATGAGTGGCATATGTTGGTTGGCCCTCCTGTTTATGCAAGACTTCGACAGCATGTTTAAGCAATCAAAGTGTTTGAGATATAATGTCTAATTTGGTAAAGGAAAGAATTGAGCTTAGACATCCTGGTGACGCAAGAAAATGGCAGCTAGTATCCTACTGAAAATGGAATGAAATACTTTTGTTATAAAAGATCTATTTCTAATTTTTTTTTTTAGCATTGTGTCAGTGATATAAAAAAATGTCTCTAAGTTGGTTTCTATTTTTATTGTTGCTGTAGGCAAGAAGATGCGCAGGAATTTCTAAGCTTCATCATGAATCGAATGCATGATGAATTACTTAAGCTTGGTGGGAATTCTTTGTTACTTAATGGGGGAAGATCATCTTTAGTTTCTTCTGTGGAAGATGATGAATGGGAGACGGTCGGCCCAAAGAACAAATCGGCAGTGACTAGAACACAAAGTTTTGTCCCATCAGAATTAAGTGATATCTTTGGTGGACAACTGAGAAGTGTGGTGAAGGCAAGAGGTAGTGCACTATATTACTGGTTTAAAGTACTTAGTTGCTTTCTCTAGGTCCTCGTATATTCATTGGATGCATTGGTTACTGCTTTTTACCACGGTAGTTCTGTTAGAGATTTGATTTTTTGTTCAGAATAAAGAAACTTGATTTTGTTCTTTAATTTGATCCTATTCCATAACTGTTGATCCGTGATCTTTTTGGGCATTTTAGCCTTCTATCTGCTTGGCTGAGCTGAGTTTAAATCTAATTGGTGTTGGCAATATCTTAACTATGGATGGAAGAGCTGCTTCTACATGCTGATTTTCTAATCTGGTTGATCATTATTTTGTCTTGGTCAATAAAGCACTCTCAAAGTGATAATTTGCGGATCTTTGTGTCTCTGGTTCAGGGAGTAAAGCTTCTGCAACTGTTCAACCCTTTCTCTTGCTACATCTAGATATTAACCCAGAGGCTGTTCATACTATTGAGGATGCGCTTCGATTGTTTTCAGCACCAGAAACTCTTGAGGGATATAAACCATCAGCAAGTGGAAAGGTAGTCTGAGCCAACAGCTCATTACATATTACTGTTTTAATCCTTGTTGTGGAACATGATATTTTGATGGTCTGAAACTTTTTATGGTCATTAGATTTTGAAACCATATTGCTTTGGTTATGCATATTCCTCATAATGCATATGTAACTCTTTGATATCACGTCATGTTAACATTATTGCATCTCCACTTTCTGTTCCTTTCTGCATATTGTTTTCTCCTTAATGGCATTACAAGTTTTCTTACTGGACTATGAGTATGATTGTCTCGCCTTTTCTGTTACTGTCTGTAGGGTAGGGATAATTATTAATTATCATTGGTATAGCGGTCTTTGCAAACTCTAATCAGCTATTAGGTAGCATTCCCTGAAATTTTACTTTCATGAGATAAAATGAGGGAACTTCAAATGTCATAGGATATGCGTCTAAGCTTTTTAAATAATTCCATCATTTTGCAGGCTGGTGCGGTGGCTGCTAGGAAATCCATCAAAATTCAAAAACTTTCCAACATGTTGATTCTGCACCTGATGCGGTTTGCGTATGGAAGACAAGGAAGCACCAAGCTGCATAAAGCGGTGTATTTTCCTCTTGAATTGGTTTTGTGTCGTGAGCTGCTTGTATCTTCATCTACTGAGGTGATGCTTTTCTCCACTTATCAATTGCATGTCTTAACTATTTTTTCTGCAATATGTTATGTGCTGCATTCTTGTCTACTTTTGAGGTTTTGAATTGATAAATTATGATGCCTATTCTGTGTTGGCATCATCTTGTTATCATAAAGCATTAGAGTGCCCTTAGAAAATGCCTTCTGATGGCTGCGCAACTTGAAACTATATCTGTTCTTGCAATCATTGTCACAATCCCATTTCCTGACTCATCCTTTCATGTTTTTTCCTGATTCCTGACTTACCTGTTTTGTCGTCACGGTTTCTCCAGAATTTTTGTTACGGTACATATATATGAGATATAGCTGTATGTTTTGTAAATCAACTTTAGGACCTGACAGCTAGGTGTTTTTAATTAGTTGGGGTTATTATGATCCATAACAAGTGAAATTGTTGCACTCTGCCTTTACAGGGCCGCAAATACAAGCTCGTTGCTACGGTAACCCACCATGGCAGGGAGCCCACAAAGGGTCACTATACTGCTGATGCTCTGCATGCTAATGGCCAGTGGTTACGGTTTGATGATGCATCTGTGACTGTTATTGGGACAAATAGGGTATTGCACGAGCAGGCATACGTCCTCTTCTACAAGCAAGTGTAAAGGTGGAGAATGTTTATGGATGTCTGCACCTGTGTCAAAAGACAGAGGCCCTGCTGATTTGAATAAAGTTATCAGTTGATAAACAAAGTTGTTACTATGTATCACTTGCCAAAAGCCATGGATGCTGCTGTGTATCATTGTCCATTTATGTTGGGAAACTTGAGGTAGTTCTCGGCCTCCCTTTTCTGATGATCTTAAGGGTAAATTGTAAATTATTTTGGGGGGTTTCACGTGTTATTAATGAATGGGAGCATGGATGAAATTTCTGCTACTTGGAGTAAGTTAATAGTCAATTTTGATATGGTTAAATTTTCTCTTTTTTTAAAAGTGGTGTTGCGGATACAGCATGAATTTTTTGTGCTTGGAAGGTTGTTAACAGACTATATTGAGTCGCTGAGGTTGGATGTTGATAATTGAGGTTGAGGACTGTTTGATAGTATCATTTTTCGCCTTCTTCGCAGTACGATCTGGTAAGGTTTGAACTCAGTGAAATGTGATTCTGTGTGGTGTCGGGTTTATGATCGAACCGAACCGAAACTTTTGCAATATCTGTTTGTTTACCTGTGACCCAAACATTAAGAAGACCCGGCCCAAAAAGACCTGAAAATTTTGGGTCGGTTCAGTTTGGTCCATTGGAATCTTCATGGAAGCCCGCCCCTTCAGTTTTTGTTATCAGGCGTCTATTTCTTAACATTTTCAAATGAAGTATTAACCATCATTTAGGTTGCGGTGTTTCATATGACATGCCCTTAAATTGGAGCACAACTAAGTCTAGCGCCATTTCACTCTTGTTGTTCTCCTCGCCACTTGCGTTGTGATCGAGGTACGCATTGTGCAGTCCATTATGTGAATCGAATCTCGTTAAATGCCGGCTGATCAAGGTGGAGGTCATGTCCGCTTGTCACAGCTGAGAAATAAAATTTTCATTTTCCCTTGAGGGCTAAGGATTATTGCTGGAACTTTTTTAATGGTCCCTCCAGATCTTTAGTAGGAGTAGACAAAAGTGGATGATGCAGGAAGCCAGTAGCTGAATTCCCTTGGATATTTCTCAGTGGATGCTTGCTTTTTCTCTTAGATATTTCAAAGAACTGTTCTTTCTTGGGAAAAAGGCAAAAGGGCGGTCCAGGTTGGACCTCTTTTGTTTACTTTCTCTGGTATGAAAATCAGAAGCTTCTCACGAATAATTGAATAGACTTCAATTAGCACGCCAGCCCCCCACGATAGTTGAAATAAGAAGCCTTGTTAGAGCATGGCTTTTGTTTGGTAGCTTCTTTACTTTCACATGTATCAAAGAATCATTCTTGAGTTTGTTTTCAGAGTACTGTTATATGTAAACTACATCAAGAGAACAGAGGAAGTTGGGACTTTTGTGCTTCGCTTGTTTCCTTTGGCAGGAATCAAAGAACAAAGCTAAACTTTTAGTACCCAGCGTTCCCTCTTTCTATAGGACATATTTTATGGTTTAATGGCGTGGCTAAAAAGCAAATTCCAAGCAGCTAGAGAAAACCTTGACAGGTTGTTGAACCCTACCGCCTTCTTATTTTTTGATGAATGAACCCTGCTGGATCACTCCTTGAGGTTTCAGCAATCCTGTGATTGCTTAAAGATAAAGGATTTGGTTCTTAAACTTTTAGACTATGGTGGTCCTGATTGGAAGGGGTGGATTTGACCGGAGATGCAGAGAAAAGGAAACCATTTTCTGGGTATGAGGTCGGTAATTCCCTCCATTCATTTTATCATTCCTCATGATGAAATCATGACAATAATGTACTAATTAAGGGAAAGGGATCGGATATTTAATTGTAACTCCTCCTTGGCTTCGAAAACTTATTCTTGTTTAGTGATGATCTAACCTTGTCCAGTGACTATGCAAAGAGGAGTCATACGGTCCCTGGGATATTTTTTAATTGAAGTTTGTGATTGAATCAAATAAGCTCTCGAGCCAGGTAGAAATAATTTCATTTTAAAGAAAAATTGTCCGAAGTGAGTAGGGCTCGCTATCCAGTCTCCTCGAACATGAACAGTGTCGAAATAACATAACCAGTTATACTTGGTATAAATTCGCCTTAGGTTGGGACATCTGCTGAGGAAAATCTGACAAATGACGGGAAATCTTGTAAGACCAAGAACGAGGCGATATTCTTTTGGTCACAACTCTAAATTGTGTTTGCTTGTGCCTTTTTAGCATCAATGTCTTTCTTATGTTATTGGTGGGGTCTCATTGTCATGGTAGGAGGAAGCAAAGCATGTTCCAGATGCCTGTTCGTTCTGGTATTATATTTTGCCCCAACTCCAAACGAAAAGGCTTGGTTGGAGGAGAGGAATTAGTAGCATAAATTAAGGAAAAGCTGCAACTTGATCATGTAACCAAAGAAAGGATGTTATTCATAATTTGAACAAATCCTTAAACCACACCGGTTTCATATACAGAGTATTTCAGAAACAACAAACAATCCACACTTCACTAATATGTTCTAAACTTTGTCCCAAACAAAGAGAGAAAACAAAAACGAATAGCAAAAAATCTATCTTCTTGAACCCTATCTATCATTAACTGTTGCACAAGGGAAAAGAATAACTCAAGACCTCCAAGACCCAGCTTCAGACTCTCAACAAAATGAATGGCGACTCTTCTTCATCCTTCAAAGAACTATGAACACGTCTCAAAACTAAATTGAAGCACTGCAGGCAATGAAAAAGGCAGCAGCAGTGCCTCATGACTTGCAGAAATCTGAAAGTTTTTCTAACAAAAAATAGAGCTTTTCTCTGTATTCACTGGTGTTGAAGCTGTGTCCTCTTTCTGGGCAGAGTACTTGGGAACCCACCATACCCTCAAACTTTTGTCAAGACCACCACTATAGAGCATGAATCCTTCACCAACTCTGAGAGGTGATGCTTGCAGACACTTTACTGGCCCTTCATGGCCACTGATCAGGCCAACCTTACAAATCTGACCAAAAGCCTCTCTCTTCCATATGGATATGCTTTTATCAGCAGAGCCACTGCACAAGTACTCTCCCATCAAGCACATACACAAAACAGCCATCTGATGGGCCTTTTTCTCGCACACCAGCTTCCAGCTCGCAAAATTACTACTTCCCTCCCACCCCATAACAAACCCATCTGACCCTCCTCCATAAACCCACTTCCCATCCTCCGAAACAATCACCGAATTCAGAGAAACATCCTTGTGGCCTTCCAAAATGCCCTTCAAGGAATGTGAGCTCTTTGTTCCCTCCTTGCCCCAAGCTTTAATTCTGCCATCTGCAGAAGCTGAATACACAATCCCTTTGCATGCCGCCAGCCCATTGATAGCATCATCGTGTGCCTTTATGGATTCCAAGCACTTCAGATCCGATATCCTCCACACCTTGAGGGTCTTGTCCCAAGACCCCGAATAGATGAAGTCATGATGGACGGCCAAGCAAGAGATGCTATCTGCATGCTCAATCCACAGTCTCTTGTGATGCCTTCTTGTCTGCACATAGTTGCTCTGCTTCATGAACTTCCCCAAGTAGTCCTTCGTGGTGGGAAGCGTATCGACAAGCCTGAAAATATTCTCCGATCTCCTCGAGACCTTCCAAACTCTGATTCTGCTATCTTGATGTGCCGTGAACACCTTGTTGCCCACAGTCACAAGGGCTTTCACAGAGCCATCCCCTTGGCCGAACTTCGTGAATAGCTTCAGATCAGGCTGTTGCCACACTATGATGTCCTTCCCTTGGGAGGCACTCAAGATGAACTCCCCACACAAGGCCAAGCAAGAAACTGAACCCATGTGGCCAGACAAAACTGCCAACGGCTTGTGCGACTGAAACCCCGAAAAGGGGGAGCAAGGTAGCTGATATTTCGCGTCTAGGAGCTCGAACCGGCGCGAACTCGCAGGGCTTTCGTCGGTTTCGTTGCCGAGGCTGCTGCTGCTGCTGCAGCTACCGCTTGTTATTGTTGCGGACAACAGTGGAATGGAGACTGCAACATCAGGAACGTGAAGAAGATCCATCGAAAGAAGAGCAAAGAACTTTCTCTGTTGATGTCTTAATACAGATATCAAGAAACACAACATAGACCACGGGGGGCAGTTCTGAGAGACGTTAAAGAGAGACAACTGTGTTGAACGAAGATGGGTAGGTTATATAAAGAGGAGTTCTCTAAAGTGGAGCGGAGTTGTAAAGGAGGAAACACACGGATTTCTTGAGGGAAAGGGTTTGCATGATTTCTCTTTTTTAAAAATCGTTATATCCAGGTGTGGGTGCAACGGCTACTTTGAAAAATCGTTACTTTACTCCACGCAAATTAGGTTACGGAGAGAGGGACCACCGCCCCCTCCTCATTACTTAGAATATTCCGAGAATTCGAGGTCATGTTGGTCCGTTTTGGTGACCAGTTGTCTTAGGCCTACCATGGGCCATGGCATGGCAAAAAGCAACAAAACAAAACAACGTCAACAAAAATAAATCTTTCAGAGGAGGAATCTGTAAACAGCGTTTGTACGAAGCAAAGGATAAGCTATGACGTTCCGCTTTTAGTCATGATTGGCCAATGTAAAGCAGAGAATGCATATTCACATCCATAAGAGTGATTGATAGAGATGAAAACTGACGACGTCGATGTTGTGTGACAAGTCAGATGTCATTTAAACAATTCCAGAATAGGAGCCTCAGTCGGCACCAATGCGACATTGCTGCTCCATTCAACATTAGGGGCATTGAGGATTCAGAGCTTCTTTTTCTCGTTCAATCTTTTATAATTCCTTGGTCGATCAATTGGCATCTTCAAACGGATTGGCTGTGGGAAGGTTCAAAGATGCAAACCGTGTCAAACACTTTTCCTAAATTTGGCGGAAATACAAAAAGAATAAGACACTAGTCAAACACTTCTCTGCAAATCTTGGATAAGATATGAACCCTTGAGGGTGACGCTCCTACCGTCTCCTCTACGTCCATAAACTATTTAGGGTTAGGTTGTTCAAGCCAAAGTTTCATAATTTGACTATATAGATGAACATTGGACATGACCCATTTCTTGATTTCATTTAGTCTTATCAAAGCTTATCCTTTCATGGGTTAGGTCGTTCACCTGCAGGTCAAGTGAAAGTTACCCATAAATTTGCGGTTGGCAAACTGAATGGCTTTCCCCTTTGGTTTAATTATCCCAAGTAGAACAATTTAGTGAAAAAGAAAAGATGTGTGAGGAAATAATCATGATTAACGTTGTCTCTTCTCCCTTGAAATATTCAGAAACTTTTCGAAGCATCTTGCCGTCCATCTAGCTAGTCATAACAATCCAATAGATTTTATGTGGGAATCTTGGTTGGAGATTATAGTACTCGACATCAGATTACAAGTTAGTGAATAGTGACCTAACTGATTTATCAATTTTCCACATGGGTCACACCCTCTAGTAAATAAGGCATTCTTTTTCTTGGAGCTAAGCTACACCATTATGCACCTAATTTATATTTTATATTCCTAATGATGGACCTATTTTGCCCTCTATTCCCCCTTGGACTCTTCTCTCCTACTAATCAGGATTTGAGTTGGTACTTATAGTAATAGAATCGACTCTCCCCAGAAAAAAAAGGAAAAAAAGAAAAGTAAAAGATTGACCGACAAATCAATTACTTTTATTTCTTTTATTTTTGTAAATGTATTATAAATTGAATAAATTAGCATGGATTGTGGAGATTATTCAAGCTCAGAAATTTCAGGAGAGAGTTTTTGACTTTTCAACATAAGGATGCCTGCATAACTTAAAGTTGTTCCACTGAAGAAATTTCATTAAACTAACGTCTCTCGTTTACCTTGCGCTCCAAAGTATTCAAAACATTCGTCCTAGAAACATGGTGGTCCGCTGTCTATTACTATAAAATACTAATTTATGTTTTGGAGCATGAACAAGGCACATGAAAGAATCATTTTACGGTTCTGATTAATAACACAGCCGCGTTATCATAAACTAATGAAAAGTTGTCGAATCTTCTTTCGATGAGGAGTGCGCGGTGGGTTTGGAATGTCTTTTCGACCCAAAAATGCTATTATATTCGTTTAAGAAACTATTAAACTCCTTTTAAGCAAGCATATCATAATTTCCTCTCTCGTCCCGAGTAACTTCATGCTGCCGACGGAGTAACAAGAAGCATCAATCTATTCCAAAATTTGGGTATTTCATCTTATCCAGAATGCGTATGCTAGTGGTTTTCCATGTTCCAAGACTGCCATTGGTCGGGTTTTCTCTAAGTCAGGTCTAAAAAAGATGGTAATTGTATATAACAAACTTATTTTTTTGGTAGCTAGCCATACAGATTTCTTGTTTATGCACTAGGGCATAAGATTCAATGCATGCAAAGAGTCGCATTAAGTCAGCAAACACCGGGCAGTCAGGTGGGTGGTTTGTAACGACAGAAACCTTGTCAGGGTTGTAATTGTATGAACAGTATATAACAGTGATTAGCAGTTCGTTACTTACCATAAACACTCGTTACCAATTGGCATAAGCAAAGTGTCATTTCTTCTCTCCCATCACTTTCAACATCTTCCACTCCTACTAGTGTCATTAGCATAAGCATCTGTCTAGGTTTGGTAGATTTGGCGCAGCTACCAAGGGCCCTTATACAGGACAATTTTTTGGAATCGAGGATAAACGAATCGAATACAATCACATCCCTTAAGATCATGTGGATCCCAGTAAAAACTATCACTCTCCGGTCTAGGCTGGGTTAAAGAGCGAGAGAAAAACGGCCAACGAGATGGAAGGGCTCAACCCGGCCCATTTAAACACTCGAGTTTTTCACACTACTCTCTCTTCTCTACATTGGACTTGGGCTTACAAACAATGCGATGCTGACATATCAACAGAGAAGTAACCAAGCCAACTTCAGTAATCACCTTTATTAACACTTAAATATTCTTGAAGCAAGCACTGGGTCATTGGTCAGATTAATCTCACTAACGACTTCTGCTGATGAGAAAACAGTTGGAGCCAAAGCTGGATACATGACACAGCAGAAATAGTAAGTGTTCACTTAAAGAATACCATTGCTTTGAACAGGCAATGAAGTGGTGAGGTAGGCTTTGGTTGTCCAAAACACTGCTTCAGAACTTGAGATGCCAGCAATTTGCATTATCTTTGAAGCATTCATCTGAAGCTGCTCTTCCATATGTGACATCAGAAGGCCGACAAGTCAAAGTAAGTCAGGCCATATCAACCGAAGCCTTTCCTTTTCGTCCTTCCTCCACCAAGTGAAAGCCATGAAAAGGAGAAGTGGTGATCCTAAAACAGTTTCCCAATGTGTCGAACTCATTTGTGAACATGGTATAATGCGTGATATTGAGATTGCTGCATACCTCATGGGCTTGTCAAGCAAAGCACCAATTCAAAAGCTGGAACCAAAATCAATCGGACAAGGAATTAGTAAACTACTCGATCATTCATCGCTAGAAGCTAAGAAAGCTAATTATAAGTTTGATTAGCAAGGATCTGAATAAGTATACTTACATGACTGACAAAGTATTTGGCAGCATGTGCAGTGAAACAAGGCCCGATGCATTTTTCTGTGGTTGACTCGGTGATCACTGCTTCACAAGGCAAAGATGCCAATCAAGGAAAATGGAGAAGGCACTAACAGAACAGAATCTAGTATCGAGTTTCATTCATCAGAGCCACACAAATATAAATGAGTACATAGATCATCTGTGCAACTGTCCAATTATCAGACCTTTCAAAGCCATTGCATTGGAGGACAAGACAAATAGGTCAATAATGAAAACCACCGACGATGGAAATTCCCAGATCTGTAGTATCACAAATCCAAACATCAGAGAATTTATTTATTTATTTTTATTATATATATATTTTTTTTGTGGGGGGGGGGGGTGTGGAGAGAGAAGATGATCATTGTAAGCAGTGTTCCCTGCAGACTTGTCAAGCCCAAGCCTTACCATCATGGCTAATAGGAAAAGCTTGAAGTAGCTTGAAACAAGGATCGCAAGAGTAAAGTCCTTGTGCCTACGTGGTTAGGAAATAAAAGGCACATCAAAATCTCAAACAAATAACATATTAATAAGAGTACAGTGCAAATTTCAAGTAGAAATAAAGAGTACCTAATGCATGCTATAGGCCAAATACAACATAATAGCTTTCTCTACATCCTCGGATAATATTACATTGTTTAAAAGGAGTAAATATTTTATTTAATGATTGTCCATCCAATTAAATGAGAAAAAGCTCTCTTCATCTCATTTAAACACTACATAGAGGACCAGTAGCCTTTCACCGTGTATCCCGTGGCCACAATACAAGAAAGACTTGTGGTCGACCCACTCTAAGACAAGGTTATAACATCTTCTTCCTAAGATAGAGGGGTGTTCATCTCAAATTTATCATTTCTAGTGATCCACCAAACGACACATCTTCAATGGGCTGAGTCCATTCAAACAAAAGCAACTGCGCCTTAAATAGAAAGTGGATTAATTTTACAGCAGAAATGGAAGTGTTTTAGTCTTGACTATTACCTAGGTGAAGTATACAAAACTAACATTGAGGTTCACCTGGAGAATCCAGCCAGTATTGTGAAAGAGATTCTCGTCATAAGCAGAAGGAAATAAAAAAGGAAGAAGTTCCCAAGAAAGACATCCACCAATATCTGCAGCTTTGACAATGCCACTTCTTAAGATCTCGAAACAACTCAAAAACTAATCTATCCATTTAACACAAGTAAAAAAAAAAGGACCTTTACACACGTCCAAGTAACAGAACTGAAGGTCACTGATGAATCCCATCCTTCCCGAGCCATTTCCAGCAACAGACACCTGTCTTGAGTTGCTAAGGCACTTTGTTCTTTGTATGCATAGCTCATGGACAAAGATACTAAACACATTATGAGGAACAATCTGGTCAATGATTAAATCCTCAACATAAAAGGATACAAGCATCCAAAGCAAGAAAACCCAAGGCTGACTTCCACAACAAGCCCTGCCAAGTCCATCATGGATTTCCAAAACCCATATCAATGAAATGTTCACTTGCACCAGCACAAGAGACCAGAGCAACTAAAAGCAAGGTGGGCGTACCTTGCACTCCCCTGTTTCTTGATTGAGTACATTGCAAAGGAGATGCCTATATGCTTTCGGCTTGTGCAGAATCAAATCAATCAGCAGAATCTAACCACACAGAAACCTTGAATTACACTCATTTTACAGATACTAAGAAACCGAAATCAGCAGCAGAAAAAAAGAAATTCAGCAGAGAGACTTCTCACCATGAGTTCACATTCAATATACTCATCAGCAACTGCTTTACAGTTCTCCTAAAAGACCATAAATTGATGACCAATTCAGCTCATCCCACCTAAAAGAGCTCGTTCGAAAGGAGACGAGACGAAAGTCAAGAGCTTTACGCATTTCATGAGGCGAATGTTCCCGGGTGAGTACTGCACGTACAACTTCTTGATCTCGAATCCACACTGCACGCACCTGTACTCCATCTCTCGCCTTGTCTTTATCCCCAAATGAAATGCCAAAAAAAAAAAGAACATGAAAAATACAAAATTCGAGATCACCCAATATCGGAGATCGAAGAAGAAGCGAACCCGAAAGCAAAAGAAATGATCTTTTTGGATTGGAACGATGGATTTCAGAAGAGTTTTAGAGAGAGAGAGAGAGAGAGAGAGGCAAGAAAGGGTTCTTGGATTATGAAGGAAGATCAATTACCGAAGTTCGAGTTGACAACGTTCGGAGAAGACTCGGATTGGGCCGGAGCGTCGGCTTGTTCGTTTTGCTTGGGAACCAAAAAAAATTAAGTTTTTAAAAAGTACAGAAAAAAAGAAGATAGATCAATAACTAGGTCAAGAACCTAATCTCTTTTTTTTTTTTTTTTTTTTCAATTTTTTTATAAAAAAAACTTACGGTTTGTGAACTTAGACTTTTAAAAGAAAATTAGTCTCAAATAATTTTTGCAAAGCATTTTTAAACTTACCTAATATATTAAATTTTGACGGGAAAATAAATAAGTACGTTTTGCCCTTTAAATTTTGGTTGAGCTGGAATAAACACCTCCTAATAATAGAATATAGAGCATGGGAAACAAAAATATAGTTGGAAAACATACATGAATTTTCTTATATTACTTCAAATCAATTGAATATGTATTCCAAAATAATGCATGAAATATTAAATTATACTTACTAAAATGTGCTTATCACGCGATGTAACAATTTTAGTTGATTGTTGAAAAAGTCCATTGTATTTCCCAATTGGCATGGCTCAATCAAAATTAATGATATTATTTAATAACCTTATTTCTTAATAACCTTGATGTGATCTTGAGATTTGTGCGAATTTTAAGATAGTGAAATTTCTCAATGCTAGTGCGAGGAGAGAGTGACAAAGAAGAGAGATGTCGAGAGGCACTAGGGGTCCGTTTATTTCGCATAAAATAAATTATTTGTAAAAAATAATATGATCACTTGTGTGACTTACAAAATTGAATAAACAAAATATTTTCAATGGCCATGAAAATGTATAGATTAATCATTATCAATAATAAAAACATTTTCATTTATTCTCGCGTAATAAATGCACTCTAAGAGAAAGTGATTATGTGATTTTATTGCTACTTATTGATTTCTCTAATGAACCAGCAATAAATCCATGTTATCGGCTGATGGGAATGTAAACAAGTATATAATTAAATCATAAAAATGTATTAACAGACTTCTAAAAGTAGAAATCAATAGATAAGATAAGAATTCATATTTTTATCATATTTGTCTAAAAATATAGTAATTTTTGAATTATCTATCATGAAAATGTGCTTGTTGTCTTTATCAGCGAGTTGAGTGGATATGCAAGAGTATTGTCTTTTTAATCTTTTGAACAAAAATATTCCAGTAAGTAAGACATATTTTTAAAAAAGCTTGAGATATATTTTGTTTAATTTGATAATTTATGCAATGGATGTTGCTGATAACCTTTTCTCATGAAACAAAAATCACCGCTTCTTATATTATGAGTTTGGACTTATATAAATGACTTGATAGACACTAAATTAACATAGGATCAATGAACACCATTTTGGCAAGGGTATACGTGTGTATGTATTTTTTTTCACTAATTAAATTTACTTGAACCCAAATCTGCTAATTCAGTATCGACATGGAGTTGTATTATCATATGGTGCTACCCTCACTCTTCTCGACTCAGTGAGTTGGTTATGAGTAGGTCAACCAACCAATGAGCTAGCAACTTTACAAAACAAAATAAAAAATCATGGGACCTATCTTCCTAAGGAGTAGGTAGATAGATCCTTAGGTAAATGCTTTTAGTCCCATCCATCTCCAACACATACTTATAAGTTAAACATATAGATGACGTGCACATAAAAGGATACTCTACAGTTTGAAGATGTTGAGAAACATGGCAAACGTTATTTTCATGTGTTATTCTCACTATTTTTTTCCTTGAGCAACATGGAATGTATAACTCAAGTTACATAGGAAAACGGACAGATTATTCTTGGTCTATTTAGGTTTTCGCCTCTTGTCTCAGCTTGCTCTTTAACATCCATTGACTTCATGGGACCGTATAACCTGCAAAAAGTGGTCAATTTGGGATGAGATTGATGACCAGGTTCTTGAATTTGAATGTTAAGCAGCATGCAGAAGCTAGAGAAACGAGTTATCTTCCGCTCTACCTCCGCATTGCATGCCATGGCTGAGGGGGTTCCCGCAGTACCCCGCAACGTACACGGCGTTGTCCATATCGAGCTGCTGCTCGACCTGGTGGGACAAGTGCTTGCACAAGCACGACACATCGGTGCTCTTGATCATGTCGCAACACCCTTGCGAAGGCTGCTCCCGCAGTGCCCCCTTCTGGACATAGGGCATACATTGAGTCCATAGCCCCCGCATGTCACCCTGGCATGAATGTTGAGCCATGACCCGTGCCTTGTTTTCGCCTGTGGTCGCAAAACCAGCCATCACAGCCAAAACCACCGCCACAGCGATATGAAGCTCGAACGTTGCCATTTTCTTTTCGTTTCTCTCTTGGTGTGTGCTTTTGTGTATGCTGTGCGTCTTGGGAGTGAAATTGGTTAGAGTTTATATAGGACATCGAAAGGGAGTCGTGGGGGACTTGCCCTTGCATTGTTCCTTAAAAACTGCCAACTTGGAGGGACATGCAATTGGTGATGCTACAAGTGATGCTCTTTTAAGAAAATGGATGTTTTCATGTGACCCGCTATTTGGACCGGAAACGGACGTGAAGTCATGCTCATGAGAAAAGTGTTCATTGGTCAACCTCAAGATTTTGGAATTAGATTTAGAAATTTCATTCTCTATATGATTACTTTACAAAATTATGGGTCATGACAATTCCATTACCCGACTAACTTGGTACACACCCTAAAAAGGAGGTAACAAAAGTACCCTTGTGAGTCCTTAACCTCTTTCTCTATCATTCAGCCTGCTCAGATTTGCCTCTTGATAGCACGACACCACCATTGTTGGCCTTCACACACTGTTGCCGTCATAATTCATTCGTCACTTGCCTTCACCCCAGCTCACAAGTGCATATGCCTCCGCCCTTGGCCACCGACCTTCACTGCTTTTAGCTCTAAGGGCATGCCATCATGATCGCTAGCATTGAGGGCGATTGAGGTGGTTAATCTCAGATCGACCTAGGACTGAGGTTGTGAGGTCTTGGCGACAACCTGCGTCACCGAGCATAGGGCGGTGCAGGCAGAGAGAGAGAGAGAGAGAGAGAGAGAGAGATTGAGGAGAGTGAGAGATCAAATATTAATTGCAATCAACTTATTGAAATCCATTGAAACCTGACAAAAGTAAACTAGTGACTTATGACCTAGCCCTGAAGCAATGGTGCTGGTTAGAGCAATTTAGCCAACCAAATGGTGGCTCCGGATTTTCAAGTAGAATGACATGGCATAGCTATGGTGTCCACGAAGACAACGAATTTGGCTAAGAATCTGAATCTTGGTGACGGTTGATAGCAATATCAACTCATTGAGGAAGTGATGATGTTTGCCTCAAGGGTATAAATGGCGACGAGGGGATTCCGTGGCCGTTGGTATTGCGATGAATGAAATTTGCTGCCGGCATGGAAAGTGGACTTGATGATAATTTGGGTATTAAAAGGATGGTTCTTGAAAGGGATTGTAGAGTTTCCACATGGATTTAAGATGAACCAAAAAAATTGGGTAAAGATCAATCAACTCCTCCCCTTGAAATTGTGTTCTATAAAATGATTCATGCACTCTACCCATCACTAATTGAAACTCTACTTAGAATAGAAGAGGTGGCAAAAAGCATATATCAAAAGAAGATTACAATCTTTTTTTTTTTTGGTCGGAAGAGGCAATATTATATATCAACGTGAAGAACCAGTGCAGCCCGCTGCGTGGGCTTCAGCATACAAAAGATCAAGAAGGAAGCCAGGTGGGGACGTGGTCCAATTCGGAATTAAAGTGCCATTACAATGGGCCTTGGCAGCCCAATCGGCCACAAAATTGGCCTCTCCGCTACAGTGACGCACAGTTAGGTTAGGGCAAAGAGATACCTTGGCCGCCGCTTCTGCAATGAGGGAGCGCACCTCCCATGGAGTCGCGATCGGATCGTGAAGAGCAGTCACCAACACCAAACAGTTCGATTCGATGAGAAGCTGAGCTTGATGCATCCCCTCTCGTAACAGATGATCCAGGGTTAGGATGAGCGCTTGGATCTCGGTATGTAGAGCTGATGTCGCTGGAAAATCACAGGTAAAACCAAATAAAAGAGAGCTGGAATGATCTCGATGAATGCTCGCCATCGCACCTTTTACACTATCAGGATAATAGGCCCCATCAATATTAATTTTTACGACGCCAGGTTCTGGTGACTGCCATAGTGGACGAGAATACGGAGCAGATCGGGGCGAGCGCTGCGACAATGGATCAGACAGCTTGTAGGCACGGACTTGGGCAGAAGCCATTTCGATGACCTGAAGATGATCGGGATGCTGTTGCCGAAAAACAAATCGGGATGCTGTACAATTTAAACGCTTGAGTATTTCATCATTCTATTTCATTAGAATGCTGGAGCCAAGTGCATTTGGGAAGGCTTTTGGGGAAAGCTTTTGGGAAAATGCAAATGCCTTTGAGATGAAGTGGTTTTCCAAAATGCAAACGGTGTTTGGTAAATTGTACTTTGAAAGTCCCCTTTGAGTAAAATAGTGTTTGGAAAGACTACATTTACAAAAGACTTTAGCGATTAATAAAAAAAAGAAAAAAATTATAAAAAAAGTAAAAGAGTTTGTCGGCAAGGCAGGCGGCTGGCGGCGGCCTCAAGTAGCCCCCGGAGACGATTGGCGAGGGCCACCTAGGGTCAAGCGACCTCGCCGCGACAAATCTAGGTCGCACGACCTCCGGCAACCCAAATTTGGGTCGTGCCTAAGGTCGCGTGACCCAAAGCTAGGTCGCGGCAACTTGACTCGCGGGCGGTCGCTGGGACTCGCGAGCAGTCGTCGCGACTCGCTGGGGTCGCGCGACTAGCCGGTGACGGTTGCCACGACCTCGCCGACCTCAGCTGTGACCTCGCCGGCCTCTCGAGCTTGTCCACGCCGCTAGTGAAAAAGATTAACAGTAGACATGTAAACAGTGACGAGGCATTTCGAGAATACTAAAAGCCCAAGACAACCCAGGACTTGTCTTGGGAACGCCACTGAAATGCCGAACTTTTTGCCTCAATAGCCCTTCAAAAGTAGTTCCCAAACACTTTCATTTTGGCCCAAAGGCCTTTAGCCCCCCAAAGCTCATTGGAAAGCAATTCCAAAACACACCGTGGAATGAGCATAGCCTTACATCATATGACAAAAATAAAATTATTATTTTTCTTCGAGAGAATTTACTGAAAAATTACTTTCTCATGACCTAACACCGGATAACAACTCTCAGTAGGGATGGAAGGTAAAATTTCAAGTTTTTAAGATGCAAGATCTGACCCAACACCTTTGGGCATTTACAATGTTCTTAAAGCTTTCAATTAGCCTGGCAACGGGTCCAATTAGAACCTGATTTCGACCCGTCGGGCCTGACCCGATTCCAGATTCGTCAAACCCGATCCAGACCCGACCCACGAAGAGGCCTTTCGATCTTTCGAATTAACCGCTACTTCTCTTCGTCCTTTCTCCGCGCTCAAAACCCCTCTCGTCAAGCCAAGCCAAGAGATCGTCCTCGCATCGCCGATCGGGAAAATCGGAGGGCCCGCCGCCGCCGCCGCCGAATGCGCCGCCGGAGCCTCTCGAATGGAGGGCCAGACCGGAGGGGCGACGTGTACGTCGAACGAAGGGCTCGTGCATTTCATGTTGCAGAAGAGGCTTGAGCTCTCGCAGACCCCCAAGGGCTTGTCGGAGAACGCGGAGGCCACTCTCGCCAGGGCGATTCGCAACGTTTCCCAGCCCCAGTCGCCGATAAGCTCCCTCAAGGAGTTATCGCAAGTGAAGTGAGTTTTCCCGCCCTTCTATCGGAGAGTCTCGAATCGTTCTGGCTGGCTTCATTGGTCTTCGGGATCGAATTTCCCGTTGCCGAAGCATCCTGGGCATTGTGAATATGTTGGGAAGTTCTAGCGCGATGTTTACTTGTGCATTTCGTGTGGGCATTTTTGGATTAGGGGCGTTGGGAAGTGGATTTTGAAGCTCGTGCGAGGATATTTCGAGAATGATACGCCCAATTCGGACAATGAAGACTTGATCACCAAGGGTACTATCAGTCCCTTCTCTTTCTGATTCTTACAGCTAATTTGTTCCCAATTCATGTTCTTCTTGTTCCAATCTTAAAATGCAGTGTAATGATACTTGCAAGTTATGTTTCGCTGTAAGATATAGCAATCCTCACCGGGAACTGAATGCATTCATCTTGAACTAAAGCTCTATATTTTACATAGCATAGTGATCGAAAGTGATTCACGTAGATGGAGATGTTGAATTCGTTGGTTATCTCGAGAAATAAGCAACGTCTTTTTGTTGCAGGTAAGAATGCCAAAGGAACCAAACGTTATCTTCCCAAAAAGAATTCTGTTGCCTATGCATTGCTGATTACTCTTTATAGGTAGAGAATATCTCATCTTCTCGAATTATATTTTGTAGTGGCTGTGAAGTTAATTTTTAAGTTGGTTATTCTTCAGGGGAACCTCAAACGGGAATGAATACATGCGTAAGCAAGAACTTATTGATGCAGCTGAAGCTAGCGGACTTTCTCGGATGCCGATCGTGTAGGTCATTTGTTCATCAAATTTCTTTTTTCTATGAATGGGGAGCTAACAGTTCATTCTGTAACCACATTACTCTATTCTTAGTCCAGAAAAAGGAAAAGGGAAAGCTGGTCAATTTGGAAGTTCTCCAAGGGACTGGTACAGTGGATGGAGCTGCATGAAGACACTGATAACTAAGGGATTAGTTATGAAATCTAGCTGTCCAGCAAAGTATAGCACTTCTTTTATCTTGCAATTTCGTTAATGTCTTTTGCTAAGATCTGCTTATCTCGTGCTTTCTGTCATTGGTTTGTGGCCTTGCAGAATGTTGGATGATCTATCCTTCATTGCACTCCCATTTGAAACTTCTCAGCACATTTATTTTTGAATGATTAATAATATTTAATCTGCTACTAATCATTCAAAAATGAAATGATAATGGCGATTTGGGAGATTCCATTTCTAGTGGATTATGTAAATGTAGTCAATTTCTGATCTTAGTGATTATTCAACCATGGAGCAACCAGGTGAAAAGATTAATAATATTCAATCTGCTACTAACCATTCAAAGCTATGTTTGTTGTTGAAATGAAATGATGATGGGGATTTGGGAGATTCCATTTCTAGTGGAATATGTAAATGTAGTCAATTTCTGATATTAGTGATTATTCAATCATAGAGCAACCAGGTGAAAGGTCTACTTTCTGTTCATGAATGACTGCCTATCTCTGCAATGGCTAAGGTATCTTGTTATAAAAAATTGCAATTCATGGAGTAAGAAATATAGGAAGAAGGTGCACTAGTTGTAATGAGCATCTGCTATTTTCGTTGATTGTAGTAACTCCTAAACAGATAAGATGTATAAGCATCTAGATTAATGGCTGTGCAGATCATGTTCTCTTAATCATCTGTCAGTAGCCTAGTGAACATTTAATTAATTAGTTGGGGGATCCAGATCTGGACTGATATTTATCATGTGATAACTTTGTAGTTGGCTCAGTGCTTGATGAGAGTTTGTCCATAAACAGATACATGCTTTCTCAGGAAGGCAAGGATGCAGCACGAGACTGTCTGCTGAGGTCTGGTTTGGGGGACTCAGCTCACTCTGACAATGGATCTCTTGACCAGGACATTGTCAATGGGGTGAATCTGAAGACTGTGAGCCCTGAATCTTCTGAAGATTTGACAGTCCAACCTATCTGCGTGAGAGAGCGGCAAAACCCAGCCGATATTCCCCCTGAAACTCTTGAGAGAGTAAGTTATTTCTTCTTAATATTGCTTAAGTAAATTACAGAGTGGACATATGTCAGATACCACAGTGAAGGAGCATATGCACAAACAGTTCAGGCATATTGGTCTTTCAGCTGTTGATCATTCAGCAATCATCAAATTATTTTGAGTTGTTCTTAAGCTTTTTTGTGGTGTCTTTATTATTCTAGATTTGTTTTGACTTCTTGCTATCATGTGTGGCACTTTCACCTTTTTTTTTCTCTTTTTCTTTTTTGAATTTGTTGAGAATGTAATTTTTCTACGTACTGTCAAAAATGTAATTTTTCTATGTACTGTCAAAACCATACTCCTGCTATTACGCAAATTTTTGTCTCCTTAGGAATACTTATGGGTCTGTGTAGTTATATCTCCTTTTACACTTATGATGTATGATGCAAGGTGCGGTATCTTTGGTTTAACTGGTCTTACTAATTGAGTGCTTATCTAATGTTCTTGGTATGAGATGGCAATTCAGCAGTGTAATCTTCTAGAAAACCTTGTTGATCTTGTCTCTATAATGCTGAAATTGGAAAAAAGACATCCATGTCCTCGAACATTTTAGCTGGAGAAGCTGTGTTATAGACAAGGCTTTGAAATAAACTGTTCATAAGTTATTCTCATGAACAATGTCATTCACGACATGAGGTGAGGAGACATTCTCATTTTGCTGAAGTCAACTGGTAAATAGACTTCTTGTTGATATCCACATTGTTTGATCTTAAAACTGCTCGTACTGTTATGAATACCGAATCATGAAAATGATCTTTCTACTATGAAGGTAGCATTTTTTGCATGATGGAAGCTTCACATTTTGTCTAATATGGAATATTGTATCTTCATCTTCCAGTTTTTGGGCATGGGGTATGCGAAGGAGCAAGTTCTTCGTGCTGTTGCTGAAGTTTCAAAAACTTCCGATGGGAGGGATATTTCAACTCTATGGCCAGCAATTCTTTGTCACCTTAGAGAGGATCAAGTATATGGTTGTTCCACCTCAACCACATTTTCCATGAAACATTGTTCAACTTCAACCAGATCTGTGGTGGCACATAGTAATCACTTTCTCTGAAATTAAACTGATGATAATTTTAATAATTTACCACATATATCGCCATACAGTTTTGGATTATAAATATTCTAATTGGGGAATTTCTTGTTTTTTCTACAATTAGGTCAAGTAGACATCGAAAGTAGTCAGAGTACAAAGGAGGAGCTTGGCTGTGATGATGCAACCAAGACCAAATACACCTTCACTGATTCATCACAGAACTCTTTCACCATGAAACCTTGCTCCTCAAATGTATGTTTGCACTGGGTAATAGACAAATTATACATCTTTTCATGAATTTGCAGTCTATGACTGTATTTTCAAATACATTATTAGAGAAATTACTGCTTCTCTTTGTGTATTCCTTTCTACCAAGTGATGCTGACCCTTGATCTGGGACAAATTTAAGCTCTCTCAATATCCTCTATATATATATATATATTGGTGGTGATACTATGATAAGGACAGAACCTATATTATTTGAGTTAAATATCAGACATTCTTTTTCAGGTTCTAAGATGAGAATAATATTGCAAGGTTTTTTTCCAAGTTGTTATATGTTTATCTCTCTTTCGTTTCTGCATTGATATAAGATATCATATTTGGCTTTTTATTGGTCGGATATCTTCTTCCACAAATATTTGTAGATCAGCTGGTGGTGATGCAAATTCTTATTTTCTTTTGCACCTGAATTCTTAGGATTATCCAGCGAGAGGAGCAGGATCTTCTAGTTTGGAGGACAGTATGAATGTTTTAAGCAAGCCGCCTCTGAATTTTGGAGAGAGTTTTCAGGATGTATATGAAGTAATCTTAATATTGGATGACCGAGAGCAATTTGCTACTCGTGGGTCAGTAAGTTTTGAGCTTGATTCTCTATCTTCCCCTGTCTTGTTTGGCAAGTTTGTACTATGCATTTTGCTCTACTTTTTTGTTAGGATTTTGCATGTCCATTTATTTTGGTAGATGCAAATTAACATTTATTTTGATGGCATTTTGAGCAACTTCTGTGGTTCTTGGAGTCAGTTAACAGTGTCGTTTCCATGAATTTCAATATCTGCAGTATATGGGATAGTTTATTTAGTGAGGTGATGGATTCTTATGGTACTAATCGTACAAAAGTAGTCATCATTATAGTAGAAAGTATCAGATAATTCCAAGTGGTTGGTTGTGTTGAGGAAACTTCACATCAAACTATAATTTTGCACACAAATTTTCAGCTCTTGCCAATAAGTTGTTTTCTCAACTTCACAAATGTGGTACTTTTCCATCGAGTCTATCATTAATGTTAGGCTATTGATTGATGCTGCTATCGTGATATTGCCAGGTCACGTTCTCGGAGACTAATTGACAACATTTGCAGCCAATTTAACATCAAAGTAGAGGTTAGTGCTCATGAGTAATCCACCACTTTCGCACGATAAAACAATTTTTATTCTTTCTTTGTGAGGTTTTTCAGTAGAATAATATGGTTTTCGTGTGCTTGTCGTCTTTACACATAAGAACTCTGAAATTATGTGCAATAAGGAATAACCTCTTTCTGAAATGCGTCTGGAGAATTCTTGTGATCCTCATCTGGCTTTATTTCTATGGTGGACGGCTTAAGTTATGTTCTTGATCCTGTAATTGTGCAAACAATGCTCAACTCGTGGTCATATTGATAGTATTTTCTCCACTATGATGGAAGAAGCATGAGTTTAATGAAAGCGAATGTCCTAATGCTTTAGAAAAATTGAAGTGAAGGCCTTTTATGTAGGAGTCATTTCATGCAGATGAAGGGAGTTCCACCTGTGATGTGTGATAGTACGAGTTAGTGCTTGCTCTTCGGGAATATCACGTAAAGTAGAAGAATAGGAAGTTAATTTTACTAGTCAAGGGAGCATTCATGCCATAAAAATTTAGAGTTATTAACACTTATTGAGTCAACAAAGTGTGCCAAGAATAGCGTCTTATGTTTTGTGTAAATGCTGTGAGGGAGTCCAATCTAAAAATTTAAGCTATCAGGTGGAGGGAGACTATATGTATATTAGGCCTATATAAATTCCGTTGACAAATGATATTGGATACTTTAACAGGTGCCTGTTCTTTACTTGTCTGACTGCCCTCGTATTGCCGTCACCAAAATTATTTGCAGGTCAGGCGGCTGCCGGTAGGAGATGGAATCTGGATAGCTCGTCATAAATTTCATGATTCTGAGTATGTTCTTGATTTTATAGTAGAGAGAAAGAAGGTTGAGGATTTGCGTTCTTCCATCAGAGACAATCGCTATAAGGATCAGAAATTCAAGCTTCTGGTACTTAGTTTCAGTTATTTAAATCATCAAGTAACTGTGCAAATACCTGGTTTTGAATTTTTAGCTGTGCAAATTGCATGTTATAATGTGGTTTACCTGTCTAATAATGTTGCTGATAGTCACCTGCAGAGTTGTCATTTCTTGTGTTGTTTTGATGGTCTTTTACCTAAGTTTTTCAACATGCAGTGTGAAGTTAAACTGTGTATTCCTTGTCTTATCTTGATTTGGTGACTTGGCAGTGTAGGCAAAGCATTCTTTCATGTTTTGACATGTAGAGGCAGTTGGGACAAAAAGATGCTGTCTGTTAAAGTATTCATAGGAGAAAAGCTTTTGCTGTTGATATTAGTATCAATAGTATGTAACGACAATGATAATTTTTCACCAAAGTTGATCAGCTGATGTGATTAAAATAAGCAGGAGAGCAAAGCTTAATAAGAGAACTTATGGTTCCCACACAATTTACTGATGTCCATTATAGGTTTGACCTATCATGTTTTTGTTCTGTTGGACAAAACTGATGAAATCCTAGCTTCAGAATCAGATTAGAATCCCATTAGCGTGCACTGTGTGTTAGCTTTTTGATGTGATCATTGATGATTAAGCTGACACTGGGTATTACAAATTTTTTAGAGGTGTGGGCTTAAGAAGTTGATTTACCTCGTGGAAGGTGATCCAAATCAGTGTGAAGCTGCCGAAAGCATCAAGACAGCGTAAGTTTCTCATCCTGGGTACCATACCTTGATTCTTTCTAGCCATTCTGTATTCAATTAATGAAATTATGGAATGTTAAAACAATGAAGACTATCATTTTTAAGCTGGCAATGGGTAGGGAAGGGTAGAGGCTAGAAAGTGGAAAGAAGAGAAGGATAGATTTTAAGAGAATGCATGATGAAGAAGACAAGGATAGACTAAGGAACAACAAAGCGGAGTAGAACGGTTGTGAAATGCCTCTTAGATTCCCTTCTTTTAATTTGTCGTTTTCTCAGAAGTTTCTAGGGCATGGATAGATGTAGTTTCCTTGCACTTTATTTAAAAATTGTGGATTCCTTTATATGCAGACGAGTTTGCAAGATGGATCATTCTCGAAGTGAGTGAAAAGTTCTGTAACATTGTCATTTGCCAGTTTCCTTGTGAAGTAAAATAATGCAGCTGGGGCACTTGATATGTGATTTTTCTGTATAATATATGTGAAATTTCTGTGCAACTGGTGTAATTGCTGGTTAGTGGATTTTCATTTTATGTAGGATGTTCTTTTTTAATGTGAACAAAAACATGATAGCAAGCTTTCCTACTGAAGGTTTCCTGTTCTTGTGTTGATAAACTTCTTGTCTGATCAGTTAATTATGAGTTTTTCTTAAACTGTAAGTAATTTTATCCCATGCAGTTGTTTCACGACAGAGATTCTGGAGGGTTTTGACGTGCAGAGAACAAGCGGTCTAGCTGATACACTTAAGAAGTATGGTCATCTAACTCAAGCAATTATTCATTATTACACATCACAGTTGCAAGATGACCAGTCCAAATGCACTGGGGTTTGCCCACCTTTCGATGATTTTATCAAAAGCTGCCAAGATGCGGAGAAAATGACTGTGAGTGATGTCTTTGCGATACAACTCATGCAGGTACTTGGTCTTTTCATAGTAAGGATAGATTTGGTCATATTTTAAAACTGTGAAACATTACTGGGGAAAATTTCTATTAACAATAAATGGAGATCTTTCTGTTGCTTAGGGGTTATGTTTAGGCTTTTTGATTGGATTTGTGTCTCTCTTTTCTTCTATCCAGTTATTACCTACTGGATAAATGTTGAGTTCTATGTCTAATTGCTGGAATTGTTGATAAAATCTTCCCCAATTGGATGATCAAATTATGTGAGATTGTGTGTGCAGGTTCCACAAGTGACTGAAGAAACTGCTATAGCTGTTATCGACATGTACCCAACACTTCTCTCTCTTGCCCGTGCCTATGCTCTTCTGGTGAGTGCTGATGTACGTGAAGTTATTCATATTCACATTGCAAATATATATTACATGATTTACAAGAATGGCAGCTCTCTCCAGCGTAAAACATAGTTTAGAAAGCACAGGTAGAAACTATATTAGCTTATATGACTGGAATAGGATATGATAGTTAAAAGGTCATAGTAACCATTGTAGGACTGAAGAAGCTTCTGAAGCCATTCCTACATTTCTTCAACACTTCTGGTTCCATGCATTGTATCCTGTTCTTGACACGTTTCCAATCAGTCTATCTCTTGCCCATGTCTATTTTGTCCAATGAGAGCACAGTCCTTGAATTTTTTTCATGATAGAGTTGCCTTCTCTAAATGCAGAACATGCATAGAGTGACATAGCAAAATTTGTAATCGAAGCAATGTTTTTGTCATGCAATTGAAACAGAACAGTATTTTGATATGTTTCTTTCACTGTAATCCTGATTCCTCATCTGTTCCATAATTGGGTAGGATGGCGACCTATGTGCTCAAGAGGAAATGCTAACGAAGCAGACCAACAATGTTGTCAACAAGCTTGCCAGTAAAAACATCTTCCGATTGGTGTGGGGTGATTGATTTCTGTTACCTCTTAAACCTTGACGATATGATGCTGGTCAAAAGATTTACGCATCTAACACTGAAAAAAAAAGAGGAAGATGTGAATGAAAAAAAACTCTGCATCGATGCTTGAGCATTAGGATGTGCACAGTAATATGATTTTGGCTTTCCAATATCAATCCAATGCTCTTGAGGGCAGGAATATGCCTACTTTGTTGGATGGTGATCAATTGAATGTTCGGTAACATGTGGCATAGCTGCTGGACATAGCATATCAAGAACTGGAACTTTTTGACTCAGTTTGACAACCTAGCATTTTAAAGATTTCACCTAGGACGGGAAACCTGTTGAAATCGAGAGATCTTACAGCTGAAGGCGAGACATCTACCTTCTATGTCTTATATGATTTAGTCAAATGCTAAAATGATGGCACGACTTTTTTGTAGCTAAATATGCGCTCGCTGAGTTTTGTTACAGAAGATTCATCTAAGGAACCCCTGTTCCAAGATTGATGGGTGCTCTGGAGCGCTCAGCTTGTTTTTTAACTTCTAAAGAATGAAAGAAGTCGAAACACGGCGGTAATCCATTTTGCATTTTTTTCATCTATCTGACTATAGTCAAACTCTTCACCTCGACTGTAAATTATTTTACATTACTTTGATTCAATTGTCGCAAACCCATGTCACCGCACACATATTATCCCCTAGAAAATGTCAGCGTCTTCCTCGCGATCCTTCCTAACCCGTGGGGCGAGACAAAATACGTACTTGATGCGACCAAGGAGCAAGCCGAATTGGGAGGACTGCAGTGAAAAGTAGCATCTAGAAAAATGGTGATGAAGTTGCGTCTTCGCCGCCCCTGGTCCATTCTAACTTTCTTGGGTTTTTCACTCTCGAAAGCTTGATGATACATGTCGGATGCTTGGTGGGGAAGGCGGCTCACCATCGCTGATTTTGCTAAACGACAATTCACTAAATGCCAAGGGAAAAGAAGAAAGGGGATCGTCTGGCTTGGAGCACACTACGTGAAAAAGCCCCTCCAGGAAGGATGTACCAGGGGCATTGCATGAACGTCCCTGTGCCCCTTTCCGTGAGCCAACAGCAAAAAAGAAGGTGCTCGTTACGTGTATAAGACGATGAGTTTTACTCTGTGTCGTCCTGGGCCACCATTTGCCTTTCCCTGCTTGGGTCCGACGATGGACTGGGGAGGCTTAGTGGGAGTTGCCAATCCCGTCATTTGGTGCTTAATTGATATCATGTATACTTTATATCCAAAAGGACATGAATCATATTTTGTTTAGTGTAATTTTACACAAACGGTGTATACTAGGGAAATTTGTCCAAAAAATTCGGGGACCTTTCAATTTAACTAATTTAGTACTTAACATTTTGACAATTATGAATGCTTACGAATTTTTAAATTTCTTTTCTTTACTTTTCATCTATGTTGTTCTTCTTCCCCAAAAGTCTAGCGAGGTTGGGCCATGGCTGGCGACCTTTGCCGATTGTGAGTAAGGCGAAGGTCATAGCCAGCTTGCACAACACTAGCGAGGGCTACCTAGTGATTGGCGAGGGCATCACGACACTTGCCTGTGGCAAGCAAGGGTCGTTGGCCATCACCAAGGCCCTGATGACCCACGCCAACCCTTCAAGGAAGAAGAACAATAAAAAAAAGTTTTTAAAAAAATGCATAATTTTTTTAAAAATTGAAAAATCATTTATGTCAATATCGGTTGTCAAAGTAAAATGACTATCCTTTATGTCATCAATTTCCAATCAAAATTGATCGTAAGGACTAAATTAATCAAGTTAAAAGGTTTAAGAATGAATTAGTCGTCATAATGGATTTAAAATTTTTTGGACAATTAGCCCACATATATTATATACGTAAACTTTCTTTATGGTTTTGCGATCTATTCTATGTCCACGCGTGTTTAACGATCCATTTCCTTGTTGAGCTTTCATTTGGGAGGGCTACATGTCTCTTCGGCACAAAAGAGAAACGATGCTCCTTGCTCTTAGAACATCCGTATCATCTTACAAGAATAAGGAATTTTCCCTACCCGTACAAACCAATGGTTCGTCGTTAGTTTCATGTGGATTATCTTCGTAACTTTTGATGTGATGAAGTGATCATCCTCAAAAGACGCCATCAGGTTGTCGCGTGGCATAGGATTCCCTTTGATTCGGTGTGTCGAAATAGACCTCGTTATTTGTCCATTTTTCTTCATAAACAAATGTTAGAACAATTTTATAATTCATAGCATTATCTTAATTTTTACCATATTCTTATGGTCCTTCTCCTTCCTTTCAAAGGTATAATCTTTATCGGCAGCTTGGTTAATTCGATCGTGGTAGCATCGAGCGAGTCTCATGTAAAATTCGTATGAGTTATAGTCATCTAGTAGAAGTTAATGACACGTTGTAGCAAATAAGTCGTGAAACATTTTGTTTATTAAGACTTGACTATCAATAATACATTCATTAACAAAATCATTCTCTAATTACATTTCATCATATCAGACAAATCATATGTCAAGATATACTCAAGCCACCAACATTACTCCATAAGAAAAGCCCGTTCTACCCATTTTATATATGCTACACGATGATTGATTTTGCCTATTACTGCGCCAATAAAATGGTGCTATAAAGTCTGTCTTTCGTCGAGATTGTCTTTATCTTTAGAGGGTGAAAACGGCTCCTCTAACTTTGTCCTCCCTAATTCTAACACTTCCTCATGGGGCCTTCCATTCATTCATTTTTCTTTCTATGATGACATCCTTATCATTTAACTTGACTCCAAGGACTAGCACTTAAAATATTTGCTTGACTGACTTAGAGATATTTGCTAACGATCCCTACAAAGCTACAAAATGCCATTCCTATGAAAACACCCTCACTAAGACATTGTTAGGACCGACATCTTACCGCTTAGGACAAGAAGTTAGCTTTCATGACGAGAGGACAAATCGTCTTTCTTAGTAACAAGCAAATCTAGGAAATTTCCAAAAGCAATGATGTCCTCTCGATTCACCTCTCCCTTTCAATGTTCAATTATTGTATCTTACTCTTTGGAATTACCTACCTAAGTTCACCAATCTCTCACCAACGAAGACCTTTAAAGTAATCAAACATAATATTTGGTCAAACATAGAGTTCAGACCATAAACAAGAAAAGAGAAAAAAGACCTAAACATCTTGATTAACTGCATACTAATTAACCTGCGTAGTTTTAAGGCATGTCTATTTGATTCTTTGTCTAAAGAGGGTTTACGTGATTCAGTGCTAGGATGAACAAAACCAGTCACTAGTTTGCTAACAAGGTTGCTTGCCTTTGGCAATTGGGAAAACCTGCCACATAAACTAAAATTGTCAGAGAATTCTCTACCCTTGCTTTATCATCTCTCTCTAGTTTGTATCCACTTTTGAGGGAGAGTGTGAAGCGAAGACAGATGCTTTCGTTTGTCCACATGCGAATTTGGCATATCTGAGTGGGGCGTAATTGTTGACCGATTTACAACAAGCAAGAAAACATGGCTTTTGTCTTCCCAACCCAAAGCCAGAAAGAAAAAAAGGGAGAGAGAAAAGTTTAGGGCTTTGGACGTTCGGAGAGAACAAAACAGAAGGATTAACCAGTCGTGTAAGAAGGAAATCTTGCCTCCATCAAAGAGGTATGCTCACATTTATTTGCTTGAAGGCAAGCAGAATCTTGTAGCTGAAATTGCACATGATGTATCAACAACAGAAAGGCTTGCTTGTGAAAGGTGAATAACTTGGTATGCACAAAGCAACGTTAGCACCCTATTTTTAGTGCTGAAGGCATGTTTGGCAACCAATAATGCCAACACCATGCCACCACCAAAAACCATAAGTCCTGTTTTCTTTTATTTACTTTTCCAAATTATAATGAAGATACCTAATCAAAAGTCCAGCATGCTACTGGCAACGCAGATGGTGGACTGGACATAAACATGAGTCCTTGCAGTACCGTCCACTAAGGAAACACATTGATTTGTTTAAGTAACCATGATGTGGTGTACCACTACTCTTAACCCAATATTAAAAGGCTTTCTTTTTGGGTTGCATATCCCAATATTCAAGATTATGTGGGCAACCTGTTGCTTGCTTCAGACAAATTGTTCATGGTTTTTTTTTTTTTTTAATATTTCTTTTTCCCTCTTGAAAGAATGTGCATAGGAATTCTCAGGAATGGAACTAACAAATTCCAAGAACCCTCCCACCCAAAAACTCCACCAGTAAAGTTGAAATGTTTTTATATCTACTTTTGGCTTGTTCCACAATCTCCTTGTCCCAATGTCCTCAGACTCCTAGCATCTAAAACTAAAAAGGAAGAAATAAAAACAAAGTACCAAGTGGATGGTCTCTTCTCACTTGCCTTTCGGAAAGAATCCAAATGCAGATTTTGGAGGGACTTGGGAGGCTTTCCTTGCAATCCCCACTATCCCCCACTAAGCAACAAGAAAAGGTGTTGTTTTGTTTTGTTATGACATGCTTGGATCAACAGTTTTCTTGAGAATAGCCCCAAATTCTGGCCAGCTTTTATTCTCATCCACTTCATGTCCAGACAAAGCTCTGCCTAGTGAGAGAGGGAGAGAACAAAACAATTTTTTGGAACAGACACAGGGAGAGAGAGGGAGGAGGAGGGGCTCTGGATTTCAGAAATTCCATATTCCTCTGGTCCTAACAAAAAACAACAAAACAATGACGACAAACACAACCTCGTGCTTTGTCGCCAACGCAGCCATGGAAAAGTTCTTCAAGACAAGAGCTTTTATCCCAATTGGCTCGCTCTGCAATAAAACCCTAGATGCTCAGAAGTTTTCTTGGAGTCTTTTCTGGGTTTGTGGCTCATCAACATTCCCAGCTCAGTGACGTATATCTGCTGCTCCGCTGGAGCACGGATTCAAGAAGCAAGCATCCAGCGGCATTTGATCCGGTAAGTCTTTTGATCCTGCTCATTTCTTTGAGTATGGCTTGGGGTTGATTTTTTTTTTTTTTAATAGAAAGAAGGGAGCATAGCATGTCCTTGAATATCTTAAGTAAATGATGTGGTTCATTTTTTCCTTTTGGGGAACGAGAGTAGTTGCTTTCTTGATCTTGGAAAGCTCAAACCACTTTAAGAACCAAGAGGTAGAAGTGCCCAATTGACTATATTGAGCAACAAATGGTGTGAATTGTTCAGGTCTCAGTGAGAAACCGGACAGCTACAGTAGAAGAGACTTCCATTTTAGCTGTTGTGTTCTTTATTGGCAATTAAATGAGGAAGTGTTTCATCGAGGAATCAATATATTTGTAACTCCAACCGTCTCAGTATAAGAGGTTGGAAGTTGATGAAGGTGGATGACTACCTTTTATTAATATGTTCTGTGAGTGGTGAGATGCTCACCATCATTTGGTAGGTCGTTTACTGTTGTTCATTTCTGGAGTTTACTATGACTGTTTTGCCTTTCTAGGTTGAGCTACTCACTGAAATTGAGTTCTGCAGTAAGGAGTCCTGGCTTGCATCTGTTCTCATGTCCTTCCTTTTTTTCCAAAGCAAAGGAACTTTGGTGTGACTGCTTGGGATTGACTTTTCTTGCACGATCTGATTTCGTTATAGTGGTGCAGGTGAGGTCATATATCCCCCATCACTTCAAGGTTCATCAATGACGGGTATGGTTCACGACGAGGGATCATCACCCGTAACTTCATCCCCACTTCAAATGTTTTCGTTGATGTCACTTTCTCCCGGCATAGGATCACCATACCCATTGCTCAGGGAAGTTAGTCCTGAAGACAGGGGTTTGTGGTTGATCCGTTATCTTATTGGCTGCGCTAACCATGTCGCTGCTGGTAGTGTAGATAATGCTAATATTTGCCTTGAGCAAATCTCCCATCATGCTTCTCCAGATGGCGATACTATGCAGCGAATCGCTGCTTACTTCACTGAAGCACTTGCTGACCGGATACTCAAAGGTTGGCCAGGCCTTCATAAAGCCCTTAATTCCACAAAAATATCCCCGGTGTCCGAGGAAATCCTTGTCAAACGATGGTTTTTTGAGCTTTGCCCCTTCTTGAAGCTCGCATATGTAATCACAAATCGGGCCATACTAGAAGCGATGGATGGGGAGAAGATGGTTCACATTATCGACCTCAACTCATTTGAGCCTGCCCAGTGGATCAATCTTCTTCAGTCACTAAGTGCTAGGCCAGAAGGCCCACCTCACTTGAGGATTACAGGTATCCATGAACAGAAAGAGGTTTTAGATCAAATGGCTCTTCGATTGAATGAAGAAGCTGAAAAATTGGATATCCCGTTTCAGTTCAATCCTGTTGTCTGCAAACTGGAAAATCTTGATCTAGAAAGTTTGCGCGTCAAGACTGGTGAAGCACTTGCAATTAGCTCTGTTCTCCAGCTGCATACCATCTTGGCAGCTGATGATGAGACGCAGCGGAGAACCTCGCCTTCTGCATCCAACAGTTCAAATTCTAGTCATCGACAGAGAGCTTTGCATATGAAGCAGCGCACTCTAGGAGAGTGGCTCGAGAAAGATGTGGTCAATCTATATTGCGCTAGTCCTGACTCAGCCTTGGTATCTTCACCAAAGATGGGGGGCTTTTTAAATTCTCTTTGGGGATTGTCGCCTAAGCTAATGGTGATTACCGAGCAAGAGTCAAACCATAATGGCACCTTAATGGAGAGATATGTGGAAGCATTGTATTTCTATGGTTCCCTGTTTGACTGTCTGGAGTCTACTGTTCCAAGAGCATCGGTAGAGCGACAAAAGGTTGAGAAGATGCTGTTCGGAGAGGAAATTAAAAATATCATTGCTTGCGAGGGCATTCAGAGGAAGGAGAGACATGAGAAGCTTGAAAAGTGGATTTTGAGGCTTGAGTTAGCTGGGTTTGCAAAGGTGTCCTTAAGTTACAATGGTTTGTTGCAGGCGGGGATGTTACTGCAGAACTATGGTTATGATGGGTACACCCTAAAAGAAGAGAATGGGTGCCTCCTCTTATGTTGGCACGACCGGCCCCTGTTTTCAGTTTCAGCCTGGAGATTTAGGAGGTAGGAAATAGTATCGTGTATCATGTGGGAGCTGTCTTCTTCTCTTTTCTCCTATTTTCCAATTTTCTTTCATATTTTGTATAAAGAAACTGAAGCTCTTCTTTCTCAGCACGTGCATAGTGAACCGACGGAGAGAATCCAATTTACTCATCTCTCTGCCATGACTGTTTTAAATTTAGTTTTCCCCTTTTGGTGGAATCTTTAACTTTTTCTGCCTCCTGGTTGCATCTAGCCTATATATAGGCTCATTTGGTTTTTGTTCATTTGAACATAGTCACTCGATTTTCTTCCTCTCTGTTTCATTTGGATCATGACAATACATGCTGAATCCTGTGCCCATCCTTGTCCTTGCTCCCCTACTTGTCTAGTGAACCTGTTCTTGGTAAATTTTGTTTTGTTAGATTATATCTTCAGCTTGTTTTATAATGTGCTAGGATGTGGCGTTATTTCTCTGATTAAGAAAAAGACACGGTGTTCCTGAAGAGTGCTATCTGCATTCTCATTGTTGCACTCTTTCCATGGGACCAAAACTTCCTGATAACACTCTCAGATGATTTATTATTGATCAGTCCTAAAGCCACTAGGTCTTCCAGCTTACACGACTTTTGAGTCTTAGGATGTCATAAACAGAAGATAAGCTAGTTTTTTTCTTCCAGGTGTGAAGGTATGCTTATGCTGGACTCTTATGTGATGATATGTTTTTGGGTTGGAAATGATTGAGAAATATGAGAAGTGTGATGAAGAAGAGTAAAAAGAAAGCTTTGGAGTAAGAAGTGGATGACATGCAGAATTTCATGTCTTTCAAGTGATTTATTCTGTTGAGCTGCTGCCATTTCGTTGGTTTTGGTAGAGTATATCTTGTACTCCCTATTCAAAGCGATCTCTTATTCGATAAATGAGATTAACTTCACTTTCAACTGAATAATAGACGAAGAAGGTCTTACTGTTGCCATTCCTTTTGCTGATATTGTGGCACCAGTCCCTACCTAGACAAAGTTATGACTTGGAAAAATGAAAGTAATGACATATTTTTTGTCCTTATCACAAAAAAGAATGAGCATTATTCTTATTTGGAGAGGACATATTCGTCCCATCAATGGGTCGGACCAATCTGGCTACCCTTGACTCCATCATCTAATCTCGGTTCTCACGTTTGCATTGTACTTCTGTTCAAGCAGCAAGCGCCACCGATAGGAGTTCGTTCCATGTATCTGGAAGTCCTGCAATACACCAGTGTGTGCAGTCCATAACGTGGAGACCACTGTAAGTGCTAGGATGTGCATCTTTCCTCAGCTGAGAAAGAGTGGTAATGTCCAGCAAATGAACAGGTTTTCTGATGCTACTTATCACTTCTTTCACCACGTATGCTGCAGCTGGCAACCCGGCTGGGTATATCGATCCAGTCATTGGTAGCTTCTCCTTCGAACAGTCCTTCACTCCTGGCTCGTGCCACTCTGTCCCGCTAAACTCATCAAATTGTTGAAGCAATCAGTACACATTTGACTCTTTGCTTTACTGAAGTTGGATTGAAAAGAAAAGAGCTTACTTGTAGTGAGAGGGTGAAATTCCCTGAAAGAAGACTCTAGTTTTAATCGTGTCTACATCCGAGTCCACCCACTTCGCCCACGTCATCAATGCTTTGCGAAATGCGACCATCCGATCCATGTCTCTGTATGTGCGATCACCTTCTTGAATGTAATCCCATCTGCAGGTGACCAGAAAGAAGGAGGTCTGTTTATGCATCTTTCATCCAGTAGAAGACAGCACAGCTTCTATAGAAAATACAACGTACTGCTGCTTATCTCCTCTCCGGTACCACCATTGCCAAGTATTGAAGATCAACACATCCATGTCCTTCCATAAACCACCGTTCTTAAGCGAATCTAGCTTCAAAACTCTACCGATGCTTTCCACTTCAATGTCGACCAGGTATACAGAGTGAAATAGCATTACGGATACTCCATAGTCCTGCACGATGGTATTGTCATAAGATCAATGAACTCATTCACTTCTTACTCATTGCATGTTGTCCATTATTAAGCTAATCATCCAGACATTTTTATCTAATTCTTTGAGGAAGTAAAATTTTTCCAATCACCTGAAACGTGACTGTAGAAATTGAGCCCTCCGTCTCCTGCAAGATACTGGAATTCGGTGCGCCGGCATGAAGCAAGCATATCAAAGATTGCCAGTTGTTTAGGCTTAAGGAGTCTCCAATGTACATAATCTTCTTGCCCTGAAACCTTCTTAGGAAACCTTGAGCATCGAATCTGCAACATCATCCAGAAACACGTATTTCATCGACAACATCGGATGCATACGCTATGGAAAATTCTGCATAACCATCCATTGGTATCGCCTTCATTGCCTCCAGATTTCACGAGTTTGTAGAAAGTCATCGTGTTGAGCAAAGACACAAAATTTACCAAGAGGCAGTACCAACTTTCTTCTGACAATCATTGCCCAACTAACATGAACCGAAAAATATTCGATGCCGATAGAAGAAAGGAACCAGGTGGTTCGCAACTTTGAAGAGGCTCTTCCTCTTCTCTCGTTGGACCCAGTTTCACCGTACACCACCGTTAGGTCTCAAAAAGATATCAGTACCTTTTTGACTCCTGTCCACTCCTAAAGTCCAACCGCTAAATTAAAAGTTGTCACGGGGTGGCAAACGCTACATATAATAACGTTGGCGGTCAGGAAAAGGTTAGAACTTTTCAAAGTTCCCATCTTTTCGTGAGCAGCAAGATTGACACCCACTAGCCTATGAATATTCTGAATTATGGTGTGAACCCGACGACGACATGAGACGAACGACGCATGGACACGCCTGCGCGCAAACACAGAGAGAGAGAGAGAGAGAGAGGTGTACCTAGGCAAGTCACAGCCTTTGGGCTGCCATCTGTACTTAAGGTAGAGCCGATCGGGTCGGCCGTACTTGAAGCAGTCGAACTCCTTGCGAACGAAAGGGCAGGCCGAGGGGTCATACAGAGGGTAAGAAGGGTCATCTGCCCAACTCCCTTCATACACGTTACAGTTCTCCTCCGGCTCTTGTTTCTTACCCTTCACTCCAGTTGCACTCTCGCCCTGCAGTAGACCTGCTTCTGCAGAACTAACACACGAGTCGAGTGCCAGAGAAATGGCAACCAAGATAGCCAACACAATTCTCTGACACCCTGGAGCCATCTCTGTCTCTGCACTGAATCTTGACTGCACTCTTCACTCTTCACTTGAGAGAGAGAGAGAGAGAGAGAGAGAGAGATTGTTTTCCAAATCAATATACGTGCATTGCATAAGGAGAGGAGGAAGTTTGATTGGGGGCGTTGGTAATATAATTGGCTTGAGCCAATGGCAGAGTGTGTGATTAATGAAGTTAACCAAAGAGAAAAAAGATGCCAAAAAAGTGGCCCTTTGGCCTGAACCGATGGCAGATTGTGTGATGAACTGGAGAGAACAGAAGTAGATAAGTTGACGATAGAGTTGGCTTTATTGGGCTGGAATGCATATATTTAGAGAGCTGCCTAATTGGGTCACCGATCACATCGCAAGAAACTACCTTTCCGGCGCAGGGACAGAAATATTTGGCCCCTTATATTTTTTCGTTTCCTGGAAAATGAGAAAATCACGGGAAGACTTTCAGTACAGAGACGTGGGCATTGAGAGAACCAGATCTCTGAAACACACTCAAAGAAACAGAGCACGAGAGGGTAGACTGTACCAAATCGATTAGTTACGGATCCATGTCGTGCATTTTGCAAATCTGGGGTCTCTTCACATGCGAGACACGTGACAAACAACTCATCCGAGGAAAAGGAGCCGCCTCGGAAATTTCTTATCGGATTCCATCTTGCATCATGCATGTCATGTCACAGAGACAGAGACAGATACAGACAGAGACAGAACCAGAGACAGAGAGATGGTTTTGGGATGCTTGCGTTTGCGGGGAGAGAAACAAAAGAGGCTTCGGATTTGTCTTGCATGGAACTTGAAGACACAAGAATGGACATGGAGCAATCTCTGGAATCACCCGTGAGACAGAGTACCCATCATTTGTTTATCCATTTTCCTTCCTCTTGATACTTTCCCTCCATCTTGCCAAAAGTTCCGAAGCCCCACTTCAGCTCTGATGATTGTAGTGGGAAAGCGATTCCATCATATGCAACCACTCATCAAGTAAGAAGCAAAATCTTGCAATGGAATCATGTCGTGGAGTCAAGATCGTGATGAAGACAATAATGGTAATGACCAGATGGTGACAACCGAGCAACGGCTAAAAAATTAAACGGAAAACAATTTGCAGCAGAAAGATCCAGATGTAGTACAAAAGACTTCGGTAACATGTGACATAGACTTTTTATCCAATGATGACAAGTAGAAGAAAGAAGTTTGTAACTATTCGGCATCTCACATTTTAATTTCCATACTAACTCTAAGCACATTTCAATTTCGATTTTTTCCCAAGACTTTTCAATACAATTATAATCAAGCAAATATATGATTAGACAAGTAGCAAAAAGGATAGGTAACTTAAAAAGCCAACACAATTTCATGTCATTCTTATAAACCCCTCTTGGATTCTGGAATTTTAAATCTAATTTTTCTCTTCTTTCAATAAGCTAATCCGATTTTCTAAAGATTAAAAAAAAAAGATGCTCTCTTTTTTTGTTAATTTTTTTTTTATGTGCACACATGAATTTTGCTAGTATATTAAAAAAAGTTGCTCTTGCTCTCTTTCTTTAGAATTCTCGCCCTGGTACAGGTACTTTTATAAGCTTTGAAATTTCTAGGACCGCATCTGCAGTGCGTCATTTCTTTAATAAGGTTGGTAACTCAACCACTCTTCTCAATTTAACTAATTAAATTCACCGATAGCAATATAATAGAGTAACATTAATACCTACTACCCAAATTGAAATCAATGTGCAATCCCAACATAGTCTATTTATCAGGCTAATAAGAAAATAATTAAGCAAGAATTTCATAATGTCATCCATAGCAAGCAAGGCTTGACATGCTATCATTTTCTCAAATAAGGGGTTAAAGTAGACCTTATTTCAAATAAGAATTTGAATTGTTATTATTTTCTCAAATAAAGGCCTGAAATTAATCTTATTTTAAATGTTAGTAAGGGCCGACAAAGGCTTGCTAGCCCTCCCCAAATTTGGTGAGGGTTGGCCTCGCCTGGGGCAGATGAGAGCTTGAGATCATCCTAAGGAAGGCCACCTTCGTGGCCATCTATAAGGTTGGCCCTCGCCAGATTTGGGCAAAGGTCGTCAAGCCCTGATTGGGCCCAGGCGAGGCCAATCCTCGCCGGATTTGGTGAAGGTGGCCTTGCATGTGGCCAGTGAGGGCTAGTAGGCCCTTGTTGGCCCTTACTAGTGGTTAGCGAGGGTCTCCCAGCCCTTGCCGGCAACTAATGTCCCTTACAAAAAAAAAAAAGTGAAAAAAAGGAAAGAAAAGAAAAGAAGAAAAAATATTTTAAGTTTAAAATTGTAATTAGATAATAACATCCTTAGCCGGTCGGAATAATTAACTGGTCGAAAATAAGTTAGGTTAGGTTCTTATTTGAAATAATTATAGCCATTTCAATTCCTTATTTAATACAAAGTCCTCTTGGGGCTCTTATTTGAAAAAATAATAGCACTTCAAGCCTTCATCTTTATTTAGGTTGATAACTCAATCACTCGTCACAATTGAACTAATTAAATTCACCAATCGCAATATAATATGGTAACATTCATACGTACTATCCAGATCGGAATCAATGTGCAGTCCCAACATAGTCTTTTTATTAGGCTAATCAGAAAATAATTAATCAAGAATTTCCTAATGTCATCCACGGAAAGCAGGTCTTTTCCTTCATTATCTCCACTAGTGCACAAGAACGAGGCAAGAAACTGCTTATCAGTATTAACATTAAAAGGCTGTCGATGAAACGGTGAAGATGTTGGTGAACATCCGAGTTCTCATAGTGAACTTCTAATTAGTCCTAATGTTGACAATTCCCAAAAAAAGAAAAAGAAAAATCAAATGGCGATTTTTAGAGGCGAGGCAAATTCGAGATTAAAAATAAAGTTTTTCTATATTTCGTTAAACAAGTACGAGGCCGAATTTGGATTGGGGCCCAAATTGGGAGCTTTTTTTCTTTTAGGGGATTTAGCCAAAAAATATAAAGAATAGTTACTTAACTTCCCCAACTTTGGCACCGTCACGCAATAGCTTTTGAACTATAAAAAGTTACAGATTACCCCACCTCAAACTTTGGCATCGATTCCCACCAAAAGAGAAAAATAAAAATGGAAAAACTTTGGCTATGAAAAGTTACAGATTGGGCCTTTGAACTTCAAGTCTTATTGCAGTCGCTAGTCGTTCCGTTTGCATGATGTTGAATGACACCTGAAAATGGATTAACTCATTTTATTTTCCAAAAAAAAAAATTGTCCGGTAAAGTTTCCTCAACTTCATCAACCATGTGCGTTGACAACTGGATATTAGCCCACAAATTAAGCATTCTTTTAACAAAAATAATAAATGCAAAATAGATTTTTTTTTTTTTTAAAGGACCAATTCAGATCCATTACATCAGCCCATCTCGTGCGGCCCGGACCACTCGAATCGGTCCGTCAGACCCAGCTCGTTCGGTTTTGTCATTTTCAGTTCCTCAGAAATCGAACTCCACTCGCCATTTCCATTCGTCATCGTCATCTTCATCTGCGGTTGAGCCGTGTCCAGAGCTTCAAGTGCTGCTGTTCGCTCTGAGCAGAGGTACGATTACTTCAAAGGTCACGGTTTTTGTAAATGTAAAGGAATAGCTACGGATATAAGGCTGTGATTATTCGGAAATCGACATTGAACGAGTCCTACTTGGATGATCTGGGAGTCCAATCTTCGTTGGTTGAGGTGTTCTGGAATTATTCTCGCTTCCAGTTTGATACGCGAGTCCTCTGGCCGAGACGCACTCCACCTGTTTGATAAATTGCCTGAACCGAAGTTTGGATAGCACGGTCCCCGACTTTTGATTTGATCCGATGTATTTCATGTGATGGGAGTTTTTTTTCATCGATAGTGAAGAGTTGTCTTCCTCCTATCCTGTTATTGCCGATGCTAAATCGAAGTGTGCTTTCGCTAAGTGTTTTGTGAACATTACCGCCATGTCCTGTTAAAATTTTATAAAATGTTTGCTTTCCTTTTGTAGATGGAGCATGAAATTGCTGAAGAGCTCTATTCTGAGAGTTTGCGATTGTCACGACTAGAATTAAGTCCTAGTTCCACTGCCCATAATGACCACCAACTTCTTGGTAAGAGGTGTTTGTAGCTGTTAGTCAGTTTGGTGTAAATATATGTTTGCATTACCTTCATCAGTTCATTTCTAATTTCTTAAAAGTATCACGTCCCTTTGTAGGCCTTTTGTCTGGATCAAGGCTTGAAAGATCGATTTTTAGAAGTATGAGTCTTTATATGTTTTGCTTCAGGTAATGATGAGACTGATTTGTTGGACAAAGATGGATCAGCATGGGATGATTCGGATGAGGTATTCGGTGAATCATCTGACTTGGACAGAGAGTGGCAAAGGAGGCACGATCAATTTTACACAGTAATATGGAATTTTGAATTTGTAAGTTCTTGTGTTTCTTTTTCTTGGATGAGAATAATCTTCATCTGTTGAATGCTAGATCGGTTATCGTGATGGAGTAATAGCCGGAAAAGAGGCTTCTGCACAAGAGGGATTCAATATTGGTTTTAAGCAATCAGTGCCCATCGGATACAACTGGGGTCTTGTTAAAGGTGCCACCAGGTAAAAGAAAAGAGTTACGAAAATTGATGATGAGATATTTTTAGATTGCATTAAGATTTGTTTTGACTAGCTACATTCTGGGACATCGATCATTGACGTGTGAAATTTTTGTATTGACCATCTGCAACACCTATCAAGTGCATTCGCTTGCCTTCCTGATGAGTTGAAAGAGAGGCTAGTGGAAGATCAAGGACACAGGGAGAAGTTTCAAGACTTGTATAAGTCTGTTAATTCCTCTCTACACCGGATGCTCTCAAATTATTTAGTGATGAAATCATGTCTGACAAAACAACACAACAAAGTAAAGCAGCAGAAGCTAGTGGCCTTACTGCGGGTTCCCGGGTGCAAAGTTCGGAACCCAGTTGCTTGGGAAGTTATTTTGCTGAACTAAGATCACTCCTTATTGAGTGTCCTGCAATCGACGTTCGATTAGATATGTCTCCCTAGCTTGTTGGGGATAGCTTTCTCAGTGATGTGTTCCTTTTGTACCTTTACAAGGATTTATATTATAGGTAATTAGGTAATTAGGAAATATTGTTTATATTACCAGCAACTACACTGTAATTTTTTGTAAGTTGTTGACCATTGACGGTCTACATGCCATTGTGTGAGAATTTTGGCTGTACATTCTTTCCAAGAGACACGACTAGTTTGCAGAAGATAATAGTTCGCAGGCTTTATTAATTGATATTAGGGTGGTATTCCGCCTGTGACTAGTAATGGATATTTCACGAACTTCTTCCATCTTGAAGAAGACTAAAGAAAGAAACTGCTCTACAGGCAACAGTAACAGTCCGCATGCCTGTGCAGAGGCTCGGTATTGATTCCCAGGTGATGAGAGCACCTCATGTAGAGCTGATCTTTCTGAGTTGCTTGTATGGTCGATGATGGGCTAAATCTGGTCATCGATTCCTAAAACATAAAGTGACATTGCCCTTTTAAAATCTTGTATGAAGTCAAATTAGCTATGTGTATATTCTCTTTTCATTGGGAGTATAGCTATCAAGATGCAAATTTTCAACATAGTGTTTCCTGTCAGTGACACGAAGTCCTTGTCTGTTGTTCAGTACCGAGGTTTTTGTAACTGTAAGCGAATGCAAAACAACTGTCAGACCAATTTAGAATATATCCACGACCTTGCGATGCATTTTTTCAGACAAATATTAACTAGACAAGTCACGAGAGTTTGGAGCTAAGTGCCCCTACAACTGAGGCTACATGGATACACATTCAAAAGATTTTTTTTTTTCCTGGTCGAACAAAAGGAAACTCAAACTCCATATATTGCACTGGCAGTGCCTATGCAGTAATAAGCTTAACACTCAATAGTTTTTTTTGTTTTTTGTTTTTGGCCACCTAGTAGACAGTCTTAGTTTGCCTGCCTTCGGAGCAGTTCAATGTTTGTCCCATGATCCTTTCCCCAAGCTGCCTGATCCAAAATGTTAGAGCCGAACAAGTTATGCTCTGTCAAGCGTGCGGTGCCCGCCAAACCTCTCAATCTGCTTGAAATGCGCGCTGCTGCTTATAACCTGCGGCAGGATATTAGGGATAGAGATGAATTAGAAGGATATTTCTGGAAGTGGGAAACAAGTAGAAGGAACATTCGGAGGTTTTTACCTTGCTTTAGGGATCTTATTCAGCTGCAAGTTTGAATGGGCCTTGCATGAGGTGAGCTTGCTGAAGTGCTTTGGACATGGGTTTCATACTTTGAAGTTGGCATGACTTTCTCAAAAGCCTCGACCAGAAGTGCTACCTTTCTCTTCCTAGCAGGAGCTAGCTTTGTTACGGTTTGTCTGAGTGCATAGTCGATCATCCATTCCTCTGAATTTTTCTTGTCATCCATCATCTGATGCCTCAAATCAACTCTTTCAGTGTCTGGCTCAGGAGGCAGTGGCAGAAAGTTCGGTTCTTTTGGCATAAAATCTCGTAAGTCCTCGGTTGACTCACTGGATCTTTTACATCTGATCGTGCCCTTCAAACAGAAATCAATGGGTTCTTCATCATGATTGCTCTTCAACCTGGTATATATCCTTGTCGACTTCGTCTTAGTGGAGCTGTCCTCTTCAAGGATTGAATCTGCTGAATCTGTCTCTGTAGTTTTCTCCCGTCCCATTTCGTCAGGTTCTCCACCAGAATATTCATCTTGGTAAGATCTTTTAGTTCTTGGATCTTCCTGCTCCTCAGAATCATCCACCGCAAGTGTTGGAGCGTCATCATCAGCTTTGCAGGAATGTTTGGATGGTTGGGCAGGAATCAGGATTGTAGCCTCCGACTCAGATTCATTATTATCCCCTGTTTCTTTTGTTGTCTCTCCAACATCATTGTGAATGATTTCCTCGTCGAGGCTGCTTTCCTTGGTGGTAAGATCCGTATGAACTTGTGCCTCCTCATCTTCTGTCAAACCTGGACAAGCATCAAACTCGGACGCTTGGGAAACTTCGGTATTCCTCTGATCATATGGGGCATCCCCTATCATGTCCAAGCTGTTGGATCCATCGCTGACAGCATTCAAAAGAACATTGGCATTGGTATTGTCAGCACCAGGAATGTTTTCTTCTTCATCCTCCTTAAAGGATGACTTTACTTCCGCGATGACCTCCTCTATTGAAGGCGGTCCACTTCCATTTAGGCTTTTCACTTCTTCAAATTCATCCTCTTTGGATGAATCATCGCTGTAGCTTGAGTAATCAAAGATGTGGCTGGGTTCAGAATCCTGCGGTGCCTCATCTGTGCCTTCTACTTCCATACCAAGGCTTGGCATTTGGACCTCAAAGCTTGCATGCTTTCCTTCCTTCAGTAGTTGATCATCGGAAATGTCCTTCCAATTGCTGTCCATATTCTCACAAGCGACAGCATCTATCTTGTGCAAAGTAGGATCTTCTATTTCTGATATATACTCATAATCTGAACATGATAGATTATCCTCTTCTGTTGAGTAGGTCGTTTCTCCATCAAGCTCTGAATGAGCATATTCTCCTGCATCCCACTCCATTTCCGAATCTTCTGAACAGGACTCCAGGAGTTTGACACTTTCTTCGCATAAGCTCTCACCTTCGACCATTTTGTCACTCTCATCCATACGTCCTTCAAGGTTTTGCTTAAGATCATCTTCGCAACATGAGGATGCATCAGATAGTCTCTTATCACTGTGCTCATCACCTGCACATTCTTCCTTTTCTTTATCTGCACTTAACCTAAAAGTCACGGTTTCTTCATCTTTGCTTCCCCTCTCTAACTCAACCATATCTTCCTTAATATCATCGACACTTCCAATGGAACCAGAGTTCTCATCTTCATTTTTAGCATAAATTTCCACAAAAAATTCCAGTCCAATTTTTTCCTCCTCACTGGCAGCTTTACTATCAACACACCCATCATTTGGGCTTAGAGGCACTACTTTTGCATTCTTTTGGGTCTTCATCAATCGCCTCCGTGCCGAAAGGAAGCACTTGAGAGGAGGCGATCGAGCATGGTGATGGCCATTGAGAGAGCAATAAGTGTAATGACAGACCTTCATCACTGAAGTTCCCTCTGCTTCGGTTCCGCCAGGATTAAGCATGAGGTATTCAGGAAACTTCGACTCCTTCAGAGTCGAAGAACAGGTAGCTTTCTGTGCATCCATGTCTGCACAGAGAACTACTTTGGAACACCTTTTGACTGATGACCTTGCAGGCTTAAAACTAGGGGTCTTTGTTAGAGTCCTGACGAGTTTCAAACTCGATGACCTTTTTAGGTTCTCTGGGGATGTATTACCAGAGGAAGCAGGGGTTGGTTTTGAAGCACTAGAAGTCCTTCTATGCAGATTCTTAGTATCAGAACCAGTTTTAGTTGTCTGCGAGGTTACCTGAGAGCATTCCTTTCTCGCAACTGAACAGCTGGTGGACTTCATATAGTTAGGCACAGCACCCTTTAGCTTGACAGGAGACTGCTTCTGCGGAGTTGCTGGAGACATCTGAACGTCGCGGGGCGGCGGTCTTCCAGGTTGCGGGACTTCCTTCCTGAAGAGAGATGATCTCGAGCCGTCGAAGCTGGAGAGCTTCATCGATCTTGACCTCTTCATCTTCTTTTTCAGGTCAGTCCCTCTGGTTTTGCCATCGTGGTTCTGATGAGAAGAGGGTATGAGGGTCGCCGATAGCTTCTCGGACTTTATTTGATCAGCTTGGATTCCAAGCTTATTGGCAACCTTTCTTTGGACCATCTTTGAAGGAAAAGAAAACCACCAGGACGGACAAACCAGAGGGAATAAGAAAACGAGAGTTCTTTACTTTGGTACCAGGGAGGCGAAGCTTCCCAAAACAAAGCCAAAGGCAAGTTTTCGCATTGGAATCCCAGGAAACCAAACAAGGAAAAGATTCCTTGTGGTTAAGCTTAGCGTCTTGAGGTGGGTTGGCCCTTATGTGTTCTTTCTGGGAGCAATGCTTGGTGGATTTGAATGGGGTTGAGATAGCAGCCTGATGCTGACATGCACTAACGTACAGTTGGGTCGCTATTGGGACCCTTTCAACAAGGGCATCTTTTGGATTCAATTGCTTTTGGCTATGTCCGTGTGCCCCGGGAAATCTGCAAAATGGCACTCACTCTGTTTCTTAATTCTCAACGTGATCTTTCCGTATCGGTGGGGTTCACCTTACAGAGGCCCTAGACTAATCCATGTCCTCATAATTACGTGTTTGGCCCCCCCAACTCCACAGAAAAAGACTGTAGAGAGCGGTTTGAACCCTGCATCACGCATGAAATAGTTCTAGAGTACTCCTATGGTCCACTGGGTATTATTAAATGTTGCAATTAGGTCTGAGTATGGTAGTTTGAAACCTTCATTTTCAGTAGGTACAGCCCACAGGGCTTATCATGCTGCGATCACATCAGATGCTCTTTATTTCTTGAACATCAGTTCAACCAACATAGATCCTTCTGAGCACGTAAAACCCATTGGTCTTGACATCAGTCTTGAACAGGGGAAGGATGAAAATGCCTAGTCTTGATACTGCATATGCTTAAAAAAGACTGGCAAAGCTTCTCTCTTTTTGATTTGATGCGAATATTGTCACTGTTGAATGGGGAAGCCGGAGGCGTAAGCAACTGGGTGGGCGGCAATTTCCAAAAAGAAAAGTGGGGCGGGGGCGGTGGTGGTGGTGGTTGTCGGCGATGGTGGGATCCACCGTGAGAAAGCTCCAAATCCAGACAGACGCTCCTCTTCCCTGCTCTCTGCAACCTGTTTTTTCAACTTTCATCGCCGCTAAAAGGCTGAGCAACAGCAAAGATTAAGAAAATTCAAGTTGACCCACGCTTCCTTTTTTCAATTTCAATTTTCCTCATCAAGAACGCTCGCCGGCCCGAGACCCCATCTTTCAAAACGATTTTTCATTAGTTTAGACCATTGAAATTGAACATTTCGCTATCTCTTCTCAACGAACTTGGTCCCATTTTTTCTTCCCATCACATCTTGGACGCCGACCTTTCCAATCCCATCCTTTTACGGTTCAATTCGAGAATTCTTTGTGGTTGATCTGAAAGTAGCTCCATAAACTATGCGGTATTTAGAAAAATTCGCATGCACCGTTAGTAAGAAACGGAATAACAATACGTAATGTTTCGAGTTCGTACGCGTAACCTTCGATACTAGTCGATCTATATTTAATTACCGAAAAAAATACGATCTTGAATTCAGCTTAAATGCAACGCTGCCCCCCCGAATCCGCTTCTCTTTCCTCCTATCATATTCAACAAAACAAGCTTTCTTCTCATTGGGAATTCCTCGTCACTTCACGAAAGAGCAGAAAGAAACCATCTTTAGTGATGTAATGGACACGTATAGCAATGGGAATTCGTCAAATTCCTTGATTTCAAAACCGGTGTGCTCATCGTATCCGTTCGTATACATGTCCCACGGAGTAGATTAGATATTGCTTATCTTCCTTTGCTTTTCCAGCCGACACTTGAAGCATCTCCCTCTGCCTTTCGGTGACGCTCTCGTGCTTTGAACGCCCTCCTTTGCCGCACGCGTGTAATCTTCAACTTTCTTTCCCACTGATATCAAAGGCTGGAGCTGATGGAAGCACCAGGCATGGTTAAGTTGTTGCTCAAGAACTTGTTAATTTTTCTTATTTTAACTGGAGAAGAGATTCTTATGCCCTGCTTAATCTTAATCCTGTCCTTTTTGGGGGGACCATATTCACTTTGGGAGCTTTATGGATGCTTATATCATTTCGTGGTCTTTGGGCCGTGAATAGGAAATCGGGTTTGGGTTGATATGATTTTTCGGAAGACTGCACGACATCAATGAAGGGTTGATTTCCAAGGTTTTTCTTAATGATAAGATTAGGGAATGTCAAAGTAATTGCTAGAATAGACTTAACCAAATATTGTCTGGTATTAGTACTATGATTATACGTTTGTGTTTTACAGGCTATACGTGCTTGCCTGCGTTACGTGGTCTTGCCGGGCTTGTATATCGGGCCTTCAGGTCGGCCGTTTTGTACATTTTGGGCTTTGCATAATCTTGTGTATGTCCACGTATAGCATACGCTTCATGTTTGATGTGCATATAAATACACATTCACAAGATTAAAGCACATCTCACCACCGAGGTGGTTGGCTTAATGGTGAAGGTCACCTGTCTTCCACATGTCCTGAGCGACCCTATAAACGGATCGTGCTGCCTTGCCTAAACACAACATACCTCATTTAAAGAGACTTAGGGTGTGTTTGGAAGGCTTTTGGGAAAAGCCTTGGGGAAAATGCAAAGGCCTTTGAGTTAAAGGATTTTTCAAAATACAAACTGTGTTTAGTAAATTGTACTTTGAAAGACCATTGTGAAGTACATTTGAGTAAAATAGTCTATGGAAACATTACATTTACAAAGGACTTTGGTGATTAATAAAAAAAAAGAAAAAAATTATAAAAAAAAAATAAAAGAATCACCGGTGAGGTAGGTGGTCGCTAGTGGCCTCAAGCAACCCCCGGAGACGACCGGCGAGGGCCACCTAGGGTTGAGCGACCTCCGGTGAGGGTCGCCTAGGGTCGAACGACCCAGGCGGCCCTTCACGGAGGTCGCCTGACCTAGATTTGGGTCCACCAGAGGTCGCAAGACCTTTGCGTCGCAGGACCTTGCGGCGACCCAAACCTAGGTCGCCGGAGGTCGGGCGACCTCGCGGCGATCGGTGTGACCTAGATCTAGTTGCCGGAGGTTGTGTGACCTCGCGGCGACTAGATCTGGGTCGCGCCGATTCGTCGTGAGGTCGCGTGACCTCTGGCGACCCAGTCTGGGTCGCACTTGAGGTCGCGTGACCCTAGAGCTGGGTCGCGGCGACGCGACTTGCGCGTGGTCACCAAGACTCGCGAGCGGTGGCCGTGACTTGCCGGGGTCGCGCGACTCGCTGGTGACGGTCGCCGTGACCTCGCCGACCTTAGCCGTGATCTCGCCAGCCTCTCAAGCTCGTCTTTGATAAGTCACGCCGCCGGAGAAGAAGATGAACAGTGACATGAGGCATTTCGAGAATGCTTAAAAGCAAGGCCTGGGGCCCTGGCAGAACTTTCGGCGCTTGTAAATCCATTTCTTTCGATGTCCTTGAAAAGTAGTTAGCAAACATCTTCATTTTGGCCCAAAGGCCTTTAGCCTCCCAAAGCCCCATGGAAAGCAGTTCCCAAACGCACCCTTACTATATGTTAGGATTTTGATGGGCTGTGATGATGAGCTCGCCAATTTCCAACACTTTCTACCAAAAAAGTTTTATGGAGTAATTATGACTCAAACTTTAAATTTCATACCTTTTAATTTATCAAAAGGAACACTTTAAATTTGTTTTTGCCGTGACACTTGTCCACTCATGAATTAGGTTTGGTGCAGTAAACAAATAAGATTTCTTTCTTTCTTTCCTCCTCTTTTCTTTAATACAAAATTTTTATATTAAAAAATTTTGGAATAACTTTTGGCATAAAAAGTATATGTCATATATTTCATTCCTTTTATTGTATAACTTCAGCTGATTTCCATCCCAAAACAAATTCTGGGAGAGGGGACGGGGACTTTGCTTGCCCTCTTCCGTGGCTGAGCATTATATAGAGATGGCAAAGAGAGCCGGAGCCAAAACACTAATCACGACTACACTTAATATTACATGGGTGCTGATAGTACATGATAGTTGACCTTTATTACAGAAGTCATTGCAGGTCAAAACAAAGATCAGGAAATGTGCGAATGGTAAAAGAAAACGATTCGAATTCATCTTCAACAAGGGGGGCAGAAGCAAAGGCCTCATAAATACCCTTAGCCATGCTGAGATCCAGTGCACCGAGTTGGTCCTTGATCCATACCTGATGATACAACCCACCAAGATCCAAGTAACAGCAATTGAGGCAGGATGCAGCATGGTATGCACAGTGCATAAGTCCCGAATTGATCATCTGAAGACTCGGAGAGTGTGATTCGAACATGTGAAACCCCCATCTACCACGAGATTAAGCCCGCTCACGTACCTCGCGTCGTCACTGGCCAGAAAGAGGACCGCGTTTGCCACATCGCCCGTTGTCAGCTCGACTCCCTCCAAGTTGGCATTCCTAGCGACGAAGGAGCGAAAGCCCATCATGGCATCTTCAGTTCGCTCCTCCTCGTGCAAATGAGCCATGGCCAGGCCTGTCGCAACTGCATAGGGAGAGACGCAGTTCACGCGTATCCCATGCTTTCCCAGCTCGGCCGCGACATTTTGGGTCAGCCCCACAACGGCATGCTTGGACCCGGTGTACGCATGTGGGCCCAAGCCCCCCATGACACTAGAAACACTGCTCATAGAAATTATGACACCACTCTTCCGCGGGATCATAATACGGGCGGCATGCTTCATTCCGATGAAAACCCCTTTCACATTTAAATCGAACACCTTCTCGAAATCGGACAATTCTACATTACGGATGTCTGAACATGGCGGGCCAGATATCCCAGCATTGTTGACCATCACATTGAGCATACCGAATTTACTGACTGTTTCATCGATTGCACGGCGAACATCATCTTCGAGGGTGACATCACAGTGCACATAGGAAACACTAGGTTCCCCACCAAGAGATTCCAGGACCTGATGACCCAGGTTATCTTGCACGTCAGCAATACAAACCTTCGCACCATGCTTGTGGAATAGGCGCACAATGCTCTCTCCAATTCCAGTTGCTCCACCAGTGACCAAGGCAACCTTCCCTTGTAATCTGAGAATGTAAAGGCATCAGTAGTGAAGCAAAACAGTGTCGACTCCTGTTCAGTTAAGGGGACCAAGGAAACAGAAGTGCAAAATGAGAGAAAGGACCTTTCAAAGTACAGCTAAACATCAGAAAAGGAGAATAGGTTTCCCATCTACATGAATCCCAAACGAGCGATAGGATTCAACTACATGAATTATAAATGAGATACGGTTGCCTTTAAGGACTTTGAGGCAAGAATCGATGGAGGAGACAAGATCATCTCTTTTCTACTGTTACTGGAAGATACAGGGAAAGCAATCTGGCCTTGATTCTTGATTTTTGGCAATAGTAGCATGAAACATGATATGTTTATTGACCTTGCAGAGAAAATCGCAACCAATTGATTAACCGTTCAACACATGGCAAATGTAAATTTATGGAGTTGATGTGCAACGCTTTACTCCTACATGACATCTTAGCACCCAGAACAGAAGGCGGAAAGTAGGAAATGTGGGTAGGTACGGGAGAACTGCGCAGTAGACCATCCGCCAATGGAATCCACGGTTGGGTACAAACACATAATACAGTAGTACTCATCTGCTTGGCAAGCCTGACATGCTCACAACAACTGAATTACATCTTTTCTTTCTTTTTAACAACAGAAGCTGATTCATAAGGCACTCTAAGCAGTCAATAGCTACACTGGTGGATAGTTTTCTGATAACGACAGCTGAAGCAGCTCTCTTTGATGACCTATTATGGGGGCATGACATGTTTGGCGCACACCATTACAGTTAAAACAGCAAGAAATCGGGACAAAAATTTCATTGTCATAAGACAGAATGCCAATACACGAGATTAGCAACTGTACTCCTACCACTAGTTCTAGTCAACGACATCAAAAGCAGACTGACGCAGCAGTGGCTCCAGCTACGGACGAAGCGAAGTCCAGACGGGATCTCGGCCGATTCAAATCAAATGTTTAAAAAGAAGAAGAAAAAACCAGATAGAACATCGGGCTACCAATGAACCAGAACGTAAGGTTGGGCTTGGAATAAAGGGTAAAGATACATCCTCAAGATGGTAAGAAGATGCAGATCAAAAAGCCCACAAGCCACGGGATTGCTCAAAACAGCCGTACCCATTTATGAGAAACGACAGTCAGTGAGAAAAAACCCACGTAAAAAACCGAGAGATTTGAACATAGGGATCTCGATTCTTGCCCCGAGAGCAGAAAGTCAAACAGACCCAAAACGAGAAATTCCCATTCCCGCACAGAGAGAGAGAGAGAGAGAGGAATTGCGGGAGGAGTAGCTTCATCCGAATTACCTTTGGCAGGAGAGCGCAGATTGGCCAGAGTCGGAGATGGACATGGTCGTCAGCTTCTTTTCTACTTTCTGTTCTTGGTTCGTGTTTGACGGGAGTGAGACCGAGCGAGAAGAGCCGCTGCGAGTCAATTTACTTGAAACAGCCGTTCGACACGCAATACTGTCCACACCCACACCCCACGAGTATTATCTCTATCTCCCCCGCCGTGTACATCATCGTTCATTCCTTCGATAGATGACGCTGACCACATCATCAGTCGTCATTGAAGTCCACTTCCTCAGTCAGTCAGTGTAATAAAAGTTGGTATAATGACACGTACTCAGTTCCTAAATTTTGACCTGTTACGTAATATGATATGTAAAATTGAACTCAACGTGGATATCGTTTTTAAAATTTTAATTTATTCAAAGTAATTTTTGAAATTTTGATACATATTCGATTTAACCCTTAAATTTTATAAAAAATCGATACATATTCAATTTAATGAAATGATAAGATTGAATATTTTCATATATTTTTATGGTAGTTGGAGGACCACATTGATCAAATTGAGATGTTTATTGACCATATTACTTATTGAGCTAAATTTCATGAACTATTTATGTCATTTTCTCATAAAAGTTTAAGCTTTTCACTTAACAACTCATGTTCCAATGTTTTTCTTGTCACTTTTCCTACCCATATAAGATATCTGCAATTTTTTGTCGGCAACACATAAAAAAGACCATGTAAAACTATGCATTTCTTTTTTTTTTTAGCCATCATTAATGTTTGGATTAGTTTTTCGTACAACTCGACTAATCAATGAGTATAACCATAACTTGATTTTAAAAGTCGGTTAATATGATTAAAAATATTTGGTGTACGTGGAAATTTTTCCATTCATACAATTAAATAGTTAAAATTTAATTAATAACTGAAGCATTTATGTAGTGAAGCCAATTTTTTTGTTTTTGTAAGTTGAGATTGTGCTTCTCGACTTTTACGATCATTTACTGAAATTTCTTCCCCCTGGCAATTTTTTTCCCGGATTAAAAAGAATAATTATTAATAAGAGAAATGAAAAAAAAAAATCACTTGAAACCACTAACCAGTGGCATTGACGTAAAAACCGCGGACTCCGAGGGCCAAAACCGTCCTCAAGATCCAAGAACTCCCCTTCGCCGCCTTCGACAGAAGGCGGAGAGCTCGTCTTCTCCACCACCATAAACCCTCGCTCTTCTTCCTCTTCACTCTCTCTCTTCTTTCTCTCTCTATTCTCTCCGGCGGAAATGACGAAGGTGTACGGCACCGGCACCTACGACTTCAAGCGCCACCGGGTCGCGGAGTACCCGGTCGAGCCGCCCCTCCAGCTCGCCGACAAGCCGGCCGACTCAAGCCCGGCTCCTCCCTCCCCGCCTCCATCACCCTCTCGGAGATCCAGCGCGACCGCCTCACCCAGATCGCCGCCGCCAACTGGCTCGTATCCTCCGGCGATGGCGACGGCGGCGGCGGCAAGGAGGAGGCGGGGGGCGGGGGCAGGAGGCCGTTCGACCCGGAGCTGGTGAAGGACATCTACGAGACGGAGCTAGTGGTGAAGGGCGGGCGGAAGCCGGTGCCCTTGCAGAGGGTCATGATCCTCGAGGTGAGCCAGTACCTGGAGAACTACCTGTGGCCGAATTTCGACCCGCGGGCCGCGACGTTCGAGCATGTCATGTCGATGATTCTCATGGTCAATGAGAAGGTGAGTTGCGAGGGACTTGCTGGAGCTTTAGAGGTTTTCCTAATTTGAGGATTGCGATTTAGTTTACTTAGTTTCCGAGTGGTTGCAAGATAATGTGTGGCATCGAGTAAGTTTTTTCCGCATCCGCGAGCTGGTAGGATAAGAAGGTGACATTGATGAAGAGATTGGTTCTTGCATTCTCATAGTTAGGTTTTTGCGTTTGCAACGAGAGATTCAATAATTGGTCTGGTTAATCTGAGGCAACGAGGAAGAGCGACAACTTTTGATTATAGGTTTTTCTGTTTAGAACGTCTAATTGTTAATTGGGAAAGTGGAATTGATAAACGACTGCAATATGACTTCGAGCCTTTTCTCTTTGTTTGTCTGAATTCCAAGTCAATAAGCTGATCAAGGTAACTTCTTTGGACAATGGCTAGGAATGTGATGAGGCAGCAAGGATGGTTTTCTTTGCTACGTGCACTGCCCTCATTATATAGGAAAATAATACTTTGTTCGAAGAAATTGTGCCTTTGAACTTGAATAAATTCATGCATACATGACTCCTGCAGTTTCGAGAGAATGTGGCAGCTTGGACATGCTTTTATGACCGAAAGGATGAGTTCAAGGGATTTCTTGACAGGGTTCTCCGTCTTAAGGAGGTTTGTATCCTTCTATTCATTCGTAACGTGTAATTAACCTTTTTCTTCACTAAGGGGATTTTTGCCCTGCTACCAGTAATATGCAAAGGGACTCCACTGTATGTTTCATAATGTAATTTAGGAAAATTGGCTGGTATTCTGTGTTTAATCATTTTCTTGCTTTGTTGCTGCTGCCTCATATGCCTATTTTTCTTTTTCTTTTCCAGGGAAGGGACTTAAGTATTCCAGAGAAAACTAATTACTTGGTTTTCATGATTAATGCTTTTCAGGTATGTTACATTTCTCATGGATGTTTGAATTACTGGCATTAGGGCATAATTTCGTACTTCATTTAGTACAGAATTTCGTTGTATCGCCCTTAATCCTTCTTTTAGTGAGCTACCCTTATTACTTGCCATATTTTCTGGTTGACCTACTATTTCACCTGGCAGAGTTTGGAAGATGAAATTGTCAGTGAGACTGTTTTGAGATTAGCAAGTCTGCAATCTTGGCACAGTTTGTCGTTTGGTCGTTTCCAGGTAATATTGGCTATGCTCCATGTGAATCTTCAATAATTATGTTATGTACTTACAAGTGCTATTCCCGTTGGGGATAAGTGAGGGTGTGTGTGAAATTATGATGGGCATCTTAAGAAGCTTACACATGGTTTTCTTACAATTGTAGATGGAGCTTTGCCTCAACCCTGATTTGATTAAAAAATGGAAAAGGATGATAAAGAGAGAGAGCAAGGATGCCACGAAACGTGGTGAGCAGTTTGATCCCTCTTCTAAGGTGGAGTCAAACTTCTTGAGGAATCTCATGGAGGAGTTTTTGGAGGTACTGTCTGTGAAGTAATAGAGCTTATATACCTATAGCTAATTTTAGCTGGATACCTGCCCTTTGGCTCCACAATGAAAATAATGTTCATATATTATATCCTGTTTGGTAATTCTAGGTACTAGACTTCAAGGTTTTCCCTCAACCAGATGATGACAATGGGAATGATGGAACAATTGGTGCCTACAGTCTTGGACGAGTTGATGATGCTTCCGTCCTATATTGCGAGAGGTTTATAGAATTCCTCATCGATCTTCTGAGCCAGCTGCCAACAAGAAGGTATTGGGTCTTTTTCTACTTTGTCCACTTCATCAAAGTCTGCTGCCAGATTGATAAGTGGTTTCTCTTGTCACCTGCCTAGGATGTTTTATAGAAAGCTTTTTATATCACAATGCAAAGAATTAAGTTTGATAGTTGTAAAAGAACTTAACATGAGGATGGTGCTTGAAAATTATTAAAATATCAGTTCAAGGACTTTCTTCTCTCTTATCGTTGGCTCTTTAAGGTGGTTGCATAGGGTTCTTCTGAAATATTCAGCTGAATCATGTTGTTAGCCTTGTGCTGACCCTAGTATGCTACTACTACCACTGTGCTTCGGCATTCCTCACCCAATTTTTCATTTTGGATGAACAGGTACCTGAGGCCTCTTGTGGCAGATGTGGCCATCGTCGCCAAATGCCATTTAAGTGCTCTGTATAGACATGACAAGGGAAAACTCTTTGCACAACTTGTCGACTTACTACAGTTCTATGAAGGCTTTGAAATTAATGATCATGTGGGCACACAATTGACAGATGATGAGGTGGTTCAGTCTCATTATGATCGCCTTCAGTCTTTCCAGCTACTAGCTTTTAAGAAGGTCCCCAAGGTTTGTTATGGCCACAGTTTTATGTAAAATGCTGCTTCATTCATGGATCCTGAGAAAGATGGATATTCATCTCCTTTCCTTTCTTTTGATCTTCTCTTTCATCAACTAACTTCTTTCTGATTCTTTGTTGTTCCTGTAGCTGAAAGAACTTGCATTGGCTAACATTGGTGCAATTCACAAGAGAAATGATCTCACAAAGAAATTGTCTGTACTTACCAAAGATGAGTTAAGGGACTTAGTCTGCCACAAGGTTCGTCAGTATTACATGTTAACCTTATTGCTCTCTTTCTTGTTTTGGCTATGTCTTTGACTTTACCCTGTACTGATTTTTTCTGTCATCTAGTGATCAACTTTACTGGGCATCTGGTGTGATTCATACTACTTGTCCTTAGTTGCATCGGATGCACTTCTTTTTCTCAAAGATGAATTGTTGACTGCTGACAACGCCTGAGCTATGCAGTCCTTAGGCTACATATTGTATGTTACTTTATCTGAGGGCTAAGTGTTAGAATAACACACATAAGCGCTGCACTTACGTAGTTGTATCTGTATTGGCCATTCCAGAAAACATATGTATGTTAAATTGATGATGATCCCAGTTCCATGAAGTATGCTGTGATAGAGTGCATCTGTAAATTAGGTGAAGCTAATAAAGGTAATTAATTGGCATACAAAGAAGAAAGTGTTTTATGAAATATATATGTGATGTATCTGAAGTGCTTTTATAACCTTTGTCCAAGCATGTGTATGAGTATCGGAGTATGAGTTCTTGCAGGAATTCAGGAAAAAAAAAAGGCATATAAGAAAGATTTTAGAAGTTGACACAATTTAAATTGTAAAACTTCTGGTTATGTGCTATGATTTTTTTTTTTTTCCAAAAAATGCAGCTTGATCACCAAAAATATCTCATGTTTAAGGAGTTTTATGGAGGTTTTATTTTATGTGGTAAATGGGTTCATCCTAAGGAAAGAAGTGATAGAAATAACAAATAAATAGGTCTGAACAGTCATTATACAGAGGGTCCGGGGCGCTTCTTCATCACAGGCATTGTGCAACTGTTGAAAACATTGAGACCTGAGGCTTATTTAATTCTTATAATTAGCTGAATCTTCCAATTTTAAATGCTTATAGGCATGTCATCGTTTTCACATTGTTTTGGGTGTACTTGTACTTTTCTTGGACTTGATACACATACAGAACATTAAAAAAAAAAAAAATTCACATGCCTATCTTACAGCAATTTTATATCTTTTCTGGTTGGGATAATTGGCCATGTGATCATAGACATATCTTCCTCCTTGGGGTATTTATACTGGAAAACCATGCTCTGATCCTGTTCCTTTTTTATATGCAGCTTAAGCTGGTCTCTAAGGAAGATCCCTGGTCAGATAGGGTGGATTTTCTTGTTGAAGTCATGGTATCCTACTTTGGAAAACAACAGTCTCAGAAAGAAGCTATAAATGCGCTGCCACTCTACCCTAATGAGCAGATCATGTGGGATGAAAGTCTTGTACCCAGTATAAATTACTCAGGGGAAGGTTGTCTGGCTCTTCCCAAACTCAATTTACAGTTCCTGACACTCCATGACTATCTTCTAAGAAATTTTAATCTCTTTCGTCTTGAGTCCACATATGAGATTCGCGAGGATATTCAGGAGGCTGTGCCTCACCTCCTTGCATACATCAATAATGAAGGAGAAACTGCATTCCGTGGTTGGTCGAGGATGGCTGTGCCAATCAAAGAATTTAAGATGACAGAGGTAAAGCAGCCAAATATTGGCGAGGTTAAGCCTGCGTCTGTGACGGCGGCAGTAACTTTTAGCATTTCCAGTTATAGAGCTCAAGTAAGATCAGAGTGGAATGCCCTCAAAGAGCATGATGTCCTATTTTTGCTCTCCATCCGCCCCTCATTTGAGCCTCTTAGTGCAGAGGAAGCGTCAAAAGCTAGTGTGCCACAGAGGCTTGGCCTTCAGTATGTGAGGGGATGTGAAATTATTGAGATCCGTGATGAAGAGGGAACTCTTATGAATGATTTTACAGGAAGAATCAAACGTGATGAGTGGAAGCCCCCAAAGGGTGAATTGAGGACCGTTACTGTTGCTCTGGATGCAGCGCAGTACCATATGGATGTCACTGATATTGCGGAGAAAGGTTCGGAGGATGTTTATGGCACGTTTAATATATTGATGAGGAGAAAACCCAAGGAAAATAACTTCAAGGCAATATTGGAATCAATAAGGGACCTTATGAATGAGTATTGCATTGTTCCTGACTGGTTGCACAACATATTTCTGGGCTATGGGAATCCTTCTGCAGCACAGTGGACTAATATGCCTGATCTTCTTGATGCTGTAGATTTTAAGGATACTTTCCTTGATGCAAACCATTTAAAAGAGAGTTTCTCAGAATATGAGGTCAGTTATCAAGATGATCTTTTCTTCTTGTTTTGGTGAAACATTTTCTAATGTCATCTAGTAACAGTTTCTTTTCCAATCCTGGCTTTAGGTGTCCTTCGTAAATCCAGATGGCTCGGAAAACTCCCTACCAAAACCCCCTTTTCGCATAAGACTTCCAAGGACTTTGAAATCCAATACCCATGCTCTTCCAGGGAACAGGAAATCTGATACTTCAATGGATGATGTTAATGTGGCAGATGCTGGTTCTGAAAAGGAAAATCTCATTGTTGAAGCTTATATCCCCCCTGATCCAGGTCCTTATCCCCAAGATCAGCCAAAGCAAAATTCTGTTAGATTCACACCTACACAGGTAGTGAATTTTTTTTTCTTACCCGAGATTATGAGGTCCAAAAAGTCAGAGGAATGTTATGCTGATTGATTCATGTCTTACTGTTTTAGGTTGGGGCAATTATCTCAGGCATCCAACCAGGACTGACAATGGTTGTTGGTCCACCTGGTACTGGAAAGACTGATACAGCAGTGCAGATACTGAATGTTCTTTATCACAATTGTCCTTCTCAGAGAACATTGATAATCACTCATTCAAATCAGGCTCTTAATGACCTATTTGAGAAGATTATGGAGGTAAGCTTTCACAACCATATCGAGATGGAAAGAGTCTTCTATGGACCGAATACCTGCACTGCTTCCATTTTAACAGTTCAATTTTGTGGGTGCATGCTTCACACGATGGGGCCTACTATTGAGTGGTGCAATTAGACCTAAGGTGCATGCACTCAGCCTATGCGATCACATCTCATCAAAATTGGAGATCCTTATTCTTGGCATCTATTGCAGCTTGTCGCACTTTCATTTTATTTGTGCTTTGGATATTTGCAACTTTGATCTCAGTGAAGTTTTAAATTGACTTCTATCATCGAAATATAAATTGATTTCAATTGACATCCTTGTTGATTATAGAGGGATGTGCCTGCACGCTATCTTCTTCGGCTAGGTCAAGGAGAACAAGAACTGGCAACTGATCTGGACTTCAGCAGGCAAGGTCGTGTCAATGCGATGCTTGTTCGGCGATTAGAATTGCTTAGTGAAGTGGAAAGGCTTGCAAGATCTCTTGGACTGCCTGAGGATGTGGGTTACACTTGTGAAACAGCTGGTTACTTTTGGTTGCTTCACGTATATTCACGTTGGGAGCAATTTCTTGCTGCATGTGCTGATAATGAAGATAAACCATCATTTGTTCAAGATCGTTTCCCCTTTAAGGAGTTTTTCTCTGACACTCCTCAGCCTGTTTTTACTGGTCAGTCATTTGAAAAGGACATGCGAGCTGCTAAAGGGTGCTTTTGCCATCTTAAAACCATGTTTCAGGAGCTTGAAGAGTGTAGGGCATTTGAATTGCTCAAGTCAACAGCTGATCGAGCAAATTACTTGATGACCAAGCAGGCAAAGATTGTGGCAATGACTTGCACTCATGCGGCCCTTAAAAGGAAAGATTTTCTTCAATTAGGTTTCAAGTATGACAACTTATTGATGGAAGAAAGCGCCCAAATACTAGAAATTGAGACTTTCATCCCAATGTTGCTTCAGAGGCAGGAAGATGGTTATGCACGCCTTAAACGCTGTATATTGATTGGTGATCACCATCAGTTGCCTCCAGTTGTAAAGAATATGGCTTTCCAGAAGTATAGCCACATGGATCAGAGCCTCTTCACTAGGTTTGTTCGTCTGGGGATACCCTACATTGAGCTTAATGCACAGGGTAGAGCCCGGCCAAGTATTGCCAAGCTTTATAACTGGAGGTACCGTGATTTGGGAGATCTTCCTTTCCTAAAGGAGGCTGCCATCTTCCACAAAGCAAATGCTGGGTTTACTTATGATTATCAATTAATTGACGTGCCTGATTACCATGGGAGAGGTGAGAGTGCCCCTTCGCCATGGTTCTATCAAAATGAAGGAGAGGCTGAATATGTAGTTAGTGTCTATATGTACATGCGCTTACTAGGGTACCCAGCAAATAAGATTTCCATCTTGACAACTTACAATGGCCAGAAACTTTTGATCCGTGATGTTATCAACAGACGATGTGTTCCTTATGACTTCATCGGTCCTCCCAGCAAGGTAAACCATGACTGGCTGTGACTTCTGTGATGGTTTATTTACATGTTTCAATGAATTAATTGAAATTGTTAAGTTTGGTCCTTGATACTAGATTTTCTTTTAATGACAAAAAAACTTGTTTGATGGTTTCATGTGATGATTTCTTTTTAGTGAGATTCATGGAACGCTGTTACAATTTTGCAGTAGACCGCATCTTTTTCTGTCAGATTTGCTTGTATAATGACAAATTTGATGAACGTAGCTGTGAAAAGATTGTTCGCTATGCCGAACTGTTGTCAGTGGCAATACTGTGCTTTTGATAAAATTCTGGAAAGGGATGTTCAGTGATATTTGTCCTCCATGTTTCACTCTCTTGTTCTTTCCCATCATATGCATTGAAATCTCAATTAGTCAAAGAGTATATTTACGGAAGTTTGGGATGAGTTGGTAAACTCGGGTTAAAAGCATGAAATATACTTTCCTCATCTAGTTACTGAAAGTACCTTGCTGGATTGATCAATGAATGTGATGCAAAGGCAACAGTATTTAGAATTCTCTTCTATTCCTCTGTCCAGTTATAAATAAATCCCTGAAATGATAATTCACTATTCTCTCCCTTTTTCAACAGGTCACTACAGTTGATAAGTTCCAGGGTCAGCAAAATGATTTCATCTTGCTGTCTCTTGTGCGTACCCGCTTTGTTGGACACCTTCGTGATGTTAGACGATTGGTTGTCGCCATGTCTCGCGCCCGACTTGGGTTGTATGTTTTTTGTCGCCGCTCCTTGTTTGAGCAATGCTATGAGCTACAGCCAACATTCCGGCTACTACTTCAAAGGCCTGATCATCTTGCTCTAAATCTCTATGAGGATACATCATATACTGATCGGCACGTTGGAGACACAAGAGATAGGTATCTAGTCAGTGGTGTTGAGGAGATGAGCAGCATTGTCATGGATAAGATATATCGGATTTATCAGGTATTTATCTCTTCCTTCACAACATTGCAATTGAGCATTTGAAGTACGGGCATTTTTTGGTGCCTTAATACTGAAGAAGTTGAGTTCTTTAAGTCGCTGCAATGGACCATTTTGTGGCTATAGATTTCTGTTTGTATTTTTTTTAATGATTATGTACGAGCACACTTAATCTAAATTTTAATGGTGGAATGAGAGAACTGGTGCTACCAAATGACATTTCTATGATTTATTGGAGAGCTCCTGAGATTTAAATATTATAGTTTAGGGAAATATAAACTAATGCAAGCCGTGGCACTTCCATTAATGGCAAGACTAAATTGGTGAATAGCATTAGACAAATGACTGGCAAGAAAATCTAGTTGGAAAATTGAAGCAAGCTTGAAATCAACTATTGTTTCTTGCTTTAGTTTTCATTCCAATAGATGATTTGCAGAACTTAGTTTTAGGATTTTCTGTTTCTCATGAGCTGGTTCTCAGTTTATTTTTATTGCAGAGAAGCTAAACATGATCTCCACTTTCCTATGTTCTGCGTGCAGATGAGGAACCCCCAATGGGATCAATATATGGCTTATTCTGATCAAGCAGCTGGTGCCGTGAGTGACAATGGAGCTCCTAATGACCATATGATTTCAACATCATCACAGGAAACTGAGAATGCTAGCACGCCTGTGCCTCCGAGCAACACATCCGGAAATATGCTCACCGATAATGAAGAGGATAGTGCAGCAGTCCATGATTCTGTTAATGAGAAAGATGGAGAATTACCTCTTCTGAGTCAACAGAAAGGGGAAACTGAGCCGGAAGTCCATAAATCAGATGGAAATGGTGACATGCTAGAGAGCTCGAATGATGAGACAAAGATGCTGGAGTAGTCTGTTGTATGAATCCATTTATTGTTGAAGATCCGCCGCCCCTTTGATTCGGCAGTGTCAAGGAGCAGTTCCCGGAGAGTTGGAATGATACAGTTGACCCTCTTTCTCATAGTCGGCTCCACTTGTTGACGAGATGAGCAGTTTCTCGAGAACGCCATCAAATAGTTAAATATGTAATGTCCTCTGTTCCCAAGGGAACACGTGGCGATTTTGAAATACTGTACTGGAAGAGATTGTGAAGTGCATCCTCAGGGTCCAGGGTAGAAATTGTAGCATAGTTTCTGCTGTACAGCACCTAATTATCGATCTTGGTAATATTAGATGCAGCCAATCTTTGAGTTTTGACAATGTTGTTTCTTTCGATTTCTGCGTCTCCGTGGCTTGGTTTCCAAAGTTTCGCCAATAATCATCTGAAGAAATTCGTTATTTTCTTCCTTTGGTTTTTTTTGTCATTGTGGAAGATATTCTTCCTTGGTCGTGCATCTTCGCTTTCCCCTGGAACTGCTAACTGCATGAACTGAATTGAAGGGCAAAACGATGCAGTCATATGAGCTGGGATCAAGCATGATGTTGGGTTGTAAATTGACGTAGGTGAATCTTGGCGAGTTGATAAATTGATGAAATCTGGTCAGTTTCATTGAGATTTATTCGTGTTCATGGAGTATTATTGAAAGAGGACGAGATTGATGTATGCGATGGAGACTTATCGTATGCTTCTCAAGTTTGGAGCAACTTACTTCCACTTTACTTTTCCATTTATCTATTTATCACGAAATAATAAGTGGGCTACTGTTAGTTCCAGACTATGATTTAACTACAACTCCATCTTCACAGATCAAGCAAACACGCGAGCTGAAATCAGTGGCCTAAGCAGCACCAATGCATGGCCGTCTTTGAATTAACAACTATCCACATTCGTGAATCTAAGAACATCAAATTCTTCTGGCACATAAACCCACATTCTTATGTCAAACCACCCTTGACTCTCTGGTCATTATACACGAACTGAACTGGGGTTGTCTTGCCAACCCACGCTTACCCACCATGGGAATCACAGATAAGCAGTTATCATTTTCGGATCAATATCTAACATCTTCACTACTGCCTCTTTATCACCATCTCGGCCATGTACATCGAACTCGTCCACTAATGAAGTAGTGGGTAATCTTTGTTGCATTTTAGGTTCAGCTATCTCTTTCAAATTTGATAATATATATATTTTATTTTATGTTTTGCTAAAATGAATTGTAACCTATCGAAAATCTCTCTTACGTTGGGTTCTGTTCTCTTTTCGAACGAGTTAGTGGAGTAAAGAGAATGTCATGCACCTCTCTTAGGCCCATCCGGTCCCGAACTTCTAGCTTGCTTTGCAAGGCTTCAGTTGTGATCTTGTTACGTATTCTGCATCATTCATGGTATCTTTAAGCTCGTGAATGAAGCCACTCCTTGACTTACGCGTCAGCAAATTGCTTCTCGTCTGCATCTTTAAGCACTGCATTCACAGAACGCAGAGTTATCTTCAGCTTCCTTGGCAAAATATCAACGACTTTTCTTCCCTGGACAAAACTCAGAATCTCTTGGGAAGCCATTCGGTCAAGAAATACCTGAAGTGAAGCGGAGAGAAATGCTCCGACCACCGCCTCAGCCATTTCTGTTGCTTTCTGATATGGAGGAATGTAATCCAGAAAAATTAGCTGTCAATGGGGGTGGCATTGGTGTCTCTTGTGGAGCAACCTATTAGTTTTTGTGGCCTCAACGGACCATATATTGGCCAAACTAGAAAAAATAAAGAACTAAGAACACATAACCCCTTACATATTAGTTTATCTCATCTTCGTTAGCCGGCAGATAAGAGAATCGAACGATTCCCATTAGGTGGTGGGATTGTGTTAAAAGTATATTATTGACATGAATCATGGAAACTCACTAGTACATAACTAATTTTATTGACATGTTAACCTTGCATTAAAAAAAGGAAAAAAGAGACAGAAGACCAGGAGGTCACATGGTATTATGATGGCGGGAAGACTCTTTGACTACCTTCGTACTTCCATCCTTTTGAATTATTACATCTATTTGTAATATCAGGAGATGCCCCTAAGCTGCTGTACTTCATTTGCTCTATTATACTTCCACATTAAACCAACAAAAAGACTCTTCAACTACCGGAATTTCATCATGACAGCCCTCGAAATTTGGCACTTTTAAGTCAATTTTGTGTTTGTACAACACAGAAAATCTTAGTAACTTCACTCACAGGAAAACGAAAACCTGCACAGTTCTTCCTGTGAAGAGCAACCTTCCGACCTCTGGGAATACTGGAACCAGGGTCACTCACAAGTAACTGATTCAACTGGAGTTATGGGGACTCGTGAATAGTGACGAGGACAAGACATGACATCAATATTGTCAATGTCGTTTGGGAAAATTCTGAGGTGAGTTCAAATGGCAGTGCCAAAACCCATCATCACTCAAACCAATTCAAGTGTTTAGATGAAGTGAACATAGTATGTCGATCTTTGCAAGAGTCCCACATGCAGCAGAATCCCAACTTCACGTGATGGAGATAAAGGAGAGGAAATCTGTTTTGCCTAAGGGGCAACATCTTAATTTCAAATCGAGATACAACACATCTCAATGTTGTGTAGAAAAAATAAATGAAGAATATAAGGTAGGATGCGACGTTAATGACAGTCCAAACAAGAATTAAACGTCCCAGTAGCCCTCCTATAACAGGATCATACTACAAATTCTCACTTCCAGTAAAGGAAATTCCAATCACAATGCCAGCGGTTACATTCTTGTTGCCCTGGAAAGCATTTAATGACCAGACGCAAAATAAAGAGGACTCCAGAGTGCAAATTCCACCACATTCTTCTCATAGGCAGGGCATCCACAGCTGAAGATGATCACAAGCTATCTGGGCGAGTTTCTTAAGAGACAAATGCAACAAAAGATTTGCTGTACCCATCATCAGTCTCCAATGAACTTCCTCTTTTTTGATGTGTTCATATATGGCCTGATGACCCATTCGATTTGCGCTTCTGTCTGATCCACTGTGCCCAACTTTACCTGCATCATCCGAGGAAGATATTAGAGGGGACAAATGGTCCCCAAGATACAATATGCAGACAGGCCAGAAAGTATAAATTACATAAAAAACAAAACCAACATCTCAGTTTCCAAGAACCTAAAATTCAGAGTTACTTTAAAAGCTTGAGAACAAAAACAAAAAGTTCATGCATCCCAACAAGAACTACACAAAAAGAACTACATGTCCAAAAGTTCTCCAGAGAAGGGGAATTACAGAAATCTGTGACCAACATCAGTGAGATACATATATCTGTGCTTCATGGGCCATAACCCTAGGAGAACATCCTTCTACTAGAAGATAATACAAGGGATAACAAATAGATCGACTCTCCATGCCTCGCCTGATCTGACTCAGCCAAATTACCTGATATAGGCGTAATTCAAACCGAGGGCCTATTTCCTTAAGCTCGACACTTTTGGGACTGCCATGCTTCTCATAAAGATGATGCCTGCATGAATGAAACGGGCAAAATTTAGAAAAGAAAATGCTATGGCACCATGAAGTATGAGTCATATGACATTAATAAGTAGACCAATCGAAAATGCCATCACATGTTAAAGGATGGTGAAGGAAAAACTGGAGCCTAGATGACCAAGGTCTCTCTAAAAAGAAGTTGCTTCTGACTGACAAGCTGCAATACATAAGAACCATGAAATGACTTTGAATTCTGCAAATCTATTCAATGGTGGGAGGAGTTCCAACATTTGAAATTTCTGGCCCTTTAGGTTTTTTTTGGGTTTTTTATGATTGCAGAAGTACGCTTCTAACTTCTTTATATCATTCAAGCATCTTTAACATCAATGAATCTCGCAGTCCAGAAATGACATTTGCTTTAGGTCTTGTAGGTTGAAAATAGTCAATAGCTAATTATGGTAAAGTCATGCAGTTTCCTGAATAGTACTTCTCTTAATTCACTTTGTTTTTGAGGTCTCCAAGAGATTAATAGCAAGGACAAATCTTTTGGTAGTATCTTGACTAAACTCCTCTGGGTAAAAACTCATAACCCTTGATTTTGCTGGCAGTAAATATACGGAAGAAAAAACAAAGATTTTCTTAACATGGAATTAAGATTAAATGGATGCCCTACAGCACACTCATTCTCCTTGAGATGATAGGAGGAAACAATGTACATGGGAAAAGCATTGCACGTATGCATTATGGCACCGATAAGATTATGGTGAAATATCAGGTCCATCATTTCTCATGGAATCATACTAGAGGATGTAGGTCTACGTTGTATCACTTATTTCCAGATGACGACAAGTTGAGAAAATATTAATTCTAACAATTTTTAGCTGCAAGACAAAGACATTCTCTGGAAGACTGCAGATGCAGAAACCTAGTCCTTATCAAAAGAAAGGAAGATAATAACCAGTATATATCTGCAATCATCCATTTTCTAGCACATTGACACAGACTTAAGCCTGCATTAAGGTGGAGATGAGAAGGATGCTCCACTCAGAACCATTATATCAGAAATGCCTATAAAGAAAGGAAATAATCATTATAAAAAAAAAAAAAAAAAAAAAAAAAAAAAAAGATAGAGGGGATGACAGAGACACAATTAAAATTATCCCAAGACATATTAATCATGTAAACAGAAAATATCCAGCGGGTAACACAGAACAAACCTGAAGGAAACGTAATCTGACTGATTAGCAAAAGTAACAATGCGTTTGGTATCAGGCTTAGGCACTGGAAATAGATGCTTCAATATATTGGCCGTTCTTTGTCCCAACTGTATAACAATGGATATCCATTCATGATAACTTCCCATAAGCCAAACCAAGATTAATACACTAATTGGCACCAATTACAAAGGATAAATATCTAGCAACAACTACTTCATATCATTCGCAATTCAGGGAAACGTGTATGGCTGGACTGAGAGGAAGATCCATTAACATATAAAAGAAATGAAAACCTTCATCAGATAAGATCGACTTATTCGGTATAACTACATTCGAACAGTTGCCTTCATCTATACAATATCAATGTAGATATCCCAACAGCTCAAAGTGAAACTCTTGTCACATCATATTGGCTTATCATATACAACAGTTTAGTTAGCACATTCCTTTTCTCCAAAAATATTAATCAGTCCTCTACTTTCGAGCATACTCTAAATTGTCACAAATTTAAAAAAATAAAATAAAGACACAAAGTATTCACTTAAAGTGCTCAGAGGGCATGCAAGCCGTACAAAAGACATGTTAGTATATAATATTTACTTCGGTGGCAATCCACCACTGGGTGTCAAGGGACAATTTCTAATAAACAAAGCATAAATAACAGAGAAACAGAGATTTCACTGATTAAATTTTACCTTGGTTGAGAAGTTGTTAAGAATCAAATGAGGATAGGCCTCAGGCATAGTGCCAATCGCCTTTTTGTCCTTGATATCATGCCTTGTAACCTAAGTACATATTAAATTAGCACACTTCATTCACAAGAGAAAGCTCAAGGCATAAATCAAGAGGAAAATAGAGAATCTGATTTACTCACCACATTGAGTAATCCAAAATATGCAGTTGGACCAAAAGGTAAATGGCTGACTATCAAACCATCCGGCACACCACGATGTTCATGAACCAAGATCACATCAGTGAAGTCATGTGCTCGGCAAGTTTCGATAATTTCAGATATAACCTGCATTGAGGATCTAATTTAGCTAAGTTACCAACTTCTCTTAGGCATGTTAATGCACGAATTAACAATCCCCAAACTCCAAATTTCACTCACACCTATATTCTCCCCCCTGAAGACTATGAAACTAAACTTCAGACTCATTTTAATGAAAAGTCATGTTTGTTTTACATCATATAATACTTCCCAAAAAAAAAAAAAAAAAAATCACCCCATTTCACCAGCCCTCATTCTGCATCTAATTCCCGAACAAAACAGAACCATATGGAACGATATCACAGTTAGAGAAAGAATATTCCACCGACCTGACCACCACGATTCATACGCTGCGCATTAGGGAATACAATTGTCAATTCCTGTAAGTAGCACCATATGAACAAAATTAGGCAGGAAACATCAACCACCACTACATTATCAAAGTGGCCATTTAATGGACACCTCAAATCAATCAAATAGCCAATGGTTTCCATAGACAAAACCCACCTTTACAAACTGTTTAAGAGGAGCACTCGGATTCCTAGATGTAGTGAGTAATATTTTTGGATCTCTCTCCATGGCATGTGCATACTCATCATCAATGTGTGTCCTTGGGACTATTTTTGAGCAAACACAAAAGGCATATCAGCAATATTGTATTTTTTGAACCAAAAAAAAAAAAAAAAAAAAATCAGCTTCACAAATTGAAATGGAAAACCATCACATGGCATTGACGTCAAATGAATAATTCAGACACCTCTTCTGTAAATTCGAAAACTATGGTAAAAAATTCGTCTTCACATAAAGACCTCATCTCAGAAAATGTGCAATACCCAAACTCCAAAACAGCTAAATTTTCATGACTTATGTTGTCATAACCAGCGATCAGAAACTTATTACAATCAGTATCAGATTCCGCAATACGGAAAGCATTTGCAAGACTCGGATGAGAATCCTCCAGAACTATTTCACACTATTCAAACTCGTGTTTCCACATTCTCATTGGAGAAGCAGAAGGCAGATGACTCAGTACCGGCAGTGTTTTCATCCTCGAGGTCGATCTCTTGCCGGAGCGCGGCCTCTTCGTTCCTTAGCTCAGTCGGAATCGGCTTCCCATCTGAAAAAAAAAAATAAAAAAATCGGAACAACCACTTAGATGAATCGATAATGTATACATAAATCACAGAGGATTCGCAGAACAGATCAAATGGGTTCTGTGTTTTACCTTCAAGGGCTTGCTTGATCTTCCGCTTCTTCTCGTAGAGCAACCGCTCTTTGCCCTCCAAGTTCTTCCGGTACAGGTACTCCCTCCTCAACCTTATGTTCCTGCGCAGCATCTCTTCGCCCTGCCGAATGCGCGAGGATTCGCCCTGCTGAATGCGCGAGGATTCGCCCTGAAATTTAGCGGAAGATGGCGCGAGCAGTTAAAGTTAGGGTTTTTGCGAGGAAGAAAAGAAGAAGAAGAGAGGCGGGGTTTTATTTTTTTTATTTTCCGAAAGGGTTTTAGGTTCTTTTAGACAGTTGACTTTTTGTCCCAATTGACCGCATTCCTTGCCGTCTCAAACTGACTAGGCAAATGGTAATTCTCGGGACACTCATTAATTCCACTTGATTAAAAAAAAATTAATTTCAATACACTAATTACAAATTATACGGGAGGATGACAAACTTTCTTTTGGCATTTTAACAAAATCTATAAATATGACTCCCATGAATTTTGCGAATAATTTGTTCCTCAAATTATAACGGTAGCCAGTTATGTATTATTATTGTAACTTATTCAGTTTACTCTTAAAATCACACGGTCGGTAACCCTTGATTATTTATTTATTTATTTTTAGTATGTGCTCACAACTATAAACCGTTCATTATATGTTTCGTTAGCCTCTGCATATTTCTCTTGTTAAGAATAATTGAATGTAATAACTCTTTGCTTGTTGCCGTCTTACTCTTTTAGCCTGCCTCGTGGAGGTCTCTCGGGTGTCTACGGTAGACCCGATCAGTCTTGTGACGAAGATAAGTCTTTTGTAATTTAAAAAATAGGGACTCGAATTTTCATAATTGAGAGATTTAAATATATAATTAAGTGAAGTGACACATGAAAGTAACTTGTCCTTAATAGGAGCCTCCCATCAGATACTCAAACCATCAACTCGTATTCATCCAACTTGCTGATGCACGACTTGGCCTTTAAGGATATGTTCAAGCTCCACCTCTAATTAAATATGCAACAATCAACATAGGGTAGGATGTCCCCTTTTTTTCGTGCGGATTTGCCCCCCGTTGCTTATGTCAAAGATTGAAGGAGGAGAAATACAAGGAGTTCATATCAGAGTCAAGAGTTTCGATCCCCTTTTTCCAGCATCCGAAGGATTGTTCATAGGTCTTTTTACTCCTCTTGTTGGGCTAGTGTTGAAAGCAGTTACTAAATCATGATAAGTGTAGGCTGGTCCCGGTAATTGGCATTTTACCATGGTACGTGCGATAGATCTTGATATGAACCTGTCAAACCGTCCAGGTAGTTGATCTTGTAAGTAGCGGTGTTGTCACTAGTTCCTTAAGCAAGATAACTTTTAAGTGAAGGTCTAGGATGTACATGACAAAATTTCTGGAACAGAAATTGATTTCTCATTTTTTATTTCATAAATTGAGAAGTTAAAAATTTTAACTTCGATTTCTTCTTCAAATCAATTTTTGGAATAGAAATCTATTCCAGAAATAGAAAAATCAAATTGCGTTACCAAACGGATTTATGTTCAAAACCTGTTACGGGGAATAAAGAAACAGAGAAATAGAGAAGTAGAACTTTTTATAGTGCTTGGGTCCTTTCAATCGCATTTGCCTCCAAAGCTGATGGTCATTATAAAGATTCTCTTTTCTCTAAAGGTGAAACCATGACACTCCCATCTCAAAAACAAAAGAAATCGAAAATGGAAATGCTCAAATTACACACTTTCACTTCTTTATTATCATTACATCCGTACTTTCAGTTCTTTATGAAACATACAGTGACACTTCATTGTCATTACATATTTACTTTCTCCCTGTCAAAATCTGTAATACACAATATTATTTTGAAAAAATAGTAATTTTTTTCGGTTGTGTATTGTATATTTACCCAGCGAATAGTATTCATGATTATTACCACTAAAGTAACCTACCAGCCAAGACCGATTACAAATCCAGTTGAAGCTACACAAACAAATTTTCTCCTGAAAAAGGAGCTAACAAAGAGATGAAAATACGCTCGAAATGCGTCGTCACACTCAGAAGTAGCTAGACTGGATTTGCAAGAGTTCAAGCTGCGCCAGCATTCTCGCGACGGTCGATTTCAATCTGGAATTTGTACTTTGGGCCAGATCAATGAGCACCATCTGTGCAGATGCTCCATACTTTAGCCTGTGTTCATCAGATCTGAAGATCTTCTCTAGTATTGTTAATGCTTTCTCTTGAGCCTTCACAATTCCTGATTCCAGAACTTTTATCAGGGCCGGGACACCCGACATTTTGGCCAAGTAATTGCTTCCGTTCTCACAATTCTCGTCTTGGACAAGAGTTGCAAGCGCATCTAGAACAGCTTCATCAGCTTCTCTCTCTTTGCATTCTAGCGCATGAATCAGTGGAGCAACAGCGCCTGCTTTGACGATGCAGAATGTGCATTTGACTCCGCAGAAGCTTTCGTGAACTTGACAAAGTGCATCGGAGGAAGGGGACACACATAACCACCTCGATCTTCTATATTTTGCGAGGGAGAATGAGCTTTGTGATAGTTGAGCCAGTGCAGTCGCAGCTCTGGCTCTTGCAAGTGGTGAACCACTGGATAGCAACTTCACAAGGGATAGAATAGCCCCATGTTCTGCAGAAAAATGTTGCAGTTTCTTGTCAGATGGAGAAGTAAATCGAATCAGAACACCTGCAATGCTCTCTTCCAACCAGAGCTCGGCCTGATCTGTGGATGTTGAAGTCGCAGAACTGGAACTCTTTGTTGACAACAGAATGGGCAGCAAATTAGCCCTCTTCATCGTCTCTGTCGCTTTCTTATCAGCAATAGGGAGATTGCTGAGTATGCCAACCGCTGCAGCTTTTTCAATCATACTTATGGAGGCTGCTGTAATGCTGACCAGAGTGCATAAGTGAGATTCGCCTAGCTGCTCTCCCAACTCTTCTGGTGAATCTTTAGAAAGAGTGTAAAGTAATTTCAACGCATCGGTTCTTATTTTACTGTTACTCTCAGTGAGAAAGGGTAGGAGTAGTTGAAATGCACCCTTCTCCCTCATTTTCCTTTTAATTTTGGATGCGTTAGGATGGGCTGCAATGGAGTTGAGAGCTTGCAAGAGGTGACACTGGATTGTTGGACTCGACAGATTCAAAAGTGAGAGCATCTGTTGAGCCACTTCTGGATTGACTAAAACTGATTCTGATTGAGCAATTCGTGCGAGAATAGCCGATGCAGGCTCCCGGAGAGTCATTAGAACCGATGTAACAGAGAAAAGTAGCTGAAGTAGATAGCTCACGATACCAGAGCTGACTAAACGCTGGATATTCTCTGTCAAGCTGGATAGGTCATGCAGTGCACTCAATGCAGATAGCTTAGCCTCAAGCTTCCCTGTACTGAACATTTTGACAAGGGGATTGATTGCCCCATCTTCCCCAAGAGAAGCTTTGCTCTGATTGGTCAGCTCCATCCGCGAAAGTGCAGAAGCCATAAGAATTTTGCTCATGTCAGAACCTGCAAAGGCATTTTGTCAATAGATGACATCAGATAAGGCTCTGAAATCTCATGAGATCTTCGACAGAATTTGACAGTTGTCAGCATTAAAAAATATATGGATGCACAACTATTTATTGACGCACAACACAAACTAATAACTGTATGCTGCCATCACTCTCTTCGTACTCCAAAAGCACTGATTTACTCTTCGATGAGGCATATTGTGGAAACTCTGATATCAGTGCCGAGGATCAAAAAGATAAATGCGTTTCAGACATCATCAAACGTCTTCATCATCGATTTTCACTGCGTATATCTACCCTCAGCAATCCAATTGCACATTAATTAAGTGAAGGGAAGTCAGGGCCAGCTAGGCACTCTTAGGTGCAGCCGCTGATCGGAGTTAACAACAGGCAATTTATTCACTAATTCATAGACCTCACGGTTTGATCCACACGAAAGTACATGCACAGTGACTCGTGAAACCAACACATGATATACCGTGAAAGTCAAACAGAGTTGGCTGCTACTGCAACCACTCGAGATTTTGCAACCACTCAAAATATGTAGAAAAGAAACTTGAGAGAGACAGTACCTTCTTTCAGGTACTGCACGAGCGGCTTGAAATATCCTGCTTCGGCCATATGAAGTACATTCTGTGTATTGCTAGACAAAGCATTTAACAATTTGTGGGCATCACTCGAGGCGATCGGATCTTCGCTGTTGAGCATAGCCACCAACATAACAATACAGCCTTGTATTCTGCCAATTCGCCTCCTGACCGTGTTGAGATCGGAGAGACTAAGCAACAATCCCACTGCTTCCCGCCTCTCTTCCACGTCCCGCGACAGAGACCTCACTAGCACCGATAGAGAACTGACATCCGCCAATTTCTCCTGTAAAACATGGTTATGTTATCGACCATACATGAAAGAATCTCAAAGACTACACGAAAGGTTCAATTTGCGGAGCTAAATTGGAATCGGCATGTGCATAAGTACCTTGTTTTCGGCATCCCGCGAAGCAAGGGTTCTCAATATACGTAAGACAGTCAGCCGGCTATTCTGCTTACCGACGCTTAACCGGTTAATCAGGATAGGAACAATGGCCTCATCACTAATCCAGTCTTGGTTCACCACCTCACCGTTAACCATATCTTGCAACCCCAGAAGGGCGAATTTGAGCTTGTCGTCATCGCTGTACTTCAGTTGCAAAGCCACGTCGTTGATGTCGAGATTGATTCCCTCCTCTTCTATCTCTTCTATGATATCCTTCTCCTCCTCCACCTCCACCTCCACCTCCACCTCCGATTCGCTATCGAATCCCACTTCACTGCTGGAGCTCGAACTGGTAATTCGACTGGTGGCGAAATTGGTGTTCATCAGCTCTCCGTGCAAAGCACCGATTTTCTGCTTGATTTCCGTGGAGATGTCGAGCCTGGCGAAGAGCACGAGCCCCAGGGAGCGACCGAGATCATGAGCCAACTCCTCAATCTGCTTCACGGGTTCTCTCGGGTTGGGGCTTCTGATCAGAGCCTTAGCCCGCCCGAACTCCATGTCGAGCGACTCCACCGCTTTCCGCATGGGAGACGAGCCTTTCGCCCCATCTTTACCGCTCAGATCCTCGAGAATGGGCACGAACTTCTCCGCCAGACCTCCGAACTCTAACAGAACCTCGCTCTCGGCTTCAGAGCCCTTGGCCAACGAAGCGACGTCCCGAATGGACGCCTGGAGCTTCGATACAAGCTCGCCGAAGCTCCCATCTCTCTCGTCCATGTTAACTCTAGAGAGAGAGTCGGCAAGAAAAGAAGCTAACAGGGGATTTCAGAGAAAAGCAGGGTCACCTGGGAGAAGCTGAAAAAAGTATCATATATATTATATAAAGAGGAGAATTCAACCGGACATCACGAGGAACCGAGCCGGAGAAAATTCAAAGGACCCAGCAAAACAGGCGGTGAACAGGACGTCGTCATCTCCCTCGTGATCACTCCGTCCCTGACGGGGAAAGAAAGAGAAAACGAGTAAACCCGAGGACGACCGAGACCAATTCATCGGGGGCTCAACCGTTTTATTGTGGCCGCTCGCCTGTCATCATCTTCCCCCCCGTCCCCTCCCCCCTTCAACGGAGCGTGAGAAATTCGGGACGACCGGTTCTGTCCTCACTTCACGCGAGACGAAATCGAAAACGACACGGCCGGGGGCTGCCGCTCATCGACAGCAGCGACGGACGGGAGGGTACGAGTGGAGGAACGCGGTTGGCGTTTTGCGGGCGCGGGATCTCCTGGAGTCAGCGTCAGTCGTCTCTGACTCGGGAATCATGAAGAAGGAGGAGAAATCAATCCCCGCTGGCGTCGCCGTCGGACATATTGTGCATCATAATTATAGCCTCTGCTTCGCGTCGAATGTCGCTGTCGATGTCAAACCCAACCGCGTCCAACTTTATTTCTCTCTCTCTCGACTCGACCTCTGCGGTCGGCTTTTGCTTTGCATCTTCGCCCGCCACGCGTGACGTGGCTTTCCCTCTTTTCCTTTTTCGTTTTTGGCCTTTTTCCTTTTTCGCTTTTCTCTTTTAATTAACTGATTTTGGCTTTTATTTGGTATTATTTTATGTGGAGCTTCGTGTAACGGTATTCCCCGGGGTCAACTGAGTTCAAGTCTTTCTTTAATTTTCCGAGTAATGATGAGCAACTCCACGGAATTTGGACCAATTCTTGTTTTTATTTTTCATTTTTTGGGGGGTTGAAAAAGTCAATTACTTGCGAATCGGAGTTACTTTAGAAATTAGACGGGGGAATCATGCACATAATTAATGATCTTATTTAAAGGATGACTTCCTCGTTAAAAAAAAAATGAAAAGTCGTCGGGAATTTGCGTTTGTATTATTTGTTGGTTTAAGTAATTGTTTCGTGGGACGTAGTATTTGGACTTTCCTTGCAAGAAACGCAAGTTGCAGTCTGCAAAAGAAAAAAGAAGGTGACTCGGTAGTGCCAGAGTTAAGTCCGTTGAAATGGAGAGATGAGGAAAGACAATGGCACGAAAGCAAATAATTGTCCGATTGTAAATTGACCACTTATTAAAGGAGTCGTATTTAGACTTTAACAATAATACAACACATCACTTAATAAATAAAATTTGCAAATAAATTTTAGCAATTCTTAACACTTTTCTAAATAGATAATTCATTTGTTTTTTAGCCTTCTCATTTCTTTTTCTTCTATATGTTTTTATCGACATTAGCTTACATCATTCTAAAACACTTTCTTCGTCCGTCCAATCAATGGTAAGTTATTGGTTTTTGTGTTCATACTAAAGAAGTCATGAAGGATATTATTCTTCGATATTGGTCAAGTCTCGTAAAATCATAATGAAAGGTTAGGGGCGATTCTATTTTTCCAGTCGCAAAATCTCCAATCGCCTTTTAAAAATACGTGTGTTTCGAGTACGTGATCCATGGCATCCAAATCAGGTCCTAAAAACCATTGAATAGAAGCCACGCGGTATGATGTTACATCCTTCGCAACATGACAAGAGCCCTGTCTTGTCATCCCCGTTGTTCCCACTTACCAAAAAAGTCTCTCAATTTCCTTCCCGTGGGAAGTCATACGATGGAAAGATGACTCAGCAGTGCCAGAGGTAAGTTTGTTGGAAAGGAGGAAATATTCAGTTGTTTCAAACTGCCACATCAGTAATTGATGCGGCACTCATTTTTTTCTTTATATCCACTTAAAAATTTACACGTAGCTAGGTCCATGGTTCATCGACGGTGCTCATCCCTGGGACGCTGCTGGCTCTCCAGATCTGGTTATCACTCATAAAAAATATCTCTCTATCTATTTGTGTCACGCGGTTCTGCTTCTTCCTTTTTTTTTTTTTGGTCTCCATTCTGGAGGAACAAGAAGATTTTTTATTTTTATTTTTAAATTACATGTCGACAGACACGTGTCAAAATATGACTGGATGCGAGGAAAAATTGTGCACCACATTAGCAATTGATGTGGCACTTTGAAACTATTGATTATTTTCTCGTTGAAATTGAAAGATAAGGAAAGATAAGGGCACAACAGCAAATAGATACTATTCAGATCTCTGATCATGTAACTAAATAATTGTTCGATTGTAAAGTGACCACTTATTCAACGAGTTATATTTGGACCTTAATAATAATACTACGATACATCACTTAATAAATCACTTTTGTAAATCAATTTTAGTAATTCTTAACACTTGTCTAAATAGATAATGCATTCGTTTTGTAGCCTCCTTTTTTCCGATTCTTCTATGTATTTATATGGGCATTAACTTATATTAACCATTCTAAATCACTTTCTTCGTCCAATGGATGGTAACCTGTTGGTTTGCATTCATATTAAATGAGTCATCAAGGATACTCTCTTTCGATATTACGCAAGTCATGTAAAACCATAACGGAAGACCAGGGGTGATCCCATTTTTTGAGTCGTGACATCCCCAGTGGCCTCTTCAAATGCACATAATTCGAGTATGAGATCCGTTACATTCAAGTCAGATGCTAACCATTGAACTGAATCCACGCAGTTCTTCGCAACTTACTTCGCAACATGACAAGAGCCCCGTCTTATCATCCCTGTTGTTCCGACTTACCAAAGAGAACTGGTCGGTTTGCGCGGTTCACACCGTGCGACAGAATGAGAACAGGGAGAGATCAATTCCTTTCGTGGACGACAGAGGAGTAAAACGGCAGGATCGATAGTTCAGTCAGTAAACACATGCCTCGGACATTTGACGAATCCATCGTAACTGCTCTCTCCTTTTGCTTTTACTGGCTTCAAACTAGTGATGCGCAAAACCAGCACTGGTGGTCCCCGTCTCACCTTTCTCCCTTTTGGAATCCATGTGGTACTTGCCCATCTCCTTCCAACCTTCCACTTTAAAAGTGTCCGCTCTATGCATACTTAATCCAAAAGAAAGGTATACCCAATATCATATGATAAGAAGAGTGGCGCTCGTTGAGTGATCAACAAAAGGGTATATTATATTGCGTCAAATGCATTAATTTTTCTTATGTAACGCAGAATCGATGTTTCAAAAGTCGAACATATATATATATATATATATATATATATATTTTTATCAAAACACAAATAACATATGACAAGCGATCAAGGAAGCACTTGCTATTATAACTCTCTTGGAGGTGACTTAAGAAAAAAGAAAAGAGGGTTCCTTCACATTTTAACAGTTGAGGTTACAAGTTCTCTCTTCAGGCTATCGTCGCCTTTTCTAACCATGTTGACCAAGAGTAATGGCGTGGTTTCTACCATCTCTAATCGGTTTCATAATATAAATGCCATCTAGATGGTTGGTAATTTTGTCAATGCTCTCATCTTTTGAATCATAGAGGCCAATAGAGAAGATTAGGGGTTTGGATTCATGACGAGTTAAGGATACACGATTAGTTGTACATTTTCTATTCATATAATTCGGGCGAAACCATCTTTCGAACTATAAACAGAGCGCCGTTTCTAAAGGTAATGGAAGTTAAAATAGAGCAAATTGCTGCACACATACAATCTCAGATGACGAAGAAGAATGATCCCTGTGCTGGCCACGAGAGAGACCTCGCCGCACCATGGCTCGAGCTTGAACCCCTAGGGCGACTAAGAGTAATATAAGTTAAATCGAGAAAGAAGGAACGATGGCGAGGCCAAGCTTTCGTGGTGGCCATGTCGACGGTGAGAGAGGAGCTTGGGATTGAAGGTTGAGACGCTAGTTGTCGTAAGGGTGCGAGTGTGATGAGGAAGAGCGGAAGAGGAAGAAGATGCAAGGGAGTTTCTAGAGACGGGCTGGGGTTGAGGCACCTGTCGCTGTTGTTGAAGTAATCGTCTCTGCTTTTGCCTTTCCAATGCCCTAAGCAGAAGAAAAGACGTCGAATAATGCCGTGTCAATACCGTTTGGTCCACCCTCCCACTGACAAACTAAGACATTGTTTGATAACTATCCAAACAGTGCCTAATTATGATTTTTTGTTAAGAATCGGTTTGGGACGAGAATCGTGTTTGGTAAAATTTTTGTTACCGAGAATAGATTTGGAAGAGAATCAAGAATAAAAAAAAAGTTGATTCTTGTTCCGGGAACAAAATTGAGAATTAAAACTCTTCTTCTATTTTCTTCTTCTTCATCGACCGCCATCCCGCGACCGCCGCCCGCCTCCAGCAACTGGTTCGGCGAGCTCACCGGACCTCGCCCTGGCCTCCGACAAGCTCACCGGAGGCAAGCCCAGCCACCGGCGAGGCTCGGCCTCGCCAGATCTAGCAAGCCTCGCGACGCCCGGCCCGCCGGTGGCCGGGCGGGCCTCGCCCGGCCCCGCCGTTGGCCAGGTAGGCCTCGCCCGGCCCGCCGAGGCCGGCCGGCCACCGGCAACCGGGCGAGGCTCGGCCGACGAGGGCCGGCCTCGCTTAGGGCCGGCAACACACTGGTGAGGTCGCCGGCCCTCGTTTGGGACTCGGCGACCGGCCTAAAGAAGATGAAGAATTGGAGAAAAAAAGAAAAAAAAAGGAAAAAATTATAAAAATTGTTTAAAAATTAAAATAAATTGATTTGGAACATAATCAATGAACACGGTACCAAACACAATTCTATTCTAGAATCAGAAATTTTATACAATTACCAAACGCGTTCTTTTACTCAGAATCAATTCCCGGGAACAGAATAAAAAATAATCATTTCTGATCAGAATTTGTTCCCGGGAACAAAATCGTTACCAAACGCGCCCTAAATGGCTGCGTCGAGTTTCTCCTAGAGTTTGGGCTCATTATATGCTCTTGCCTTTACGAGAACATTAGGGAAGAAGTTTGCGGTTAGTTGCCAATCTGGATCGACGATTTTAGTCGAGATTATATCGAAACTAATTGAATGAGTCTAATCCACTAGTCGTGGAACAATTGAATTACCCTCCAACTTGTTTTCAGTAATCTCAAGTTGACCTTGCCGGTATTGACTCTCAAAGGTTGCTAAGGAGGTGGTTCTCTTTTTCTCTTTTCCTACAAGGAAAAGAAGCCGATGAGTTAGGGCATGTTTGGTAATGTGTCAAACGGTATCTGATTTTATTTTATTTTTTTGCTCTCCGGAATCAAAAAAATAATAAAAATCCGCTTTGTAAGGTTTTTTTCCCCGAAATAGATTTGGAACAAAATCAAGAAGTAAAAACAAGTTGTTTCTTTGTTCCCTTTGTTCCGGAGAACAACTCTAGAATTAAGCATTTTCTTGAACTACCCTCTAACTTGTCTTCAGTGATCTCAAGCTGATCTTGTCATTATTGACTTTCAAAGGTTGCTAAGGAAGTGGTTCTCTTTTTCTCTTTTCCTACCAGGAAGAGAAGCCGATGAGTTAGGGCCTATTGGTAATGTGCCAAATGGTGCCTGATTTTATTTTTTTTGCTCCTCGAAACAAAAAAAAAAAGAATAAAAATCCGTTTGGTAAGGTTTTCGTACAAAATCAAGAAGTAAAAACACGTTGTTTCTTTGTTCCGGAGAACAACTCTAGAATCAAGCATTTTCTATTCTTCTTTTCCTTTTCTTCTTCCTTTCTTCCTTTAGTTGGCCACCGGCAACCTTGTCAAAGCAATTTCTTGAACTACCCTCCAACTTGTCTTCAATGATCTCAAGTTGATCTTGCCATTATTGACTCTCAAAGGTTGCTAAGGAAATCGTTCTCTTTTTCTCTTTCCTACTGGGAAGAGAAGCCAATGAGTTAGGGCATGTTTGGTATTGTGCCAAACAGTGCCTGATTTTATTATTTTTGCTCTTTGGAACAAAAAAAAAAGAATAAAAATCCATTTGGTAAGGTTTTCGTTCCCGAAATAGATTTAGAACAAAATCAAGAAGTAAAAATAAGTTGTTTCTTTATGCCGGAGAACAACTCTAGAATCAAGCATTTTCTATTCTTCTTTTCCTTTTCTTCTTCCTCTTCTTCCTTTAGTTGGCCACCAGCAACCTTGTCAAAGCATTGCCGCCCCCCGCCCCCAGTGAGGCCAAGCCTCATTAGCTCGAGGTTCGCCGGGCCATCACGAGGTCGGCATTGCCCAGTCACAGTGAGGTCAACCTCGTAGTAGCCTAGTGAGGTCGAGCCTCGCCGGGGCTGGCGACCAACTAAAAGGAGGAAGAAGAAGAAGAAGAAGAAGAAAAGGAAAAAAAGAAGAAGAGAAAAATGTAATAAATATTAAAAAGTTAAAAGAAATACTAAATTACAAAAAAATTTAGGAGTCGTACCAAACGCATTTCTATTCTGGGAATAAAATTTTTGGACAATTTGGTAATGCTTTCAAATACTTAGAAACTAGTCTAGGGAACAGAAAAAAAAAAAACCATTTCTAAATAGAAATAATTCATGAAAGCAAAATGGTTATGAAATGCACTCTTAACTTTCTTCTTATTTATTGTCTTGGGCCAAGAAAAAAAAATTGGAGTCTACCAAAACAAAAAAGATGACTCGATAATGCTACAAGTAAGTCTATTGAAAAGAAAATATAAGATAAGCGCAAAAAAGCAACTGGCAAATGGATACTATTCGGATCTCTGATCTTACTAAATAATATTTAGCTGTAAGTGACCACTAATTGGACGGGTCGTATTTAGATACTAATAATAATATGACACATTACTTAATAAATCAATTTTAATAATTCTTAACACTTTTAGTTTTATAAATAGATAATGCATTTGTTTTGTATCATCCTTATTTTTCTTTCTTCTATGCGTTTGTATCAGCATACATTATTCGTCTAACCGATGACATTTTGTTGGTTTTTGTTCATAATAAAGGACTCACGAAAAAATATTTTCTTTGAATATTACTCAAGTCATGGAAAATCGTAACAGAAGGTGGGGCAATCTCATTTCTCGAGTCGCAAAATCCCAAAATGCCTTATGAAAAGCGTGTGATTCGAGCACGAAATGCATTGCTTTCGAATGAGGGGCCTAACCACTAAGTCTCATCCACGCGGTACAACGTTACATTCTTCGCACCATGACAAGAGCCCGTCTTGTAGTTGTCATCCTCGTTGTTCCTATTTACCAAAAAAATCTCTGAATTTCATTCCCGTGGGAAGTCATATGATGGAGAGATGCCTCAGTAGTGCCAGGGGTCAATTTGTTGAAAAGGAAAGATAAGAAAGACGAGGATAAAAGCAAATAGAAACTATTCAATCTCTCATCGCGTAACTAAATAATTGTCCGATTGTAAAGTGATCACTTATTAAACGAGTCATATTTAGAATAATACAACACATCACTTAATAAATAAATTTTGTGAATAAATTTTAGTAATTCTTAACACTTTTCAAAATAGATAATTCATTTGTTTTGTAGCCTCATTATTTCTTTTTCTTCTGTGTGTCTATATCGACATTAGCTTACATTAACCATTTAAAATCACTTTCTTCGTCCATTCAATCGATGGTAAGCTGTTGGTTTGTGTTCATACTCAAGAAGTCTTGAAGAATATTCATCTTCAAAATCAGTCAAGTGACGTAAAACTATAATGGAAGGTCAGGGGTGATCCTATTTTTCCAGTCGCGAAATCTCCAATCACCTCTAGAAATTCGCGTGAGTCGAGTACGAGATCCGTTGCATCCAAATCAGGTCCTAACGACCATTGAATCAAATCCACGCAATTTGACGTTAAATCCTTCGCAACATGAAATGAGCCCCATCTTGTCATTCCCGTTGTTCCCACTTACCAAAAAAGTCACTGAATTTCCTTCCCGTGGGAAGTCATATGATGGAAAAATGACTCAGCAGTGCCATGCCAGAGGTAAGTTTGTTGAAAAGGAGGAAATATTCAATGGTTTCAAACCGTCACATTAGCAACTGATGTGGCACTCATTTTTTCCTTTGTATCCACTTAAAAATTTACACGTGTCTAGGATTAAATTAATTTAAATTGATGCAGAATTGTTCTGTCTAGATTTATCTTCCCCGTTTATCCAAAGCACTCACCTCGAACGAGCCACCATGGCCGATGATGGTGATGCAGATGGCTCTCCAAATCTGGCCGTCCATGGCCATCAACAGTTAATGTGGCGCTTTGAAACTACTATATATTTTCTCATTGAAAAGGAAAGATAAGGAAAGACAAGGGCACAAAGCAAATAGATACTATTCAGATCTCTGATCATGTAACTAAATAATTGTCCGATTGAAAAGCTGACCACTTATTAAATGAGTTATATTTAGACTTTAATAATAATACGATACATCACTTAATAAATCAAGTCTGTAAATCAATTTAAGTAATTCTTAACACTTGTCCAAATAGATAATGCATTCGTTCCCTAGCCTCCTTATTTCTTTGTCTTCTATGTATTTATATCGGCATTAACTTACATTAACATTCTAAATCACTTTCTTCGTCCAATCGATGGTAAGCTGTTGGTTTGTGTTCATATTAAAGGAGTCATGAAGGATATTCTCTTTCGATAGTACTCAAGTCAAGTAAAACGGACCGACCAAAAGAAAAAGTCAAGTAAAACCATAACGGAAGGTCAAGGGTGATCCCATTTCTTGATTTGTAAAATTCCCAGTCGCCCTTGAAATGCATGTGATTCAAGTATGAGATCCGTTGCATTCAAATCAGATGCTAACCATTGAATCAAATCCACGCGGTTCTTCACAACGTCCTTCGCAACATGACAAAAGCCCCGTCTTGTCATCCCCGTTGTTCCCACTTACCAAAGAGAAATGGTCAGTTTGCGCGGTTCACACCGTGCGACAGAATGAGAACAGGGAGAGATCAGTTCCTTTCGTGTACGACAGGGAGTAAAAAGGGAGTGGACAGGACGGCAGGATCACCAGTTCAGTCAGTAAACACATGCCTCGGACATTTGACGAATCCATCGTAACTGCTCTCTCCTTTTGCTTTTACTGCTTTCAAACTAGTCATACACAAAAGCGCTAGTAGCGCCCATCTCACCTACCTCCCTTTTGGAATCCATGTTGTACTTGCCCCATCTCCTTCGAACCTTCCACGTTAAAAGTGTCCCTTTTATACATACTTAATCCAAAAGAAAAGTATACCCAATATTTAACATCGCGAAAGCGGCGCCCATTAAGCAATCGACAAAAGGGTATATTATATTGCGTCAAATGCATTAATTTGTCTTATGTAACGTAGAATCAATATTTCAAAAGTAGAATATATATTTATTTTTTTATTAAAACACAAATAACATACGATAAGCGGTAGATAAAGCACTTGTTATGATAATTCTTGGAGGTGACTTATAAAAACAAAGGAGGGTTCCTTCACAATTTAATAGTTGAGGTCACAAGTTCTTTCTTCATGTTATTGCCGCTTTCTCTGATTATATCGACCAAGAGTAATAGCGTCCTTTTTACCATCTTTCTAATTGGTTTCATAACATAGATGCCAGGAGTAGAGGGTTGGCAATTTTGTCAATGCTTTCATCTTTTTAAATCACAAAGGCTTATAGAGAAGATTAGGAATTTGGATTCATACCGAGTTATGGATGCACGATTAGTTGCAGATTTTCTTTTCAAATAATTTGAGCTAAACCATATTTCGAACTGGAAACAGAGCGCTGTTTCTAAGAGTGATGGAAGTTAAAACAGCGCAAATTGCCGCACACATACAACCTCGGACGACGAAGAAGAATAATCCCCGTGCTGGCCATGAGAGAGACCTCGCTGCACCCTGGCTGGAGCTCGAAACCCCAGCGCGGCTGAGAGCCAAAAAGTTAAAACGAGAGGAAAGGAATGATGGCTGAGGCTGAGCTTTTGTGGCTGCCGTGTCGTCAGCGAGAGAGAAGCTTGGGATTGAAGGAAGAGATGCGGGTTATAGTAAGGATGCTAGCACGATGAGAAAGAGCGGAGTGGAAATTGTCCAAAAAGTCTCAAACCTATTGCATTTTTTTTCCCAATTCAGTTCTAAACCTTTTAATTATGTCAATTTAATTCTAAACATTTTCATTTCTTACCAATTGAGTCCATCTGCCCAATTTAGCCCGAAAATGCTAACATGGATCGGTGGTGCCACGTAGAACCACCAATGCTGACATAATCAAATTTTTAATAAATTTTTTTAATATTTTTTTGAATTTCTATATTTTCCTTTTTTCTTTCTTTTCCTTTTGCCGATGGCCGGCCACCGATTGATCCAGGCTAATGCCCAATGAGGCTGCCCTAGCTTGGGCGAGTGCTCGCCAGATCTAGGCTAGTTGAAGGGAGCCATTGTCGAGCCGCACCTGGGCGAAGGCTTTCCTTGCAGGGGCTTGCCCTTGCTTGGTTGGGCCTCGTTTGTGGCGGGAGAGGCCAATCGGCCACAAACAAAAGGAAAAGAAAAAAGACAAAAAGAAAAAAATAGAGAAAAATAATAATTCAAAAATATTAAAAAATTATTAAAAATTATCTATGTTAGCGTTGGCGGTCCTATGTGGTACTATCGGCATCCATGTCAGTATGTTCTAGCCAAAATTAATCAGATGAACTCAATTGGTAAGAATATGACTAAATTAGTAAAATTAAAAAGTTTAGGACTGAATTGATAAAAGTACAATAGATTTACGACTTTTTGGACAATTTTCCCAAAGCGAAAGAGGAAGAAGAGGCAAGGGAGTTTTCAGAGACGAGTTAGGGTTGAAGCACCTGTCGCTTTTGTTGAAGTAAACCGTCTCTGTTATGCCTTCCCAATGTCCTAAGCAAAGAAAAGATGTCGAATAATGCCGTGTCTGTTCTTGACAAGCCGTCGATACCATTTGGTCTGCCCTTCCGTCGACAAACTAGATAATTGCGTCGAGCTACTCCTAAAGTTTAGGCTCATTTTATACTCCTTGCCTTTTCGAGAACATTAGGGAAAGTTTGCAATTAGTTGCTTATCTAGATTGACGGTTTTAGTCGAGGTTATATCGAAACTAGTTGAATGAGTCTAATCCACTAGTCGTGGAACAATTGAAATACCCTCCAACTTGTCTTCAGTAATCTCAAGCTGACCTTGCCATTATTGACTCTCAAAGGTTGTTAAGGAAGTGGTTCTCTTTTTCTCTTTTCCTACTAGGAAAAGAAGCTAATGGGTTAGGGCTCATTTGATAACGTGATAAGTGCCTGATTCTATTTTTGTTCCTTGAAATAAAATAGAAATAGAAATCCATTTATAAACTTTTTTGTTTTTGGGGATAAACTTGAAACAGCATTAAAAAGTAAAAAAAGTTGTTTATATGTTCTCAAGAACAACTCCAAAATCAAGCATTTTTCTTTTTAACCGGTCATCGACCATGGCCGATGGCCGGCAACCTCGCTGGAGCCTTGCCGACCATCGGGAGGTCGATGTTGCATGGCGAGGCCAACCTCACAATGGTCCAACAAGGACAACCCTCACAAGTGTTGGGTGAGGTCAACCTCAATGGGGTCGGCGACGCTCCAACGAGGTCACCAATCTAAAGGAAGAAGAAGAAAAAGAAAGGAAAAGAAGAAAAGAAGAAAAGAAAAGATAAAAATGTGATAAAATTATTTAAAAATTAAAAGAAATTCTAAGTCAGAAAAAAATCTAAGAGTTGTACCAAACGCATTTATATTTTGAAAATAGAAATTTTTAACAATTACCAAATACCTTCAAATACTTAGAAACTCATCTAAAGAATTTTATCGGAAAATAGGAATAGAATAAATAAAAAAAAATCATTGCTGAACAAAAATTATTCCCAAAAACAAAACAGTCACTAAACGCACCATTAACTTTCTTCTTGTTTGTTGTGTTGGGCCGTGAAAAAAAAATTGGAGTTTAAAAAAATAGAAAGATGACTCAGCATTGCTAGATATAAGTCTATTGAAAAGGAAAAATAAGATAAGGGCGAAAAAGTAACTAGTATGTAGGTACTACTCAGATCTCTGATCTTACTAAGTAATGCTCAGCTGTAGGTGGCCACTTATTGGACAAGTCGTATTTAGACACTAATAATAATACAACACAACACTTAATAAATCAATTTTGTAAATCAATTTTATTAATCCTTAACACTTTTAGTTTTCTAAATAGGTAATACATTTTTTTTTTGTGACCAAGGAACCGCCGAAACCCCCTTTCGCTTACACTAATCAGGGTCACATGACCCTCCGATGCTCGGTAGCACCGTCAGGCTTCTTTGCAAGCCGTTATTTAGACATAAAACCTTGGAGGAGACTAACCCAATATCCCACCACCAGAGCCCTCCACTTAAATCGCGATAGTAATGCGGGGATTCAAACTCTCAACCGCAGCGTTGTAGGAGAAAACGAACACCAACACGGCTGCCCACGAGTGGGTGATAATGCATTCGTAGTATCGTTACTTTTCTTTCTTCAATGCGTTTGTGTCAGCATGCTTTATTCATCTAGCCAATGATATTTTGTCGGTGCGATCCCATTTCCCGAGCTGCGAAACCCCAATATACCTTTCGAAATGCATGTGATTCAATCCATTGCTTTCGAATGAGGGGCCTAACCATTAAATCGAATCCACGCGGTTCGACCGTACATCCTTCGCAACTTGCCATCCCCGTTGTTCCCACTTACCGAAAACGTCCCTGAATTTTCTCCCCGGGGGAAGTCATATGATGAGAGATGGCGAAGAGAAATGGTCGGCGTGTGCGGTTCACGCCGGGCGACAGAATGAGACAAGGGGGAGACATCAATTCCTTTCGTTGACGACAGAGGAGGAAAAGGGAAGTGGACAGACGGCAGGATCGATGGTTTAGTCAGTAAACACATGCGCGGACATTTGAAGAATCCATCGTAATTGCTCTCTCCTTTTGCTTTTTACTGCTTTTGTAACTATCGATGCGCAAAAGCGCTAAAGTCATCTCACCTATCTTACTTTTGGATTCCATATTGCACTTGTCCTATCTCCTTCCCACGTTAAAAGTGTCCCCTTTATACATACTTAACCCAAAAGAATGATATACCCAATTTATTAACATTGCGAATCACACATATAATAAGAAAAGAGGTGCCGGTTGAGTGATCGACAATAGGGTGTATTATATTGAGCCGAATGTGTTAATTTTTCTTATGTAACGCATATTCAATGTTTTGAAAGTTGACCATATTTTTTTTTATCAAAACACAAATAACATATGATGAGCGGTCGAGGAAGCACTTGTTATTATAACCCTCAGAGGTGACTTAGAGAGAGAGAGAGAGAGAGAGAGAGAGAGGAGGGTTGCTTCGCATTTTAATAGTTGAGATCTCTAATTCTCTTTTCAAGTTGTTGCTGCCTTTTCTGACCATGTTGACCAAGAGTAACAGCGTCGTTTCTACCGTCTCTCTAATCGCTTTGGTAATATAAATGCCATATAGACGGTTGGTAATTTTGTTAATGCTCTCTTCTTTTAATAATAAAGACTAATAGAGAAGATTGGGAATTTAGATTTACGACGAGTCATGGATACACAATTAGTTGTAGATTTTTTGTTGAGATATTTTGAGCGAACCATATTTCGGACTAGAAACAGAGCGCTGTTTCTCTAAGAGTAATGGAAGTTAAAAACAGAGCAAATTGCTGCACACTTAACAATCTCTGACGAAGAAGAAAGATCCCCGTGCTGGCCATGAGAGAGACCTCGCTGCACCACGGGTTGAGCTTGAACCTCCAGCGCGACTAAGAGTAATGTAAGTTAAAACGAGAGGGAAGGAATGATGACTGAGGCTGAGCTCTTGTGGCGGCCATGTCCTCGGTGAGAAAGAAACTCGGGATTCAAGGGAGAGATGCTGGTTGTTCTTGCTGCTGATGGTGTGCGGTGATGATGACTACTGGAGCTGCGTGAAGTGTTTGACGAGCGCGCGAGTCTGTGATGAGAAAGAGAGGAAGAGGAAGAAGATGCCAGGGAGTTTTCAGAGACGGGTTAGGGTTGAAGCACCCGTCGCTGTTGTTGAAGTAATCGTCCCTGTTTTTGCCTTGACAATGTCCAAGGCAAAAGAAAAGACGTCGAACAATGCCATGTCTACTCTTGATAAGCCGTCGATACCAATACCATTTGGTCTGCCCTCCCGTCAACAAACTAAAATGGCTGCGTTAAGCTTCTCCGAACGATAGGAAGGAGGGCTTGAAGCAAAGGAAGTTTGCGGTCAGTTGCTTATCTGGATCGATGGTTTTAGTCGAGATTATATCGAAACTAATTGAATAAGTCTAATCCACTAGTCGTGGAACAATTGAACTCCCCTCCAACTTGTCTTCAGTAATCTCAAGCTGACTTTGCCATTATTGATTCTCAAATGTTGCTAAGGAAGTTAAGGAAGTGCTTCTCTTTTTCTCTCTTCCTACCAAGAAAAGAGGCGGATGGGTTGGCTATTACCAAACTGTGCATGATTCTATTTTTTTGTTTCTTAAAAAAAAAAATATCCATTTAGTTTAGTTTTTATTCCTGAGAATAGATTTGGAGTAGAATCAAGAAAGTAAAAAAAAAAAAAATTACTTCTTTGTTTCCTTGAACAACTCCAAAATCAAGCATTTTTTTTTTCTCTCTTTTTCTTTTCTTCTTTTCCTTTACTTCTTCTTCTTCCTCCCTTAGCCAATCGCCCACATCGGCCATCAAGCCTTTTTTTTTTTTTTTTTTTCCGTTTCTTTTCTTTTTTTTCTTTTCTTCTTCTTCTTCTTCCTTTAGCCAATCACCAGCCTCGGCCATGGCCGGTGACCGACCAAAAGATGGTTGGCGACCTCATCAAATCATTGCCGACCCCCAGCAAGGCCGAGCCTTGTAGCTCGAGCTTTGCTGGGCCACCACGACATCAATTTTGCCCGGCCATGGCGAGGCCGACCTCACGGTAGCCCGATGAGGTCATGCCTTGTCGATGGGTCAAAAAAGTCAATTATATGTGAAGTAGAGTTATTTTTAAACATTAAATAAGGGGATCGTGTACATAATTAATGACCATATTTAAAGGATGACTTCTTGTAAATTAATAATGAAAAGTCGTCAAGAAATTACGTTTACATTTTATGCTGGCTACTTTACCTCCAAGAAAAGCAAATTGGAGTCTACAAAAGAAAATAAACAAAAAGATAACTCAGCAGTGCCAAAGTTAAGTCCGTTGAAAAGGAAAGATAAGAAAAGACCCTAGCACAAAAGTAAAAAGATACTATTCAAATTTTTGATCATGTAGCTAAATAATTGTCCGATTGTAAGTGACCACTTATCAAACGAGTTGTATTTAGATTCTAATAATAATATGACACATCACTTTATAAATCGATTTTGTAAATCAACTTTAGTAATCCTTAACACTTTTCTAAATAGATAATGCATTCGTTTTGTAACCTCCTTATTTTTCTTTCTTCTATATGTTTATATTGGCATTAACTTACATTAACCATTTTAAATCACTTTCTTCGGATGGTAAACTATTTGTTTGTGTTCATATTAAAGGATTCATGAAGAATATTCTCTTTCAACATTACTCAACTCTCGTAAAACCACAACGGAAGGCGGGGGAGATCCTATTTTCAAAGGTGCAAAATCCCTAATCACCTCTAGAAATGCGCGTGATTCGACCACGAGATTCATTGCATTCAAATCTGGCGCTAACCGTTGAATCGAATCCTCGTGGTTCGACGTTACATTCTTCGCAACATGACGAGCTCCAGTCTTGTCATCACCGTTGTTTCCACTTACCGAAAAAGTCTCTGAAATTTTCTCCCTGTGGGAAGTCATATGATGGAAAGATGGCAACTCAAAATGGTCGGCTTGTGCGGTTCACGCGATGCGACGGAATGAGGGAGAGATCAATTCCTTTTGTTGACGACGGAGTAAAAGGAGAGTGGACAGAACGGCAGGATCGCAAATTCAGTCAGTAAACACACGCCGCGGACATTTGACAAATCCCATAATATTTGCTTTCCCCTTTTGCTTTTACTGCTTTTCTAAGAAGTCATGCGCGAAAGCACTAGTGGCCCCATCTCACCTATATCACTTTTGGATTCGATATTGTACTTCGCCCATCTCGTTCGAACCTTCCACGTTAAAAGTATCCCCTCTATACATACTTAAACCAAAAGAATGGTATACCCAATATATTAAAATCGCGAATCTCGCATATGATAAGAAAAGAGGTGTCCGTTGAATAACCGACAAAAGGGCTACATTGCATTGCATCGAATGCATTAATTTTTCTTATGTAACACATATTCAAAGTTTTGAAAGTCGAACGTATTTTTTTTTTTATCAAAACAAAAATATCATAGAATGAGTGGTCGAGAAAGCACTTGTTATTATAGCCTTTGGAGGTGACTTATAAGAAACAAAGGAGCGTTCCTTCACATTTTAATGGTTAAGATCTCAAGTTCTCTCTTCATGTTGTTGCAGCCTTTTCTGACCATGTTGACCAAGAGTAATAGAGCCCTTTCTACTATCTCTCTAATCGGTTTCATAATATAAATGCCATCTAGATGTTTGGTAATTATGCCAATGCTCTCATCGTTTGATTTATGGCGAGTTATGGATACACCAATGAGTCGTAGATTTTCTGTTCAAAAAATTTGAGCGAAACCACCTTTCGAACTAGAAACAGAGCACTGTGACACTCTACAACAATCAATGAGCTCTAACAAAGCTAATTGCGCACGCTTACAATCTCTGACGACGAAGAAGAATGATTCCCGTGCTGGCCATGAGAGAGAATGCGCTGCACCATGGCTTGAGCTTGAACCTCAAGCGCAACTAAGAGTAATGTAAGTTAAAACGAGATGGACGGAATGACGGCTGAGGCTGAGCATTTGTGGCGGCTGTGTCATCAGTGAGAGAGAAGCTCAGGATCGAAGGAAGAGATGCTGGTTGTAGTTGTTGATGGTGTCTGGTGATGATGATTACCGGAGCTGCGTGAAGTGTTCGACGAGCGTGCGAGTGTGATGAGAAAGAGAGGAAGAGGAAGAAGATGCAACGGAATGAAAGTACTCTTGAGTTCCAAAAAATTACATGTAATTCTACCGATTGCTCTAAGCCATGAGAAATAATCGAAGCTAAAGATGAAGCACCACCACATTTACACATCTTTCTCGAGAATCAATGCATGTTTTTTGCCTTTCGCATGTCCTAACCAAAGGCCGTCGAATAACGCCATGTCTGCTCTTGACAAGTCGTCAATACCGTCTGGTCTGCCCTCCCGTCGACAAACTAAATGGCTGTGTCGAGCTTCTCCGCACAATAGGAAGGAGGAATGAAGCAAAGGAAGTTAAGGCTCATTATACGCTCCTCGCCTAGAACATTAGGGAAAGTTCACAGTTACTTGCTTATCTGGATCGACGGTTTTAGTCGAGATTATATCGAAATTAATTGAATGAGTCTAATCCTCTAGTCGTGGAACAATTGAACTACCCTCCAACTTGTCTTCAGTAATCCCAAGCTGACCTTGTCATTATTGACTCTCAAAGGTTGCCAAGGAAGTGGTTTTCTTCTCTTTTCCTACCAGGAAAAGAAGTGGATGGTTAACTTTCTTCTTCGTTTCTTGTCTTCGGCCGAGGTGGATAAAGCTTGTGGGCTCCTAGGAATGTATATCAGGGAAAGAAGTAACAGTTGCAGGACAACGAGTCTTTTTGCAGACGAAGTTGTCCAAACAAATTCATCACTTTTTAGTGAAAACTGAAAATCAACTCGAAGGGTTTTCGGCTCCGGATTTTATTACACTCGCTATCAGGTTACAGAAGACAGATACAAGCACAAGGAAAGCTCAGATATAATGAGCTCAAGAAGGGAACAAGCAAAATCAGGGAACATCCCGACCACATCAACAATTTCAGGACGACTCAGAAGTCGAGTCACTCTCAATCGATCCGGCAGATTCTGTAATCAGGATCAGTCTCCTTTAGCTATCAACGTGACCAAGAAATCCTTGTAGTTCCCGTTAGCTGTATCTTCAATCTTTTTGGTCAAGCGAACTCCGTACATCTTGTTGAACTCTTCGTCAATCTCCTTTACATCGACATCAGCTCGGGTTACGATTACTCTAGTCAATGCCTTCTTCGTGCTTTTGTCTGCATCAATCTCTAATGCCAAGTCCAAAACCTGCAATCAAAAGCAGGACGTTCAATATCCAAGAAACTCGATGCATATGTCGACACATAACTGCAGTGACAATGGCCTCGGGCAAACTATGACCTGGCTAAAGTATCTTTCAGGAGTGCATAGGCATTGCACCGTCTCTTGTAGTCTCGAGTCAGATTTAAGATCCTGAGACAAAGAGAAGAACAGGGCATGAAATTCCGTACATTTATCAATCAAACAACTCTTTCAAAAGGATTGACTAGACTCGAATTTCTTACTTCATCAAGGTTACTGCCACTGATTTCCTGGTAATCTTTATAGACTGCCTTAAGATGGAGCTTGCTTCTTGTCGTTAGTATCCTTATGACCTCTTCATCGTCGGTCTTCTTTTCACCGCTCTTGATGATATTTAAAATACTCTTTGCCTCTGTTTTCGCAGTATCTTCCTTAAGCGTCGGCCCTTCATACCGATATGCGCTGACTAGCGCCACTAATAGCTGCATTTTTAATCAGAAACAACTCAGATCCATTCAGCTAGATGCTGAAAGCATGTTCCGATCTTCACGGGTCTGAGCATTTACTCACCTTGCGTTCGGGGCCATGGACATGGGAAGCGACGTCCTCCTCGATCGAGTGCTCAAAGAGGGAGTGGTAAGCCCTTCTTGCTCCCAGTAGCTCTTCCGACGATCTCGTGCAGGCGACCTCTATAAGGACATTATAAGAATCTGGACCTTCTGTCAAGGCTTCCTTCATGAGACGCGCGTCTCTTTCCCAAGGATGCATGGCCCAGAGCACCACGGCATTCTGAGATTCATCGAAGCAGCCGTCAAATGATTCAACAGCAGTTAGTTTCTCGAGCAATTCATGGCAAAAGCAAATCATCAAAAACCTTTTCTTGTAACTATATCTGGGCATAATTTTGCCAGAGCACATGTCAAATTCTGAAATTGCCACTAGTGTTCTTTTCCCATCCCAGAAAAGAATCAAATTATGCTTTCAAGTTATCCCCGGCGTTCTCGATCGACTCCAATCTCTCGGAAATAAGAAAATTGATGTTCTTTTCATCGATTTTGATCCACCGAGTCATCCCTTACAGACATTCAATGATTTCGAGCAATCGAATCTCATCGCAGTCGAGGCCAGGAACGATTTCACTAGGATAGAAGTGGGACTCTAGGACGCCGCATTAACCATAAATGCATACAAGATACGCCGCAGACAGACAAGCCGAGTCGCAAAAGAACTCGGGATTACCTTGAATCGCATGAATTCACGCTTGAGGAGCTTGATCCTGTGATCATCCCACCTCTCGAAGCTTCTCTCGTCCTCCTTGAAGAAGTGCGGGTTCCCCTTCCTAAAGGCCTTCCTCTTCTCCGGGTGCGACTTCCCCAACACCGCGATGAGCGTCGTCTCGTCGACTCCATGTCCTGAAACCGGAAAAAAAACATCAAACATCGGACACGGCAACGACAACGCCGACAAGAAAAAAAAAAAAAAAAAAAAAACAAGAATTCAAAGGAAGACGATTGGATCGCGCGAGGAATGCGACCGCTCCAGCGATCCATCATTCGAACGTGAGACCTGAGAAGGCTTTGGTGAGAGCTTCGAGTTCGTCGGACTGAGCCATCGCCTCGTCGCTGTCGTCTCCTCGCTTTCTCGTGCCGGGTTTTATGATCATGCAACGACGATTGTCTCGACGACGGGTCGCTGCCGTATTTATAGGGGTCCCACGAGGTCATTTCCGTCATTGCCTCGGATTTCCGGATTTTTTTATTTTTTATTTTTCATGACCGAGGAAAGATGAAACTGATTTTGTGTATAATTAATAAGGGTGTTATTAAATGAGCCGGGGAGTTGCAAATTCGTTGAGATGTTATGGATTAAAAGATTAGCTTTAAGAGAAAAAAAAAAAAGCTAGAGATTTAATGGACTTATTGATTGAGTTGCGGAGATGCCCCCGTGCTTCGGTGGATTTACAGTTCGGCCCCCTAGGTTGGCGAATTTTGCAGTCCCCTACTCCCAATGTCTTTTTTGTGTCTTGTATGCGCACCCGAAACGAAGATTCCGGCTCATGTGAGCCCTCCAACTCGACGGTGCGTTTATGTCCCAAAAAAATTGCTCCTATGCTATTTCAATTAAGATTTACATGGCTCGGGACCTTCCATGCAACTATCCTTCCCCTGGCATGATCGGGAGAATACGTAGTTAATAATGGACACGATAATAACGTCTTTACATAAATTGTACATAGCAAGATATTCAATTGAAGCATTCAATTCCCAATGTCGAATTACCGCTTGGTCAATCCATAGCATTCGATTCAATTCTTCTTTTTATTTGTATTTTGGAGAAACTATATACATATACACGCTAAAATGGCGATTCGAGCCTTGCAAATTCACAATTTTTTTTTTCCTTTTTGCTCTTGATGGACTGTGGCCTACAGGCCTGCATTTTGAGGCACATCAAGATGAGGGGGTGCAATAAATGAGACCAGATTTTTCTTGCCTTCTTACGACAAGTAACATGCGAATTAAATGATGGAGATGGTCCGCGACAGCCATGCCTTGTCCCCAGCTTTCTTTCTTATGCAATAAATATTAAATATGGTTGAGTCGACATTATGGAAATGGGTTGGGCACCACGTCTCATATATTATAATTATCATGATATAAATGTGACATCTATACAATAGGGCGATTGTTGATCTATGGACCCAACTTTCTAGGATAGCCTAGACTCGTCTAGGATTAGTATTGTACGAGTCTCTAGTTTAGCAGGGGTAGATAAAGTTTGTGGCTGGTTAAGGAGCCTGTGGCGGGAAGGGAAGGTAGAGGTTTCACCTACCGCGAGGATCGTTCCCACTAGTCCGGTAACCCGGCGCCTAGTAAGACTATGTTCCTTATTTTAATTTGTCAGTGCCCACACGCCTCACATTCTCTAATTGTTTGTGTTTCTTTTCTTCCCCACAAATAGGAAATACCAACGATTTTTACACCTAGAAGAGCTAAACGTTGGCAACTCCTCTCTTCAAATTGAGTCTCTAGTTTAGTAGGGGTAGATAAAGTTTGTGGCGGAGTTTAAAAAGAAGTACAATATCTCTTACATATGCAAAGATAAATTGCATGTATGAATCAACGGAAAAATTACTAATTTTTTTCAAATATATTATATTGATGATAATTTGATTTGACAATTTAATCATACACTTTTTAACAATTTATTAATATAATCATATCAAGTTTCGATCATTTTTAACCTGAAATTACTAATGTGAATGCCGACCCTCTTGCACTACATAGTCGGTACTAACATGAAAAATGGAACAAATTCAGAATTTTTTAAAAAAGTTACAAATATTATCCATATCAGTACAAGTCGTATTACGTAAGACGGTTGGTACTAGTACCATTAAAAAATTTTAAAACTAAATTATCTAAATAAAAAAATTTAGAATTCATTTGATATTTATATAATAGATTTATATCTCTTTGGATAATTAGACCATAAATCACTGGATTGAGCCTATGAATAGGCTAGCCTGTTCGTTCCTGAAGAACATAGAGACCAGCTAGCAATGCCACGGTTCAATGCACATTACCACATGTAATACCCAACGATTCCCTAAAAGTTCCTATACCTCGTCCCATTGTATTCGCATCTGCGGAAGACAAGTTACTGACTGTGATGAGTTTTGAATGGAATGTGTTTCTCTGCAGCCAAGATTGATTGATGTCAGCTGCGTCTGGACTAGACATTGAAGACTTGATATGCATCTACTGCTAAACTGATTAGCTAAACCTACAAAAAGTTTCTGGAGGTGCGACACCTGGTTCAGATAAACGTGCGAAAATGCAAATAGAAGGGCTTGTCCTTGTCAACTTATGAGCGTGTTCCCCACACGGCTGACCCTCGAATGAATGCGTAATTAATGTACTAGGGCCTAGCTTGTAATGTCTGACAAACCCTGTCCATACGGAGAAGTAGCCAAACCAAGTGTGGAAGAAAAGAAAGAAGGAGAAGACCTTGAAGGGTTCCCACTTTCCAGAAAGCAAAGAAAAAGATCAATGATTGTGAACGGAGCAGGTTAGCCTCGTTGTCCAAGTCATGAAGATCAGGATCAAATCCGGCCTGATTAATCAAATGTTAGGGAATAAAGATGGGTCGTAAAGATTGACTTTCCAGATCGTTCTTGTGATCATGGAGCATTGTCCTGATAACTTAGAGAAAGAAAACGAAAGGGGACACTTTAAAGAGCCCACCTATCTGATAATAATCTACAGAAAACATGGCCGGCCACGCCGAGACGATTCATTGCTGATCGAGCGCACTGACCAGCCACGAAATCAAAGCAGATCCGGACGCGCATGCATACCCAGCTTTCATATTTGCCCATCATCGCATAATTGCAGAAAGCAAGCGATGAGTAATTTAATGAAAATCTTTCACGTGCACGAACTGCATGTGTGGAAGGAGATGAATGAACAGAAGCATGGACAGTGCTTGGTTCTTAGCTATTATGCAGACGCTCAGGATATGGGGGGAAAGCCCAGCTCTCCATTTGCGTTGTCATTCTCAGCTTTTGTTTCTTCCGCTCTACGTGCGACAGATGTCGTTCGTGGGGGCGTCATCGTGGAACACGATCTTGTTTTAGGGTTTTAATAGAATAAGCTAACAGCAGCTGAAACACGAGGATACGAACATGTCGGTTCTGCAAAACGTGTGTTACATGCTGGTCCTGCGTTAGGTACGGCGGAGGGCGAATCCATTCACATAGAGCCCAGAAGAAAGAAGCTTTCAAGAATGATTGTTGCAGCATCGGATCCTCGTTTGATGCTTATCCACTTGAGTTCCGACGTGCGTGGACGAAGGTGGTCCATGCATGAGCTGGAGGCCTTCTCCATTATTCATTCGACTGACATATTTACACCTAGAAAATGATTGCTGGTAGTGAAATAGATGATCGTCGTGTACACGATGATCCAAGTAATGCATATGACATTTAGTTGCTTTATTTGTTTTCACGATCTGAATTCCATGACCTATTGCTTTATCACCGGCACTAGTACACGGTTTTATAAAAATTGATACAAGATACAACCCAACTGAGCTAAGAATATAAGTTAGAAGAAAGTAGCACAAGATTTCACATTTCACAATTATAAAAATTAAGATTATGTCTGCAGTATTGAACTATCTTCATAAAGAGAAGGTCCAGGAAACCGCACATTGGTCGAGGATGGAGTCCAGAATTTCTGGATGGGGCACCGAAATAGAAAAGCTCCAAATTTTCAAAGGACGATATTCAGATAAAACGCAAAAGACAAGGTCCTCGTTGCAAAAAGCGCCGAGGGACGAAAGCGCAAATACTAAGTAATCGCGACCCTCGTGACGAAAAAGGACGTAAATTGAAAGCTTTCACAGATTTAAGGGAGTGAAAATGGGAATAAAAAAATCCGGAAGAGAGAGAAAGACGAAAGCTCCTTTATTCCAGCGACGGTTAAGGCTTATGGAGCAGGAAACAGCTCGCGAAGGAGACGAAACCGAAACCGAAACCGAAACGGAAGCGCTGAGGCGGAAGAGCGCGGGGAGCAGAACGCGACGACGGCCGAGGAGGAGGGGGAGGAGGAGGAGCATCAAGGCGTACCTAGCGAAGCTGCAGCTGAGATCCTCGATCGGACGCCGCTGCTCCTGCCTCCTCCGCTGCTTCCCGAGGCGCTCCCCGGCAGGTTCCCGCCGGCGACCGGCATGGCCACGCTCAGGGTCCCGGGCGTCGTCCCCTCCCCGTCCGACGACTGCCAGAGGCTCCGGAAGGCTTTCGAAGGTCCTCCTCTCTCTCTCTCTCTCTCGACCACCCGCTGACGATGTTTTTTGGCCAAGTTTTCTCGTTCTCCTTCTCCGAGACTCCGGTTGTTCCTGATTTAGCGCTTGTCGTTTTTCCGCTTGAGATTGAGGTGGTTCTGCATCTCCGGCTGTTTGGTTTGTCAGTTTTGGCTCTCCGTAGTGATGGAAAATGATCGGATGAGTGTTTTCCGTTTGGAGTGTGTTTTCCGTATGGAGTGTGCTCCATCTCTCGGCCACGTTCTCCAGATGGCGGCAATTTGCGCTGCCCTGAAAACGAACGATGATGAAGCCAGTTCGGTTTTTCTTATTACAGTGAAAGACTTGTCGGATCCTCTCATGTTCGCGCCCATTTTTCGTTTCGTGCCGTCGCTAGCGTGCAATGATGAGCATTTTTCCTGCTTTGTCTTGCTTTTCTTTATTGATTCAGAGATACTTTTGAAATAAGCTGAGGATTGGCTGATGGATGTAGGATGGGGAACGGATGAAAAGGCGATCATTTGGGTTTTAGGACACAGGAATGCAAGTCAGAGGAGGCAAATCAGGGAGACTTATCAGCAGCTTTATAACCAATACCTCGTCGACAGTCTTTATTCTGAACTCTCTGGGGATTTCGGAGTACGTTAATCATGTTCTTTGTAGTGTTCTTTTCATATATACTTCTCATCAATCATTAAACTTGATATGCTCATCAAGTAATCTGGCTTCATATCTTTACCTTCACCTAGATATTTGAAGTGATATCATCGATATGGCAATATGAGTGCTGTAATTGGTTGGTTTCTTTCAGAAAGCGGTGATCTTTTGGACATATGATCCTCCAGAGAGGGATGCCAGATTGGCAAAGGAGGCCTTGCAGCGTAAAAGGAAAGGCATAAACCACTTACTTCCGATTGTTGAGATCGCATGTGCGACATCTCCCCACCATCTCATTGCCGTAAGGCAGGCCTACTGTTCACTCTATGATTGCTCGCTCGAGGAAGACATCTTGTCAACAATATCTTTACCCTTCCGAAAGGTAAATGCTTAGATAACACTTCTTTAGGATGGTGTTAAACATCTATATGTAGGTTTTGCAGTCGAAAGGAACTTTTTTCTTTCATGCATAATTCGTTTGCCAGAAGAATTTTGTATTAATTGGCCATTTTCAGGAAAAAGTATAAACCTGCTGCAGTTTGGGATGCTATTTTGAAATTGCCATTGAGTAACCATATGAAAGGCTATAAGCCTAAAATAATATCAGATCACTGTATTCATAATGCTCGAGTACAACTGAAGAGGATAAGGTAAATTGCTATTCAGTTGCTATCTTTTTTTTAAAAAAAAAAAAAAAAACTTGATTACAGAAATTAAAAGTTGTTATCTGGTCCCAAAATAATTTCTAACTTCTATTCTAGAAATATAATTTAGAACATATCAAATTCTAGTTCTGTTTGCTCTAGTGAATGCTTCATTTCTGGCGCACGTCCATGGAGCAAGGGTCCAGTACATAATCAACGGTATAGTAAAAGTGGAAGTTTTTCGCATTGAGTACCCTCTACATTTCAGTATTACTCCGTATATGTTCACCTCCATCTAGCAGCTCCAATTTCGGAGTTTCCTCATAATTTGCAATGCCTCTGCTCCTGCAGATCCTTGTAGGATTGGTGAGCTCCTATAGATATGATAAGGAAGTGATAAATATGGATGTTGCTAATTCAGAAGCAGGACTGCTGCACGAAGCAATTGAAAGGAAGCAATTGGATCAAGATTCTGTTTTGTGGGTTCTTGGCACTAGGAACATCTTTCAGCTCCGAGCAACTTTCCAATGCTACGAGCAGAACTACGGGAGTCCTATTGATGAGGTCTATTATTTGCATGTCTAACTCATCGCATAATCCTTTGTTTCTTTTTATTTTTCTTTTTGAAGAGTTTATCTGGATGTCTTGCGTCACTCAGGATATCAAGAGCTGCGGGAAGGGTGATCTGGAATCTCTGCTAGGAGTGATAGTACGTTGCCTAGATTGCCCCGAGAGACACTTCGCAGAGGTCAGTTTCGTAAACCCCTGCCAATCATCCGGTGTCAGGGTGTTAAAGATCCGGCAATCATTTATGGTGGCATAAAAGAGAATATAATAAGACTTGCGAGACATGATCGTGTGACATAGTTCACATTCCCATGAGTGTTGGATATGGGTGCGGTTTTCTGTTAAATTCGAATTCTTACAAGCCAGTAAGCCACTACATCCTAAATTCTGGTGATGTCTACAACCATCTTGTCTTGGCCGTCTCAGGCAACTGCTTACGCTATTATAAAACTTGATCTGCTGTGGCTTTTGAAGGATTTTAGCCCATGGAATGTGAAATAAAGCATCTGAACTTGTTAAATGTGCGCTCGATTTTCTAGTCTACATACTTCAATAGCTTCTGCTCAAGAAGTAGTGATCTTTGATCCTTAAATATCACCAGGTGGTCAGAAATTCCATAATCGGGCTCGGCACAGATGAAGATTCGCTCACCAGAGCCATCATAACCCGAGCTGAAATTGACTTGATGAAGGTCAGAGGGGAATACAACAACATGTATAACAGCAGCCTAGACAGCGCCGTCATCGGCGATACATCGGGAGATTACAAAGATTTCTTGTTGACGTTGCTTGGAGCAAAAATATAAGTTCCATTCTTCCCTGCTTTTGTGTCCTGGCTCAAGTGTGCTTGTTTTGATATTGAAAATTCGCTCATGTATTTACGCGCCTTCTGCAGTGTGCTCGAACCAATTGTTTGTGCATTACTCCTAATTCGTTGTGGCATTCCCTTTGTCCTTTTTTTTTTTTTTCCCGAAGGAGGTTTGTATTATCAACTAATCGAATTCTCATATCGTCATCAGGATATCTGTTTTACCATGGCATCACCAAACAACAGGTTAATGCAAATCTGTAGTCCATCTCTACATCTTGTTCCATTGTGTCAAACCAAGGCATAGAATTCCTAGAAACCAGATCTGGCAAAAGAGATTCCTCAACTTTCTCGTGGAGAAATTCTAATAAATGCAGTAGCCAAGAGAAATCTCTCCTCCACTTTAAGGCATTCAACATGCAAAGTATTTCAAAAATTACTCAGAGAAACGTCGAGGCAAAAAAATGTGTCTTCACCCGTCGCTCTGGTGTTCGGCCCTTCCAAGAAGTTGAACCTTGTGTTCATTTTTCATCATGACATTCAAAGTCTGAATGTCGGTACTTTTGAGTTCGTTCATATTCGAGGCTTTAAATCTGCTGCTTTGCCCAACTGATGCCAGATCCTATCAGTTGCCAAACCGCATGGAATATATCACATAATAGGGTGGAGGTCAAGTGTTTATGGCCCCGGAAAAAGGGGAGAAAAGGTGATGGTCAAGTTCGAGAATAAAGGATGAACTAAAAATCCCTGAATTCGCACACAAAAGAAATGTCTGAATCAAATACTGGGGTGAAAACAATTACTCTTATATCTATGCACGATTTAGGTGCCTCATTTTCCTGCCAGTGGACGCCCCAGCAATCACTTCTATCAGAATTAAGTGGAAGAGGATAGACTGCAGCCTGCAAGGAGAGTTCCATAAAAGAAATCTATTTTATAAAAGGTTCTTTTGATCTCAAAAATAATATATTCAAAAGGCAGAGTGAAAATACTCAAGCTGGAGACTGAGAAGCAGACACTAGTGGCTCTGTCGAGCTTGACTCTGATGCCACAAGGTTTATAGGTCGTAAAAATGGCGGGCAGTATGCATCTTTCGCAATCTCAGAACTCAGTTCCAACTGGTTGCTTTGCTCATCAAATTCATCATTTTCAGTAGCATCCTGTCCATGCAAGGGCACAATAATCCATGTAAGGTGTGGGCAATCCTACTTGTAAATAACTAAAAGGACAACCATAGGGTGCATAAATCAGAAAAGAGAGCCATATCACTGCAAATACATGTAGATAAGGTGCACAGGTTACTGCATGTAAAGCTAGAGGTAGATATGAGATTTCTTTCTGCCATTTTAGTTCAAGCATTTATGAACCAGCATCTTCACAAGCAAATTAAAAAAGTCATAATGAGGGCATGAAGCAACCAACACAAGAAAACTTGTCAGGAGATAACCCGATCAGGATGTGTGAAACATGAATGTAATGACAAAACCAGCTAACACCCATTAACAGAAGCCATAGTCAACCAAATAGTCAACAAGCTCAAATTTACATAATGTTTACTGAAAAATATGTTCACCTGTTGTAAGTACTAGACATACAATAAGACGCTTGCGGGAAATCGACTAACAGATGCTGTCTTCTAGAAAATATAAAAAAGAACTCAAACAGGTTGCTTGAGTACCAGTGCTTCACGCCCGAACCAGAAACCCCTTCTGAAAGGTTGTACTCCAGAGACTACAGATAAACACCTTTTTTGAAAAGTGAGCTCAGTGACCCCTTCTTGATTCAAAGTATTCCAGGCCAAGGAAAGGGACTACTGCACCAATTTACTCCAGTGATCATAAGCCAGGTCTGCTCATTAACGAAATATTTATCCAATATTTTATGTCTAAGTTTCAACTTTGACAAGCACCTAGAATCTGAAAGAGTTTCCAGTCAAACCGTAGCAGACTAATAAGATAGGACTAAAGGACCAAGTAGACATAGATAGTCTCCAGTGCATAAAAAGGCCACAAAAAACAAGGGAAAGCCAAATTGTAAAGCTAGCACAAACATCTAGAAAATTTATGTGCAGAACATTAGGATATGACGAGAATAACAAATGAAATAACACTGCAAAGCTGCATGAACACCTGTATGGAGTGGTTGCGGAATGTAGGATAGAAACGAAGCTTGCAATACCCATGGAACAACAAAGAGAACAACAAAAGTGGAACTGTGCATATAGAAGCAGCTGGCTTTGACTTTAGTCCGAAAAGACCAATCATCGTGATTTGCATGAGAATTATAGCAACGAAAATGTAGTGATGAATATATGGCCAATACTTTCCACACGTCTCATATGTAACTGCGTACACATCTGAAATCTGCAAAGCAATGAAACACATGTTCTTTATGCAATGAGATTTTCATTTTTATTATCAACATTTCTTTACACCAACAAATAAAAGCCAAACTGAATCACAAAGAATTCTATAAATATCAATTACACCGAGTATAACCATAAGCAAACGCTAATGATTACAGCATACAAGAAGCATTAAATGAGAACAAATCACAAAATCTTCCCATACACAGATAGAGCACTGCTGGATTGTTGTTTCATTCTCTAATTTCGGGACGCCTTATCCCACTCTGCTCATTAGCCACACCTACAAAAACACTTGGTGCGAAAGTAACAACGCCTCTTGATGACCTATAACATGGATGGCCCAAAAGAGCAGTGACAGAAAGAAGTGCACATACTCACCTTTTTATCCTATCATGTGCATATATCAAAGCATAAGTTTGCGATGTTGTCTACCCACTCTAAATTCTGAACAAACTATATTTTGAATAACATATGAATCTTTTCAAACAATTCACAGTTCCAACTCCAATCTACTATCTGGTCATAAGTAAAAGCAAGCAAAAGCTGTACCAATTGATTCTTATTCTACCCACTCTATACGCAGAAGGCCTAGCTAGATTTGAGCATTAATTTTGACTATGAATTTTGGAAGAACAAACTCTTTGAGAAAACTACCCACATAGACATGAAGCCTGCTTAGACTTAGTCCAGTCTCTTCACAATATTACTTACAGTACATTATACTTTCTTATTGCTGCTACCAAGGAATCCCCATGCTTGAATAAACATTATGGGTGATGGTGGAGAAACAATTTATCCATAATGAACTATTGTTGGACACAAGGATGCTTAGAAAACTAACCTGGTTTATATACACGACATATCCCAAGCAAAGGTAGCAAATGAGAAATGGCAGTAACAACGGTGCAACTAGTGCATACAACATTCCAATTAACATCGCCAATGAGACCACAGGGATAACTCTAAAATAAGGTAGAGAATAAAGATATGGTTCTTTCTCCTTCCCGCGCCTATAGGTGAGTGACTTAATTAAATCCCACAGAAGTAATCCAGGCTGAAGAATCTCCAATGAAAAACCCGACAGCCCATCTGTCAATATGTATGTAATGAAAAAATCTCCCTGAAAGGAAAGAAAAAAGACTTTAGCTGTGCGCATCATCCATAGAACAGATGCCAGGAAACAAAAGAAAATACCCACACCCATGCAGATTAGGCAATTCAATTAGTAAATCAGAGAAGATGCAGCGTAACTCTAATCCCAGATATATTTCACAAGGTAATGTTACTTCCATGTAGGTTCCTTTGACCATTTTGCTTCTACAATTTTTTTAATACTTATTCATATTAAATTTCAAAACGTTGTGCAATGTTTCAAATAGTACATCATGACAGAGTGGATGTCCATGTGCACACAGGAAATAGTGTAGCTTGCTTTATAGTATTTTCGGTTTTTCCCTCATTCTTTATCTGGTATTAGCCAGTAAAAAGAAATCTAACTTCAGGGAAACGCCAAAGAAGAGGCATGAGTCAGTTGAGCTATCCTTACTTGAGCAGAAACAGCCCTAGCAAGATGACTGGGGATGTTCTTTGGATGGGTAACTGATTCTCCTATTTCATCAAGTAAAGATCCAGACAACAAGCTCAAAAAGAAAACATTTCCCACTAGAAAGTAGAAAACCATGTCACAAGCTTTCAACTCTTCCTTGCTCCTTGATACATAACCTGCTAGTTTAGCCATTCCAAGCATTGCAAAGGGAATGACGTATATAAATCCATTAAGGATGACACTTGGCAGATATCCAGTCACGATGGAACTCAAGCCTGGTCTGCAAACCAATTCAGTTCATCAGAAGGACGACCAATTATGTATCACAGGAAAAAGCTGTACATTTGACAAAGCAAATCACGATAATGATGTCAAGCAACTCCATGTACTGGTCTTAGGAATATTGCAAAAGACCATGCCTTATCTGTACATTCACGAGAATTAACAGTCATGTACTTCACTAACATGGCAATTTGAACTCAATTAATATCTTGAGTTTAGAAGAGCATGGTCTTTAGATCCTGTCTAGCATGCAACAGAGAGCTCGGAGACCTGGAAGCAGCATGCTCATCAACCAGGCAGATGGTGCACTATTTAACCTGCTGCAAGTTAGCAGGCCAGGTGCAGTCCCTCATCTGGGCTAACGTATCACAGTACCATACTAACCCTCACCATCTGATCAAAAAATTACAAAGGAACAGGAATAGGAACAGAAAACTGGGGAAATCATCAATTGGGAATGAAAGACAGTTGTCTTTACGAGATTAAAAATCGAAAAGAATTCGTGCTTTATTTCATACATAAGCTGCTGCTACGTTATAATGGCAGCATCCATAGTCCACAACCATGTTTGTTGCAAGTTCAGCTTGCACACATGGAAATATTCAATAAGAAGTAAATTTGCTGCGTCATGATGGTTAAAGATTTAGCAAACCACAATGCCATCCCCTCAACCAGCAACTAGAAAGCATACCCTACTCTCTTTCAGATTTTCTTGCACAATAATCACTAATGAAACTATTCAAGTGCTTGACAAACTGAAATTTTGTAAGAGCTTGATGAAGATAAGAACCTTACATCAATTGTACGGCCATGGCTGGAGGAAACCACTTCTTAAGCTTCTCAAATCTGGCTATTCCTTGAACAGCAGTCACTGGAACAGCAAAGAAAATAGTAAGGAGTGTCGCTGCAAGAATGACTCCAATTTTGTAAAGTGGCAAAACTCTATTTGGAATTGCCAGATTCTTCCATGATACATCTCTTGGTTCTGGAGCCACTTCAGTGGTCCATAAGAGCGGATGTGAATGTTGCTGAGATTGTGCAGCGAGGGCAGCGCCCCATCTGGTTTTGAATATAACAAAAGCTACAGGCAACTCCTGCAAGATTGGAAAACTCAGAAAACTGGATATTTTGGTCCGCAAGGAGCTGCAATTATAGTATGAAGACCTTTATCTAATGAACTATTTTCAATCAAGACAAACATAAGAATACATAACAAGCCACATTGGCATTCATCTATCCGTATGCTTTCTAGGTAACCACATTCACCAGACTCCTTTGGCTTCAGAGGAAATTAAAATTTCTCTCAGCTAGCTCTTGATCAAAACCTATTTTACCTGAAGAAAAAGCAAGCTAACTGCTATGGCGTCGAATACCATTTAATTTTCCTTCTCTCCCATCTCATGGCCAAGAGTTGGGATTGGGGAACAAAGTTCTTTACAAAAGAGAAGAATGTCCATTTTCTTCTAGTCTGGCTTATTATAGTCAATCCCCTGATTATCTGCATTACAAAATCATAATTTTGATGCATAATGCAGAACTTTTCTTCATTCAACACCACAAAAAACTGCAGCACTGAAATTCAACATGTGGACAATGCTTTAACTGTTGTCAGAATTCTAGTCATTCTATGGAAATCCTAGGACAATAATGCAGTGACAGAGCAAGTACATTTGGCATAAGAAGAGAGATGGTTAAGGATACAAATCCATCCACAACATTAACTTGCATTCGAAGTCAGAAATATGTATGGTTCCCCCAGTTATCAACATATTACAAAAATTGCATGGAGAACAAAATGAGTGTCAACAGATGTAATTGTTGTCAGAAAGTAAAGCACCTTATCTTGAAGCATATCTTCACACTGTAACTGATGAATCCTATGAGAAAGTTCCTGAAGCTTCTCCTCTTGCAAGGTTATTTTAGCAGAATCTTCTCCATTAGTGCACAAGAGTAGGAACTCTCTCTTACGTTTGCCCATGCTGGATCTCTTTCTAAGATCCTCTATCTTCCTTGCAGTAGATTTTGCCCGGTCCTACACAACATACTTCTTGGTTGTTGAAGAAAATAAGCCAGAAATGAGATGCATCACTCATAAAGCAGAAAAGGTACTCTAAGAAGTATGCTAGGCAAAGAAAGGCTCTCTGTAACCAGAAACATATTTATAAAAAAAACGAAAAAAAAAAAAACGGAGAGCTATGGTCTAATTGTCAAATGGAAAGGCCAGGACACTTCCAAATTCAATTATTTTTCAACTCTACTGGAGAGGAAACAGGCTGTTATGAGCAGACTTCACAATGAGAGAGAGAGAGAGAGAGAGAGAGATCTAAATGTTGCGTGTCTTTCATTTATTGCAGAGTTTGATCCCCCAGGACATTTGATAAGCAACCAAAGAACAAATCTTATATAGGCTTGAAAACTCCACCAACTATGATGCTCCAATATAAGATGTCTCTCATCAACGTGAAGTGTAGAATTTTCAAAAAGTGATGCCAAGAAAGAATAATGCAATCTGCCATTGTCAAATCAAAGATAAGTTCACAAGAAGTAAACTTGCTGGAGTTCCTTTGAAGTGGTGAACATGAAAAGTCCAAAAGAATGCCCTAAAGTAAGTGAACTCATACAACTTTTCCTTACCAAAAGATCCTCGAGATGGCTTCCGTCGTACATCATTTGGTAAGAATAATAACTGTAAGGATGATGCTTAGAGAAAAAGTGGTCAACAGAACAACCACGCGCCTTGTGATCAGTACAAAGAGGAATTCCTCGAACTAAAACAGTAAATTGGTCTGGCCGATGTCTAATAATCTGAAGTCGGCGGATCCTTTTACCCAGGATCTCTTTATATTCCTGAAGGGAAAATGGTCAGCCATCACTGCAACATTTTGGATTAATGTTAAAAAGCACTGTGGAAAGGTCGTTCCATCAATCAAAGGACTCCAAATTTTCAGTTGAGTGAGCTGGATGAACAGCAAGATGCCTTGAGTTCATCTAGAGAGGACTTTAGTCATGCTCCAGATTTGCAAACATAGACCCACCTTGTAAAGAAGGTATAGCCCATAGAGAGACATCAACCACAAGCAAGTGAAATGCACCCAAAGCCTGGCAATGACAAGGTTAAAATGAATAAGCACCTTTAGAACATCAATTGACCCGGTTCATCAATTCATTTGTCATTAATTTAGCTATAAGCTGTCATGCACTGATTGAACATCAGACAAAAAAGAAGCTCAAAGATGACACGCAACAGACAATCATCCTTTGGATGATGATCTGAGGTTGCATTGGCATTAGCTTGTGCTGACAACCTCTACGACCAAATTACCATCGATTTCATCATGCATTTGAGCAATCCTCCCAGAAGCTACAGAGCGGCACATTAGTTTGACCTCCAGATCCTTCTGTTAACTCTTCAACACCAAAGACCTCACTAGTTACCATAAAATCCAGCATCTTGATATCCTCCCAGTTAAACCTAAACCAAAAAGAGAACACTTCTGTCTGCTTACGTGCGACAGTATAAGTATGTAATGGTGCGTCGAATGTGGTCGATTGACATGTCAGTTGCAATAAGCCCGTCATGTTCCCACGTACTCTCGGCCCATGCACATCGCTCGGCACTCTCAATTACATGAACACGACGCTGTAAAAGCGAAAGTACAAAGTCTCGCCCTCACCTGTCAGAGCCTCTTCTAATGTTAGATATCGCGAGAGAGTCCATAGACAGGTACTCAGGCGGTCCGTCCTGGCCGTTATAGTTCACCGGCAGAAGCACCACCAATCCGATGAGCGAGCAAGGTAGGAAGAACTTGATCCTGCAACCAGATCACCGCACAACGAAGCCACGTCAGAGAGGCACATCAACAAGCAGCGCGTAACCGCGACGAGCGACCGCACCCGAGGGGACCGGGGATCGAACCCGAACTTGAAGAGCCGGATGATGACGAGGGCGTCGAGGCCGCTGGAGTCGAGGATCTCGTCCTCGGAGACGCGGAAGGCGCGCGGGATCCACGCGACGGAGGGGAGGAAGCGGCGGAGGGCGAGCGGGGGGTCGAAGGGGACGTGGTGGCGGCGGGAGAGGCGGCGGGCGTAGTAGACGGGGGCGTTGGAGGGCTGCTTCTTGAGGACGGAGAAGAGGGAGAGGACCACCAAGGCCAGCCCGATGTTGATGGACGCCGACGCGAGGAGGCTCTGCGGATTCATGGCCGGAGGAAGAGAGAAGCACTGCGACTGTAGAGAGAGAAAAAACAGATGGAAAGAGAGAGAGAGAGACTCTGCGCGTCGTGCACTGTGCAGTTGCCACCTTTGCATGACGGACGACGTGGCAGTGGCGCGAGGGGAGCGTTTTCGTTTCTGCAACTGCCAGCGTTTCTTGCTTGATCCGGTGCGGACGGCTTCAGGATTCGCGGTCCCATCAGAGCCGTTGCCTGAGAATTCGGTTATTGGATATCTGATCCGACGGACGTTAACGAATATCAGTAGAGCTATTTCGCCTCGACGGTTGAATGATCGCCTTTCCTTTTTCGTTTTCTGCCCGGGAGTTTTAGGATTGCCGGTTTCGTCTTGAATTTATTACGATCTCCCAATCTGATGGTGTAGAGTTCAATTTGATCCCTGGATTTATTGACTATTTCTTGATGGGTTCTGCATGTGCTAGTATTTTCCGTAGTTGGCGACAGTCAATGGAGTCAACGGAGAAAACGTGAATAGCAGCCCGTATCGACCGTCAATTTTCAAAGTACCCTCTGCACTTCATTTTTCCCCCCTCAAATTGATCCTTATACTTGAAAAAATTGTGCGAAAGCCCAAAGTTCCATCGGACGTTCAAAAAAGTCATCACTGGCCAAAAATGCGAAATCATTTTCCCCAAAAATCTTAACTAGAGGTTTATATATTCAAAAAAATACCATTTGGTTAAGTTTTGATATATATTTGGCAAAGTAGCTTTGAAGTGAAAAAACAAATAAATGGGAAAAACATAAGGTATGACTACTAGAGAATAAAGTCATCCCATGGTGGAAGCAAATTTGGCCGAAGCAAATCCATTCCCAGCTCTGGCCCAAAAAAAAAAAAAAATCCATTCCTAGGGACAATCCAACTGTCAAAGATGCTAGACAAGATGACATTGAGGTCGCACAACCTTGGGCAACCTAGGTGAGGTGGTGCTGAGGGTTGTACAATTTTGACAACCATCACGTACAAATAATAAGGTTAAATACTTATATTATAACGAAACCGTTTCTTATCAAATTGGAACTTCGGAAATAAAAAATAACCAAATTTGACAAACGACGGTAACGGTTAGTATATTTATTGAAGGACAATTTTATTTTTTTGGTCGTATTCAAAGGGCAATTTAAAAAGCTGAAAAGCATGAAGAATTGGCAATTTTGATTTAGACAGACGGATACAGATTTGTCTCAATTGGACCTCAATGAAGTAGCCAATCCACCACAAAATGTGAAAATGGAAACCATTTTTATATTCTTGGTATGCAGATGAGACCAATGGAAATAAGACATTTTTTTTTTTTTTTTTGGCTGTCCCCCAAAATGAAAGCGACTTCCGGAACCAAGTGCACCACCAACTCGACCCGTCGCCGCATGGGGGGCCCACCGGGGCCACCCCAAATGAAATGAAACCCGAATGCAGCGCAAATTGCGACTTTCGTGCTCTGAATCTCGGGGGCCCCCAGCCAATCACGTCGCGGAACTAGATCCGCCTCTCCTGGCCACAAGTTCAGATGCGCCCTCCTCACACGTGTCGACGACCCAGAGCCACCCAGCCCCCTCGCTCGGGGAAATTACCACCACTCCCCGCACGTGACGTCACGTGAACTCTAGGCCCCTCCTCTCCCCACATTTCCCAGCTCCTCTCTCTCTCTCTCGGGGAAAGAACTGGGTTGCTCTGCGGAGAAGACTTACTCCTGTACGTATGCATGTCCTGTTTCTCTCTCTAAAGGTCACTCCCTCTCTCTCTCTATCTCTCTCTCTCTAACTGCGCGTTCTTGTGGGCTTGTTGTTTCCCGGGTTTGAAGAATTAATGGCCTTTTCGATTGTTTTGGTGATCTGTTAGGTAAATTGGCCATGTATGGAGTTACTTACCAGTGTGTCCCTCAACTGGATTTTCATTTAGAGATTTGGTGTTGTTTCACTAGATATGTTTGATTGGAACGACGAAGAGGTAAGTTCCTTTTCTTTTTTTAGTTTTTATTTCTAGCCCCTTTGGAGTGGCAGCTTCTTTCTTGCTTCTCCTTTTGTGCTTGAGTTCTTGAATTTGAAGGTCCGGCCTTTGCTCGTTCCTGGTTTGCTAGATTTCCTTGTGGCCCATGTTGAGTGAAGATGTGATTCTCTTCGGAGTTTTGCTCATTGAGAAGGAGAAGTTCATAGTGTTTGGATTCGCGAACGTTAAACGCCAACTAGTGTAAGAAATCCAAGATAGAATATACGGAAGGGCGATTCTGTTGTTTTTTAATCTGTTTGTGCCTCCACGGAGCTATAATGATTGAAGAAGTGGCCGGACTGATTCTTGAATGATAAATGAAAGAATAAAATCTGCATGGGGAATTGTCCAATAAAAAGATTGTAGCCAAAGCATTTCGGCAAGAATAATGAGTGGCCGCTTGATTGAAGCGCAAGACCGTGTCATCTGAATTTAATTTCTTGTCTTGATTTTTGTTTTAAACATCATGTAAGGCGGTGGACTTGGCCATGTTCCTGTGAGCAGAATAACTTAGCTTAAAATGGCGTACTTTTCATTGGTTCTCAGCTGGTTTGGGGGTTGTGCTTTTTAAATGCCATCCCGCTACTCCCTCCCACACTTGCGTGCAATTTACAAATGTGATTTGCGGCATCCATTGCAATTGGAAATATGTTCATTTTTGTTATTTGCAGAACTGACTTTGGTGTCCTTAGTTTTATATACCGGTTCATCTCAATATTTGACATTTTGCTGTTTCAGCTCACAAGCATCATATGGGGTGAGGCTGGTGAAAATGGCGAACATATAGTCCCTTATCAAGCTGGAAAGGAAGATGATCAGCCCAATAAAATCCAAAATGGAGACATCGCCACCCTTAAGCCTAGTGAACAGAAGCCACTCGGGGCAGAACTCGATCTCCATGATATGAAGCTGGAATGCTTCAACAGAAGCAACAAAAATGGAGGGATTGCTGTATCGAGCTTGGACTCATGGCCGAATCTCTCTTCATCGGAAGCTGCTAAAGATGAGCAAGGATCTGTTGGTACTGGAGTGTCCGATAATGTGACAGAAATCAACGAATACAATTTATCTAAAGGTGGTGAAAATGCTATTTCTTATGACATGAAGCACACAGCACATTTTGAGTTGACTTGTGATATTTCTAATACTCCTCGCCAAACATCAATTTTTCCAGCGGAGACGGCTCAACACGATGCAGATGCTGATATATTTGGAAACACTCAAGATAAAGAGCATACCGATTTTTCTGACTATGGATGGGAGAATATCAGCAGCTTTGATGACCTTGATCGAATCTTTAGGTAATGCATGACCTTGATCAATTTTAATATCTCTTGTGTAATTTGTGTAGTTCACTACTCGACAGTTATGCTTATTGGGGTTGGCATATGTCGTAACACCTAGAAAACTCTTCTCAATTGTGGATGATTGATGAGAAACAGCTACTCCTATAATTTTGCTGCAAGACTTTTTATTGTAGTCATGCCAAATTTCTGTTGAATGAGAAGGCAGCCTTGTAGAATAGTTAATGACAATGACCTACTTTATCAAGAAACATGGTGAGCTTTCTTGACTTGGAAGATCCCTACTTTCTACTCATCTCACACTCTCCTTTGCTTCTGAGATTCTTAGTTCGCATTTCTCGGGTATTTATCTGACTGAATGTTCTCACAAGTGATGATTTTGCAGCAATGATGAGCCAATATTTGGCCAAGCAAATCTTGATAACGCTGATGAGATATGGTCTTCTTCTAAAGAAGCAACAAGCAGTCCAGTAAGATCATTTTCCATTTCTGCGGATTCTCCTGGTTTGATTTCCGGAGCATTGACGAGTTCATCAGAGATCCCGCAAGTGAAAACAGAATATGAACATCAAGAAGAGCAGTCTTTCAACCTTGGCTATGACAAAATGCATGAACCCGCATCCTTCAGTTTTCAGCAAAGAAATGCAACTGTTGAACCAGTGGTGAAGGATCAGGTACTGTAAATCAGATCACCGAATGTGCAATCTGAATTCGACTATTTTCTCTTTCTATTATACAAGTGAAGTAAAGCTTTTTCATTTTTCTCTATAGAAGAATATGGCCATGGTAGGAAAGACCCATGCAGAAAACTCTCGTCTTTTTGTTGATAGTTCTTTTACCCTGAATGAACGTGCTGATAAGGTATTCACTTTTCTCATGGAAAATAGTGAAATTCCCTTGTCTATTCTGCCAATATCAGTAATTCAATCTGCTTCCCAAATTTTAATATATCCACGAGAATTAAAGATAGAAAGCCAAAATTAGTTTCTATCGGTTGCTTCACGTAGATTGAGCATTTAAATTTTTCAAGTTTCAGTTGTCCTGACAGGTCGACAATCTTCATCTTCCTGTGAATAACCACCGAATTTGACTGCGAAGACCACTACTTGTACATGCTTATGCCGATTGAGTTTCCACAGTCCCCTCCATTGAGATGTTTTCCATCTCTTCAGGTTCTCGCTACGTTATGCAGGTTTACAGGCACAAAACGCTCCATAAAAGCCAGAAGAAGTCCCGAGAGAAAGCTGAAGGGAAAATATCCCAAGATATTTATGGGTCCTGGTCTTCGCATGTGGATTTGGGGGGACAGTACGGCCACCAGCCATCGCCATTTCCATCATCTATCAATCAACTAAGTGGGATTAGAGGACCTGAGTCCACCCATTTCCAGCAGATCTCTGATCCATACGCACAATCTGCTGCATTCAGGAACTATGCAGAATCATTTCCAGCAATACTTTCGCCAACGAGCTTCCAATCCAGGGAGGTCAAGTGTCCGGTCGTGTTTCCTGGGTACAAAGTATCTTCTACTTATGTCGACTCTGCAGGAAAGAGGCTTGATTCCCCAGGAAAACCTCCTACAATGACGCCTCAAGAGAAAATTGAAAAGTTGAGGCGGCGCCAGCAAATGCAAGCAATGCTTGCTATAAAGAAACAGCTACAGCAGTTTGTTGACAAAGTCTGCCCTTCTGATGCTCAAGAGCTTACTCTAAAAATTTCAAATCAGCATAGCAAGGGCGCCCATTTGGAAGTTGATGATCCGAGCAGTCTTCCTTCAATTGACATAAGTTCTTCAATAGAGCAGGATGGTTCTACTTTCGTCTCTGCAGCTGTTGATGGCAGTTCAATTGAGGATGTGGTGCTTAATCAGCTTCAGGATGTGATTGCAAAGGTATGTTATTTTTCGAGTGGCTTCTTTTCCAAGTGGGTTTTAATTTGTCTAGAATGATAAAGTGGAGTAGTGCAGTTGGACGACAGGATCAAAATCTGTATACGGGATAGCTTGTATCGCCTGGCTAAAAGTACCGTGAAAAGGCAACACACTGGGAGTATGATTGGCACTGTTGTGCATCCGCAAGATGAGCATGAAGTTTTAGCAAAGGAGGAATCAGAGGCTAGTAACAGGTTAGTTAACAAATCTATCGGTGGTTTCCCTTACTTATGTAATGCTTTTGCAAAGAGTTATATTGTCAAGGTGACTTAATATAGGACAGTTCACCTGGTCTGAGTGGTAGCATCTAATTTCAAGCGTAATTCTGTGGAACAATGTGCGAATTGATTGACAATATGTGAACCCTTCTTAGGTTGATCAAGTTTGAACGGCATTTATTGGTGTGAGTATGATATTCTACTTCTGTGTTTCAACAGTCGAGTGACATTTTATTTCCTATCCTTGATGAAATTCTTAGATCAACCAAGGAAGCAAGCAGATTCCTATTTATAAAAAGTAATTACTGCAAGATGGATGCTTTTGGTTTTCCATTGCAGTTAATTGAACGGTTCTTGATGCCCTGCGTATTATGTTCATATCCTGAAGTATTGTAATGATTGTTTAGATTTACTCCCGTCTTTGTTATTAGTCATCTTGATGATAAAACCATACCCGTTAATGATAAAGGACGAAGGGGAAATAGAGAAGACAAAAAACGCAGAAGATCAGAGGCTATAACTTGCTATGGGTTAATCTACATGTTTTAGGATCAACTCCTTTCTTGATTTCATCTATACTTGTGCCCAAATGTTCACAAAACTAAGTTTCAGTTATAGGAACTTGAAACTTGACAAACTGTCTTCAATTGAAGTAGAAGCTTGTTCAAATCACTGGCATAACTTTCTTCAAGTTAAATATCTGGCACCATAGATAAGTTTACTGTCCATTTTTTATTGCTTGGTGTTACAGGGAGGTTAAGCCAGCTGATGTTGAAACAGACACCAATCCAATAGACCGAGCAGTTGCCCATTTGCTCTTTCATCGGCCTTTTTCCACTAAACTTCCTGGAACACCCGAATCATTGATTTCTCGAAAGCTCCCTCACAAACACAAAGCACAAGAGTTGGCAAATGTGCAGAACGAGGGACTGTCCAAGATCTCAAAAACTGAGTCGCAGTCCTCTCTTCAAGGATCAGAAAGTACAGACCAGATGACAGATACCCATCATATTAATCAGTTCAAAAACAGCCCTTCCATGGACACGTCCGAAAATGCCTATGTGCCAACAGAGGGCGGAGCTGGAGCTCTTGAAGCATCGCAAGAGCAGTAAAATTCGTGATGGTAATTTACTCCTCTCGTCTCATCCATGATCATATAAACTCTTCCACTACTTGGGTGTGATGGAATTGCTGCTTATTTGGAGGTTCTCTTTTGTTCAGCCAGCTGAAGCATCATTGAGTGCGATTACCGAAGTCAGAATCATTTGTTTAAGGTGACAAGGCCAGGAATGGAGCAATTTCATTAACATCATCTTGATTATGCCTACCATGTGGAACTTAATTCTATGTGATACTTTAGCCATTATGACTGAACCTGAACTCTTGTGACTGAAAAAACTTACTAAGACGATTGTTAGTGATGGTGTCCATTGAAAGTTGTTATATTGCAGAAGTTGCAGCAAATAGCAGGCGACTTCCGTGTATTTATCAATCCTCAATCAGCTTAGTCACCTTCCCTTCTTGACCTGATTGTTAAGTTGCATTTTTCCAGATCAGCGTTCTCATACAAATATTCTACAATTGTCGTACGCCCAGTCATTCAGGATACCACGCCTTAATCAGAACATGCTTCATTTACATGGATGTATGCATGTTTTAGTCAGTTTGATTAATGCTTCAGTGTTCTGCTTAGCTTCTCTTTTTGGCTTCCCTTGATCCTATTTAAAGAATCTACTACCTTCTCATTTGGCGTCCTCCAGTTACCTGCTGTTCAAGCCAGTTCAACCAAGAAGGAATAGATATTCGCGATTCTGAGCAGCACCGATCTGCCATTGAGGTAGCAAACCCAAATAAAAAACACCAAAGGCCAACACAGAGTACTAGTCAATCCGTTATGCCGTCATCAAACCAAGTCGATGGTATCTTTTTCTTGATGGTATCTTTGTAGAGATGTAGGAGTGAGAAGAATTGTACTATGACAAATCGATGGTTAGATGCACCTCCAAGAATCGTACGACGGTTCACCACCTTAATGCCATGGAGGCACTTTCTGAAGTTTTGGCTTGGGCTTGCGGAGAGTTCTTGAAAGCCGTTTGCTTTTTAGATATCAAGTCTCTGCCCCTTTCAATTTGCAATAACAAACGGAGAGATCTATCCTTAGCGCTTTATTAGTTTTTATCGCTCTTTCTTCCAACCAGTTGTTCTGCCAATCCTCAGAATTTCACGCAAGATTCATCAGGTCACCATAGTACCTTGCGCATTCCCTCAGTTTATATCGCAATTGCCCATATGCTCAAACAATCGCTCGTGCGTATTGGATGGGGCCTGACGATGTCCATCGTGCAAGGTTAGCAATATTGGGTACGGCCGATTTTCACAAATGTATAGAATCATAAAGACAAAATTCGAATATGACACGACACGATGCGAATAACTCCGTGGAACGATGCAAGTATAAAATCGAATTTACAATGTCTTGTTACCATTCCGGATTATCCGTCACTACATGTCAACCGGCCCAATCTTCCTCGTGAGAGCCCACGACCCAAATACAAATTCGGATTCAGATCCATTTCTCTTGGGGCGTTCCTCGTCGGTCCATGCGGTCTTGCGTGTCGGTCGGTCCGTCGCGTGCGATCACAAAAGTCGACGGCCGGGGGATTCCGGTTGCGTGAGATTCGAAGTCGGCACTCGCCATCGGAGCAGCTGGTGGGATTGCTCGCGGCTTTCTGCTCATGGAAGGAGAAGAAGAGCAGAAGCCGGCGGCGGTGAAGCGGAGGAAATCGAGATCGGGAGCTCCTTCGTTCGCCCCGATCAACAATCTCGATGACGGGTGCCTCATGCACATCTTCAGCTTCCTTTCTCCTATTCCAGGTACCGTTTCGATTCTTTCGGCTCCTCTTCGCCCTAATTTGTCATTTCTCGCCCTAATTTGGCTCCTCTTCGCCCTAATTTGTCATTTCGATGTCTTCTATCCGCGCGTGTAGTTTCGGGAACTTCGCTCTAGGTCTTCGGATTCTTGATTTCCGCTAAAACTATGTGTTGGAACTCCTGTCTTCACGTATGGTTCGAACGTACGTGAGCTTGTTATGTGCTGGCGTTGAAAGTTTGGATCTTTTCCGTAAAGCCATGTTGTCTGGGTTGTCCATTGAGAGTTTTGGCTGATTAGAACTTGGGGAAGCAGGTCATTTCAGGGCAGGCTGATCGAATTTTCCCTAGTTTTACGAGAATGATGCTTGGACTTGAAGGAGTAATGTGGGGTTACTGTAGTTTAGGCGACCGGTGACAGTTTGAGTATTTCATATGTTAGTTTAGTGAATTTCCCATCCTACTGGAGATTTACCTTGCGCTTTCTTCTAGATTTGGCCGTTTCAGATATAGGGTCTGGGCTAGGATTCTAGGAACCACGGTTCCTTTATCTTTCTGGTTGGTTTTGCTCCCGCGTTGTTTTGCTGGGTGGACTCCTCTTTACAAGATAGAAGAGAAGAAAAAGAAAAGACGTTCTCTGTTGTTAATACATTTGTCTACTGGCCACCACTTTAGCCATATCAATTAAGAGTAGGTCATTTTGGGCTGCAGACTTTACACTCAGTTGAAAACCCTATTTTTTTTCACTAAGTTCCCAAGCAAAATTGCCTTTTCAAAGTCTTGGTCTATCTGGGGAGCCTAATGACCAAAAGCTAATCAATTTAAATACCCATTAACTATTTCTCATATAAGGGTATATGCTAGAGAAGATATCCAGTATTATGTCGGAGTGCCACAGACCCGTTAGGACTTAGTAATAGTCCGATACTTTGGTGGAGCATCTTTCTCCATATTATCTGATATCACGTGCTTGTGCAATATGTAGTATTTTATATTATGTTTTAAAGTACATGAACTAAATACTTATAAAGGCTAACATCTTTAACTCCACCCTGTTCTCCAAGAAGAAATAATACATGCATGATATTATTTTGTTACGTTGTCTGTCACAAATTGCTGTTGAGTTTGCAGATCGTTATAACACCGCCCTCGTTTGCCACAGATGGTATTACCTGGCATGTCACCCTCGGCTGTGGCTACGAGTAGACCGGTCTGTAAAAGATTCATCAGAGCCAGGAGTTTTCCCCAATATTGAGTTGGCTGTCTCTGCTGCAAGGTCCATAAACATCCTCTGTGTAGATAATTGGATCTCTTAATGAGCTATGGAATTCTGATGCTATTTTACCCTCATAGACCTGGAGATACTATTCTGATTGCAGCAGGGGGAAGTCATGTTGCCTCTAATATTCAGATAAAGAAACCACTTTGCCTGGTACCTACACAACTTTAACTCAAAACTGCTGTAGTTTTCAGAGCCTGTACCATGGATGGACAATTTACGCATGATTATCTTTTACTGATAAAGAACATGTGATTATTGTATAACTATCATTTTCTAGCATGATTTTTAGTTATTCCTATTATACTGTTGTTAGAGCATGTCTTAGAGGCTTTTAGTCTCTGACTAGTATATCAGGCAGAACTACTAGCCTTTTTTGAGAAAAAAATGCAAGTAATAATTGAGAGAGAGAAAGTTGTTCGATAGACAGTAGGTGGACTTAGAGAAGCCACTTGATGATTGTTTTATTACTTACTTGGCTAGTTCTTAGTCGTACTTCCAACCTGTGTTAGGGTGGGATTGTTGTTTTGGGGACAAATGGCATTTAGATGTTACTCGTGTATGTGAATTAAGTGGGTCTTGGTAACATGAGATTTACAATGTAAATGTTTAAAAAGTTAAGAGGAGCATACGGAGGTGGCATTGTTGGGATTCGTTGGTCTTGGAATGTGTAAATGTTGAAATGAATGAAACTTGCGGTGTTGATTTCAGGATTCTTTGGATAAGTCATTCTGAGGAAAGCTCTAATTTGCTTATGTATTGCCTGCAAGTTATGGTAGCATGCTTGTTAAGTTAACCATAGCTTTCATCTCCTAATTACTTTTATCCGTACCTTGTTCTCTTGTCTACCTCCTTTTCTCAGACTGGTGGAGGTGAACTTCCAGACGAGACAATGCTTCTCTGTTCACGAGGTTCAGACAGGTTTACTTTTTCTTCTCTTTGTGAAGCACCTTTTTCAGATGCAGTAAAGCGTGAATGTCAGTTCTTCTTACAGATGGCATCTGGGAGATGCTGTATTCCTTCTCGCATTGGTTACTGCTTAGTGAATTGACTCCCTCTTTCTGTCAATTAATGAAATTTTAGGTCACTTTTTAACATGCTGTAAAGCACCTGTCAACATAACCTGCCCAAAAACATTTCAGTAACTTTGCAAGTCTCTACTTACCTTGTAATCTACCACCAGTCTTTTTTTACCTTGAAATCATACTGCAGTTGCAAGAGTAATGAGTTTTTGTTCTTTGTCAACTGTTTCAGATATTATGTTCTGCAGCACAGATTTTGGTTAATGAAATTTTAACTTTGGCGATTACAAAGAACGTAATTGGACATGTTTTCCTTTGTTTAAGCAGTGCCCTGGAGTTCCTTTCCACCTGCAAACTGTCGAATCTAACTGTGAAAGCGGAGCTTGGATGCTGTCTGCTTCATAGGAGCGGAAGGCTGATTATCGACGGTTGTATTCTCCAATGTGAGACAGACCCTTTGGACTACCTCTCGTGCCCAATTGTGAGCACAGCTACAGGTAACAAGGTCGTTTCCTCTCCTAATGGGTGTCATGGCGATGGTGTTTCGGTCTCTCGGACACGAATTGAAGGTGGTGCCAAAGCCGTATTGACTAGTGGGGACCTGGCATTGCAGCGTGTTCGGGTTATATGTGCTCGTACCTCAATGTTCTTCTGGTTCGACGTCGAGTGTCCCTCTTGACTCGATAACTTTGTGCTGTTGTCTGTAGTATATACAAGTACCAGTTAGTTTTACTTTTTGAAGATGTTAATGAATATTGCTGTGATGGTGTGGATACTGTGGAATTTTCATCGTATCCTGTCATCCAAATCCTTATTTTCTTCTGAGATAATTAACAAATAATCCATGAATTTTAATCCAGTATGTGATATGATCTCTTGACTTTAATTTATTTAAGGGATATGGACACTACAAGTCCTAAAATTTGTCATGAAATTGCAATTGAATTCTAAAATTTACAAAAAGTGTAATTAAGTCCTAAAACATATTAGATTGGTGCAATTGAATTTTTCTGTTATTATTGTCAATTTATCTAATAGAAAATACTGATGTGACATTTATAAATTTAAATTAATTTATTTTCCTATGTGGCATTTTTTATTTACTTTTTGCTTTAAATCGAATTCAAATAGTAGCAAAAAATTAAAAATGATAAATAATTTTTAAAAAATAGTTGTAGTGATCGTGGTTGCCCTTGCCACTGCCGCCCCCGTCGCTAGAAAGAGCTGATGGGGGTCGTTGAGGCCTCGACCAAGGCCGGCAACCCTCGCCCAAAGATGTACAAGTGTCATAGCCCTCCACTCAGATCTAGATGAGGGTCGTCAGTCCTCACCTAGCTATGGTGGCCCTTGGCGAGGACGCCCTCCACTCAGATTTGAGCGAGGGTCGCTAGGCCCTTGCCTGTCGTGGGCGAGGGTTGCCGACCTCGACCGAGGCCTTGGTGATTCCTGGCAACCTCTACCTACCCTTGGCGGTGACGGGGCAGCGGCAACAAGGGCATGTTGCCTTTGCCCATTGTTTCATTTTTTTTCCTTTGTTTTTGAATACTTTTTATTTTATTCAATTAATATTTTGGTTAAATAAATTATAATTTAAGTCACATCATCGCTACGTAAGAGAGATAAAATATTTAAAAAATCACATCAACATCTTTTTTAGTCTAAATGGAGGGTGTTAACCTTAGGGCTTAATTGAATCAATTTGACCAGTATTATGCCTTGATTGTACTTTTTTGTAAATTTTATGACTCAAATGCACTTTCGTGACAAGTTTTAAAACTTATAATGCACATATTTCTTTGTTTAATGTAATTTGTAAATATTGATTCAATGTGTAGTGTCATTTATGAATATCTAACTTATTTAACATAATTTTGGAACTTTTGTGTCATTTTCTCTTCTCTTTTGCAAGGCGCTTCTTGCATTGACGTGTTAATTTATTGGGAAAAAGCCACCAAAAATCCCCAACTTTGCCTCGAGTGACAGATTTACCCCAAACTTTGTTTTGTGACGTGAAAAATTTCGAACTTTGCAAACCGTGACACATTTACCCCCATTAAGGGTATTTTCATCTTATTCTTTTTTTTTTTCTTTTTCTTTTTTTTTTTATTTTTTTCTTCTTCTCTCTTCCCTCCGCGGTGGAGGGAAGCGGCTGCCGGCTCGCCCTCGCCGACGTCGGCGAGGGTCGCCCTCGCCCGAGCCGGCTAGGGCCGCCCGATGCCGGCGAGGGGTGCCCTCGCCAGATCTAGCGAGGGCCTGGCGAGGGGTGCCCAACGTCGACAAGGGCCGCCCGCCCGTGTCGGCAAATGGTGCCCTCGCCGGATCTAGCGAGGGCGGCCCTCGCCCGGCGCCGACGAGGGCCGCTCTCGCCGGCCATGGCGGAGCCGGCGAAGGGAAGAAAGAAGAAGAAGAAAAAAAAAAGAAAAAAGTTTTTAAAAGTAAAAAGACTAAAATGCCTCCATGATTTAGGGTAAGTGTGTCACACAAATGAAAGTTCGAGTTTTTGTGTCACAAATAAAAGTTTGGGGTAAATGTGTCACATTTAAGAAACTTCGGGGTTTTTCACGTCACAAAACAAAGTTCGAGCTAAATCTGTCACTCAAGGCAAAGTTGGGGGTTTTTGGTGACTTTTTCCCTAATTTATTTGTATAGAGCTGGAATAATTTTCTACAATGGACCGCGCACAATGAAATTTTGCAGACCCACGAAGATGAAATCTTGCACCAAAGCAAAATTCATGGTTTGATTTATAAAAGGAATCCTCCCGACTAGATTTGCACCAATTCCATCTCTTGTTGAATAACCGGTATCACCAAGTTCATAATCATATTAAAAGGAAACGTTTTGACACCTATCGGACAAGATGAACACATCAGTGCCTTCTGTTCTCCGGTAAACAAGATCAATGATCATTATATGTCGAGATGGAATAGTCCAGAATTAAGCGAAATGAGGAACGTCAACTGCCGTTCGTGATCTGCCAAGGTGGTTCAATTGCTCAGAAAGATAAATTGAAAATAGTACACAGCGCCCGCTCATTTCAAACATTAACACATAAAACAGCCATTTAATCCAAGTTTACACGCATTTTAGCATCCATGCAAGCTTTGGGCCAAAATAACAAAATCCATGTAACCCTCAAACATGGGTCAAGGAAAGAGTTCTCAGGCATAAGAACGTCTTGCAAGAAATCCCTATAAACTATGACTACAGCACGATCACTATATGCAAGATGAGACAGCACATTTCCAGACAAGCAAACTCTCAGCTATGTGGTTTATTCTCTTCCAACTTACAACTCTCAGTTCCCTACAATGTAAAGAAAGCATTGACTTTGATTATTCTTCCCCATAAATTTCGACATAAAGATTTCAGCAGCCAACCAATAACGATCACAAAATTGAGATACACCTTCCTCGAGGTTTTAAATCATTACACCATTTACTCTTTCTTTGGAACACCCTCCTTTCCCTTTCTTTCTTGAATTTCCGGAGACTTTGGCAACCTGAAGAGAAGGTATATACCGGCATTAAACTCTTCATATTCTCCATGTCCCCCTGCTTATGTAGTATTCTCCTGGATGAATTTCAAAGACAAGCAAATGCAAACGTTAGCAGACCACAAGAAGCAACATCATACATCAAAGAAAAGCATTATGGAGGACGATTTGGATTTTGCAAGTAAATTTTTACATCAAAATAGCACCCAACCTCTCATGCCAAGTCCATAATCAATTAAATTAACACATATAAAGAAGCTCAGAATCTAGTTATGAACAATAATACATATTTTCTACATCTCTACATTGGGTTGTCACTGTCAATACATATATGGCAGTGGGATGCGACCAATGCCTGTCCCACTGAAGGATTATTTGAAAAAATATAGAGCAGACTTCTCTTTTTATGACACTTTAGACTGGGCAGAAAGATTGAACTGCATATTCACAAGTCTCTTATGTTTTTGAGTGATGACTAGAGTATGAGAGGCAAGCGATGACCAGAGTACGAGAGGATCAGACAACAAACGAGGAAGTTACAAACCCTGACATGAAAAAAGGAAACACTTGAAAGAAATTGTCACACTGATCCCTCAAATTGGTCATGGGTCAATGGACTGGACATGACTACGTCACTCAAAGATGATAATGCGTGAGATTAAAGGCTAATGATTATGCCATATCCATTTCAATGGGGAGAGGCTTTTGCAAAAAATTACAACTGCGTTTGTTAGGCTCAAAGACAATTCGATAATAGCTGAAATGCTGATTTCAATTCAACACACGTATATTTGAAACGAAAATGATGACAAGATTCCAAATTTCATCAAAGATAAGATTTTTCTTGCTGCTGTGGGTCCGTCCACAACAGCGTCTAAACTCAAGAAATAAGACAGCAACTAAAGAGGCAGTCACTTTTCTGCATAGCAAGCTCCTGGAGAGCTAATTAATTTTATTCATGCATAAAAGACACAGGAACGGATCAATCACAGAAGAGTCTAACAGTCTATAAAAGCTTTCTTGCCTTCTTGGGAACATCACGTCTCAAAGGTCTCTTTCAGTAAGTGAACAAGATATGAATGTTTCCCTTGTTCTTTTGCTCTTACCACAGGATCCCATAGATGCAGTCAAACATGTATAAATGTATATTAAAAGCAATGAAATGATCACATCAGCAACTGCTCAATCATAGAAGCTGATGGAAGAATACACCTAACAACTCGACATCTAAATTAACACTAAGATCTTGCATTAGCTTCAGTCATCAGAGCTGAGTGACATTCCAAAACTCTCAAGCAATATAAAATGAAAAGATCACACTAAGAATTGTGCCACTACTTACTTGGCAATGCTCCGGTCTGAACTCAATTGGCCGGAGCAGGTTTCCTCTGCAGCACCAAGTCATCATTCGAATAATAATCTGCTATTAGCCGGTACACATATGATGGATTGTGTCCTCCTCTGAAAATATTAGGGGGAAAAAGTGAAACTCAAAAGATGATAGAAATTGAGTCCACAATTAAACAATGTCGCTATCACAATAGCCTGACCCAGTACAACGTAGATAGAAATAATCCAGAATATGCAATGTGAGCAAATTGAGAATTGCTAGAACTGTTCTAAAAGATTATATGAAACTCAGAGGTTCCCAGTTAATTGCAAGTCTATCTAGGAGATAAGAACAAGTTCAAAGGCTTCGTATTATCAACTTAAGCTCTTGTTGCTATTTGCCATGACCTTCTACTTAATGCTCCTGTAAATAAATTCATTTCTAAAATAGCATTTATATATAGAAGAGAATTCTGGCAAGATAGGCATAATAAAGGTACTCACGTGTCTGTGATAAACAAGCTGACCAGTTTAGGTGGCACATAATCAAATGTTGGGTTGACAACATGAAGAAGTGGAGTGCCCGTTCCACTTCCAAAGTCCATGCAATCTGAGAATTCTCCAAAATCAAGCAGTTCAGAAGGTGATCTCAGCTCATTTAGTAAGACCTCTGGGTTGTGAGGATACAAGGGGCACAACTGCAATCCAAAATCTGTGTGATCAGTATAGCACCAGCACACTCATCAAAGGTCATCAAACATTTCCAGCTAACTAAACATGCATCTAAGGGACAACCAAACCCCACTATGTTGTCAACTCAATCTAAGTCTAAAATGCATAAAATTAGCCTAAATAACGAAAACATGTCAATTCGTTCTTAACCCTGCTCCATAATTCAAATGTCTAGTGCTACTCAAATTGTGCAACCGCTGTAACTACAGACTACACTGCAAATATATTAATTATTAAAATGCTTGTTGTAGCTTACTATGGACAATAACTAAAGTAAGCAGCACGTGAATCATTATTCCCCCAGTTTACCTTATGGCTGCCTGCGAGCACCACAAAAGGAACAGCATGCCTTTGAGCAGCAAGAGCAACCATATTCAACCCCACAGGTGCTATAACTCCACCATTAGCCATTACAGCATGAGCTCCAACAATTACCTTTCAGCATAAATTTAGTTCAAACAGTCATTGCAGTAAATCAGATGCTGAAGGGCAAAAAACTGATAAAAAAGATGTGTACCATGTTCACACGTGAAATCATGGCAAAGACAGCAGAATCAGTAATGAGCGTGGTTTGTAAACCTCTCGCAACCAACTCTTTTGCAAGTAGATGTCCCTGATACCTGATCAGGACCACATGATTAGAAGAGCTCAGCAAGAGATGAAAACATATTAGAATGACCAAAGACCTATGATCGACTCACCTTGGAGCTCCCTCGGCAACAAACACTCGGAATGATCTTTTTTTCTCCTTTGCTGCACAGAGAAATTCTAGTACCGTTCTTGAGCTTCCTAAAGTTAATATTACCTCACTGAAAACACATGACATTGTTATATACTAATATAATCAGCAAGTGACAATCAGTCAAACTGGAAAGCCATCTCAGACATTGTTCGCAACAAATTAAGCAATAAAAAAGGTATGATAATGAAATCGATTGGAAGAACAATCAAATAAGTCAATAATGTATAAATAACTTATTGAGATTTCAAAGCAAGACAGATCATGCTGACCCCCCAAAAGAAACAAACACAAATTCATATGGATGCACTTATTGGTTTTCTCTTGAGGGGAGAAAAGGATGAGGACACCTGAATCCAGGCCCAGTTCCCAGGAACGGCCTGCCTAAAATCCTAAACTCTGCCAATGCATATGTTCACATGCATATTTTTGTGTCTTAGTATGCCCCAGTTCATCATCAGATAACCAGTGTCTCAAAACTGCACCATTGGTCTGAGGGTGATGGCTCCATCAGACCAGACATAGATTAAGAATTTCCTAAGATAATTATCAATCACATGGACATATGACCTGCCCAACAAGGTAGAGGAGTATTCATGCCATTAGCAAGAAAAACCACATGCATTCATCTAAAGAAACCCACAGACTATATTAAGATGAGGAAATCTGGCATATGCTTAACCATGTCCCAATTTGCTAGCAAACGATGCTTGACCTCCAATACAAAAAAGAGTACATATAGCAGACAAGTTTCCAAATTGAAATTATACAAGCACATAACATTCCATTTCACACATCATACCAAAATACACCAAAACTCGGCATATGGGAGCAACAACCTCATGCCACAAAGGTTACCATGGAAACTGCAGACTATAAGACAAAGTTAAAAGATTTATGGATGGAGAAAAAGACAAAAACATCACATCATTTTTCTTATTTCATGTGAGGTTGGTTAGTTAAATTGTGAAGAAGTTTACTATATTAAAAGCAGTAAAAAATCAAAAATGAATAAACCAAATCAACATTACCACGCATAAACTCCAAAATATACTGAAAAAGACACCCATCTCAAGTTTCCTAACACCCAATTAAGGGCAAAACTGATGCAAAGAACCATTAAAACAAGAAGCAGACTAATAAAAGGGGAACAAGCAAACGTCAACAAGGCAAAAGAAGTACTTTTGATGAATATGCTCCACTGCTTGCTCAGCAATCTGTTCATGGCAAGTGTCAATATCTCCAATGAGTTCATTCAATGCTTCAATAACATCATGCTTCAGCTTCCGGCTTCTTGTACTCTTGTCAGCAGCTGTGAAGGAAAAGAGTTTCTTAGCACTGACTAGCAAGTCACCAAATCTACCAGAAACAGCTATTTCCTTCACACTTCTGCTTACAATTTTTAACATAATACTATAAAATTGATTTATCAAGTTGGCAAGTGATTTTGTTAATGGAATAGAAATCTCCATGTGCCATCAATGGCAATTTGCTATTCACTGGATAGGACTCTATGCTTTATCACAACACCAGCTATCTTGTGCATTGCTAGCATGCATCAACAAACAGACCATTGAACCATAAAGGAAGCTCACATTTGGTTTTTCCATCAGAATCACCCCCTGATGAAGAAGTATGAGGAACAGCCGTCGAGTCAGGTAGATCCTCAAGAAGGGTTTGCAAGGAAGGTGGGCGCAAAGTGTTTCTTGAAGCAGCAGCTACTGCAGCGGCAGACAACACAGGATGATCATCTTGGTCTGTTTCACCTTCGTCGTCACTTACAGGTGATACATTCAACCCAGCCATAGCCACTGTTGTGAGAGAAAGATCCTCCTCCCTAATAATATGCAAAACACGTCTGACGATATTGCCGACAGCAAGCTCTGCATTCACAAGTACAACTTGTCAATACATATAGCAAGGAACCCACAATATCTGTAAAGAGATGCTTAAGCATAAATCATCGCGATAGTTCTTTCCAAAAGCTTAAAAGAGAACTTGCAACACAATAACAGTTGAGCATAACTTCAAAAAACCAATCAAAAACCAAAACTAATCATTCTTTTATAGGGTAGCAGCATTATAAAGTACATAAAGAAATCAAACAATTTACAAACTTTAGCAAGATGAGGATGTGGATGGCCACTATCTAGTAATATCATTGACAACAGGAGTATCCACAATTCATACTTTTTAAGAAGGTACATTTTCCGATACATAGATTTAGCTTGTGCCTAGTGCTTCTTTGTTCCTTGCCAGTGTGAACAAAAGAAAAAAGAGTAATATAAGTGCCCTGTTGTGGTAATGAAAGAAGCAATATCATCTCTAGCCTTTATTCAACACCAACAAGAAGAAATTGAGGTACCAGGACACAGCAACAGTGCCTATTTTAAAGCAGAAGAAAATTCCGTTACTGTCAACACCAGATATATATTATACTTAAAATAAAGTATTGGGACATATGGTCCAGTTTCAAACTGCAAGCTGATATCAAGCAATGACAGAAACTTTGGTGATTTTAAACTAGCATTAACCAAATATGAAGCAATAAAAGTGGCATACCAACTGGATTTGCTGCAACCAGCTGCTCTCCTACTGCTTTTACAGCATCAATCAAAGCAGCTGCCTGGTGGGTATGTGGAATTCGCTGCTGAGAAATAACCGATCGAAGGAGTATCGCTGTCTGCCTTGCTGTTGCATGTGAGCCCTCAATCTTGCTGCCGCCACATAGAGAACATGAATTTATTTTCTCACCTACAAGCATGCTACAGGAACTTCACAGCTAAAAATTGGAGTTTGACAGGATCTCACCGTTTTTTAAGCTTGAAAAGGAACTCATTCACTAGGGCTTGCACGTCTGGCATGACTACCGATCTACCACCACTTTCACCCACCACTTTCACCTAAGCGGTAGCAGAAGATCAGTCTGGAGTACCCAAAAAGTTTGATCCATCCAATTGAAGAGCAAAGATATAGATTACTCAGAATTTTTTCCACACACAAAAACGAAACATGACCAAGAGCTAAGTTTTGGTGAACCCGTATGACCGAATGCCATTGAGGTCACACTAATCGGTAAGTCTAGATGTAAGAGCTGCCATAACCACCTTTAAACCAGAGTCTTTTATTCTCTAGTTCACTCCGTACCGTTGCAAACTCACGTGGTTAGTTAAACAGTCAAGGGTAACAAACTGCAATTGCAGCCAAATGCTCAATGAACAAAGAGCATAAGCAACTTCAACCCAACGCATGCAGTCAGTTTCATTCTTTTTCCTCTTTATTGTTCCTCCATTCTAGAAAACCACCTTATACTAACACGTCGGCCCCATCCCTCTGTGCTGTTCCTTCCTTCTCCAAAACCACCCCATACCGAAAAGCCAGCCCAGATAGACAAAATTCTGTCTTTTATCCCCTTCCCATTAGTTCAGTCATATCAACAAACTGGTACTAGAGCAAGCAGACATTTAACACTCTTCTCGTTCGCTTTTCAAGCATCTGATTTATTCTTTTTATCGTGCCAGCAATTCCCTTTGAAATTCAACATGGGAAGCCTTCCAACAACGCGCTCACTCCAAATTCACGCCATGATTTCTTCGATTGCGAAGTATGTGCAGCTAAGCACACCCAGATAGAAGTCCCAAAAATATATCCGCCGCGGAACATAAAATCACGCTGGCAAAAAAAAAAAAAAAAAAAAAGGCAGACAAACCCCAACACTTCCTCGCATTCCACCTCGTGCATAAATCAAACACGCTGCTTCTTAATTGGACAAGAAAATAAAAATAAAAAAAATAGAAAACAAGAAGAAGCAGAAGAAGAAAAGGAGCGACAGGCGATCGAGAATCTCACGAACAGGAGCCGTTCGGACAGCGAAACGAGTCCAACATTCACTTACAAATTCACGGCGGCGGATCGACGGAACGCCACGCGAATCCGAAGCGCGAGGATTTTTCTGGGGCAGTGTTTGATTACTGCAGGGGGTAGACGTGGGTTTTCTCGCAGCTAAACGAAAGAAAGAAAGCGCTTCGAAGCTTTTGCTTCCGTCGGTTGCCGTTCCAATGTGTTGTTTTTTCTTCTTCTTTTTTTCTCTCCCTATCTTCCGACGCCCTTTCTTTCACTTTCTTTTCCGCTTTTTCGGTTTTCTCGACACGGTGCTGATTCGGGTATATTGTCATGGGCTCGGTTCAGGCCCAATGCCATATTTTCTTTTCTTCCTAATCATAAAGATGAATAATTAACATTATTATTATAATTTTGTTGGGGCGAGTGGTTATGAACATTAATTGATGATGATGATAATAGTAGATAAATTCAAGAGGCATCTAATTACAACAGTGATTCTTTACCAATTTTTGTTAGGGTAAAAAGTCACTAGAAATCTTAAATTATGTTTGCCGTAATATTTACTTTATTTTTTTCATGTCTCTAAAAAATTTAATTTATGCCAATTACGACATATTTATCCTAAAATTTAAAAACTTCAAACTTATACCGACTCCATCAAGATTTTGTCAGATGATGTTTCGACCAAATGACATTGTTTTTGTTTAATTTAAGTCACGAGACGTCATACCAACACGATTTGCAATCCATTGTTTATATCAGCACGAATAAATGTGATACGGTAGACGTCATTGCCTACACTAATTACCTTCTATCATTCATATAATTAGATTTTTTAATGGTGCTCATAAACAGAAGGTAAATGTGTCGCCAGTGTACAAATTTGGGATTTTCTGCATAAAAAAATCTTAAAGACTAAACATGTCATCATGAGCATAGTTTGACGTTTTTTTTTTTTTTTTGACTTTTTCACTTTTTCTTGTAAATAAATTGTGACTGAGCACAAGAACCAGAAAATAAAGGGAGACCCCTTTAAAAAGCCCAGGAACCAATTCAAACTAACCCAACTCTCTAAGACCCAAGACCCAACAGGCCCAACCAACACCCTATAAGCAAAGCCCACGAATTGACCAACACTCACCCTAACACAATCCCAGATCAGAACCTGCACAGATTCGCTCTATACAGTCCAGCAGATATGCCTATCTATGCCTCGGCTGTCATTCAGACAACCATCAATTCTCCAGATAGCAGACAGTAAAAGCTTGAACTTCACCAGACAGGACAAGACCCCACATCGGCCGTAGCAATCTGGTCTTTCCCCTTCCTCCATCAGTAGCCGATCGAAGTGAATTTGCTTGAAGATACAATCACATCATTCAAGGGAAAAGGAGAAAAAAAAAAAATCAAAACAGAGAGGAGAGACGAAAAGGAGGCATTTTTCCGATCTTCTTGGGCATATTTCTTGAATTCGAGAACGACAAAATCAACCATCTTCTTTCAAATTTCAATTTTTTTATTCCCGAAAAACTTTCTGGTTTGACAAAACCAAGCATGTACCCGAGAAAATGAACAGTCTAAAAAGACAGAAAGTGGTTCTCGCGTGTACTCTTCCAATGGGAACGGGGGAAATCGGGAAGGCTTGCTGGGATCCAGATGGGCGCATGAGAGGTGCGCGTATCACACAGGACTGATCATCACCTATCAATGCGTGCCCCCGTGTGCTGTGTCGGGGAAGGAGACAAGAGAGAGAACAGGAAATACGAGGAGGTTTTTCAAAATCAGAGAGCCAAAAACGGAAGACGAAGACGAGCGGCGAGCGAGAAAGAGAGAGAGGGAGAGAAACGAGCCTGGGGGAGCGGGGCCTACACGTTTCACTGTTGTCCTTTTTGTATTTTCTCGAGAACTTTCTCTCTCCTCGCCCCCAGGCGACGCTCCCCTCTCTCTCCTCCCCCTCGTCTCTCTCTCTCTCTCTCTCTCTCTCTCTTCCATCTGCCCCCTGTCTCGAGCGGCTTTAATTTGAAATTATACGCGCACTTCGTGTCTTTCTCGCTTATATTATTCCTTTTTCTTTCCCCCTTCATTTATTACCTCTATCTATCTTCCCATCTACTCTGTAGACGCCCTCGAATCCCTTCCTCCCTCCCTCCCTCCTCATCTGGGTTCGGTCGGTTCTCTGTACCGTCCCCCCCGCTTCGTCAAAGTGAGGTTTTTGAAATCGACCCACCTGATCCTTCCGCAATTCCTGGTGAGTTCCCGTCTCTGTTCCATCTCCGCTTCATCCCTTTGCATGGGCATCCGTCGTCAACTTCGATCTTTTATCTCGATTTTCGTGTTCCTCGGCCTCCCAACAGGCAAAAGTTTCGATCTTTCCGGTTCGTGATTTGGGAACTTTATAGATCTACTTTGGGTTGGGGTCCGTAAATTTATCTTTCGATCCCTTCCTTCTGGGGATTGAAGGTTTGATCTGTCACGATCAGTGATTCCCCAATTATCTCGACTACTGGCCGACCTGGTTTCTTGTTTTGATCGTTTCAGTCGTTGTGGAGGTTTGCCGAGGGCAGAGTCGTGGACTTTTTGTGAGCTCTGCGGAATCGGGGTTCGAATTTTCTCAAGCTGAAGGCAAATTGCTTTTATAATCAGGTAATGCATCTTCTTTACCTATGCAAGTATCATGTGTAGAATACGATGACGAAGTATTCAGGATAAGTGATTTGAGAATTTTTTTGACAAGTCTGTTATAGAACTCACTTTGCATGGTACATGGAGAGAAGTTGGGATGCTGCGGTTCTTGTGATGTCTGTGCGTGGTTTAATTATGATCAATAATGAAAAAGGCAAAGGCCAAAAAGCAAGAAAGAGAAACGAAAAAAAAAAAAAAAAAAAAAAAAAGGTTCCAAGGGGTTTGTCTCACTGTTCATTTAACTTTTAAATGTTTCCTCACGCTGCATGCTTCAGCATTGTAGAGAAAATTACATTTTAGGTTTAGCTTTATTGAAGCTGGCTTGACTTTGGAATAATGCAAATCTGGATTTTCAGAAAGACAATTCTAAGTGGTTGGAATTTCGATTGAAGACGGGTTGTTTTTTCCTATCTGACCCGTGATGATGCCATTGAGAGTTCATACTTTCAGTACATATGTTGAAATTGAAAAATAGAGCCTTTCAAATTCTCTGACCGTATTGTTTGTTGTATTCCTGTTAGGATAAATGCACAGACATCTGGTTTCTAAGTTGCCCTCTTTCTGCCCCTTCTTTGTTTCTCGAGGAAAAAGTGCTCGGTATTCTCATTGTCCATGATGAATGCTCATGCAATCACGTTTATCATGCCAGATTCACCTGTTTAAGTTGTCTTTGTTTCCAGAGTCTTGCTTCTTTTGTATTTAATTAATAATACATGTGTTTTTTCTTTTTTTCATTTGTAGTTTCATAGGCTAGGAAGTCTCTTCGAGCGAAATGGCTTCTGCAAATTCATTCTTTGATGAGATCCGAAACAAACCTGAGGTTATTGATCCTCCTCAAAGTGAAGACACGACGGACATCGGTGAAAGTGTGAATGATCCAATGCAAAATGCTCTCAAACCTAATGTAACTGTCTCTAGCAGTGTCCGAGAGCTATTAGAGTGCCCTGTGTGCTTAAATGCAATGTACCCTCCTATCCATCAGGTTTGGATTTCTAATCTTGCATTTAACACTTTTTTCAATTTTCCTTTATTTCAATGTATTGATC